>CM060926.1:282542206-283161313 GCA_030737875.1 Allium sativum | reverse complement strand
AAGAATTTTTTCTTAGTTATAGGGTTAGGACATTATTCTTCTTTACAGGTCTAAGTTCACCTTTGACTTCGTTGGATTTATTACATACAACATCACCGTTAGGAATTGCACTATCAGAGCTAAGAATAACATCAGACAAACTAATGTTATTAGTTTCACACAGCAGACTCATATAATTGAAGACACAACACTGCTCACGGATCTCGGGATTCCACAGATAGGTAACAAATACAAACTGAACAGAATCATCAGGGAGTTTTACAGAAAATTCATTTGGCAAAGCATTTTCAGGGAATACATCGACCACACATTTGGAAAACTCTAACCTGTCTATTTTCTCTATTGAAGCATCCATACATAAGAAGTTACCTACTCTTGAGGCCAACCAGCTTATACCAAACTTAGACCAAGCAAACAGTGGGATGTTTGACATCTTAATCCACACAAGCACACACTTAATACATTTGGCATTATCACAAATATCGACGTCTAATGGTCTAACTATAAAGAGTTTGTTTTGGATGATGACAGGGTCGACTCTAGAAAACTTAATATGATCTTCAGTATTCGAAAATATAAAAAAGAATATTTTACCATTCAATTTAACTTTGATATCTCCTGCGGGATTGTAGATCCGCTTAAGGTGTGAAATCACAACGGTGTATCCTAATGGCTTGTCTTGGAAGAACGCTTCTAGATAGTCTTTCCACTGTTCCATAGCAGCGCGGAAAATATCATCTGAAGGGACAAAATACTTGCTTGAGAAAATGAGTGAGATCGGTGCTGGAATGTAAGCACCTGCATTTCTAGGGTTTGCAAAGAACAAAGTCGACCATATCTTTAGATAGAGGGAATGACATGGTTCGGGGAAGAAGTAAGAGGGGAAGGATTGGAAAAGGAAACAACGTTGACAACAGGCCAACGCGTGCGGTTTTGCCGACGGAGACCGCGTGTGGTTTTGGCGATGGAGTTCAGTGCTAATAATTGCAAAACAGTGACCGGAAAAGGGTAAGCTTGAGGCCACGTAACAAGATTTAGAGAGGAGAGCAAGGATTCCAAATGGAGAAGAGGGAGCTCATTTTTATCAAAAGAGAAAGTGCCATGAAACAATTCGAGTGAGAATGGAAATTAGGGATGGATGTTGGGATTTGGGGGTGAAAACGAAAATTAGGGATTGCAATGATTTTGGGAATTTGGAGGTGCAAACGAAATGAAAAGAAAAGCCGATGAGCGAAAATATAAGCGGGAAATAGAAATAACCGAGGTGAGGATTGATGGTTGAGATTTCGTTTTAAAGGATGGTTTGGATCGCTGAGGTGTAATTTTTTTTTTTTTAATTTTCAAGGTCTGCTATAGTAACACTGTATAAAATGTTGCATCGTGTTACACTTGTTTATCTAGAGCAACATTTTTTATGGATAAGGTAACACTAAAAATAGAACATTGCAGTAGGACCAAAATAGTATAGCTATTATTACATTTTGGCTAGCAACACCTTGCAAATTCGTTGCATTAGGCCTTTTATGGCGTAGTGATAGGGAACACCTTATAAAAGAAAAGGCTAGTTTGGTGGAAGCAATGTGCGTTTTTGGAAAATATTTTCTACCTGCATTTTTTTAAATCAGTATCCATGTTATGGTTCATTTAGCCGATCAGGCATTGATTTTTGGCCCTGCCTGATATAGATGGATGTATCCTTTTGAACAGTAAAGAACTAATTTCAGTTGTGTACATTATTATTCATTATAAATAGCTATCGTGTACAATATATAATTGATCACATTCATAGGTTGGTGAAAACATATAAGGGATATGTTTGCAACAAAAGATACATTGAAGGGTGTATTGTAGAAGGATATATAGTACAAGAAGATAGCCTTTATTGCATGGAATATATCCCAAATGGAGATTAAGGAAATCATAAACATACCCGCTAAGCATTTTTAGATGAGGATGATGAGTTTGCTGGTGAGATATCATTAGATAATGGTAAAGATATAACGTTAATCCAAGTGAAGTTTGAACAATTACGTAGATGGGACCTTAATAAGTATGATGCATTGGATGAATGAAAGAAGTAAGTACATGAATTTGTTTCGAATTTCCATTTTTTAACTCAATTTATATATTCATTTTGATATGTGTTTTCCATAGACAGTATAACTCCTATGCGAAAAGCAATAGATTTCAACCACGAGGCAGAGGTACAACTATCGAAGTCATTCAAAATTTTACTCTATGGTTACGTAATGAGGTATTACATCATCTTAAGTATTTCACGTGTTTATAAGTTTAAAATACACCTTCGTGACCATGTTTTTTTTACTATTGTGTTTTATGTAGTTGTCGAAGAGAAGCGATGTTGATCCAACTCTCTGTCCACTAGCACACGGGCCGAAGTACATGGCGCTTAGTTATACGAAGTACCCAGTGAATAGGGTTTTATTTTCCATGAAAATGTACGAAGACCGTATAGTAACACTGGATAGTGGTGTATGCATGAGAGAAATTACAAAATTTAGAGAGAGTGGTAAATATAAAAATTATAAGGACGTAGAAACAACATATTACAGAGCCATTCAGCAGATACTTGAGTTAGCTTACATTGGCTTCAAACAAACGGTTTTTTATTCTGATTGGGTAAAGGTCGAGGATAAGATCAATGGTTGCAAAATAGATCCCACTTCAAACTTGATCATTGTTAATTTAGGAAAATTAAAGAACAAAGGCAGCGTGAATGATGAGCCATTTATTCTTGCATCAGAAGCGAGTCAAGTGTTCCACTCAAAAGATTTAAAAAATAATGGATGGTTTGTGGTTTTGCATACACCAAAATGGTTGACTACAAATATAGATGACATTGAGTTTCTACCATCCATCAATTAGCTTTTGAAGACAATGAAAAATTAGAAGATCTTACCAAAATTGTATGTTAACTTATGAATTGTTGAATGCTTTTTTTTACAAGGGAATCACATGTATTTGGAATGTCATGACTAACAATTTCTGATCACACTCAATTCTTCTTCGAAATTTATTTAAACTATTTCAACTTGAGTTCTTTAACTTTCCTTGCTATATTTGTCCTGATTCTTGGTGTTGCTTTAAAAGAAGTCGAGTAACAAGTGTGATTAATATTCTGATATCACAAAATAGTTAGTAATATTATATTTTGCAGGAAACTATGTCACAAACTCCAACATCATCACATGCATCATGTTCAAAAAAGCAGAAAGTTGACCAAAACCTACTTGGTATTCCAGTCTCAGAAAACGCTACTATGCTTGGTAAACTAGTGAGAGTTCATGTGTCGATATCTTACATAAGTTGGGATAAAGTACCCAAAGCTTATAAGGAAGACGTTTGAAACTAGTTGGTGGTATGTTTTTACTTGAGCATTTTGGATGGTTATACAGAATATTTTAAATTTGTGAAAAATAGCACTTAAATTCTACAGTATATTTTCACAGTCTGACACTTAATTTTTGCAAAGCATGTACGCGCTTGAGCCGCTTTCAAAGAAAATCTTTTTAAAAAGAATGGCTTAGGCTTTTTGGAGACACAAGAAAAACTTGAGAGCAAATTTTTATGATACTTTCAACAATGACGAAGAACGGTTGAAAAATTGTCCACCTACAATTGCTTAAAAAGATTGAAACGAGTTCATTAAAAATGAAGCAACGCCTGAAGCGAGCGAAATAAGGGAGACATGCAAAAAAATAGATTACTGCTCAGTTATGCTCACCATGCAGGACGTAAAAGTCACGGTAGAATAGAACATGAGATGGTAATTTATATTCACTTTCTTTCAAAAATAGTATAAAAACTACAATTATGGGAAAAACTATACACGAAATGGAATATATTGCAAATAGTTGCAAGTCCATTTGCAAATATCAGTCATCGTCAAATATGGGAGAAGACACACAAGAAAAAAGATGGTAGCATATCAGATGCCACTTCTGTGTACTTCGTAAGTTAAACAAATACTAACAACTTTGCTGACTTTTGTTCATGATTACAAAATCATTATTGCTTTATTCATGTATTCTATTAGTAGACTTATGTATATTAGCATAAATTCAGATATTACATGTTTTTGCATTGGCAAAGAAGTAAATGTACTTGTGTATAATAGCAAAACCTTAGATAGAGTTGGATTCAAACTTGTCATGTGCATGAGTTTTAACTGTTGCATACAATGTGCGTGCTATTAACATTATCAAATGAGGAAATTAAATGTGGATACATGAGGGCATGGATTTATTTGGTAATATGAAAACAAGAGTAAAAAATCTATGCAAAAAATTGAAATATTCTTCTAAGTAACTCCTTCCAGCTTTTTACATACAAGTATTATCATATCTCACGATCGAGTCGTGAAAATGAAGGAAAAGATCACCGATGGTGATGAAGAAAAATTGACAATGGATGAAGATATCTTATTACAAGTGTTGGGTAAGAATACAAGGGGTAGGAGCCACGCTGTTGGGACCATCATACCAAAGATGCATGTTAAGGCTTGTGGTATCGCATAGAAGCGATTCAAACATGTTCGTGAAGACAATGATGAGCTGAAAATGAGGGCTGAAAGCTTGCATGGTATGGTGGGGAATTTGGAGAGTACAGTGGGAAATTTGTCTGGGAAAATGGAGCTTCTGATCAACATGGTGGGAAATTTGTCTGAACAAGGAATTCACGCGCTGTTAACTCCTTTTGATGGACGATGCAGCACATAACTCGGTGCTTCTAAAGTCATTTCTTCTCAGATCCAGGATATGACCAACTTGGCGAACAATCAAAGACGTGAAATTCTCAACTCTGATCTAGACATAATAGCAACAAGTATTTAGTAGCAGTAAGAAATCAAACTTCCCTTCAAATTTCAATCTAATGCATAATATATAGTTAGCTTAAGCATTTATGGATGGATGTTGCAGTGCCGACCCTAGTTAAATATGAACTAAAAAGAGCTTGATTGCATCTAGTTGCATAGAACTTGTTTACATGCATTTTTGGATATGCAGCATGGTTCACAGTTGCATTTTCTTTGACCTTATTGCTAATAATTCTAAAGTGAAGGAACTGTAGCATAAGAGAGTGCTTATTGTCTAATGGTTTCACTCCAGTCTAGTTGTTTTAATAAAATTATATTTTATTAATATTATCCTTTTAAATTCTCAACTCTGATCTAGACAACTTTATTGCAACAGGTACTGATGTCGAGATTCTACGTCGTCTGAATGTCATGGGAAAGATGTACCATCTACACATGAAAAATTGATTTTGGACAATATACTGCTACCATATGAGAAAACCAATAGAATAAATCATTGATTTGCAAAGATCTTTGATGAAATCGTGGTGGTTGGGTATGTATGTCATCCGAAGAGTCTAATTCAATATCTTTAGATGTTGGAGCAGGTATATATAATTTTACACTTGACTCTTCGTAGTATTTTACATAAGAATTGAATGGATGTTGCCTGTAGTCTTTTCTATAAATTACCGGTATGGTTTTTCAAAGTATTCCCTGACACTTGTGTTTGCTTTATATCCAAAGCATGTGAGCCATTTTTATTTGTATTCAGTGTTAATATCATGAACTCTCTTTGGTGGCATATTATTTCATCATTTTCTGTGTTAGTTTGATTTGGTATTAGGATAACACAAAGCCCCTCTTTCTACATGCATACGTGCAACACGATATGCACACACGAACACAAAGCCACGATACCTACAAGCTTTATATCCAAAGAAAGTATAGGCTGCTTTAAAAAGTCAGTTCAGGTCAATGGGTGTATGGAGGCTAAGTGTAGGTCCGATGGTGAAGTAGGGCTGGGTTGAGGCGAACTGACCTGATTGACCCGAACTACCTCGACATAGCAATTTGACATCGGAGCATTCAAAAGACATATCATGGATTTATGTTCCATTTTTGTTAATATGAAAATACTCCGAATACTATTTTTAGAGTTCTACAATTGATTGATCTCTTGATAAAATTCCATACTTGAGATGAATAACAACATTTGTGAGAAAATTTCAGACTTTTTTTAGTGTTTTTGAGAAAGACATATCGTGATAGACCTGAACTGAACCGACATATTGTGTCAGAGAAAATTTGCTTCCCATTTTCAGTGTTTATTTGGTGTGAGTTCAACATGAGTGTTCGTTTAGTGTGAGTTCAGCATTTTGCTTCCTATTGTGCTGTAATCAGTATTTTGGCATGAGGGCTTGTATTATTGCGTGATATTATACTTTGTTGTGCATATGTGTTTGACTTTACTTATTTGAAATTCGTGCACTTATTCACTTGTTTATGCTTCCGTTGTCATGTATTTCTGATGTGCCATGTCTTTACTGGCCATGTTTTATTGCTAATTCATGTTATACATGGAATTGTTTCATGTTGTGGCCTGTAATCATGTTTTCCTTGATCATGTTGGCCTTGATGCATGCCCTTGAACTTGCTATGTATTTATACCCACTGCTTTGACTGCCCCTGACCTATTTGCCCATGTCTTATTTCAAAATGCCTTGTGTTTTGAGACTGTTACACCAGTTTTGTGTTGATGGCTGCTAACTGCACATTCTTGTTGCTTTTGTATATGTACATGTGCTAGTTTACTTGAACCTGGGGTGCTTGGCTATTTACCTTATTGGCCTAGCGACCTGCCGTATGCATTTTTCACTGTCTTTGTACATGTTGCTAGCCTTGTATGCTTGTCACCATTACTGACCTGATTTGATGTTGCCATACTATTTTATACTTGTATTTTGTGTAATGAGTGGTTTGGTATTCATGAATATGCACAAACTGTGCATATGATTCGTGCACATCAACAATTAGCTTATGCTCATCACTTCTTTGAAACATATAAATTTTGTACATTCTGTTTCTTTATGAAACATATAAATTTTGTAAATGCATTATTTCAGCATTTAGTGTATGCTCATCTCTGCTTTGAAGTGGACTTCATTAGCATGATCAACACGCTCAATGGTCGCATGAACATCTTTAGCATTTATCTCAGCATTAGAATCTTCCCCTACAGCAGTTTTATCAGGCTCTGTTTTTTCTAAAGTTTGTTACTTTCATTAACCAACTTAGTTTTATCGGGCTTTGTAATTTGATGAAAAATATGTGATATACTTTCCATTTATTGTAAGACTTTCATTAACCGAAGTTGTGCTTTGTATAAATTGTGTTATGCCTTGTGTTATGAAAAATCTCCACTTGTTTGTGTATAAACTGTGTTATGCATTGTATAAATTGTGTTATGCTTTGTGTTATTAAAAATACATGCTGCAGTTTCTATTTATTGTAAGACTTGAATTAGCTACCGTCTAAGATCGTGTCTGAATTACACCATAGATACGGTCAAAAACCATATCTAACTTATCGAAAAGCTTTGCAGTAGTGTTAATTAGGCATGACTTATATTTGTATCTATAGATTATTTAGATACGGTTTATATTTGTATCTAGTAATAATTTAGATACGGCTTAAAGCCGTATGTTATTCGTAGTGAGATACGGTTAATAGCCGTATCTTTTTAAACTTTAGATACGGCTTATAGCCGTATCAAATTTGTGGTTTAAATACGGCTTATGGCTGTCCATTTTTGATACGGCTTAAAGTCATGCCTAATTGCAATAGATACGGCCTGGAACACAGCCTAATTTGCATATATGGTGTAGTGTTAGTTGAGCATTGGTATGACACCCTTCAAGGCACTTTATGGACAACCGTGCAGATCGCCAACATGTTGGTGGGAATTTACGGACAGACTTCTACTTGGGCCAAAAATGGTGAGAGAAACTTCTGAGAAGATAGACCTTATTCGAAAAAGGATGAAAGCAGCTCAAGATAGGTAGAAATCATATGTCAATAAGAGGACTGACTTGGAATTCGAGGTAGGAGATATGGTCTTCATCAAAGTGTCACCTTTGAGGAACATAGTCCGATTTGGCTAGGTAGGGAAATTGGCACCAAGGTTTGTAGGGTCATTTCCAATAGTTGAGAGGATAGGCCAAATGGCCTATAGAGTTAGACTACCGGAGAGGTTGGCAGGAGTTCACGACGTTTTCCACATTTCCCATTTGAGGAAATGTCTACATGATTCAGCAAAGGTAGTATAGCCTAGTACGCTTTAGGATGTTGAAGTCAAGAAGGAGGCGTCGGTTCGGAAAGTTCCTACCCGTATTCTAGAATCGGAAGTTAAGAAGCTACGCAACAAAGAGATCGAATTAGTAAAAGTGAAATGGGAAGAAAATCGAGATGACGCGACATGGGAACCCAATGACAAGATTCGCGCTTCTTACCCGTTTATCCTTGAGAGTACGTTCTTAATTTTCTTTCTAAGCTTTTGAATTTGAATTTGTTTATCCCTATCATTTGAATCATCGATCCTTAGGTAGAAACCTATGTTGGAAAACATGTGTTTGAGACATGTTATGTTTGATGATTGCAAGTTGACGCAAGTGTTTGCTAGTGGATGCCCATGGATGCATATACACACACATTAGACACTAGATCGGCTCAAGCACTTACATATTTCATATGGATGTGTGTGCATTTTAATTTTTTCAAGGGTTGAAAATGGTTGGATCATCACATGGATGTTGCATTTTGGTGAATGGTTGTGCACACATATAGAACTTGTAAGTATTATTATGATTACTTGGATACATGGCATATGCATATATATTGCATTAAGGAGGTCGACTGAATTAGTGGATTGTCAGATTTTCGCATTAGTTTAGGAACATATACACAACACCTTTGCAGATGTTCATACAAAGTATTAGAAATTTTAAGGACAATGGATGCCTGTGGATAATGGATGAGTAGATGGATGTAGGTTCTAAATAATAACATTCTTCTTAACTTGGAGATTTCGGGGACGAAATTCTTTAAGGAGGGGAGAATGTAACACCCCATATTTTAATATATAGTAATTATATTAAGAAGCTAATAAAATGAAGATTAATTAACAAAATATTCAGAGTTCATCTATTACGAAATTTTGGTTAGATAGACTCTTAGTTCGCGTAAATCGGATTAAGTATGAAGAAGTTATGCATATAAGAAGATTGAACTAAATAGCGTATAATATATATTATATAAAAATAATAGACCGCACAAAAAGCAATGATAAGTGGGTGACCCACCCATAACTGGGTCGACCCTGCGGTCGACCCACGTCTAAGGCAGGTCAACCTAGGGTTGACACGATGGTTAGGTGGGTCGACCCACCTACATGCAGAGCAGGTTCTTAAATACGAATTTGAATTGATTTTTTACTTTATATTCATACGCCGACTCAACTTGAGATGTACGGTCTGATTTGGAAACCTAAAATCTAATGTTTTAGAATTATCCTAGCTAATCTATAAATAGGCTAACAGCCTCATTGTTTTCCAACACAAAAACATTCTTCATTCTTCTTCCTCCAAGCTATTTATGAATAAAAATAAGAAGATGCCGAGGTACTACCTAAACGTAGATTAAAGAGATAATTCTAGCCTTTCTACAACAACCAACCATTTTAAAGAGGATTTTACTGGATTTCAATCAAATCACTGTGAGTTCTAGTTATTTTCAGATTACTCTGGCAATAAATATTCTGAATCTGAAATTATACAGTTTATATGTTATTGTTTTACTGTCAGTTATCTGTTTAGTTTCAGTTTTTTTACTGTTGCATGTATATCCCTTGTAACGACCCGCATTCTACACATCGGAGGATCGTAGAATATTTATTTCTTTCATTTGCGAAGTCGTATGGTCATGTTACTTTGGGAGACAACTATTGGGGTCATTTCCCATGTTCATGCTTTTTGCCGATTTTTTAAATGACCATTTTGCCCCTAGTTGATCTTGTTCCGACCATAACTTTTGATTGGAAAGGAGTTTTGATCTGAAACCACTTCCATTAGATCCGGATGATGGTTTAACTTTCCGTAGAGTGGTCACATTAGCCAAACGGAATCACCGTTTGGGAGATATGGCTGAAACAAGTTTCAGATGGTGAAAAACAGCTTAATTGGGCTTAACCGGGTGATTCACAGCTAGGCCCAAAGGGGAATTTCGGGATTAAGAGTATAAGACGGCTGCTAGGGTTTAGAAAACGAATTTTACTTCATTTTCCAGCCGCCTAAGACATTCCTCTTAACCTAGCAATGGCCTCCACTTGCTAAAACACCCCAAATCACCTCCTAATCGCTAATTAAGCCAAATCTACATCAAATCAAAGAGGATTAGCACAAGAATCGAGGTAGAACTGCTGTGTTGCATTGTTATTCACGCCCAAATAGTACAGATTTGGTTTTAAAGGTTTTATTTGTGACTAAGGTGAGTAATCTGCAAAGTTTCTCACTAATTATGGTTAATTAAGGGTAATTAGTGTTGATTGCCGAATTTATACATTAATAAATTCTGGAAAAATATTTATAAAATTCGAAATGATGTTTTAGACCTCTGTTAGAAGTTTGGATTAATTTGGTTAAGTTTTGCTAATCCTATCATTAATTATACTTGAACATGCTTAAGGGAAAATATGGGATTTTGGCTATGTTTGATGCGTTTTAACCTATCAAATTGTTGCTTTGGTGTTTGTGGCCAGTTCTATATGTTGTTATGACTGTATAGTATGCTTTGTGATTGATTAAAAAAGTTAGAATGATCAAAAACACCGTCGTATGGCGTAAACCAGTCGCTGGAGGAATTGCAGGAAATGTGCAGGACCCGGATCGGATCGCCCCTCCCTACCACGACCCGATCCGATCGTGGCCACCTCTCCACGAGCCGAAGTGTTTTTCTTCAAGTTACACGAGCTAGATACTCCGATCCGAACCGCCTTCCACGTGAGCTGCTTGTACCATCCGAATCAGAAGCTCCGACCCGATCCGATGGGTGAACAGGATCCGACCCGGTGGTGCAGCCGTGATGTCTGGAGCACGATCTGAACCCAGTGGATCGCCCCTACCTAACCGAACCACTTCGGAAGCTACGAACTGATGCCTCCATGAATCAACCTGGGAGGCGCATAACCGAACCGAACCTAGGGCAAAGAAGAAGACCGATCCGGTGAGGACCAAAAACCCGAGATGCAAAGGTAGTCCAAGTAGGAAGTTTGTACTCAGGATCCAGTTGGGAACCAACGAGTTAACTTCATGATTGGGCTTTGCTGCGGGACGTGTGCTAAGGGGTTGTTGATATCTATGACTTTGGATCACTATGTATGGGAGGTACATGGACGGATTCAGGGCCACAGTGGCCTAGGTACGACTAGTAGGCTATAGACCAATGAAGTGGGGTCATTTGAAAGGGTTTGGTCATGATCCCATGGGATAAGCTTGGTTGTAGCAGTAGTTGTACAAGTCGAACTCCATCATTACCTCGATGGGTCTAGTGATCAAAGTGGTGGATATCGTATGCTTTACGCACTGAGTGAGAGATGTGAGGATGGTTGTTATGCTTGATTTGCTTGCCATCACTATGACATGCACATCCCCATCCCCGTATTCTTTATACCATGTGTTAATTGCACCTCAGAGTATTGTACAGTATGTAGTGCTAACTCTTTCGTTGCAGGTCCAAGTTCAGGTATGGTTTAGTATACCTGTTATTGTTCTGTTTTGTTGCTTATCGCTCATACCAGACTTTTGTCTAGCCCAGAGTTTTATGTCTCTTCTTATTACTTTGGGTGCTCTCACGAGCAGATTAGAGACAGGTTAGCTGGTGAAGCACGAGTAGATGTACCGGAGACGAGCAGGAGGCTTCCACGTATGATATATATAGATATTCTCCCTGTGTCGCTGCTGGTCACTACTTTGGGCATTGGTAGTGTACCCTTCCTTTATTTTACTCTAGAGACAGTTTTAAAGTTGTAATAATGATGATGTGGAACATAAGCTGTATTTGGGTTTTCCACTACTACGATGTTTAGTTTTTAGCTTATGCACTGTCTCGCCTGTTTTATGTCAAGTATGTTGTTATTACATTTTATCCCATTCGCTGTGAGACATTCTACAGGTTTTCGATTAGTTCATTCTCTTCTTTCCTTTCTTTGGCGACCATTCTGTGCTAGTCGGGCATGTGTACAGCGCACTTTCGGAGGAATTGCCGGCTGGTGCGGGGCGGGCCGTCACACTTGGTATCAGAGCTCTAGGTTGCGTAGTTAACTAGGGAAGTTATCAGGGAGAGATAGTACACGTATATGAGAGCGCGTATTTGTGATTATTTTGGTTTTTAAAAGCTATATACATATATATACTATTAGTATATCTAAGGATGAAGTCGCACTGCACTGGCACCACTGTGGAGATGGTTAATTGTTTTCTCTGTGCAGATTAAACGATGAGCCGATACGTAAGGGGTACCGGTAGAGGAGCCAATAATGGGAATGCTGCTGAGATGAGGACGATGTTTACTGACCTCATGAGGGAGATGCTTAGGGATGTGTAGAGGGCAGCTCCCAATGTTGGTAATGGAGGTGGTCCAATAGTGCATGCGCCTAGGGCCGATTTCGCCAAGCTGAACAAGGATTATACTAATCTTGGTGGGAAGCCGTTCCATGGAACGGAGTCGGCTACAGATGTTCAGGATTGATTGGATTGCTGCGAGCGTATCTTCGAAGACTTGGGTATCGAGGATGCGATGAAGAGAAGACAAGCATCCCGTCAACTGCAAGGATGGGCAATGAATTGGTGGAATGCTATAAAGGCAGCTATTCCCGAGGATCAGGTTACTTGTGATCAGTTTAAGGTTCGCTTTAGCGATAAGTTCATTCCAACTGCTCAAAAGTCAGTGTTGTTTAAGAAATTCTTGGAACTCAAGCAGAATGGCAGAGCTGTCTCGGAGTATATTTCCGAATTCGACACTTTGTCGAAATATGGGTTATCCCTAATAGATACCGCCAAGAAGAAGAACGAGAAGTTCATAACTGGCTTGGATGGATACTTGGGGGAAAGGCTTATTAACCACATCGATGAGACGTTTGAATCGATAGTGGGGAAAGCTTTAAGATCGGAAAGTCTTTACCCTAAGTCGAAGACTGAGGTCGCATCTGCAGAGGAGCCAAAACCGCAAGCAAGAGGTGGAGGCAAGAGTGGTTCTCAGAATAAGAGGAAGCAGAACCAGAATAAGGATGGCCAGAAGAAGAAGAAAGATGTTGAGTGCTTTAGCTGTGGCAAGAAGGGCCACTATGCTAGTAATTGTCGAGCAAAGCCAGCAGACAGGAAGTGCTTCAACTGTGGCCAAGTGGGACATCACAAGGACAAGCGTCCGCAACCCCCTAAAGAAAAGAAGATGGTGAAAGCATATGCCCTTAATGCTATTCCTTCTTCGTCGAATGCCCCAACTGTGGCGAAAAAGGGAAAGAATTTCGTTATTCAAGGTATGATTTCTGTTTATGATGTTCCTATTAGAGTTTTTATTGATACCAGAGCTTCCAGTTCTTTCATATCTAGTGACCTGGTAGATAGGTTGGGATTGGAGCCCGAGATTGTCGATAGACCTTTAGTAGTGACGAACCCGATTGGTGGTTCGACTAGCCTTAGCATGATTTGTCGTAATGTAGTCTTATCGAGTCATGGATGCATGTTTATTTGTGATTGCTTTATTTTGGGCTTTACTGGGTTTGGCATTATTTTGGGAGTCGATTGGCTCCAAAGATACGGGGTGGTGGTAGACTGTGAGGGCTTTTTGGTGACAGCTAGAGCGAATGATGGGCGGAGGGTAGTGTTTGGTGGTCTACCTAGTGATGGGGTAATGGCTAGTTTTCTAAACTCCCTCGACATCCCGCATGATGAGTTGTCAGGTTTGCCCGTGGTTGGCCAGTATCCGGACGTCTTCGAGGAAGTGACCGGGCTTCCACCACATCGAGAGATTGAGTTCCGTATTGATTTGGTGAAAGATGCCAGACCTATAGTGATGCCACTTCGTCGTATGGCGCCAAGGGAGCAGCGAGAGCTCGGGGTGCAAGTAAGTGATCTTTTGAAGAAGGGATTTATCAGAAGAAGTGTTTTTGAGTGGGGAGCACCAGTTGTGTTTGCTACCAAGGCAGATGGTTCCCTTCGATTGTGTGTGGACTACCGCGAATTGAATAAGGTGATGAGGAAGAATAAGTATCCTCTACCGCGGATAGATGATTTGTTTGATCAGTTGAGTGGCGCGAGAGTATTCTCCCAGTTGGATCTCGCAATAGGTTTTCATCAGCTTAGAGTGGAAGCTGAGAGTATAGCTAAAACAACATTTCTGACGCTGTCTGGATTCTATGAGTGGTTGGTCATGCCATTCGGGTTGACCAATGCACCAGCATATTTTGTGGATCTTATGAATATAGTATTCAGGGATCAATTGAATAAGTTTGTTCTTGTGTTCGTGGATGATATTTTGGTCTACTCGAGGATAGAGGAAGAACACAAGGAACATTTAAGAATAGTGATGGAGGTGTTGAGAAAACACCAATTGAAAGCAAAGTTTTCTAAGTGTCACTTCTGGAGGAGGGAAATGAGATTCTTGGGCCATGTTGTTTCATAGAATGGTATTGTCGTAGACCTAGCGAAGGTGGCTACGGTACAGGATTGGTCTACGCCCAAGAATGCAACGGACATAAGAAGTTTCTTGGGATTAGCTGGATATTATCGTAAGTTTATCCAAGACTTCTCCAAGATAGCAGCAATGTTGACTCAGTTGACCAAGAAGAATCAAGCTTTCGTCTAGGACGAAAAGTGCGAGGATGCATTCAGGAGTCTAAATGACAAGTTGGCATGTGCACCAGTGTTAGTCATTCCTAAGGGGAACGAAGAGATGATAGTATATACGGATGCATGTGGTACCGGACTAGGTGTTGTATTGATGCAAGGAGGTAGGGTTGTAGCTTACGCAAATCGGCAATTGAAATCACACGAGAAAAGATACCCTACCCATGATTTGGAATTAGCAGCGATCGTGTTCGCGTTAAAGATGTGGAGACATTATCTCTTGGGAGAAAGATTCGAGTTGTTTACCGTTCATAAATCGTTAAAGTTTCTCTTCTCTCAGAAGGATCTAAATCTCCGACAGCAAAGGTGGTTAGAATTCTTGGCTTCCTATGATTTCGACATCGCATATACACCAGGAAAGGGCAATGCAGTGGCTGACGCATTGAGTAGAAGACATGCCAGTTTAGGGGCTATGTTTATAGAATGAAAGCAACTGGAGTACATCGCTGGATATGATTTCAAACAAAATGCGAATTGGATCCAGAAATGTTAGCAAGTTTGACGATCAGACCCACTTTGATTGAGCGGATTGGTTCCAGTCAGAGGAACGATCCTAACCTATTGGAAATCATCTCAAAGTTAGAGATGAGAATCGACGGAGAGATGAACAAGTATGGGCTTGATCGAGATGGATGGCTTAGAAAGAATGGAAGACTTGTTGTGCCCAATGTCAATGGATTGAGAGATGAAGTACTTAGAGAATGTCATCATTCAAAACTAACTATACATCCCGGTGGTAACAAGATGTACCGAGACATGAAGCAGACCTACTACTGAGAAGGGATGAAAAGAGACGCTGGGAAGTTTATATCCAAATGCATGAATTGCCAGCTAGTTAAAGCCGAGCAAAATAAGCCTAGTGGTTTGTTGCAACAATTAGAGATTCCAGAATGGAAATGGGAACAAGTCTCAATGGATTTCATTGATGGGTTACCAAGGACTAGATCGGGCCATGATAGCATTTGGGTGATTGTGGACCGATTGACCAAGAGTGCAAGATTTATACCCGTTAAGTCGAATAGAATGGCAGCTAAGTTAGCTGAACTATATGTAAAGTGGGTAGTGAGATTTCATGGAGTACCCAAAGGCATTGTGAGTGACCGAGATCCATTGTTCACTAGTGGATTTTGGAAGAGCTTGCAAGAGGCGTTAGGATCAAAATTACATCTCAGTACCGCGTATCATCCTCAAACCGACGGTCAGACAGAGAGGGTGAATCGAGTGTTAGAAGATCTCTTGAGAGCTTGCATATTGGACTTTGGTGGATCATGGGAAGACCATTTGCATCTAGTAGAGTTTGCATATAATAATAGTTACCAATCCAGTATCGGCATGGCTCCATTTGAAGCTTTGTATGGAAGACCATGCAACTCACCATCATGTTGGTTAGAAACTAGTGAGAAGTTTGTACTTGGATGAGATGTGATAAGAGAAACGTCAGACAAGATCAAGATTATTCAACAGCGAATGAAGGCTGCCCAAGATAGGCAGAAGAGTTATGCCGATAAGAGGAGAAGAGAATTAAAGTTCTCCATTGGCGACTTGATGTTTGTCAAGATTTCTCCGTTGAAGAGCATGATACGATTTGGCAGGAGAGGCAAGTTGACACCAAGATTTGTTGGTCCATTCCCAGTTCTTAAGCAAATTTGGAATTTGGCATATAAAGTTGAATTACCAGAGAAGATGACAGGAGTTCATAACGTATTTCATGTTTCCCAGTTAAAGGAAGTTCGTGCACGACCCCGATGTGGCTATTTCACCTGATCAGTTGGACGATATCGAGGTTGAACCCGAGGCGGTTAGGAGCGCCAAGCCTATGTGTATTGTTGGGAACGATACGAAGCAACTTCGAAGGAAGGCGGTGAAATTAGTCAAAGTTCAGTGGGGCGAGAATGAGAATGACTGTAATTGGGAGACAGAGGAGAGCATTAGGAAGACGTATCCAGAACTCTTCGCCTGGTAAGATTTTGGTTTAGATTTAGTCTTTTCGCATGCTAGGATAGGCTTGTTTTGTTTGTTTTGCATGTTTGATTATTGTATGTGGCTGGTAGGCATGCGGGATCCTCTGTATGTTTTGGATTAAGGAATTTCGGGGACGAAATTTCCTAAGGGGGAGAATGTAACGACCCGCATTCTACGCATCGGAGGATCGTAGAATATTTATTTATTTCATTTGCGAAGTCGTATGGTCATGTAACGTTGGGAGACGACTATTGAGGTCATTTTCCATGTTCATGATTTTTGTCGATTTTTAAATGACCATTTTGCCCCTAGATGATCTTGTTTCGGCCATAACTTTGATTGGAAAGGATTTTTGACTTCAAACCACTTCCATTAGATTCGGATGATGGTTTACCTTTCTGTAGAGTGGTCACATTAGTCAAACGGACTCACCGTTTGGGAGATATGGCTGAAACAAGTTTCAGATGGTGAAAAACAGCTTAATTGGGCTTAACCGGGTGATTAACAACTAGGCCCAAAGAGTAATTTCGGGATTAAGAGTATAAGAGGGATGCTAGGGTTTAGAAAACGAATTCTACTTCATTTTCCAGCCGCCTAAGATATTCCTCTCAACCTAGCAATGGCCTCCACTTGCTAAAACACCCCCAAATCACCTCCTAATCGCTAATTAAGCCAAATCTACACCAAATCAAAGAGGATTAGCACAAGAATCGAGGTAGAACTGCTATGTTGCATTGGTATTCACGCCCAAACAGTAGAGATTTGGTTTTAAAGGTTTTATTTGTGGCTAAGATGAGTGATTTGCAAAGTTTCTCACTAATTATGGTTAATTAAGGGTAATTAGTGTTGATTAGCGAATTTACACATTAATAAATTCTGGAAAAATATTTATATAATTCGAAATGATGTTTTAGACCTCTATTAGAAGTTTGAGTTAATTTGGTTAAGTTTTGCTAATCCTATCATTAATTATACTTGAACATGCTTAAGGGAAAATATGGGATTTTTGTTATGTTTGATCTGTTTTAACCTATCAAAATGTTGTTTTGGTGTTTGTGGTCAGTTCTATATGTTGCTATGACTGTATGGTATGCTTTGTGATTGATTAGAAAAGTTAGAATGGTCAAAAACGCTGTCGTATGGCGTAAAACAGTCGCTGGAGGAGTTGCAGGAAATGTGCAGGACCCGGATCGGATCGCCCCTCCCTACCACGACCCGACCCGATCGTGGCCACCGCTCCACGAGCCGAAGTGTTTCTCTTCAAGTTAAACGAGCTGGATACTCTGATCCGAACCGCCTTCCACGTGAGCTGCTTGTACCATCTGAATCAGAAGCTACGACCCGATCCAATGGGTGAACACGATCCGACCCGGTGGTGCAGCCGTGATGTCTGGAGCACGATCCGAACCCAGTGGATCGCCCCTACCTAACCGAACCACTTCGGAAGCTACGAACTGATGCCTCCACGAATCAACCTGGGAGGCGCATAACCGAACCGTACAAAACCGAGGGCAAGGAAGAAGACTGATCCGGTGAAGACCAAAAACCCGAGATGCAAAGGTAGTCCCAGTAGGAAGTTTGTACTCAGGATCCAGTTGGGAACCAACGAGTTAACTTCATGATTGGGCTTTGCTGCAGGATATGTGCTAAGGGGTTGTCGATATCTATGACTTTGGATCACTATGTATGGGAGGTACGTGGACGGATTCAGGGCCACAGTGGCCTAGGTACGACTAGTGGGCTACAGACCAATGAAGTGGGGTCATTTGAAAGGGTTTGGTTATGATCCCATGTGATAAGCTTGGTGATAGCAGTAGTTGTACAAGTCGAACTCCGTCATTACCTTGATGGGTCTAGTGATCAAAGTGGTGGATATCGTATGCTTTACGCACTGAGTGAGAGATGTGAGGATGGTTGCTATGCTTGATTTGCTTGCCATCACTATGACATGCACACCCCCACCCCCGTATTCTTTATACCATGTGTTAGTGGCACCTCAGAGTATTGTACAGTATGTAGTGCTAACTCTTTGGTTGCAGGTCCAGGTCCAGGTTCAGGTATGGTTTAGTATACCTATTATTGTTCAATTTTGCTGCTTATCGCTCATACAAGACTTTTGTCTGACCCAGAGTTTTATGTCTCTTCTTATTACTTTGGGTGCTCTCACGAGCAGACTAGAGACAGGTTAGCTGGTGAAGCACGATTAGCTGTACCGGAGACGAGCAGGAGGCTTCCATGTATGATATATATATATATATATATATATATATATTCTCCCTGTGTCACTGCTGGTCACTACTTTGGGCATTAGTAGTGTACCCTTCCTTTCTTTTACTCTAGAGACAGTTTTAAAGTTGTAATAATGATGATGTGGAACATAAGCTATATTTGGATTTTCCACTGCTATGATGTTTAGTTTTCAGCTTATGCACTGTCTCACCTGTTTTATGTGAAGTATGTTGTTATTATATTTTATCCCATGCGCTGTGAGACATTCTACAGGTTTTTGGTTAGTTCATTCTCTTCTTTCCTTTCTTTGGTGACCGTTCCATGCTAGTCGGGCATGTGTACAACGCACTTTCGGAGGAAATGACGGCTGGTGCGGGGCGGGCCGTCACATCCCTATTATCCCTTTTTTTCTTAGTTTTATTTACAGTCTTATGCTTATTTATTCAGTATCTATATTTCTAAATTGGTTCTATATTTTCTCCTTTTACCTTTTATTTTGCGCTATACCTAGGCCATCGAGTGCCTAGGCTATTCACGTTAGAATTGCGTAAAATTGGGTTAAATTGGAATAGCTTGAAATGACAGTAAAAAGGAGAATTAGATATATTGAAACATGAAATCCATTGACTGTATAGTTGGGAAAACATGCAAAACATGTTAATCTGAATAGCTTAAACCTAATTTAATAATCAAGTAGAACATGTTGGGAGTATCAGATGTAATTAAGTAAATAAGTAACTTAATCTGTATATACATCTGAGCAGGTGCTTGTTTTGGGGAAGGGGTTGTACACAGAATAACATTTAGTGGAAATGTCATCTATAACCATGCTTATTAATAAACTTAACCCTGACAAGTTAAACTTGTTAATTAATAAGCTAAGAGGTCCCACGTCTTGCTGTTTGTATCTGGTTTTGGGACTCTTAAATTCATAGTTACTTAGGGACACAAGCCTCGGGGTAGCTTGTGTCAATCTTGATGTGTGGAACCTGTATCAATTAGTATCCCTATTGGTATTATAGAGAGGGGCCTCTCACTCGGTAGGGGCCAGGGCACGCTTTACTGATCTGGATTATAAGAGGTTCAAAGGTAGAAGGTGGGTATGGCGGCGTTCCGGCGGAGTTATGAGCGTGCAACGATCCGATGATGGAAACAAAGATGTTGTAACACTAGCGAATAGGTCTATGTCTTAAAGTGGATGGGTTAGGGATTGATATCTCTTATTTCCATAGCTAGCACAAGATATTTGCGTAGTAGGGAGTCGATCGCATGAGTATTAATTAGGGTAATACCTAATCCTGATAATCTAATAATTGGTGCAGAAACTTGTTTTTAGGATATGAATGAGAAGCGTACATGATCTTTACCTTATCTTGTTATCTCATTATCATGTTATCTCGTTTACTTCCTACTTATTTATTTTACTGTAGTTTCATGTTCACTGTTATTTATCTGTCTTTATACTTTTTATCTTATCCTTATGTTGAAAATACTTGGAACTCGCCGAACTTTAAGTCTAACCTATTTTGTTTTCCCTTCTCTCTTCCTTTCCCCCGCCCTCAAGTTCTCAGAGTGGTGGTGGACAATAGTTGTGATCGTGATTCTATTCTGCTTGGACTTGGATTGCTTTCCTTTCTATGTATTACTTCAGTTTATTTATCTATGTTTATGACATATGAGGGATTTTATTTATGGTTTTTGTACTCTGATGTTATTAAGACAGATGTTTATGGTTTCGACATTGATGGTTCATTTGAAAATGTAATGCCATGTTTTGATTTGAAATAAAAAATTGAAATTTTCCGCTGCATTTTATATTCTATCTTGTTAAATTTATTCTTTGTATTATTATTGCACTTCAAGAAACTTAATGCATCCTCATATGGGTGACATTAAGGGACAAGGGGTGTCACATATAGGGTAGTTATGTGCTAGGTTAGGTGAAATATGATGTAAAAATGGGATTTTTAAGGGGAAGAAAGGGTTTTTAGGGCATGAGGCTTATAACAAGGGTTAGGATGGAGTTGGGGTTGCTGGCAGGGTGGTGCGTAGGTGGTGGGGCTCATGGGAGGAGACTGTAGTGGTGGAGTTTGGTTTTAAAGGGAAAGATGTGGTTTTTAGGCGTTTTAAAGAGAAAGGAAGTGTTTTTGGAGCAATGGGCTCACGACTTGAGCAAGGGGAGGTGTGGAGTGGTGCGCCAGGTGGAGGAGAGGCTGGAGGTCATTGGTTGTGGAGGCTATTAGAGCTAAGGTGGAGGAAGGCGAAAAATGGTGGAAAGAGAAATAAAATCAAATAAAACAAAGTAGTCCTCTCTCACTCACATGTCTAAGTACTTAGGAAAGAGGGAGGTGTGGAAGAAGATGACAACTAAGAAGAGGGGGAGTGGGTTCAAGGTATGTTGTCTAAATTTGGAAAGATGTAGAAAAATGTGCATAAGAAAGTGACTTATTTTTAAATTAATGCTTAAAGGTTTTACTTATGGAAGGTTGTATCTACACTTAATTAATTTAGACACCATGAAACCATTTGTACATGTTTATAGTCATTTAGGTTGTCATTTACCATTTTATCAATATTACCAAAATTTCTTAATTTCAAGTCAATTTTCAATAAGACGATTCCTATATGGTTTAAACTCGTATGATCAAACGTTAAGTCCGATCAATACGCAATTTGAAATCCTACTATATTTCACTAATACGGATTCAATAAAATTTGTCTCGTAGAATTCGGAGACCGTTTGAAAAATGGCATTATTTCTAGCTTTTATTGAATTTTAACTGATTTTTCAACATGCGTTTATATTACGTGTGCTTACTCACTAACTCTGATTGACTTGAAATTTTAAACCTAACTATAATTTACTATTCTGGAACCGATGAAATTGATTTCATAGAAATTCGAGACTGTTTCCAAATTGTCTATTTTTAGGCTATTGAAATAATATTAAAAAAAATCAAATTTTAGTATATTCACCTTTAAATCGCTTCTAAAAGTCCGCTAACCTTATTTAAATTCATATTTTATTTTGACTGAAAATTTGGGTCGTTACAAGAATAGATAAAATGGAAGAATACGTATTGTAAGATTTTATTTTGTGAAGTGAAAGAATGATATGTTGGACTCCGAGTTAAAATAAATTAAAGAAAAATTGTATCAACCTGAATTTTATTTAGGTTTATAATTAATAATTTTGATTTGAATTCAAAATTTTAATATTTAAAACTACAATTTATTTTGAATGGAATGAAATAAATGAATTGATTTCTGCATATGAAATGAACTGAATTTTAATATTCAAAATTGCACTCGGTGGTACGTCCAATATTGGCAGCTACCTCGAACTTTTCCTTAAGCGTAACTTTCTCTTCCCTTTCTGCCATCGCCTCACAATCAAATCATCCTCCCCTATGTCAAATGCCTCATTTACCCCCTCCTTCTGTTCCTTCAGACCTAGCCTTCCCCCGTTTCAACTTATTTGACCCCTTAACTGATAGTATGGAACGATGGTCAACCCTTTTTCTGCAAAGCCAAAGAACGCATGCACCTTTGCTCCTCCGACGATCGTGCTCAAATTCAAAGGGAACGCGATTGTCCCTTCTGATGAGATACTCCATCCGGCTAAAGAGCAATGGCAAGATTATTTAATCGGATTTTTCCTCGACAATCCACTAAATTTCTACGCGGTTGCGAATCACTTGCAGAGGCTCTAGAAGCCAGAAGGTGGATTAAAGGTAAAATCGAATGGCTTTATGTTCTTTTTCTTGCTTTTAAGCCATGAGGATAGAGAAAGAATTGTACGAGCAGATCTAGTTGTGATTCATAGTAAACTGTTTATAGTTAAGCCTTGAGATGTTAAAATTGGTAGTAAGGTTAGTTCGATCAAGAGCGTTCCTATTTGGATTAAACTTAGGAGTATCCCATCGTATGCTTGGACTAACATAAGCATAAGCTGGTTGGCGTCGAGAGTAGGCAATTTTCTATGTATTGATGCATCAACGGAAAGTATGGGGAGGATGGAGTACGCGAAATGTATGATAGAAGTCACCCCTGATGCTCCACTTATAACTGAATTCCGAGCAGCATTGCCTGATGGGGAAGAGCAAACCGTTTTTGTCCATTATGTATGGCAACCGGAAACTTGTGAAATATGTAAGTGCTTTGGACATTTGACTATAAATTGCAAAAACATGAAGGGAGTAAACAGGACAATAGTTGAAAACAAAAGTGAAAAGCTGAGCAGTGAAATGAGGAATACAAATGCTTCGGATCTTAAGAAGGATGAGAGGGAAGCAGGTAAGACTTACGTGCAAACCGAGAGGAACAACAACAAGGTTGCATCTAACATCGGAAGGAAAGAAGAATGCAGGAAAGTGACAAGCAGGAGAAAAAGCATTTTTAGTCCACTTATTAGAAAAACAAATCTAAACAAGGGGAGTGTGCAAAACAATGACATAACTGGTCACAGTCGATTGGCTAACATGTTTGGGGTGTTAGACACAACCGGAGACGGAAATGAAGTATGTAAAGATATAATGAATAGAAACAGAGAATATGGGCTAGAGGAAGGAGAGATAGGTACTAATGAAGCAATTGTTGTTGGAACCACTGCTAACACCGATGGTGTTACTGTTCTTGATGAAGCAACAACAGGGGATGGTAAGACTGTGGTTGATGTTTATAGTGTTGCTATGCTACAAACAATTGACGCTGATGTACTTACTGAGAAACTGGACACAACATTGAATAATGATGCAATGATCATGAACAGTGAGGAAATACATAACCAGCAAATATGATGAACAATGTTCAGAGTGATGGAGATGAGTCTGCGTATGTGGCTATGAAACGATCTATCTCTAGTGATATGCAGACTATTGATGACACGCTACAAGTTGAGCTCGATACTAGAGAAGTGAACAGCAAAAGTACCATGCTATAATGAAGACAGTGAATGATTTCAAATTGAGGAATAATCTAGACATGTTGGATGGGACAAGACTTGAAGGTGTTACTAATTTAGTTAAGCAAATGCTTTTTAGTGTCAACAACGGAGGAAAATGAACACCAACCGGCAAAGGCAAGAAATCGTATGCGCATATTGTTGCTTCTTCAACATACAAGGAACGACCACCTGATTTAGTTAAAGATTCTGTGGTAACAAGCTCAAATGAAAAAGCCAGTTCTCATACTCCGATAACTCGGAGTAAGAATAAATAGATGCTTAGGAATCTACAAGAAAATGACTGATTGTTGAATGACAGTTTAGCAACAAGGCAAAATTAATGTCATATTTAATTGTAAAAGGCAATGTAATTTGGTTTAGTAACAAGTGACTTTGAAAAATGTAATGTCTTCCCTGCGTGAAAGTATTAATTGATATATCTTTTGTATATCACCTAGATTCACTTTGTACCCTTTTCTTTTTTAATAAAAGAGTGTTACGGAACACTATAAAAACCGGTCGGTCTTGCCAAAAAAAAGTAAGTAACATTAAATGGTAAATTTAAACAACTGTCAAATATGAACGTAAATGTTTAACTGATTCAACCTGTGTTAATTAAATTTATGTAAGTTTGTAAAAACTTAAATTTAAAAAAAATGAAAACTGAATTAATGAATTGATGTTCCAAATCTATTAAAATCTATTTTTTTCCCAAAAACGTCAGTTTTGTGTTAAATTTAGATAAATTTGAATTTGTGTCCAAATCAAAAGGTTGTAAAAATTTGAATGCATATTTTTTATGAATCTATACTGAATTCTAAGCATCTAACATTTTTGGTTCGTTGAAGTCCAATTTCATTTGTTCGGAATTCACATTTGTAATTATGAAAACATGCAAAATGGACGGCGTTTTGTTGTGCATATTTTATCTATAGCCTATTTATATCCCTAATGTATTGGATTTAGTTTTTATTCCTGTATTGAATTGAATGAGTTATTGAATCTATAAGGCCCATATTAATTTATCATTTAGAATTATGTAACTGCTTCTCAAACAAATAAAATTCACGTGTTCTCCTTCCTCTTTTCATTCCTCTTACAAATTCCTCTTCTCTGTCTTCTCCATAATTTTCTACTCCAGTTTCAAATTTGAAAGTTTCAATCCTATTTTATAAATCAAAATCATACAAAAATTTGTTGAAATTCTTCAAATCAACATCGAACCAAATCAAAAATCAACATAAAACCAAAACCAAACCATCTCTCATCTTCTTTATCTTCTCTCTCTTCTCCCTCTCATGTTTTTCCACGTTCTTTCAGCAAAACCCACCCATGTTGCTCCTTCTCCTACCATCACCTGCGCCTCCCTTGTATGTGCACCTGACCAACGAGCCACCGATGACACAACCTCCTCCTCCTTCTCGAATCCACCGAAACCACCTAGATCTAAAATAATCCTAAAACCCAAAAGTTGTTCCCTCCCCAAGCCAGTCACTACGACCCACCAGCCAACCTGTGCGCTCTGTGTCGCCGCGCCCACTGACCGTCTGATCTGCCCCTACTTTCCCGAGCCATGCTCCTCCATGACCTCCTCTCCAAAGAAAATCGTACACCTCCTATGATTTTTTTTTTTTTGCAAATTCAGGTCTGCCTTACCTGCACACCACTCAGGGCTGCCTCTTGCCCCACACATCCTTTGAAAACTGCCCAGGTCTCAACCTTGCCTTTTGTAACACCACACGTTCGTTAGTGTCACTCAAAAAGGGAATGCACTAAGTTCTGTGGAGCATTTCGGGTAAAAGATGCAGATAAATTACAAGACAGACAGAAATTAAACAGCGGAAAATAAAACTTTGCTTTATTGATAAAATAGTTTGTACAATGGTTTCTTTACAATATCAGAGTATCATCTGTCTTACAAAAATAAGAAGCATAAAAACAACATTTATATTCCCCGATTTTAGCAAGAGCTAGCCATAGCATCTGAAAAGAGAATCCAAGCAAACTTCGACAAATCTTCAAGCTGGGAAAGAGTGGCAGTCCAACTTAACCTGAGCTAAACTATTCCCTCCTTTACTACCTGGGGGGGGGGGACGGAAGAAAAGAAGACGAAAGAAAAACAGAGTCAGACATAAAGCCTGAGTAAGTTCAGTAACTTTTAGCATGTGAACATGGAAAAACAAAACGGCATGAATTAACTGAATACAAGATTACACCATGACGATAAGGTCAACAAGATTAGACAAGATATGCTAAGATAAGATAAACTGGATATGCTCTACTACTTTCGCCGCTTCGCTATTTCCTTGTTGTATTGGTTTCTATATCTCGGCACCGCCTATCTAGTGTCCCGACTAGTAACGATAACGTGATCCCAACCCCTGTATTTTCCAGTGCCTTCCGGCATGCATTCATTATTTATTACCTAGATCAAATCTAGGGTTTTCAATCAAGTGCTTCCTAGATTTAACTAGAGTTTACGCTATCTGCTGAACTCTTCTCGGATTCAGGATTTATGCCACCTAGTCCAACTAGGGATTATGCTACCTGTCGAACGATGCCCCTAAGTCTAGGACACACTACCTAGAGTGGTATATGTTCCTATACTTCCCCACGCATGTATCACGAATCGTTATCGCTTGTCTAGATGCACATGTCCTATAATGTGCGGTCTGAGTCCTGTGACAGGGCAAATCAAGGAATACAGAACTCGGTCGGGAGCTTTCAGATGTCTGCCGATGCAGATGCTAAGGTCTGTTTTTATTCCAATGGCTATGGTCCCACTTGACCCCTCCCTCAACTAATGAAAGGCACACCTTGTAAAATGAGAACTATACGCCGGCCCCCGGTGCCCTTCTATCCTATGGCCATCCTCACCCATAACTAGATAGCAAGTATATGGTCTTTTGGAGTTCTCCGCCTTTCCGCTTCACGTATCTCGATTGACTCAAGATGGATGGTAGACGATGAGTTGCTATCACAGGGCTACCGTTTTCCCGCCGAATCACGCTGGTCCATCCTGGTCTTTAGGTTGCCATGTATTGCAACCAAGGCATACCCCTGGTTCTTCTACGCAGACCTTAACCTCTGTGAGCCCAGGAGGATCATCTGCAGCCTCATAGAGGGATCCCAAGAGTACCCTCACGTCCCCTCGAAGCCTCGGGCTTCGTAACCCAATTCGTTGGAGCCTTCTTTCTACTCAGACGGACATTCGCTCCTTCCCGTGTTATACTAAGAATTACTACTTAGTTTTACTAACTAAGATTTACCACTTAGTTTCCAGAATCGTTGTTTTCTTAACTAAGGTTTACTACTTAGTTCCCTTTCCCGCCAATTTGGATTGGTTAAGTGTCATTAGTCAATTCAAGCTAACTTAACCCTCTTCATTTATCAAGTCAAACTAGTTAAGTGTTATCAGTGATTCATGTTGACTTAACCCGACCACAAACCCAGTTTTATTGGTTAAGTATTTCTTATTACTTAACCCTACCCGTTCGTCCTGTATTGGTTAAGTGTTCCTTTTTAACTTAACCTTCCCCGTCTAGTTTAACTAACATGTTATTAATGGTTAAGTATTATCCCTTCATGTTTTAGACTTAACCTTATTCCTTTATCACAATCTGATGGTTAAGTGTTCAAGTTTACTTAACCCTACAGTCTAGCCCAGCTAACATATCAAATTGGCTAAGTGTATTTACTTAACCCCAACCTCTAGTCTAGTTAACATGTTAATTTGGCTAAGTGTATTAACTTTACTTAACCCCACCTTCTAGTCTAGTTAACATGTTAATTTTGGCTAAGTGTTTTCTAAGTTACTTAACCCCTACAAATCTTGTCTTGTTACCATGTTAAGTTTGGTTAAGTGTCCCTATGGACTTAGCCCTCCCATTCTAGCTTAACTGTATTAAGTTGGCTAAGTGTTCCTATGGACTTAACCCTCCCATTCTAGCTTAACTGTGTTGACTGTCTGTATGGACCTAACCCCACCCATTGGTTTGGTTATCATGTTGAATTGGTTAAGTGTCTTAGTTAACTTAACCCTACCATTCTTGCTTTAACTAAATTAAAGCCATGACCACTTACATTAGACAGATATTATTGCGAATACTGGATGTGCCGGTCGGTTCCGGGCAGTTTTACATCGCAACTCAGTCTAACCTCGGCTTAGGCATATTCGTGTTTTCTAAGTTCAAAGGGTTTTGATTAATTTTCCAAATCAGGTTTTGAAAACAACCATCCCGTCCGTCGGATCAGTTAGGGATAGCCAGGGAGAGCAGGAAACTTGTATTTTCCAAACTCAAGCCTAGACACTATCCTCTCTGTCACCCTAGAACTTTCTGGTGTGTTATTAAAAGATATGTTGTTAATAACCTTTAATTTGTCTAAATTTACATTTCCTTATTTAGGACAAATTCTATTTACTTATTTCCTAATTACTCTTTTAATGTAAATTGTCAACATTTATTCTTACGGCCCATTTTCCCCTCTATATCATGTTTATGCTTTTTGGTATGTAAACCATACCAAATGAAGTGTCACTAACCATGATTTTGCTAATCTTGACAATTACTCCCAATTAAGGCCAATTTCAAGTTTATGCCAATATACTTATCAAGCCAAATTAGCTAATCCAATTCTGATTTAACATTCTAATTCATGTCAAACTAGACTTATTACTCTAGTTCACAATTCATGTAAATGCTAGATTTACATGTCAATACTAGATTCAAATTACACATCCTATAATTCTTGTCAAATTTATCCCATTTGCATTTCTATGAACATGCCATAGTACATGTCCCCAATTTATGCCAAGTTTATAACTATGTTTTAGTAAAATTTATATTTTGCCCCAAATCGCATTCCCACCGTTCGTATAATCGTGTTTCAATCTAGATTATAGATAAATCTAGATTCGTAGCAAATAGGGAATGAACCAAAGATTGCTACGAAAAGGATAGATATAACAACTGGCATAAAATGGTTTTGAATAACGACGTAGGTTCAAGAACATGGGTAGACCTAACTTAATAGGTAAATTCCCAAGGTCTAAAACCAAGAATAGATAGAGTAGGTTCAAGAACATGGGTAGACCTAACTTAATAGGTAAATTCCCATGGTCTAAAACCAAAGAAAAACAAGGACAGGCAGAATAAATAATCGGGTTTAGACCCAATCTCATAATCACAAATCTTAAACAACACTTTCCTAGTCATGAATCATAGGTGTTTAATCACAGATGTCCTTGTTATGTCAAAGGCAATAGTTTATGTTTTCTAATCAAAGGCATAGGCTTAGTCAAGGAAATAATCCTCATAGTCACAGTCACAGTCATAGGCAATGTTCATAGTCATAGGCAATGTCCAAAGTCATAGGCAATGTTCATAGTCATAGGCAAATGTTCATAGGCAAATGTTCGTAGTCATAGGCAAATGGTTTTAAGGTTCATAGTTTCATAGTCACGGTCTTATTTGTCCTCGAATCATAACAGTTCTTAATTAGGTTCAAGAGTATAGGCACTGAGAGAAAGATTTGGCATATTCTTTTATTCCTTTAATTTCATGTCACGAACAGAGAAAAATGTTCAAATCTAGTAATAACTGACTTACAGAGATTAGATTAGAACAGAAAGACGGCGTTGCTAAGATTCGTAGAAAAACAGTCGTCGAAGTCGTTTGAACCTCCTCCTGAATCGTAGCTTGACTTGAACCTCTTCTTGAAAATCTTTTAGCAGCATTTCCTCGTCTTGGTTTATTTTATATATATTATTTTATTTATATATTTTAGAGGAGGAGGAGAAGCCATGTCTAACAAGAATCTTTGCAGCATAATGGTAGAAAAGAATTGTGAATAGAAAAGAAGACCAGGGCTGTTTATATAGTGTTAGGCGGACGAACTTGGTCAGAAAACGTGACCAAATACATCAGAATGAACCAGGTGCAGCAGGCTGGAAAAAGCGGGGGGGGGGGGGGGGGTCGACGCCCATGTCGACTGGGCAGTCGACATGGGGGGGTGTCGACTGTGCAGTCGACACCCCTGTCGACTTGACCTGGGCGGGAATTTTCCCGCCCTGCCCCCTGTGTATTTGAATTTGGCCCTAGTTTAAACTGTTTTGAACTTGGAATTTTCTGAAAACTTTGACGGGTCATATCTTGGTCATACGGACTCCGATTTTCGAAAATTCAGACTCTATTTCGCGTATTTTTCCGAGACGAACGCAATGGCGCAGCCCATTTCCCTTGATTTTGATTTTAACTTTTAATTCTGCCTTGATTTGCGAATCTTAGTGTTACGGAATTACGGAGTGTTACACCTTTCCCTAGCCATGGCGATGTTGTAGGTGCTGGGAGGCTGTTTTGAAAAGGATATGTGTAATTGTGTTGTGTTTGGAAATCAACAGTGAGTGTATGTAAAGTGGTACGACATGAGAATGTTAAGTATGCAGTGCAGGGTTCAATCCTGAGTGTAGTTGTAACGAACGCGAAAATTTCGACTTCAGTAATCGGCATACAACACCATGTCGACTATTCAAGAATCGAAAATACCGGAAATTGATAGAAAGAAATTAGTGGGTGAGAATAGATAAGATAGTAAATTAGAATAGAAGAAGGAGAAGAACATAACAACAGAATCAGAGTAACATGAATCTCACAGCGGAATGAATAAAATATATTATATAACATAATTTTGGAATAAAATAGTATCGGTATACAATACTATTATCAGAATACAACACTTACAACACAGTGGAAATAACAATAGCTATATAATCCTGCAACCTCCTGCTCCAGCTCTCCATGTATCTGTAAAATTCTGATTACTTGATTGCCCATTCAAAATTGGGCACCCAAGAGTTTAAGGAAAACAAAACAAAATAAACTCTGGGTCAGTCATGTGACTGGTGTGAGTAAACTCCAACCATTTGTTTAACTTTTAAAATCCTTTTAAAAGAAAGGAAAATCGTAAGGCTGATCCATACACAAACACGGATGGTTTTTATCTTACGACTACTCAAAATATTCTTTGTATCACAACTCTTTTGATATTATAATAATGTCTAAATCAAGTCAATAACAATCTAGTAGGACGCTTTCATCTCACGTTCTACATATGTAATATACAATCAAAAACCGCGAACTCTTATTGGGTAATGGATTTCCAACTATGACAAGTTATGGAACCACCTTCCGATCAGTGTACTCTAGAAGCGATACACTGGAGTTTAACAAGAACATCTTGCAACTCGGCCACACATGACCGTCCATTCATTTCGCTTAAATGTTCCGAATATATTGTCACCTTACGGTTGGTATACTAACATAACCATTCCCGGGAGATACAAAATTGAAAGAAGTAACAAATATGAATATTCTCTAGATGGTGACAATATACCCTAATTGGGCGCGACCCACTTAGCCGTGCTACCTGCCCGATTTCTGTCATTTCCTAGTTGATGAGGCATGAGGTCATAACGTGTCTTTTAACAGATCACTCCTTTATTTACTTTGAATTCCAAATCGCCATACCCGTCAAATCACATATTGATTTCCCCAAAAGTACCACGGTATAAGCTAAGAGAAACGAATTCCTCCGCCCCGACCGTAAATACGTTTGAAACGATCAACTTACGCGATCTACCAGACATACTCCGTCTGACATTCTTCCATATAGGTCGTCTTGGGACTGGACAAACCAAAGGCACTATTCAGTAAATCCATCTTAGGCAATTTCTATCTAGGATCGCCTGAACATCCCTTGCATAAACTCCGTCTTCAATTATCTTCATCATATTTGATTCGCAATGCTAACGCCCATACGGAGTGGTTTTCAGATAATAAATCTGATCCCGGTCTCTCCGTATTGACAACGAAAATGGTCAAAAACTTTGATAGTCGGTTATTTAACTATCAAAGGAAAACATGTGTACAAACAATGGTCGTATTTCCAAATGGAAATCTTACCGAGCAAATCATCAATCCGCACTGATCCCCTTTAATTTAATTTGTCATTCAATTATTCATTTCCCTATTCCCTATTCCGTATATTCGTAAATTCTTATTTTCTAAATTTAGAAAATATACGTTATTAATCATTGGAAAACAATTCCATATTTACTCTCATTTCTTATTTTCTATATTAGAAACATTTCTGATTCTTATTTAGAAAACATTTCCGAAACTCATTCATTGGATTTAAACAGATGTTTAAATAAAACAAAGCTATGCCAATTCAAACCATTACACTCGTTAACTAAATTCACTTAACGAACCTTCACTATCGGACCTTAACCATTCCTTAGTTAAAAATGAAGTCAATCAAATTGGGGTATAACTATCTCTCAAACCTTAACTGAACAACATTTCTAACCTCGAAATAGACAAAGTTCACCTTTTAAATCTTTAACAAACTTCCTTACTTTACTCTTGGATTTTATTTACGAATCCACTTCTTTTTCAAATCATTTGATTATAACAATAGTGTTATAATCTCATGCTTCTGAAATATAATAACTTAAATATAACTTTTATTTATTAATTGTGATAAATAAACTAACAACTAATTTATTAATAAATAAATAAATCTTGATTAAAATGGAAAGTGAATAGTACTTTCCCGAATTCAATAAAATCGAATTTCAATGCATAATTCTGTCTCGAATAATCTCTATTCGATAACTCTCCTTAGAATAATTGCTATTCGATTAACTCTCTCTCGAATAACCTATATTCGATTAACTCTCGTCGAATAATTTATATTCGCTTAACTCTCTTTGAAAAATTTATGTTCGATTGACTCTCGTCGAATAATTTATATTCGATTAACTCTTTTCGAATAAATTATATTCAATTAACTCTCTTCGAATAAATTATATTCGATTAACTCTCTTCGAATAAATTATATTTAATTAACTCTCTTCGAATAAATTATATTCGATTAACTCTCTTTCGATTAAATTATATTCGATTAGCTCTCTTCGAATAAATTATCTTCGATTAACTCTCTTCGAACAAATTATATTCGATTAACTTTCTTCGAATAAATTATATTCGATTAACTTTTACTCGATTAACTCTCTTTCCTATCTTATTCAAATTCCCATTTGAATTCCTATTTCAAAACCCAATTTTCCTTATAAATGTTTTAATTTATAAAATATTCATTTTAATCCATTATTCACATCGAATGTGAAAAATATTTCTTTTATATAATCCATTAAGTTTGATTTCGTATTTTAAAATAATATCTCATTTCCAAATTCTATTTATACTTCTATTATAGAATTATTCATACGAAATTTCCTTTTTAAATCTAACACATGAATCTTATTTATAATTCCCTTTATAAATGCTGAGTTCACATTCTATTTAACATATCGTTGTCAAAACCGATTTCTACTTCCTTATATAAGTTCAGACTAGTATATTCCATTTATCAAAGGATAAATATTTTGTTTAATTTATTAAAAAAAAATTTATAAATTAATCTTCTCAATTTATCTGTTAAAACAGATCCTATTTAAAATCTACTTAAAATTAATCTGTTTCATTTATCCGTTAAAACATATTTCCATTTAATATTTATTTTAAATCCATATCATGTTACAACCGTGTGCGAAGCACGGGTCTAAACCTTCCTAATGTAAAATTCTCTTATTATAAAATTCCATTCATTTTATAATTATTACCTTTTATAATTATATTCATAGTCTAAATAAATATTCCTTTTTATAAAATCCTATTCATTTCCCAAATATTTCCTTTTATAATTCTATTTATTTTCTAAATAAATATTCCTTTTATCTTTTATAAAATCCTTTAATTTTATAAATATTTCCTTTTATAAAATCCTTTGATTTTATAAATATTTCCATTTATAAAATCCTTTGATTTTAAAAATATTTCTTTTTATAAAATCCTTTGATTTTATAAATATATTTTATTTTCAATATACACTTTGAATATTCCCTTTTTAATTCCAGTATTATATATGGTATTTAAAATACCAAATAACAAGGATCAATATTATCCAAACCCACATAATCATTAACAGATTATATATCACATCATATATCACAATATACGAAAAACAGTAACATAAATGTTGAGGAATCCAGTTGGATCCCTCCAAGCTGTTTCCTTGCATCCACAGATATTAAACAATATAATTAACATCAAATTACATTTCAATATGAAATATTCTGATAAACAGAATCAATATTTGATTAACAATATATACATATATCATTATCTATGATTTCAACCAATCAATTAGCAGTTCATCCAAACAGTCAACATATAGAAATCAACCAACATTTATCAGTTCTAAAAATACGTTATAAAAATATAACTGGGTAGAGTTAGTGAGTTTTACTCACAATGGATGATCATCGTTAAATAACGATAACTGTCAGTTGATTCAGACAGACAATTTATTTCGCTATAAATTGTAACGAGCTCCATTTCACTCCCAGTCGGTTCCATTGTGTAGTCGTCGTCCATACGATCCTAACGGATCCAGTTTCGCTGAATTCCGTTAACATATGAACAAGATACGATAAATAAGTTAATACATCTTTATAATTTAATTTAAACTAAGTTAAATTCCAGATTGGGCTTTACCATTTGAACAAGGCCCATACCCCCTCACGTTAAAAACTGACCCACTCCTCATTTATTCTTCTCTAAACATCGATGTCCTCTTCCAGAAAATAGCTGGCCATTTCCGATTTTCCTTGAGCTTAAATGCCCTCTTTTCCTCACTGATTCACAAACCTTAAGCACCATTCTCATCCTCGTTCAAATCTCCATCTACTCATACTACCATCTTCACCCCCGACCCATATCTCGAACTCGCGATCTCCAGTTAGCAACACTCACAACCATCGATACTTTTAAGTATCGATCTTTCCCAAACCCTATTAGAACGCTCGCTCTCCACCCTATTATCCCAACGACCACCTTGAAATGACCCCATGGCCACCACAAAATCAATGAACTCGAACCCTACGTTGCGGTTTTTGACAATCCAACGTCTCAGGTCATGACACAAATTTTCATAGAATCCCGCAAGAAACTTCATACAACCTCCAAATTACTCCAGGAACCCAAAAACAGTGCCTAACTCGCCAAATACCGCTTCAGCTCCTCATGAGCAAATCACCTCGCACGTTGCTCTTAAGTACAGCGAACCCTACCTCATTCGATCTCAAAGAAAACTATACAGTATTGAAGAGCTTTTCAATAGGATTTGGAATATATATATCTAATGATTTATAAGATTTTATTCGAATTGATATCGATTTTTCAAAGGTAGGGATTGTTTGATGTGTTTAACTTTTTCCTGGCGGTTGAAGAATTTACCACGAAAATGAGATAAGAGGGTTTGAGAATGTTAGGATGTTATATAGGATAAGTATAATATTTTTATATTCTATTTAATATTCATTTTTATTGAATCGTTGTCTCCATTCGATGTTTAAAAACCCGTGTGATCACACACAATACCCAAATTCGACGAAAATACATGCAGTTACGGTTCGACATTACGGACCCAACGAAACTTGTTTCGTCGAATTCTGAGTCCGTTTGCTCACTCAGCGTATTTTTAAAGTCAGAGAGTTGACTGTTTTTAACATTAAAATCCCGTACGACCACATACTGACTCCAAAAATCACGATAATTGAAATCTAACAATATTTAATATTCTGGATCTAACAAAATTAGTTTCGTCGAAAACGGAGGTCATTTATAAAAATGGCTATTTTTGAAGCTCTAAATAAACCAATTTAAATATTAATATATTTAAAAACAATTAAATTTAATATTAATAAATATATATTAGCGTATATATTCACATAGAATATAATCTGGCTCCAAAATAAACATATCGGGATTTATAACTCGATATTTCAAAATTCCAGATTATATCGATATTCAATTTATATTAAAATCCTTTTATAATATAAATAAATCGTTATAAATTATAAAGGAATTCCATAGCGACTTTTCGAAAATTTGATTTGGACATAACTCACAATCTACACAACGAAATCTTGATTTTTCTCTTCCATTAGAAAATATACTTCATCAGCTCCGAACGTTTCTTGCTTCGCAGAAATCCGACTTAAAACAGATTTTGTATATCCGTTTAAAGTTCAAATAGCCAAATTACGAACTACTGCGCCATTTCGAGCTCAATTATAATTATAATATAGATTATACGATCAACTGACATTTATAAATAAATTCGTTAATATAATTCAATTCTAAACTGAATTATATATTTTAAATTTTCCAATTCACACAATATTGTGAATTCTGTTATTTCTGATTATTCCAGAATTAAATATATTATTCTATTATATATATTGATTAAATATTCAACATTATTTAATTAAACAACCATTTAAATATCTATATCACCATTTAAATAATTAAATAAATTAATTATTATACCGTAAAAATATGGGACGTTACATTCCTTCCCCCTTAAAATAATTTCGTCCTCGAAATTGCTAAGGTAGAAAACAAACGCTATTAACTGGATTAAAAATTATTAGTTTATTTCTTAACTTCAGTTTCAACTGAACCCATTATTTCAATTAAAATATTATTCATTCTCGATTAACGAAAATTTTCTAAAATTCTGAAAATTTTCTAACACCTTAAATTTACGGAAAATTTCGCCAGCACCACCTTTGTCCGGCTCAATCGGTACAACTACAACTCACCTCTCTAGGCCTTCTTCAGTCCGAAAGAAAATCCAATAGCCAAACAGGCTCGTAAAATCTCAAACCCAATAAAAATATAAACTTGTACCTTTTTGTCGAGCATATCATTGTATCCTTTCCATTTGCTATCAATTCAGCATATACCAATATCATTCAAATCAAATCCAATCAATTTTATCCTCAACCCCAATCATTCGCTTATACCTAAGTCGAGTTTAATTTCAAACTCGACTTCCATTCTCGATTCCAAACTCCTAACTCATCAATTCAACTTACTTAACCTCGTTAAGTTCCATTACGACATTCCATTAACTAATTAATTTTCCAAATCAGTTATCTTTATCTCAAAATCCACAATCTGACTTTTATTTCAAAAATCAATCCATTTCACCTCACATAAGTCCAGTTATATTCAAGAATCCAATTTCTTTTCTTGATACCATTCTAATCCAATTCAATTTCAATCACCACTTAACTAACTTTATTTTAATTCCAATTTGCTTCCATAAATTTCAATTCAAATTGGTTTTAATCCAAAACAATCTTCCTGGGAGTTTTAAACAACTTACCCTTTTTTAAAAAAAATCAAATATTCCCTTTCGGAATCAAAACAACTTGTTTTCTCAAAACATTTTCAAAAACAAAATTTTTGGTAGTAATCCGTCACTCAGAAACTCGAAAATGAACACCGATGATGTTCGGATCATCATCGGAATTATTTCCCAACAACTGAAGTGAGTTCAATACTGTATCACTTTCAAAACCATTTCTAAACATTTCCATTTTGAAATACATTTCAAAATATTATTCACAATGCTTGTAAACAATTTAAAATCTCGTACGATTTTAAAATTCTCATATATTTAGTCCAAATCCATTAACAAACACTTCTCAAACTTTTAGGAATTTTAATTCCAATTCTGATTTAATTCAGATTTAATCCGTCTAATTTTCATATATTACACTTATACAAATTCTAATTGGTTATTTACATAATTATTTCTATTATAATCTTATTGATTCTAATTGTAACCAATATATTCAATATATTATAATAGTTCGAATATTAATCATTCTTTTATAACAAAGTTATATTTCGGGTAAAATTATTCCATTTACCCTCTTTTCAAAACATACTATGTCGGTTCATCATATTCAAGTGTTGAGAAACTCCAACCGATACAGTGGATCAAACTGATCGACCAGAACTCATAAACAACTCTACCAATAAATCTCCACAATATAAAACAATTTTTTTTGATATCAAATAACAAATACGCGCTCATATATATATATATATATATATATATATATATATATATATATATTCAAACTCAATCTAGGGTATTACTAACCCCATCTCTACTGAGTCATGCCACAAAGCCAAGTTAATTACTTAACCTTCAGCTCTGATACCACTGTAACGAACGCGAAATTTTCGACTTCGGTAATCGACATACAACACCATGTCGACTATTCAACAATCGAAAATACTGAAACATTAATAGAAAGAAATTAGAGGATGAGAATAGATAAAATAGAAAATTAGAATAGAAGAAGGAGAAGAACATAACAACAGAATCAGAGTAACACGAATCTCACAGCGGAACGAATAAAATATATTATATAACATAACTTTGGAATAAAACAGTATCGGTATACAATACTATTATCAGAGTACAACACTTACAACACAACGAAAATAATAACAGCTATATAATTCTGAAGCCTCCTACTCCAGCTCTCCAAGTATCTGTAGAATCCCAACTACTTGACTGCCCGTACAAAATTGGGCACCCAAGAGTTTATGGAAAACAAGACAAAATAAACTTTGGGTCAGTCATGTGACTGGTGTGAGTAAACTCCAACCATTTGTTTAACTTTTAAAAGAAAGGAAAATCATAAGACTGATCCATACACAAACACGGATGGTTTTTATCTTATGACTACTCAAAATATTCTTTGTATCACAACTCTTCCAATATTATAATAATGTCTAAATCAAGTAAATAACAATCTAGTAGAACGCTTTCATCTCACGTTCTACATATATAACATACAATCAAAAACCGCGGACTCTTATTGGGTAATGGATTTCCAACTATGACAAGGTATGGAACCATCTTCGATTAGTGTACTCTAGAAGCAATACACTGGAGTTCAACAAGAACATCTTGCAACTCGGCCACACATAACCAGCCAATCATTTCGCTTGAATGTTCCGAATATATTTTCACCTTACGGTTGGTATACCAACATAACCGTTTCTGGGAGATACAAAATTGAAAGAAGTAACAAATATGAATATTGTGACGACCCCAAACCCCGTAAGACGGTGGCGAGGGTAATCCTTGGAATATAACACATAAACTGATAACAGTAGAACAGAAATAAATAAATACACCAGATAATGTACAATAGAATACACTGGATAAACATAATCGTCAGAGTTACACAGTATACAGGATCATACTTAGTACAAATACAGTTCAGCTATACATAAATGTCTACAGCGGAAAACAAACATAATATGTACAATAGGAGTTGAACAGCATAAAAAGAGATAAATGATAGAATCTATCTTTAGCTCCAGCTATCCAGAAAGAGCCTGCTAAAACCTGAATACAAGGCTTCCCGTGTAGAAATTGGGGCACCCGAGTTTGCAAGTGGAACAAACTACGAGTCAATCATGGAACTGGTATAAGAAATCTACTTAACACAATTTATAATATGGCTAATCACAGGACCACGCCACTTTCGCGAAACGGGTTTACTCCATTGGATTGCTAGTGCTTCAAAACAAGTAAATCTTTAAAACATCGCAATGTTTTTTATAAAAATGAAGCCATTATAAGACTCAGTTCCCATCACACAATGCAACACAAACAAGAGGATAGAGTTTTACCTTATAATGACCAAAATATGCTTGATACGAGCAAAACAAATCATTTGATATTATTGCTAGTGTATATATGTTTCAAAAACAATTTCAATCATAACTATCAATCATAGACGGCATGGGTACCATATATCATGTCGCCATATATATATATATATATACAATCAAAACCGCACGGTGTCGTATTTGGAAATTGGATTTCCGTCATGAACCAAGGCAAAAGATAGTCCTTACCGAATTCAAGACTGTCTAGCCCGAGCCTCAGGATCATAGCTCGAGTGACCCTTGGATTGTCAGGGCCGGTCCACCGATGTGGATTAAAATGTCTGAACACTGCGTTTCCCCGCCCTTTGGGGCGTAAATGAGTCCTACGACCCCATCGGCTCAACATAGTCACCGATATATCCGAGGCGCCTTGCAACAACAACAACCACGTAGGTCAAAATAATATAAATGTCAGGGCTGGTAGGTCACTGACACCACCCTAGCTAGAAGGAAACGCATGCCCTCCCTGATGTGCTCTCCCGTTTCTAGTTCATACCAGGGTGTGAGGCTCGCGAATCAACGTCATACACAAAGCTACGCCACACAGGCCGTGCTTTGACCATCAACCACAAGACTTTGCTTTTCAACAGAAGCCTTGATCAACTGCCACTTAGGCGTGCCACACAGGAAATTCACTCCATGCGACTGATTTCTATCAATATATAACCTCTAAGCTCGTACGTCTCAGAGAAGGGTGTTAAGCAAGAGAATAAATTCTCCGCCGCCAAACAGATATATATTTAATAGAGATCAATCAGCACAGAACAAAATCCAATGTCAGACAAACAGTCCATTTACAAGCTCATTCTAGGTCTGAATGAAACCGGAGGCACTCAATACCTCGCATATCCGTACAATCAACATGTACGTCCGGACGGCTATTACTTTAGCCCATTCAAGGTAGCTACTCCTATCATGAGCATTAGTAGCACCCCTCCATTCAACGTGAAGATCATCGGTCTTGCGCCGTCTTCATATCTTTGACTTTCAATCGTCGATCAATTATTTGAAATAAGAATTAACTCGACCTTTTCAAATAATTCACGTATATTTAGAATTTCAAATCAATTCATTTCAATGGTTAAATTATTCGATATCACTAGTTCTGTCCTTTAATGTAATTTTCGCGTCAAACACATTCAACCATCAAATACCACATAAACCGAGCAAATTCAGTTTATTTCCATTCCATATCATTTATAATATTTTATCACGATTTATCGCTATTTTTATTTATTTAAAAATAGCCAATTTATTCAAATGACGCTTCAGGCCATAACGGGGCCGTGGCGCTGTTTTTCTTCAGATTTGATTTACACATATCTGAAAATCTAACTGTTGAATCTTCACAAATTTTATATCATTAGAAAGGTCTTTTCAAAACGAATCCAACGGTTTCAGTTTTGGGAAAATCCGACGGTCGGATCTCCCGCACTAATCGTTTGAAGTTACGATTTCAAAATACGAGCTGCAGCGTCGTTATTCGATTTAATTTAATTATATTTATATTTATATAAATATATATAATCGATTATGGCGCTGTTTTTCTTCAGATTAGAATTAAACATTCCAGACAATCCAACCGTTGGATCTTCACACAGTGGGTGTCGTTGGAAAGATATTTCCAAAGCGAACCCAACGGTTTCGGTTTCGGGAAAATCCGATGGTCGGATCTTCCGCACTAATCGTTTGAAATCACGGTTTCAAAACACGAACTATAGCTTCGTTATTCGATTAATTTTAATTATATTTATATAAATATATATAAATACAATTCTTTCTTCGATTTCAAATCTATATTCATTTCATATATTTGATAAAAATGATATTTTTATCGTCAAAAATATTTATTCAACACATGAATATTTTTAGCACTTCATATTCATGATAAAAATGTAGATTTTATTGTTTAATCTATATATTCAACACATGAATGTTTTTGACTTCACACATGCGATAAAAATATGTTTTTTATCATTCTAGTCCTTTATTCAACACATGAATATTTTCTATAGTTTAAATATATAATAAAAATGTTATTTTTATTGTAAAACAATTCATTTCAAAACACGATTATTTTATATAGTTCATACATAAGGTAAAAATGTTATTTTTATATTTCAAAGAATTTATTCAACACATGAATTTCTATTCAACACATGAATATTTTCTATAGTTTATATATATAATAAAAATGTGATTTTTATTGTAAAACAATTTATTTCAAAACAAAATTATTTTATATAGTTCATACATAAGGCAAAAATGTTATTTTTATATTTCAAAGAATTTATTCAACACATGAATTTCATTCAACACATGAATTTCTACTCAACACATGAATTTCTATTCAACACATGAATATAGTTTCAACACATGAAAATAATTCTAACACACGAATATTATTGAAAATTTCGGCAGCATAACGGCATGGTAGTTAAAACCGGCACCGTCCCTAGTACGGCTCCTCGCTCTACCTTAAAGCCTCGCAGCTTTTGACAATGGGGATTTTCAATATCTAGTTCGTACGCAGACGAATTTTCCCATATACTAATCCTATTGGGATTTCAATCACAATCAATCATTTCAAATCAACCATTCATGATATTCACTAAATTTCACATCAACCAATAATCCAAACAATATCACAACCAATATATATCGTCCATGGTCTGTGGACGAGGGGAGTATATATATATATATTCGTATATATATATATATATATATATTTCAATTTCATTTCACTTCCTTTCAATCATTTCAACGCATATATAATTTTTACAACGCATATATAACTTATACATCGAACATACAACTTATACAACGCTTATACATGAGGTGTACAATGCTTATATAACTCATACATCGACTATATAATTTATACATCGTCGTTTTCATATCGTTTATAATTTAGAAATCTCACGTTGGGTTCCACTCCACCAAGAATTGCAGAAGGCTCAGAAAAATATGCGGTCTCTTCTAAAATGTGGAAGACGTCCTCACGAGTCCACTGCCTCTTGTTTCACTGGATTTCGACAAGAAATGAATAAGATATGATTTTTATTCACAATACGAACTTTGCAACAGTTTTTAAACGTTATAAACCCATTTATTTTATACCTACCGTTACTTCAAGCTTTGATTCGAACTAGGGTTTTTAAATCTCGCCCAATCCGACGCACGATGACGAAATCGAGCTACACCACGTCGAGGAGTATTAGGAGGCGCACATATCGATGGGCCTCGCATCCAGTTCGGTGGCAGGAGGAGCTCTCGGCGGCGACTTGAACTCGTCCACTTCAGAGGCGCGATTCTGGCGATTTTCAGCACGAGGAGGGTGGCACGTGTAGGAGGAGGAAAGGAGGAGAGAAGGGAAGAAGGGAGGGCCGCCGTCGGGTTTCTAAGCAGATCGGGGAGAGAGAAAAGAATGAGGGCCAATCAGATTTTTTTTCTTTTATTTATATATTTTTAAAAAATCCAAAAATACCCCTTATCTCATACGAACTCCAATCCAAGCCCAACGACTATCGACCCTAGCTAAATACCCTTATTCCGAACACAATAGGATATGTTTCGTAGGCCCATTCAACTGTTTCAGTCAGTTTTTCTTCAAATTAAAATATAAAACATTCAATATTCGATTTGAACGTACATTTCAATTTGCCGAGGCCACATACTGATTCTAAAAATTCCCGAAAAATAATTCTAGCTATGTTATGACGATACGGTCCCAATAAAACTAGTTTCGTCGAATTCTGAGACCGTTTGAAAAATGGCCATTTTCTGGTTGATCCAATTTAATTGTAATTGACCAAACACTTTTTCCTTCGCCACGCTCACATATTAACTTCAAAAGTTATGAAATTTGAAACCTAGCAATAATTTGACATACCGGATCCAACAAGAGTAGTTTCGTCGAATTCTGAGGTGTATGCAAAATGTCTATTTTCAAGGGCTATATATTCTCTATAGCGACCTTTCTGAAAATTCATTTGTCCATAACTTTTGATCCCCGCTATGAAACTTTGATTTTTTAGATTCATTAGAAAGATATTCACTAACAGATTTAAATATTTTTGGTTTCACTAAAATCCGTTTTATTTTGCACCCGGTACAGTCAGTCAAAGTTTGAATTGAAATTTTGAAACTGCCACGCCATTTCAAGCCCTGTTTATAATTCAAAATAATTATATTTATTTTCAAACATCGATTCAAACATACTTTTCGTTGTTATTTTTTTAAAATATTTATTTTAAATATTTAAAATTCACTATTTTAGCCAATTTAAAAAATTTAAACTGGTTCAGATTTTCCAGGTTGTTACAATCTCCCCCACTTAAAACTTTTCATCCCCGAAAAGGAACAAAGTCGGAAGTGGTTTAATTAACCAACTCTATTTTCAATCTGGCTTCCTTTCTTCAACTTTTCAGTTTCTAAGAATTTTCAAATTCTTCAAAAATTTGGCTAACACCCTAAATTTTTGAAAAAATTCGCCATAACCTCCTTTGTACGGGGAGCTTCGGGATATTTCAAACAGACTCCCATGGCCCTCACCAATCCAAAAGAAAAAGCCAAGCGGCTCATAAAATCATCAAATCCTAAGAAATACAATAAACATGTACCTATTTGTCGGGCAAACAATTTTATTCCTTTGCTTAGTTGTTTATCCATATCCCGTTCACACATATATAATGCACATGTATTTATTTCTAAATCAGTTCAATACTTGTTCAATTGCATACATTTAACTTCATTCTCTTATTGATTAAATTAACTATCATTCTAATAATTCAATTAATCAAATCTACCATCACACAACGCAACCAACAATCAATCTGTTTTTAACTTTTCAAAATTATACTAATTAATTCATATACTCCTTTAAAATCATTCAGACTATATAATTAAAAAGTTTACATGCATGAAAAGAGAACAACAGCAAAGTAGAGAACAAAATGTTATTGCAAGGATATAGTAAATGTACCTTGCACCAGAGTCAATCAGAGATATCCACCCTGCACTTAGGATAGGCTTTCTTAATGCTTTCCTCTGTTTCCCAAGTACAATCTCGCGGATCTCCACTCCATTGCACTTTGACTAAGTGAACCTTCTTGTTCCTCAGCTCTTTGGTTTCTTTGCCAATTATCTTTAGCGGCTCTCTTCTCACAGCCAATTCTGGAGTAATTTCTATATCCCATTGTGCTGCTTCTTCCATGATCAAGTCTGGATCATGAACATGCTTTCAAAGTTGAGATACGTGAAACACATTATGTACTCCAGGCAACCAATCAGGCAATTGAACCCTATAAGCGAGAGTTCCAACCCGTTCCAGAATAGGAAACGGACCAATAAATTTGGGTTCCAATTTCCCTGTTTTACCGAACCGGATTACTCCTCTCATCGGAGATACTTTCAAATACACGTGGTCGCCAACAACAAATGATATATCTCTTCTTCTCTTATCTACATAGCTTTTATGTCAGCTTTGGGCGGCTAGTAATCGTTTCTTAACGAAATTGACTTTGTCCGCAGCTTCGCGAATCATATCGGGTCCCAATACGAGTCTATTACCAAGTTCTACCCAACAAGTAGGAGAATGGAACGGTCTACCATACAATGCTTCGAATGGTGACATTGTCAGGCTCGCTTGGTAGCTGTTGTTGTATGAGAACTCAGCCAAATGCAAATGGTCTTCCCATGACCCACCAAAATCAATAACACAAGCCCGCAATAAATCTTCTAGAATACGATTTACCCTCTCAGTTTGACCATCTGTTTGAGGATGATATGCGGTGCTCAAGTTCAGTTTCATTCCCAATTCTGCTTGGAATGCTTACCAGAATTTACTAGCAAAAATCGGGTCATGATCACTAACAATGCTCATGGGAACTCCGTGCAGTCTAACTATTTCCTTGAAATAAATCTGCGCCAGACTTTGAGCAGTTCTACTCGATTTTACAGGTATGAAATGGGCGGTCTTCGTGAAATGATCTACGATCGCCCAAATATGTCATTTCCTTTCCTGGTTCTGGGAAAACCATCTATGAAATCCATAGAAATCTGTTCCCACTTCCCACCTAGAACTTCCAAAGGTTGCAACAATCCAACGAGCTTCTACTGATCGCTTTTAACTTGTTGACAAGTAGAACACCGGCTAACATATAAAGAAATGTCTTGTTTCATAGATTTCCACCAGAAAGTGCGTTTGATGTCATTATACATTTTGCTCACCCATGGATGGATGCTAAGCTTGGCTTTGTGACATTCATCCAATACTTCTCTCCGGAGTTCTGCAATGTTTGGCATGCATATTCGGCCTTTTAACCTGAGAATCCCCTCGTTATCAATTTGAAAACTCGAGGGCTCGCCTTTCTGAATTCTCTCTCTGATCTTCTGAATGAAGTGATCATCCTTCTGAAGAGCAGATATGTTATCAATCAACGAAGACGTGATAATAAGACTGGCGACAATTACATTCTTCCTGCTGAGCGCGTCAGCCACAACATTAGCCTTCCCCGGAGTATATAAGATATCAAGATCACATGCCGCGAGAAATTCTAACCAACGCTGCTGTCTCATATTCAGATCCTTCTGGGTGAATAAATATTTTAATGATTGATGATCAGTGTATAATTCAAACTACTCACCCAATAGATAATGCCTCCAGATTTTCATAGCAAACACGATAACTAGCAATTCAAGATCGTGCATTACATAATTCTTTTCAAGTGGTTTCAATTGACTGCTAGCATAAGCAACTACATGGCCTCTTTGCATTAACACTGCGTCAAGGCCTTCTTTAGAAGCATCGGTGCAGACTTTTAAATCCTGATTGCCGTCAATAATTGTGAGCACTGTAGTAGTCGTCAATTTTAACTTCAGCTCCTGGAAAGCTGCCTCACATTCGGGAGTCCAGTTGAATCTCGAATATTTCTTAGTAAGCTTTGTTAAGTGACTGGATATCTTCGAAAAATTCTTAACGAATTTCCAATAATAACTGGCCAATCCGAGAAAACTTCTGACTTCTGTGGGTGTACGAGGCTGTTTCCAATTCTGAATAGCAGTGATTTTACTAGGATCCACTGAAATTCCTTGTTTTGACATGACGTGGCCAAGAAATTTGACTTCTTCTTACCAGAATATACATTTGGAAAACTTTGCTTTCAACACATTCTTTCTCAGAATTTCTAACACTTGTTCCAAATGTTTTTCATGCTCGATTTCTGATTTAGAGAAGATCAATATATCATCAATGAAAACCAAAACAAATTTATTCAACACTTCTCTGAATACACGGTTCATTAGATCGACAAAATAAGATGGAGCGTAACATAAGCCGAACGGCATTACAAACCACTCGTAGAATAAATCTGGGCCTCTGAATGCTGTCAAAGGAACACACTCTTCGGCAATACGAAGCTGATGGAAACCTGTAGCTAGGTCCATTCGTGAAAACACTTGTGCTCCATTCAATCGATCCAACAAATCATCAATTCGCGGCAATGGGTATTTGTTTTTCAGCGTCTGCTTATTCAAGTCACGATAATCCACACATAGTCTAAGAGTACCGTCTGACTTTGGGACAAACACCACTGCTGCTCCCAAATCAGAGAAGCTAGGCCTAATCAGACCCTTCCATACAAGCTGTCGCGTTTGATTGTCTAACTCTTCTTTCTCCTTCAAGGTCATTCTTCGAATAGCGTGAACTATCGGCCTTGCATTTGGAACTAAAGAGATTTTAAAATCAATTTCTCTCTATGGAGGTAAGCTAACAACTTCTTCGAACACATCCGCATAGTTCTTGACAACAGGAATGTTTTCAATGTCGACCGGAATATTCTCCGGAACGACAGGAGCAAGATCTATTTGAGCAGGAGAAACATCTAAAGCTGCAAAGAAGTCCTTTCTATCAGAATTCGAACCTTCACATGGAATGGTTATATAATTGCCTGATTTAATCTTCGCTCTTACGACTCTGTCGGTGCATTAAACCTCAGCTTCATATTTGGTTAACCAATCCATTCCTATAAACAGATCAAACTCTGTAAAATTCATGACAATAGAGATAGTAGGGAATCGATAGCAGGAAAAAGAAACCGGCACTCGGCAAACCCAACTAAGATCGAGGGAACCGCCAACCGGATTATGAACAGTAATGGGTGCTTTGAGCTTTTTCAAATTCAAATCCAATTTCTTAACTGCATTCTTTGCAACAAAGCTTTGCGATGTGCCTGTATCAAACAGTACTTTCATTGGAATGTTTTTGACAGTTAACGTGCCTTCTAAAACATCTGGCCTTTCCTGGCTAGCTGAGGGTTCAGAAGTTTCTGCTACTTTATTTACCTGAACCACTTCAGATTTCTTAATTACCTGACAGGCCTTTGAAAGATGACCAGACTGATGGCATTGACTGCACTTTCTATTCTCTTGAAACTTGCCCTTGGATTTAGATCCATTCTTTCCCCGCATTTTCAAAGATTTGCATTTTCTGGATAAATGGCCTTTCTGATTGCAGTTAAGGCACATGGCAGTCGTTACTGGTTTTTCCTCAGGCTTAACCTTTTTCTGACTGACACTTTGCCTCTTTCTAACCGTAGACGTCGTACTGACGTCAGGCTGCATACTTGCCTCTGGCTATGTACTTGCCTCTAGGCTATCAGTTTCAAATTTCCTTTTGCTGATAGAACTGACTTCCTCTTCGTCGACTAAAAGACCTCGATTATTTAGATCTTCGTACTGATAAGCCATGTATATCATTTCAAAAAAAGGAAGCTTCACATGCCCCATTACTTTATTCTGGTATTTTCTTTGAAGACCATTAATAAACCTCAGATTCCTCCTCTTTGGATCTTGAATTAGATGAGGGGCAAAATGAGAAAGTTCATTGAATTTCTTATGATATTCCGGAATGGTCATATCTCCTTGTATCAGATAACAGAATTCATCACATAACCTCTCGGTTGCTTCTGGAGGAATAAATCTTTCACTGAAAATATCCTTAAATCTATCCCAGGTAATATTACCTTCTGGATTATCCTTAATAATCGAATCCCACCAGAACAAAGCTTATTCTTTGAGTGTCCAAGATGCCAGTAATCTTTTCTGGTCATCACTCACTTTTAAGCCTTCAAAGATTTTCTCAGCAGAACGAATCCAAGCTTTTGTTTCCATAATAGATTCTTTGCCCCAGAATGGTGATCCACCCAGATTTCGATACCTCTTTACTAGAGCTTCAATATCTGGGTCTGCATTACTTCTTATGTTTCTGCCACTCATTTTCTAGAGCGTCTGCAAATAGCAGACCAAGTGTCAGTGTCAACAGAAAAGATATTTCAAAACATAGATACATATACTTGAATGTAAATGTGTCTATTGGGGTGTATTTCATTCTGCTATACTCATACTAGGATATTACTATTCCTATCTGTAATAAGTTATTCGTCCTAGAACACTACTGGTTCTATTTCTGACGAATTCGTTAATATGTTATATTCCAGAACTAAGCTTAACTAAAGCGCTGATACCACGTTTGTGACAACCCCAAACCCCGTAAGACGGTGGTGAGGGTAATCTTTGGAATATAACACATAAACTGATAACAGCAGAACAGAAATAAATAAATACACCAGATAATGTACAATAGAATACACTGGATTAACATAATCATCGGATTTACACAGTATACAGGACCAAACTTAGTACAAATACAGTTCAGCTATACATAAATATCTACACTCTACAGCGGAAAACAGACATAATATGTACAATAGGAGCTGAACAACATAAAAAGAGATAAATGATAGAATCCATCTTCAGCTCCAGCTATCTAGAAAGAGCCTGCTAAAACCTGAATACAAGGCTGCCCGTGTAGAAATAGGGGCACCCGAGTTTGCAAGTGAAACAAACTACGAGTCAGTCATGGGACTGGTATGAGAAATCTACTTAACACAATTTATAATATGGCTAATCACAGGACCACGCCACTTTCGCGGAATGGGTTTACTCCATTGGATTGCCAGTGCTTCAAAACAAGTAAATCTTTAAAACATCGCAATGCTTTTTATAAAAATGAAGCCATTATAAGACTCAGTTCCCATCACACAATGCAACACAAGCCGGAGGATAGAGTTTTACCTTATAATGGCCAAAATATGCTTGATACGAGCAAAACAAATCATTTGATATTATTGCTAGTGTATACATGTTTCAAAAACAATTTCAATCATAACTATAAATCATAGACGGCATGGGTACCATATATCATGTCGCCATATATATATATATATATATATATATATACAATCAAAACCGCACGGTGTCGTATTTGGAAATTGGATTTCCGTCATGAACCAAGGCAAAAGATAGTCCTTACCGAATTCGAGACTATCTAGCCAGAGCCTCAGGATCAGAGCTCGAGTGACCCTTGGATCGTCAAGGCCGGTCCACCGATATAGATTAAAATGCCTGAACACTGCGTTTCCCCGCCCTTTGGGGCGTAAATGAGTCCTACGACTCCTTCGGCTCCACATAGTCACCGATATATCCGAGGCGCCTTGCAACAGCAACAACTACACAGGTGAAAATAATATAAATGTCAGGGCTGGTAGGTCACTGACACCACCCTAGATAGAAGGAAACGCATGCCCTCCCTAATGTGCTCTCCCATTTCTGGTTCATACCGGGGTGTGAGGCTCGCGAATCAACATCATACACAAAGCTACGCCACACAGGCCGTGCTTTGATCATTAACCACAAGACTTTGCTTTTCAACAGAAGCCTTGATCATTTGCCACTTAGGCGTGCCACACAGGCAATTCACTCCATGCGATCGATTTCTATCAATATATAACCTCTGAGCTCGTACGTCTCAGAGAAGGGCGTTAAGAAAGAGAATAAATTCTCCGCTGCTAAACAGATATATATTTAATAGAGATCAATCAGCACAGAACAAAATCCAATGTCAGACACACAGTCCATTTACAAGCTCGTTCTGGGTCTAAACGAAACCGGAGGCACTCAATACCTCGCATATCCGTACAATCAACAAGTACGTCCGGACGGCTACTACTTCAGCCCCTTCAAGGTAGCTACTCCTATCATAAGCATCAGTAGCACCCCTCCATTCAGTAGCACCCCTCCATTCGACGTGAAGATCATCGGTCTTGTGCCATCTTCATATCTTCGACTTTCAATCGTCGATCAATTATTTGAAATGAGAATTTACTCGACCTTTTCAAATAATTCACGTATATTTAGAATTTCAAATCAATTCATTTCAATGGTTAAATTATTCGATATCACTAATTCTGTCATTTAATGTAATTTTCACGTCAAACACATTCAACCATCAAATACCACATAAACCGAGCAAATTCAGTTTATATCCATTCCATATCGTTTATAATATTTTATCATGATTTATCGCTATTTTTATTTATTTAAAAATAGCCAATTTATTCAAACGACGCTTCAGGCCATAATGGGGCCGTAGGGCTGTTTTTCTTCAGATTTGATTTACACATATCTGAAAAATCTAATTGTTGAATCTTCAAAAAATTTATATCATTAGAAAGGTCTTTTCAAAACGAATCCAACGGTTTCAGTTTTGGGAAAATCCGACGGTCGGATCTCCCGCACTAATCGTTTGAAGTTACGATTTCAAAATACAAACTGCAGCATCGTTATTCGATTTAATTTAATTATATATATATAATCGATTCTGGCGCTGTTTTTCTTCAGATTTGAATTAAACATTCCAGACAATCCAAGCGTTGGATCTTCACACAGTGGGTGTCGCTGGAAAGATATTTCCAAAGCGAACCCAACGGTTTCGGTTTCGGGAAAATCCGATGGTCGAATCTCCCGCACTAATCGTTTGAAATCACGGTTTCAAAACACAAACTGCAGCTTCGTTATTCAATTTATTTTAATTATATTTGTATAAATATATATAAACACAATTCTTTCTTCGATTTCAAATCTATATTCATTTCATATATTTGATAAAAATGATATTTTTATCGTCAAAAATATTTATTCAACACATGAATATTTTTAGCACTTCATATTCACGATAAAAATGTAGATTTTATTGTTCAATCTATATAATCAACACATGAATGTTTTTGACTTCACACATGCGATAAAAATATGATTTTTATCGTTCTAGTCCTTTATTCAACACATGAATATTTTCTATAGTTTATATATATAATAAAAATGTAATTTTTATTGTAAAACAATTCATTTCAAAACACGATTATTTTATATGGTTCATACATAAGGTAAAAATGTTATTTTTATATTTCAAAGAATTTATTCAACACATGAATTTCATTCAACACATAAATTTCTATTCAACACATGAATATTTTCTATAGTTTATATATATAATAAAAATGTGATTTTTATTGTAAAACGATTTATTTCAAAACACGATTATTTTATATAGTTCATACATAAGGCAAAAATGTTATTTTTATATTTCAAAGAATTTATTCAACACATGAATTTCATTCAACACATGAATTTCTACTCAACACATGAATTTCTATTCAACACATGAATATAGTTTCAACACATGAAAATAATTCTAACACACGAATATTATTGAAAATTTCGCCAGCATAACGGCAGGGTAGTTAAAACCGGCACCGCCCCTAGTACGGCTCCTCGCTCTACCTTAAAGCCTCGCAGCTTTTGACAATAGGGATTTTCAATATCTAGTTCGTACGCAGATGAATTTTTCCGTATACTAATCCTATTGGGATTTCAATCACAATCAATCATTTCAAATCAACCATTCATGATATTCACCAAATTTCACATCAACCAATAATCCAAACAATATCACAACCAATATATATCATCCATGGTCTATGGATGAGGGGAGTATGTATATATATATATATATATATACGTATATAAATATATTTCAATTTCATTTCACTTCCTTTCAATTATTTCAACGCATATATAACTTATACATCGAACATACAACTTATACAACATTTATACATGAGGTGTACAACGCTTATATAACTCTTACATCGACTATATAATTTATACATCATCGTTTTCATATCGTTTATAATTTAAAAATCTCACATTGGGTTCCACTCCACCAAGAATTGCAGAAGGCTCAGAAAAATATGCGGTCTCTTCTAAAATGTAGAAGACGTCCTCACGAGTCCACTGCCTCTTGTTTCACTGGTTTTCGACAAGAAACGAATAAGATATGATTTTTATTCACACTACGAACTTTGCAACGGTTTTTAAACGTTATAAACCCATTTATTTTATACCTATCGTTACTTCGGGCTTTGATTCGAACTAGGGTTTTTAAATCTCGCCCAATCCGACGCACGATGACGAAATCGAGCTACACCATGTCAAGGAGTATCAGGAGGGCCGCATATCGATGAGCCCCGCGTCCAGTTCGGTGGCAGGAGGAGCTCTCGGCGGCGACTTGAACTCGTCCACTTCGGGGGCGCGATTCTGGCGATTTTCAGCACGAGGAGGGTGGCAACGGGTATGGATTTGAAGAGGAGGCTCGACTCTATGAAAAACTCCAAAGAAGCATGTGGTTTCGATGCGTGTAGGAGGAGGAAAGGAGGAGAGAAGGGAGGGCCGCCGTCGGGTTTCTGAGCAGATCGGGGAGAGAGAAAAGAATGAGGGCCAATCAAATTTTTTCTTTTATTTATATATTTTTAAAAAATCCAAAAATACCCCTTATCTCATACGAACTCCAATCCAAACCCAACGACTGTCGACCCTAGCTAAATACCCCTATTCCGAACACAATGGGATATGTTTCGTAGGCCCATTCGACTATTTCAGTCAGTTTCTTCAAATTAAAATATAAAACATTCAATATTCGATTTGAACATACATTTCAATTTGCCGGGGCCACATACTGATTCTAAAAATTCCCGAAAAATAAATCTCGCTATGTTTTGACATACGGTCCCAACAAAACTAGTTTCGTCGAATTCTGAGACCGTTTGAAAAATGGTCAATTTTTGGTCGATCCAATTTAACAATAATTGACCAAACACATTTTCCTTCGCCACGCTGACATATTAACTTCAAAAATTATGAAATTTGAAACCTAGCAATAATTTGACATCCCGGATCCAACAAGAGTGGTTTCGTCGAATTCTGAGGTCGTATGCAAAATGTCTATTTTCAAGGGCTGTATATTCTCTATAGCGACCTTTCTGAAAATTCATTTGGCCATAACTTTTGACCCCGCAATGAAACTTTGATTTTTCAGATTCGTTAGAAAGATATTCACTAACAGATATAAATATTTTTGGTTTCACTAAAATCCGTTTTATTTTTCACCCGGTACAGTCAGTCAAAGTTTGAATTGAAATTTTGAAACTGCCACGCCATTTCAGGCCTTGTTTATAATTCAAAATAATTATATTTATTTTCAAATATCGATTCAAACATACTTTTCGTCGTTATTTTTTTAAAATATTTATTTTAAATATTTAAAATTCACTATTTTAGCCAATTAATTTTTTTTAAACTGGTTCAGATTTTCCGGGTTGTTACAAATATTCTCTAGATGGTGACAATATACCCTAATTGGGTGCGACCCACTTAGCCATGGTACCATCCCGATTTCTGTCATTTCTTAGTTGATGAGGCTTGAGGTCATAACGTGTCTTTTAACAGATCACTCCTTTATTTACTTTGAATGACACATTGCCATACCCGTCAAATCACAAATTGATTTCCTCAAAAGTACCACGGGTATAAGCTAAGAGAAACGAATTCCTCCGCCCCCAACGTTAATACATTTGAAACGATCAACTTACGCTATCTACCAGATATACTCTGTCAGACATTCTTCCATATAGGTCGTCCTGGGACTGGACAAACCGAAGGCACTATTCTGTAATTCCATCTTAGGCAATTTCTACCTAGGATCGCCTGAACAACCCTTGCATAAACTCCGTCTTCAATTATCTTCATCATATTTGATTCGCAACGCTAATGCCCATACAGAGTGGTTTTCAGGTAATAAGTCCGATCTTGGTTTCTCCGTATTGATAACGAAAATGGTCAAAAACTTTGATAGTCGGTTATTTAACTATCAAAGGAAAACATGTGTACAAACAACGGTCGTATTTCCAAATGGAAATCTTACCGAGCAAATCATCAATCAACACTGATCCCCTTTAACTTAATTTGTCATTCAATTATTCATTTCCCTACTCCCATTTCCATATATTCGTAAATTCTTATTTTCTAAATTTAGAAAATATACGTTATTAATCATTGGAAAACATTTCCATATTTACTCTCAATTCTTATTTTCTATATTAGAAAACATTTCTGATTCATATTTGGAAAACATTTCCAAAACTCCTTCATTGGATTTAAACAGATGTTTAAATAAAACATCGTTATGCCAATTCAAACCATTACACTCATTAACTAAATTCACTTAACCAGTATTCACTATCGGACCTTAACCATTCCTTAGTTAAAAATAAAGTCAGTCAAGTTGGCGTATAACTACCTCTCAAACCTTAACTGAACAACATTTCTAACCTCGAAATAGACAAAGTTCACCTAATAAATCTTTAACAAACTTCCTTACTTAACTCTCGGATTTTATTTACGAATCCACTTCTTTTTCAGAAATCATTTGATTATAACAGTAGTGTTATAATCTCATGCTTCCGAAATATAATAACTTGAATATAACTTTTATTTATTAATTTTGATAAATAAACTAACAACTAATTTATTAATAAATAAATAAATCTTGATTAAAACGGAAAGTGAATAGTACTTTCCCGAATTCGATAAAATTGAATTTCAATGTAAAATTCTCTCCCGAATAATCTCTATTCGATAACTCTCCTTCGAATAATCGCTATTCGATTAACTCTCTCTCGAATAACCTATATTCGATTAACTCTCTTCGAATAATTTATATTCGATTAACTCTGGTCGAATAATTTATATTCGATTAACTCTGGTCGAATAATTTATATTCGATTAACTCTTTTCGAATAAATTATATTCGATTAACTCTCTTCGAATAAATTATATTCGATTAACTCTCTTCGAATAAATTATATTCGATTAACTCTCTTTGAATAAATTATATTCGATTAACTCTCTTTCGATTAAATTATATTCGATTAACTCTCTTCGAATAGATTATATTTGATTAACTCTCTTCGAATTAATTATATTCAATTAACTCGCTTCGAATAAATTATATTCGATTAACTCTCTTTCGATTAACTCTATTCGATTAACTTTTATTCGATTAACTCTCTTTCCTATCTTATTCAAATCCCTATTTGAATTCCTATTTCAAAACCCAATTTTCCTTATAAATGTTTTAATTTATAAAATATTCATTTTAATCCATTATTCACATCAAATGTGGAAAATATTTCTTTTATATAATCCGTTAAGTTTGATTTCGTATTTTAAAATAATATCTCATTTCCAAATTCTATTTATACTTCTATTTATAGAATTATTCATACGGAATCTCCTTTTTATTTCTAACACTTAAATATCATTTATGATTCCCTTTATAATTGCTGAGTTCACATTCTATTTGACATATTAGTGTCAAAACCGATTTCTACTTCTCCATATATGTTCAGACTTATATATTCCATTTATCAAAGGATAAATATTTTGTTTAATTTATAAAAAAACATTATTTATAAATTAATCTTCTCAATTTATCTGTTAAAACAGATCCTATTTAAAATCTACTTAAAATTAATCTTTTCCATTTAATTGTTAAAACAGATTTCCATTTAATATTTATTTTAAATCCATATCATGTTACAACCGTATGCGAAGCATTCTCTAAACCTTCCTAATGTAAAATTCTCTTTTTATGTAATTCTATTCATTTTATAATTATATCCTTTTATAATTCTATTCATTTTCTAAATAAATATTCCTTTTTATAAAATCCTATTCATTTTCCAAATATTTCCTTTTATAATTCTATTTATTTTCTAAATAAATATTCCTTTTATCTTTTATAAAATCCTTTTATTTTATAAATATTTCACAAATATTTCCTTTTATAAAATCCTTTGATTTTATAAATATTTCCTTTTATAAAATCCTTTGATTTTATAAATATATTTTATTTTCAATATACACTTTGAAAATTTCCTTTTTAATTCCAGTACTATATATGGTATTTAAAATACAAAATAACAAGGATCAATATTATCCAAACCCACATAATCATTAATACATTATATATCACATCATGTATCACAATATATGAAAAACAGTAACATAAATGTTGAGGGATCCAGTTGGATCCCTCCAACCTGTTCCCCTGCATCCACAGATGTCAAACAATATAATTAACATCAAATTTCATTTCAATATGAAATATTCTGATAAACAGAATCAATATTTGATTAACAATATATATCGTTATCTATAATTTCAACCAATCAATTAGCAGTTCATCCAAACAGTCAACACATAGAAATCAACCAACATTTATCAGTTCTAAAAATACGTTATAAAAATATAATTGGGCAGAGTTAGTGAGTTTTACTCACAATGGACGATCAACGTTAAATAACAACAACTGTCAGTTGATTCAGACAGACAATTTATTTCCCTATAAATTATAACGAGCTCCAATTCACTCCCTGTCAGTTCCATTGTATAGTCGTCGTCCATACGATCCTAACGAATCAAGTTTCGCTGAATTCCGTTAACATATGAATAAGATACAATAAATTTAAGTTAGTACATCATTATAATTTAATTTAAACTAAGTTAAATTCCAGATTGGGCTTTACCATTTGAACAAGGCCCATACCCCCTAACGTTAAAAACTGACCCGCTCCTTATTTAGTCTTCTCCAAACATCGATGTCCTTTTCCGGAAAATAGCCGGTCGTTTTCGATTTTCCTTGAGCTTAAATGCCCTCGTTTCCTCACCGATTCACAAACCTTAAGCACCATTCTCATCCTCGTTCAAATCTCCATCTACTCATGCTACCATCATCACCCCCGGCCCATATCTCAAACTCGCAGTCTCCAGTTAGCAGCACCCACAACCATCGATACTTTTAAGTATCGATCTTTCCCGAACCCTATTAGAACACTCACGCCACACCCTATTATCCCAACGACCACCATGAAATGACCCCATGGCCACCACAAAATCAATGAACTCGAACCCTACGTTGCGGTTTATGACAATCCAACGTCTCAGGTCACGACATAAATTTTCATAGAATCCCGCAAGAAACTTCATACAACCTCCAAATTACTTCAGGAACCCAAAAATAGTATCCCACTCGCCAAATACTACTTCAAATCCTCATGGGCAAATCACCTCGCACATTGCTTGCTCTTAAGTACAGCGAACCCTACCTCATTCGATCTCAAAGAAAACTATACAGTATTAAAGAGCTTTTCAATAGGAGTTGGAAAATATATATCTAATGATTTATAAGATTTTATTCGAATTGATATCGATTTTTCAAAGATAGGAATTGTTTGATGTGTTTAACTTTTTTCCTAACGGCTGAAGAATTTACCACGGAAATTAGATAAGAGGGTTTGAGAATGTTAGGATGTTATATAGGATAAGTATAATATTTTTATATTTGATTTAATATTCATTTTTATTGAATCGTTGTCTCCATTTGATGTTTAAAAATCCCTATGATCACACATAATACCCAAATTCGACGAAAATGGACATGCAGTTATGGTTTGACATTACGGACCTAACAAAACTTGTTTCGTTGAATTCCGAGTCCGTTTTCTCACTCAGCATATTTTTAAAGTTATAGAATTGACTGTTTTTCACATTAAAATCTTGTATGGCCACATACAGACTCCAAAAATCATGAAAATTGAAATCTAGCAATAATTTAATATTCCGGATCCAACAAAATTAGTTTCGTAGAAAACAGAGGTCGTTTGTAAAAATGGCTATTTTTGATGCTCTGAATAAAACCAATTAAATATTAATATATTTAAAAACAATTAAAATTAATATTAATAAATTAATATTATCGTATTTATTCACGTAGAATATAATCTGGCTCCAAAATAAACATATCGGGATTTATAACTCGATATTTTGAAATTCCAGATTGTATTGATATTCAATTTACATTAAAATCCTTTTATAATATAAATAAATTATTATAAATTATAAAGGAATTCCATAGTGACTTTTCGAAAATTTGATTTGGACACAACTCACAATCTACACGACGAAATCTCGATTTTTCTCTTCTATTAGAAAAATATACTTCATAAGCTTCGAACGTTTCTTGTTTCATAGAAATCCGACTAAAAACGGATTCTGTATATTCGTTTAAAGTTCAAATCGCCAAATTACGAACGATCAAGCCATTTCAAGCACGATTATAATTATAATATAGATTATACGATCAATTGACATCTATAAATAAACTCGTTAATATAATTCAAGTCTAAAATGATTTATATATTTTAAATTGTCCAATTCACAAGGTATTGCGAATTCTGTTATTTTCGATTATTTCAGAATTAAATATATTATTCTATTATTTATATTAATAAAATATTCAATATTATTTAATTAAACAACCATTTAAATCGCTAAATTACTATTTAAATAATTAAATTAATTAATTATTATACCATAAAAATACGGGACGTTACAGTAGTCAAATAGGAGATATATTTTGGTTGAAGCATTATATATATGCTTCACATGAATACATATGTATATATATGTAATAAAATGATGGGATTGTTGATTTGGAATTGCTATTTTGAGCTTGGTTTGATTATGGTGATTTGTCATAGAGGAAATTCTAATGTGTTTGTAACGTCCCGCAAATCCGGACTATCTTAGTTGACTAATAACACCACATGTCCAACCCAAATTTGCACAGAAATATGAATCATTATTAGAAAGAAGTTAGAGGATGAGAAAAAGAAAGAAAGAAAAGTTAGAATAGAAGAAAACAAAGAAGACAAATCTCACAGCAGAACGAATAAAATATATTATATAACATAACTTTTGGAATACAAATATGTTTTGAATACATATACCCTTATCAGAGCACAACAGTTATTCCTGGAACAGTTATAAACACCTGTTTCTAGATACAACATAGTACACAGCGGAAATATGATAGTCTATAGCTAATTGGTGAAGCCTCCTGCTTCCAGCTCTTCCAAGTGAATCTGAAAAATCCCGACTACTTGACTGCCCGTACAAATTTGGGCACCCAAGAGTTTAGGGAAAACAAACAAAATAAACTCTGGGTCAGTCATGGGACTGGTGTGAGTAAACTCCAACAATTTGTTTAACTTTCAAATTCCTTTCGAAAGGAAAAGACAATAGTAAGACCAGCCCACACATAAACATAGACGGTTTTTACCTTACTATAACCCAAAACACTTTGATACAAAAATCGAGCGATATTATAATAATGTCTACATCAAATAAATAGAATCTAGCGAAATGCTTGCATCTCACGCTCCATATATAATATAAAATCAAAAACCGCATGGCGCTTATTGGAGATTGGAATTCCAACATGACAAGGTATGGAACCACCTGCCGATAGTGTATCTCTAGAGAGGAATACACTGGGTTCAACAAGAACATCTTGCAACCCGGCCCACACATGACCGACCACTCATTTCGCTTGAGTGTATCGAATGTACATCACCAACGGTTGGGATCAACAACCATTTCCCGAATGGGACAACATCGAATAGAATAAGGAATTAAATGAATCTCTAGATAGGTGATTATACACCCTAATGGGAGCGACCCACATAGCCATGTTGCCTGCCCGATTTTTGTCATTTCCCGGTTGTTGAGGCCTGAAGCTACGATTACTTTCTATTCATTGATAACACAATCACTTTGAATGCCACATTGTCAGATCCGTTAATCACTAATTTATTTGCACAAATATTCTGGATATTATGCTAAGGGAATAAATCCATTGCAACCATATATATTTATACAGACCAACTCATGCAATCATTGGAAATACTCTGTCAGACACTCATCCATATACGTTCGTTCTGGGATTGAACGAAACCGAAGGCACAATTTCTATTAATAGAAAAAGCCCTTGCATTTTACTCCATCTTCGATTATCTTCATATAATCTGATTCGCAACGCTACTGCCAATATAGAGTGGTTCACGGATAATAATCCAACCGCGGTCTCCATATTGGCAACGATATTGGCAAATACTTCGATAGTCGATTATTTAACTATCGAAGAAAACAAACATCCATTTATAGCATCAAAAAAATCACTGGGTCTTTTAATTAATATTTCATTAATTAATTCACTTCTTCCTTTCCCTATCAGTATTTGTTAAACAATATTTTCAATTATCATCTTGGTCTTTTTCGCTATTTGGAAACATTTCCATATATAGCCTTCTTTTATTTTCTGTACTTAGAAAATATATTCTATTTGCAATTGGAAAACATCCCAATTACTTATCTCTTTCACAACCATTTATTTCTATACTTTGGAAATATTTGTTATTATATTCCAATATTCCACTTATCTGGGTTAAAACAAATGTTGTATAAAACATTGTTACAACAACCCAAAACTCTATATTCAACTAACTTTTATTCAAACATGTCTCCTCGAGACTGGATCTTGCTATCCATCGGTTAAAAAAATGAAATCAATCAAGTTGGTGTATAACTACCTCTCAGACCTTGACTGAAAACATTATTAACTTCAAAAAAGACAAGATCACTTATCTCGAATAAACACACCATAAAAACCAATTATTCATTTTAGAAACATGTATATGGTTCGCTTTCTATTTCTAATTTATAGATTTCCCTTTTTGGTTTATAATATTCTATTTTAAATTTCGTTTCCTTATCGAATTCTATATATATCGATATATTGATTGCTAACTACCAAAATTTCTTAAAAATATTCTAACTCCTTAAATTCCCAGAAAAATTCGCCATAACCTCCTTTGTACCGGGAGCATCGGGATATTTCAAATAGCCTCCCATGGCCCTTTCCATTCAAAAAGAAAATCAAAAAGCCAAGTGGCTTGCCGATTCGGCGCATAAAACCTCATATGGAATTTAAACGTGTACCTTTTTGTCGGGCACATAAATTAAAATCTTCATATACTTCATCCCATGCCTGTCTAACACATGCTCCCCTGTTTTCAATTCGATTAAACTCAATCCAATCGTTTGAATTCAGTTTCGCTCATTTATTCTTTAATTAGCTATTTTGCCTATTTCACTTCTTTGTTTGAACATAACATGTTCAAACAAAATATTTAACTTGCTCATAACTAAATTGAATTTCAATTCTAGTTTCCTTTTCGATTTCGAATATAAATTTTCAAATCGAATTCACTTATTTAAAGCCCAATATCAATTAAAAATCTCATTAACTAATTACTATTCAAATTAGTTAATTCTATTCAATAATCAAAAATCTGATTTCTGTTTCAAAAATCAATTCATTATTCCACCTGAGTTCACATATATTCTACAACTCAAATCTGAAATTTTCTAAATAGAAATTCATATTTTATTCGCTTAACATCCTTTTATAAAATTAAATAAACCGTTATGGTTTTTATATGGTTATGGCGCTGTTTTTTTGAAAATTTGATTTTGACATAACTCAAAATCTATTGGACGAAATCTAAATTTTTCTCCTCCATTAGAAAACTATAATCAAATCGGTCCTGAAGTTTCTTGTTTCAAAGAATTCCGACTTCAATTGAGTTCTGTATACCCAATTGAAGTTCGAATCGCCAATTTACGAACTGCCGCGCTGCGGCGAGTTCGTTTTAAATTATATTTATATATGTAAACGTTTTAACTTCATTTATAATAACTTCAACTCCATTCTGATATATTGTTAATATATATCGAAATCCAATTTTCCAATTCAACATAATATTTCCGATCTTCTAAAATTGTCGTTTTTCCCTAACTCGGAAATAAATTTATTTATACTTCGATCTTCTATATTCAAATTCTATTTCAATTCAAATTGAATTTCCTATATTCAAATTCCATTTTCAACTCTTTTTAAATCCTATATTCAAATTCCATTTTAACTCTATTTGAATCATATATTCAAATTCCATTTTGACTCTTTAAATTCTATATTCAAAGTCTATTTCAAATTCTATTTGAATTCTATATTCAAATTCTCATTTCAATCTATTTGAATTCTATATTCAAATTCCATATTTAAAATTTCTTTATTCAAATTCCATTTCACTTTCGATGTTTAAATTCTATATTTGAATTCCTTTATATATATTTTTATTCTAGTTCTATAATTAAATTCCATTTGAATTTCTATATTCAAACTCTATTTGAATTTCTATATTCAATTTCTATTTGAATTTTCTTTATTCATTCTTTAAACAAGTCTCGATTTCAATTCCTTTTGAAATCGATATTTCTACTTTTGGAAAAATAGATTTCCCTTTTCAATTTCACACTTGTATTTTTATTTCTGAATTATCCAATGATAATTCTTTTCACTTCATTTATAAACTTCGTTTATAAAAGAACTATTTATAAACTTCGTTTATAAAGGAACTACTTGTTTTATTTCTTTTAAAACAAGTTAATATTTTTATTCTACTCAAATTTCAAATTCTATTTTAAAAATAGAATTTTCCTTTTAAATCTCAAATATCCTTTTCAAGATATTTTTATAAATTAACACTTAGGCCCAGTGATATTTAAACACCAAACAACCAATTATTTATTTCAGGTTTTCTAACACATCATATATGACAGTATATATGCAAACAACTAAACAAACAGATAATATAGTTTTGAGGAATCCAGTTGGATCCCTCCAACCTGTTTTCCTGCATCCACAGACGTTAGTCAACATAAATAATACCCATCCTGCTTTGAGGCAGAATACCGCGGTATGAAGGTCATCCACTAATATATATTTGTGGGGCGCATAGGGAAATCATCCGCTAATGGTACCGCGGGCATCCGCTAATGAGACTGCGAGAACAATCCGATCATCAACCCAATATATATATATAATAGTCAACCCTAAATAACTAATATATTTAAAACAATCAGAAAGCATTCAAACAAGCATCAAACAATTATTTTTAACGAATAAAAATAATTCTAAATAAAAGGTGAGTGAGATTTACTCACCAGGGTTTTTAATTGCAATCTGATCCAGTTATTTCCATATTTTCTTCATCGAATCATTTCCAATAAATATGTTTATACCTTATCCTTGTTTTAAATTCTTCTCCCCGGTTTTGAATTCTCTTTGAGTCATTAAATCGAACACCTAGTGCTCCTTAAAAACGAACTGCCTTCGAACCCTTGCTGACCTCGCCGACCCTATATGGCCCCCTCTACCTCGCTGCCTTGCTTCTCACGAACTAGGCCCCTCCTCGATCACCATTCCTTCCCTGCTGAACCCAGCATCAACACCGCACTCCCCTCAAATCTGTCTCGCACACTTTGAACATCTTCCTAGAGATCTACGCACTCTTTCAACTAAATTGCACACCACAACAATGTCGAGTTCCCCTCAAACAACCCACCGTCGAACTCATCTGTAGCTCCTTCTATCAGTACGTCGACCTTTATTTCCTCCTATTTCCATCGCACTCTAGATCGCCCATCCGTACATCAAACTCAACTCACACCCCTCAACTTCAACCTCATCCAAACCATCGCGACTTCAAACTGTTCCACGTCGCTTTCGGAATCAATGTCGACGAGCTTCAGGGACTTCACAACCCAAATCGCAACCTTCCCTTACCCCCAAAATCCAACGCGGTTGCCACTACCCTATCTGTCGAACTCGAGATCCCAGGGAATCTTGATCGCACCCAATTCGAACTCGATCTTTGAAATGTTGACTTGAACCGCGATTTCTAATCTCGGTTTCTCCCTCTCTCTTTTAGTCGTTGGAGATGTTCGAATGAAATATGGCCTTCGGAGTTCTTTGCTGAGGAGCGAAAAAGGGAAGGAATGGTTTCAATGATTCTAGACGAGATGCACAAAATTGAAAAGGGAACGGAGAGAGGGGTAGCGGCCATTTGATTTCAGAAGAAGTCGATTTCATTTTACAGAGACAATGATTTCCAAGAGATCAAAGAAGCGAGTGCCATCGCTATTTTATAGAAGAAGGAGGGGAACATTACGTACACCATCATTTAATTCATGTTACCCAAAGTACAAACAAATCTTTAATTTAATTTAAAAATATTTTCTTTTTAAATTCAATTTGATTTCGTTTTGACCGCGCTTTGATCTCGTATTTAATACGATTCGATATAAAGCGATTTTTTATTCTTTTTAGACGGATATCGATTTGATTTCGTACCTTTCCACAATAAAATATTTCAGGTCCATTAATTTAAATCATGAACCGCTATTCTAGCGTATCGACCGACATTTCAATGTAATAACCCTATCCTGAACTCAACAGTAATATTCTGAAATTTACTTTCAACACGTATACCATATTAAATTAATATAATAAAATTTTAATTCGAAAACCGTTAATTCTCTGATAATAAATTATTTATTATTATCGTTTATATTCAAATACTACTTCTCTCAATTATTTGAATCATTCTGACTTAGTTATAAATTTCGAATTGAATTACTACAGTTCTCGTATTTCGATAATTATATGTATTCGAAATAAATCGTATATCGATTATAAATCGATAATTCAATATAAAAATTCTTTTATATTATAAATTCAATATTTAAAACCATACTAAATATTTAAAATAAATAGACCAAAAATCCCTATCGTTACATTCTTCCCCCCTTAAAATAATTTCGTCCTCTTAATTGCTAAGGTAGGAAAAACGGTACAAAACCATTATTTTTCAAAATCTCACTTATGTTAAAACTCAACTCCTCATATTTCAACAAATTTAATTCCACCATGCATTCTAATTCATTCAACTTGATTCTGATTCAATTTATTCACTTTGATTCATTTAAATTTCCATATTCACATTCCTGGGATTTCATTTTAAATCGAAATCACATAAATATATACATATATTTATTTCCATCTCAAATTCAAAACATTTGAATTTTCAAACCAGTTTGTTTTCCTTTAAACAAATTTTCATCAAAAACTTTTCTACGGTAGCAATTCATCACTTAGAACTCAAAAATGAACACTAATAATGATGTAGTCATTATCAGAATTATTTTCCAGCGACTGAAGTGAGTTCAGTGCTTTAACACTTTCAAAATCCATTCAAAAATGATTTTTATTCAAAATCCCCTTTCAAAACAAAGCTATATTATTTTAATATACTTTGAAAGATATTTTCCAACTTCCCAGGATTTAAATTCTGAATTCTGGTTTGAATTCAAATTTAATTCATCTCATTTGTATATTTCATTTATATACAAATTCTATTTGGTTCTACATAACCATTTCATTTCTTATAATCTCATTTGATTATAATAATAACAACCAACACATCCATATATTATAATAATTTCAAAAATTATTCTTTCTATATCAAAATAGAATTTTGGGTAAAATAATTTCATTCACCCACTTTAAAACAATATCGTGTTCAATCTTCTGTTCAAGTATTTACAAACTCTTATCGACGTCGTGGCGTCCCACGATTCGACCAGAATCCATAAACCACTCAACAGACTAGCCAACACAATATAAAACAATTTTTATATCAATTACAAATACGCACTCTCGTATATATACAATCAACTCATTCTAGGGTACTACTGACCCTATCTCTAATGAGCACATCCCCACAAAGCCTAGGTGTTCGCCCAACCTAAGCTCTGATACCAACTGTAATGGCCCGCAAATCCGTACTATCTGAGTTGACTAATAACACCACATGTCCAACCCAAATTTGCACAGAAATACGAATCATTATTAGAAAGAAGTTAGAGGATGAGAAAAAGAAAGAAAGAAAATTTAGAATAGAAGAAAACAAAGAAGACAAATCTCACAGCGGAACGAATAAAATATATTATATAACATAACTTTTGGAATACAAATATGTTTTGAATACGCATACCCCTATCAGAGCACAACATCTATTCCTGGAACAGTTATAAGCACATGTTTCCAAATACAACATAGTACACAACGGAAATATGATAGTCTATAGCTAATTGGTGAAGCCTCCTGCTTCCAGCTCTTACAAGTGAATCTGAAAAATCCCGACTACTTGACTGCCCGTACAAATTTGGGCACCCAAGAGTTTAGGGAAAACAAACAAAATAAACTCTAGGTCAGTCATGTGACTGGTGTGAGTAAACTCCAACCATTTGTTTAACTTTCAAAATCCTTTCGAAAGGAAAAGATAATAGTAAGACCAGCCCACACATAAACATGGACGGTTTTTACCTTACTATAACCCAAAACACTTTGATACAAAAATCCAGTGATATTATAATAATGTCGACATCAAATAATTAGAATCTAGCGGAACGCTTGCATCTCACGCTCGATATATAATATAAAATCAGAAACCGCATGATGCTTATTGGAGATTGGAATTCCAACATAACAAGATATGGAACCACCTGCCGATAGTGTATCCCTAGAGAAGAATACACTGGGTTCAACAAGAACATCTTGCAACCCGGCCCACACATGACCGACCACTCAATTCGCTTGAGTGTATCGAATGTACATCACCAACGGTTGGGATTAGCAACCGTTTCCCGAATGGGACAACATCGAATAGAATAAGGAATTAAATGAATCTCTAGATAGGTGATTATACACCCTAATGGGAGCGACCCACATAGCCATGCTGCCTGCCCGATTTTTGTCATTTCCCGGTTGTTGAAGCCTGAGGCTACGATTACTTTCTATTCATTGATAGCATAATCACTTTGAATGCCACATTATCTGATCCGTTAATCACTAATTGATTTGCACAAATATTCTGGATATTATGCTAAGGGAATAAATCTGTTGCAACCATATATATTTATACAAACCAACTCATGCGATCATTGGAAATACTCTGTTAGACACTCGTCCATATACGTTCGTTCTGGGATTGAACGAATCCGAAGGCACAATTTCTATTAATAGAAAAAGCCCTTGCATTTTACTCCGTCTTCGATTATCTTCATATAATCTGATTCGCAACACTACTGCCAATATAGAGTGGTTCACGGATAATAATCCAACCGGTCTCTCCATATTGGCAACGATATTGGCAAATACTTCGATAGTCTGTTATTTAACTATCGAAGAAAACAAACATCCATTTATAGCATCAAACAAATCACTGGGTCTTTTAATTAATATTTCATTAATTAATTCACTTCTTCCTTTCCCTATCAATATTTGTTAAACAATATTTTCAATTATCATCTTGGCCTTTTTCTCTATTTGGAAACATTTCCATATATAGCCTTCTTTTATTTTCTGTACTTAGAAAATATATTCTATTTGCAATTGGAAAACATCCCAATTACTTATCTCTTTCACAACCATTTATTTCTATACTTTGGAAATATTTGTTATTATATTCCAATATTCCACTTATCTGGGTTAAAACAAATGTTGTGTAAAACAATGTTACAACAACCCAAAACTCTATATTCAACTAACTTTTATTCAAACATGTCTCCTCGAGACTGGATCTTGCTATCCATCGGTTAAAAAAAATGAAATCAATCAAGTTGGTGTATAACTACCTCTCAGACCATGACTGAAAACATTGTTAACTTCAAAAAAGACAAGATCACTTACCTCAAATAAACACACCATAAAAACCAATTATTCATTTTAGAAACATGTATATGGTTCGCTTTCTATTTCTAATTTATAGATTTCCCTTTTTGGTTTATAATATTCTATTTTAAATTTCGTTTCCTTATTGAATTCTATATATATATCGATATATTGATTGCTAACTATCAAAATTTCTTAAAAATATTCTAACTCCTTAAATTCCCGGAAAAATTCGCCATAACCTCCTTTGTACCGGGAGCATCGGGATATTTCAAATAGCCTCCCATGGCCCTTTCCATTTAAAAAGAAAATCAAAAAGCCAAGTGGCTTGCCGATTCAGCGCATAAAACCTCATATGGAATTTAAACGTGTACCTTTTTGTCGGGCACATAAATTAAAATCTTCATATACTTCATCCCATACCTGTCTAACACATGCTCACCTGTTTTCAATTCAATTCAACTCAATCCAATCGTTTGAATTCAGTTTCGCTCATTTATTCTTTAATTAGCTATTTTGCCTATTTCACTTCTTTGTTTGAACATAACATGTTCAAACAAAATATTTAACTTGCTCATAACCAAATTGAATTTCAATTCTAGTTTCCTTTTCGATTTCGAATATAAATTTTCAAATCGAATTCACTTATTTAAAGCCCAATATCAATTCAAAATCTCATTAACTAATTACTATTCAAATTAGTTAATTCTATTTAATAATCAAAAATCTGATTTCTGTTTCAAAAATCAATTCATTATTCCACCTGAGTTCACATATATTCTACAACTCAAATCTGAAATTTTCTAAATAGAAATTCGGATTTTATTCGCTTAAAATCCTTTTATAAAATTAAATAAACCGTTATGGTTTTTAAATGGTTATGGCGTTGTTTTTCTGAAAATTTGATTTTGACATAACTCAAAATCTATTGGACGAAATCTAGATTTTTCTCCTCCATTAGAAAACTTATTATCAAATCGGTCCTGACGTTTCTTGTTTCAAAGAATTCCGACTTCAATTGAGTTCTGTATACTCAATTGAAGTTCGAATCGCGAATTTATGAACTGCCGTGCTGCGGCGAGTTCGTTTTAAATTATATTTATATATGTAAACGTTTTAACTTCGTTTATAATAACTTCAACTCCATTCTGATATATTTTTAATATATATCAAAATCCAATTTTCTAATTCAACATAATATTTCCGATCTTCTAAAATTGTCGTTTTTCCCTAACTCGGAAATAAATTTATTTATACTTCGATCTTATATGTTCAAATTCTATTTCACTTCAAATTGAATTTCCTATATTCAAATTCCATTTTCAACTCTTTTTAAATCCTATATTCAAATTCCATTTTAACTCTATTTGAATCATATATTCAAATTCCATTTTAACTCTTTAAATTCTATATTCAAAGTCTATTTCAAATTCTATTTGAATTCTATATTCAAATTCTCATTTCAATCTATTTGAATTCTATATTCAAATTCCATATTTAAAATTTCTTTATTCAAATTCCATTTCACTTTCGATATTCAAATTCTATATTTGAATTCCTTTATATATATTTTTATTCTAATTCTATAATTAAATTCCATTTGAATTTCTATATTCAAACTCTATTTGAATTTCTATATTCAATTTCTATTTGAATTTTCTTTATTCATTCTTTAAACAAGTCTCGATTTTAATTCCTTTTGAAATCGATATTTCTACTTTTGGAAAAATAGATTTCCCTTTTCAATTTCACACTTGTACTTTTATTTCTGAATTATCCAATGATAATTCTTTTCACTTCATTTATAAACTTCGTTTATAAAAGAACTGTTTATAAACTTCGTTTATAAAGGAACTACTTGTTTTATTTCTTTTGAAACAAGTTAATATTTTTATTCTACTCAATTTCAAATTCTATTTTAAAAATAGAATTTTCCTTTTAAATTTCAAATATCCTTTTCAGGATATTTTTATAAATTAACACTTAGGCCCAGTGATATTTAAACACCAAACAACCAATTATTTATTTCAGGTTTTCTAACACATCATATATGACAGTATATATGCAAACAACTAAACAAACAGATAATATATTTTTGAGGAATCCAGTTGGATCCCTCCAACCTGTTTTCCTGCATCCACAGACGTTAGTCAACATAAATAATACCCATCCTGCTTTGAGGCAGGATATCGCGGTATGAAGGTCATCCACTAATATATATTTGTGGGGTGCATAGGGAAATCATCCGCTAATGGTACCGCGGGCATCCGCTAATGAGACTGCGGGAACAATCCAATCATCAACCCAATACATATATAATAGTCAACCCTAAATAACTAATATATTTAAAACAATCAGAAAGCATTCAAACAAGCATCAAACAATTATTTTTAACGAATAAAAATAATTCTAAATAAAAGGTGAGTGAGATTTACTTACCATGGTTTTTAATTGCAATCTGATCTAGTTATTTCCATATTTTCTTCATCGAATCATTTCCAATAAATATGTTTATACCTTATCCTTGTTTTAAATTCTTCTCCCCGGTTTTGAATTCTCTTTGAGTCATTAAATCGAACACCTAGTGCTCCTTAAAAACGAACTGCCTTCGAACCCTTGCTGACCTCGCCGACCCTATATGGCCTCCTCCACCTCGCTACCTTGCTTCTCACGAACTAGGCCCCTCCTCGATCACCATTCCTTCCCTGCTGAACCCAGCATCAACACCGCACTCCCCTCAAATCTGTCTCGCACACTTTGAACGTCTTCCTAGAGATCTACACACTATTTCAACTAAATCGCACACCACAACAATGTCGAGTTCCCCTCAGACAACCCACCGTCGAATTCATTTGTAGCTCCTTCTATCAGTACGTCGACCTTTATTTCCTCCTTTCCATCGCACTCCAGATCGCCCATCCGTACATCAAACTCAACTCGCACCCCTCAACTTCAACCTCATCCAAACCATTGCGACTTCAAACTGCTCCACGTCGCTTCCGAAATCAATGTCGATGAGCTTCAGGGACTTCACAACCAAAATCGCAACCTTCCCTTATCCCAAAATCCAACGCGGTTGCCACTACCCTATTTGTCGAACTCGAGATCCCAGGGAATCTTGATCGCACCCAATTCGAACTTGATCTTTGAAATTTTGACTTGAACCGCGATTTCTAATCTCGGTTTCTCCCTCTCTCTTTTAGTCGTTGGAGATGTTCGAATGAAATATGGCCTTCGGAGTTCTTTGCTGAGGAGCGAAAAAGGGAAGGAATGGTTTCAATGATTCTAGACGAGATGCACAAAATTGAAAAGGGAACGGAGAGAGGGGTAGCGGCCATTTGATTTCAGAAGAAGTCGATTTCATTTTACAGAGACAATGATTTCCAAGAGATCAAAGAAGCGAGTGCCATCGCTATTTTATAGAAGAAGGAGGGGAACATTACGTACACCATCATTTAATTCATGTTACCCAAAGTACAAACAAATCTTTAATTTAATTTAAAAAGATTTTCTTTTTAAATTCGATTTGATTTCGTTTTGACCGCGATTTGATCTCGTATTTAATACGATTCGATATAAAGCGATTTTTTATTCTTTTTAGATGGATATCGATTTGATTTCGAACCTATCCACAATCAAATATTTCGGGTCCATTAATTTAAATCACGAACCGCTATTCTAGCGTACCGACCGACATTTCAATGTAATAACCCTATTCTGAACTCAACAGTAATATTCTGAAATTTACTTTCAACACATATACCATATTAAATTAATATAATAAAATTTTAATTTGAAAACCGTTAATTCTCTGATAATAAATTATTCATTATTATCGTTTATATTCAAATACTACTTCTCTCAATTATTTGAATCATTCCGACTTAGTTATAAATTTCGAATTGAATTACTTCAGTTATCGTATTTTGATAATTATATGTATTCGAAATAAATCGTATATCGATTATAAATCGATAATTCAATATAAAAATTCTTTTTACATTATAAATTCAATATTTAAAACCATACTAAATATTTAAAATAAATCGACCAAAAATCTGGGTCGTTACAATGTTAGTGGTTCAATTAGTTGATTCGATCATGCTGGGTCAGCTTGTGTGTCAACTTCCGTGTCCATTTCATCCTATGTCGTCTATTTCTATTTTGCCACACAAGATGAGAACCTGCACTCACGATTAACAATTTCTATATGTAAATTGACATCATTTAAAATGACATATGAAATGTTAGGATTGATCTAGAAAACCCGATTATTTGTTTACGTACATGTGACACGCACACTTATGACATATATGACATGAAATTGATTATGATGATTTATGTTGATATGGATTTTTTTATTTAAAATGTTATATTATTTGTTCTTATACTACAAGTTCATTGTAGATTAGAAAAACCATTGTGGGTTGAAATTATATGCGGACATCGTTGGTCAATTCCGAAAGTAGTTTCTGAATTTATAAAAATACTCTTACTTGAGAAAAGTAGTTTAGAAATTTTTATTTTTTTGTAAACTTTTAATTTTATAATTTAATAAACTTTAAATTTAGTTCTTAAAAATAAAATTATATGATATAAATTTTAAATATATAAGTTAATATATGTTTTAGTATAAACTAAACTTTAGATTATAATATTATTTAGTTTTAAAATTTAAAATATGTAAATTATTTTATAAGAAAATTTATGAATCTTGTACTGTAGTATTAATATTATTTAAATTTTGATACTATGTAATATACACTTTTACAAAATATTAGTGTATAAAAAGTTTAGTGAGAATTTGAATTTTAATGATAACGATTTGAGTAACCAACCTAATAAAATTGAAATTTATCAAGTTAAGATAAATTGAGTTTTAGACGAGAATTTAACTTGATGAATAAGTTTTATGAATCAAGCCTGATTATGAAACTTAATATAGTGTTTTGATAATAATTGGTTTAGTGAGTGTTTTGCATCTAAATATAATCGAAGTTAAAATTTTATAATCGATTTAACTGAAATTTAGATTCAATTGACACGAACTTTATTAAAAGGTTGACTTGAATGTAATTTGAATCATTAAGAAAAAAAATTGAATAACCCAACTTGAATATAATTTTGAAATGAATTGAACTTAAGAATTATTGTGTAAAGTTAAAATATGATGTGAAGTAAATATGTTGAATTCGAATTTATGAAGCTGAATTTTGGAAATCCGGATGAGTTTTTGGATTGGACTGTATTAAATTATTTGAAATTTATATTATTATATGTATTAAACTAATTTATGTTTTAATATGTAAAGTTAATATTTATAATTATTTTAATTTAACTATTTTATATATACTTAATTTATTTATTACACTTTTTGTAACTATTTTAAACTATATCGTTTTTCTTAAATTTAACTACATTTTATATTTATTTTAAATCAAATTAGTTTATAAGTATAATTATTTTCAAAATTAACTATTTTATATTATATTAACTAATTTTAAATAAAAACAGTTTCCAATCCGAACAATTGAACCCGAAATGTTCAATATTAAGATTTTGAAACAATGTCCGAAACATTGAATCTAGAATGATAATATACAGATTTTTGAAATGGTTATATTTGAGATATAGGAATGTAAAATCAAAATGAAAATTTGTTAATAAGCTATTTTGTAAATACGGAATCTGAATCTTGGACTTAGTCCAATAATGAATTGATTTATGAACTTAATCAAATAATGAATTGATTTTAAATAAGATTTATGACACTGAAGTATTTGAAATTAATGTTTTGAATATAAATCAATATCGTTATTATTCGATTTGTGATATTTTAGAATATGACTTACGGTATTGAACATTTGAATGTAATTTTTTAAATATTAACCAACGTTGTTATTATATTGATTTATGATATTTAAATATGATTTTGAAATATAAATGACCACGATGTGAAATATGCGTTTGGTTGTTAAAGAGACCGGAGTCGATATTTTCATACTCTTTGCCAATACTGATACCACTTTGACAACTGTGCACGGGGTAGAGAATCCAGAATGAAGTCGAATGGATTTGGAGGTGATTATTAGATTTGAAGAAAGAAAACGATGATGGATGGCCTTGACCTTCGGGTCATAATTGAAATGACTAAAACTGGTGTCATACCTAGACCAATTGAGTTAACTTCTCTTAGCAGACATGCTTCTTTAATACCATATCTATTACTTTGTGATTTGATTAGGGCGCCTTTGATTTAGGAGTATTGTCTGAGGTGGGTTGTAACGACCAAAAAATCCCCTCCTTTCGGATCGACCGTAAACCGCACAGGTCCGATCCGAAAGTCAGAAATCCTCGCATCGTTAACTTTGGGCATACAACACATAAGAAGAAAAAAAATCATTGTTATTACAACAATTTACATCATACTACAGAATATAAAAGTACAGAATATTAGAGCACATCGCAAAGTATACAACGAAAGATAAATTACAATAAATACAATACAATGCACAGCGGGAACATAAATTAACACAACGGAAGTCTCTCAAATGCTCTCGTTACAGCTTTAAACTTCAATCCACATAATCCTTCTCAAGAAAAGGATCTGCAAAACAAACTACCCGACTACCCACGTGGAAAATATGGGCACCCAAGTTTGCAAGGGAAAAACAAACTATGGGTAAGTCATGGGACTGGTATGAGAAGCCCTACATTTAACTTATTTAAAATAAGACAGATCACGGGACCACGCCATATGTCATGGAATGGTTTACTCTACACGAATGTCAATGCATAAAAACAACTACCAAAAATAGACTTATGGAGCCTACGATGCAACAAAAAATATGCAATTCCTCAATCTACCCATTTAGGATTAATTCCCAAAACTTAGATTTCTAAATCCAATTAACTTTGCATAAGTTATTTCTTTGGACTCTATTCCCGATTTCTTATTTCAAATCATTTGAAATACATATCTAGCTTTCATATAAAATTAGCCTTCACTTCGGGATCTCAAACCAAAATATTTGGAAATATGAATTCCAAAATATCACAATACATGCATAACAAAACGTATGCAACTAAATATCGGGAGGTATCTCCCATCAACAAGGCAAAGGGCACACACCTTCTCTTTCGATATATATATGTGTGTGTGTGTGCGCGCGCGCGTGCACCTCCCACTAACGGAGCAGGCTACACCGACCACTGACCATTTAAGGTACCAGGGTCCCACCCATACTTTTAGTCCTCAGGGTTACCCGAATCTTTAGCCACATACTAAATCATGATATATCCCGAAGTGGGGAAAAATCATTTCGCAATAATAATAATCACAAGTACTTTTAAACCATAGTCTTTCACATTGTTGATTCACACATATGATCGGTTTCTGTTAATAATTTAACCTTTGAACTCATACGTCTTGAAGAAGGGTATTAAGCTAAGAGAATAAATTCTCTGCCACTAGCAGATATATCATCAACAACAACTAATCAGTTATGTGATGAAATACAATGTCAAACACACAATTCATTTCCAAATCATTTCGAAAAGATCGGGTTTAGTCCTCGAAATCCTTTGTGTTTTATAAAACATTCCGTGTCCAAAATTGGGAATAACACTTCCTTTCTATTATGAAATATCATTTCAAAAACCATTCATTAAATTGGAACGAATCAAACAACATCGCTAAACACCTCATAGTCAAATCGTGAAATAAATCACAAGTTGTTAGCATATAAGATTTCCACCCAACCCAATACTAAGTATAAAAGCATATTTGCCCAAAAATTGGTCGAGCACAATTCAAACAATCAATCGACAACCATAAATAGCAAAAACCAAGTGTATTTGGTTCACAACTCTTTCAAATCATTTATTATGATTTAACATATTTTTTTTCCATATTTTAAATAATTTTAATATGGCCTCTATAGTCGGTTTCCAATTCCGGTCACCGAACTGCGTTCATAACGACCATTTCAAATATTGGTTTCGACTTATCTTGAAATATAACCGTTGGATTTTGAAACTTTTCTTTTTAATTGATATCTCTTTTCATTTCGAAGCCAACATTTTCAGTTTTGGGAAAATCCGACGGTTGGATCTCCAGGTATGTCCATTTGAAGTCAATGGTCGAAATTCGCGAACGGTCGCTGCACGACTCATCCTCTTCAAACCATTTTATTATTTATAATAAAATTCATCGATTCCGTTTAAACGTATTTTATAAGACGTTTATAATCTCGTCTTAAAAATGATTTCAATATCCAATTCAATTTTAAATCAGAATTGAATATTCCATATTATTATAATATTAAAATAGTAACATTTAAAATCTCATATTCATGGTGTAAATTTTTATGTCAATCATATAAGCACTTCCATACCAACTATCATCCATCAACCAACATTTATAATATAAGTGTTTCTATTGTAAACGCTTATATTCACGGTTTATTAATAAAAACTGTGAAAACTATGTACATCATCCATCAACCAAAAAACAAACACTACAATTACAGGAATTCAATACATATTTAAATATGATTATAATAACATAACAAAATTGTTGAGTGAGAGAGTTCTCACATTGGTCGGTTTTGAAATCGTTGTAAAAAGATCATTTTCTTAAATTGAACCGTGCGTTTAATTTAACCAAACTCAAAAGTTTGCTCAGAATTCTTTCCAGTCAGCTTCACTACAAAGCTCTCATCATTACGGTTCCATTGGAACTTGTTTCCCGCTATTTTGTTTCCATTTAAAAGAGTTACGGTCGTTTAGACATTAAACAATTTAAACATGTAATTAACTAAATTAATTAATTAATAATTAACTTAACCCTCTTCCTTAATCCTCCTCTCACGTTCGTTCCTCCTGAAATAGCCAAACCCAACTTCGACATCATAAACCACCTGCGCATGCAACACGAGGGGACCAAAACCCCATCACAGATGACCACGACAACCACCTCTCCGCGCGCCTCCACTGCCCCTGACCACGTCGAGCTCGATGGTCCCCTTATACCTGGAGACAGCTGCGAACATAGCCGCCTTTGAGGGATGATTTCAGCAACATCGAAGCCCAAAATCCCAATTATACTGTTGGGATCGTAAATCTCATCACCTTCTAGAGATTTGAAGTTGAGAGATTTCAATAAAAACAAACTAATTTGGAGAAATCGAAGGATCAAATTGGAAGAATCCTGGCTGTTCGAAACTAGGTGGCGGCGCAGATTATTAGGGTTAGAGTTAGGAATAAATGGGTATATACATTATATTAAATTATTATTTAATTCTAATGTTATTTCGTTATGAAGTTTAACTCCCCGAACTCCAAACGAACCCCAACGACTAACGTCCCTAGCCAACTTATGTAACATGCAAACATATCCATATAATGTTCAAGTACAAATTGTTACTGCTACAATGGATCTTCACAACTACATCAGAAAATACAACGTGGCAGAAAATACAACGTGGGAGATCCAGGTTTTATGTCGTATGATAACGACCTTGATTTAGTGCCAGAGGAATATCTCGAAGAGTATTACAGTATATCGAATCGCGGAAACAGAGATCGAGAACCCATTCAAAGAACCGGAACAACATCCACCATAGCAATTGTACAAGACAATATACGTAAAGAACTAGTTGCCGCAGGAATGCATTAAAAAGTTTCACTGTATTCTGTATTTTATTTTAGCATTTTAAACTCTGCAATTTTTATTTCGCAATCATGTAATTTCAATTCTGTAATTTGTATTCTACAATTTGTATTGTGCACTATACCATTCTGTTCGACAATAAACACACACAAACAACAAAAATGATAAATACAAAAACATTAAAATAACAACTCTTCCCCTTTCAATTTACCCCTTTCGTAAAAAAAAAAAACAGATTCCCCGTTCGCAACAATTCCCCTTCAAATACCCCTTCAAAATAACCCTTCCAAATACCCCTTCCCGTTCAAAATCAAACGCATCCTAAGTTTACAATAAAATTTGACTTATTTTTAACAAATGCCCTTGCACTTTATTACTAAATTAATTATTTATAGTTCTATAATATCATTAAATTAGATAATATAATAAAATTTTGGTTAAATTGAAAATCAAATAAAATTATTTTACAAACTGATTTCAAACCGATTTGGTTTCAAAACTGAACCGACCGAAATAAACTGGTTCGATCGGTTAATTCGGTCTAACTGAATATTGCTCATCCCTACGTAATACTAGTTTTCTTATTTCCGAAATTATAGAATAAACATCATTTGATAATGATTTATTCATGCCTTGAAGCGATTATTCTTATCTAATTTAGTGTCTTAAGGCGACTATTCTTATCTGATTGAGGTTATTATATTTTTAAATTGATTTAAATGGTGTATTTCTTGTGTAAATAGTAGAAAAGGAGCTCCCGTCTGATGCGTTGGAGCTCGAGCTCCTTTTCTATCAGTGGAAAAACGAGGTAAAATATTCTGTTTCCATTTTGGCACGTTCGATTTTGAATCAAGGAACTACACAATTGTTACAATAAATTTAGTGGAAAAATATACTAATTAAAATTTTATTCTCTTCTATATAATTAGGTTAATAACACCGTAATATTTTCGACACATTCCCCTTTGCTCGAACTTATAGATCCGATATTAGCGTAGCAAAATCCACGATGGTTTCCTTTCCCATCACGCTAAAAAACTTTTGGCTAATTCTATCAGCACCCCTCTTTCCTCCTTTCACACCCGACTTAGCTTAAAAAAATAGTCATACCCCACTTTTTCCCTTTCATCCCCATTCATTCCAAAATTATCCTTATATTTTATGAACCACGTTTAGCAGGGATGTTGTTTGCTCACCAACCTCGATTGGTCCGAACTAGCTTGTTACACAAACCTCACTCGACCCGAATTAGGTTTACATGTCAACCTCGCTCGGTTTATACTAGGTTTATACAGGAACCTTACTTGGGCTGCACTATGCTTTTTTGGAAATGAATAAAACAGTGGGGCGTGAATGCTGAAAACTGGGGTCTAAATAGAACTAGCCAGAACTTTTTCTCTTTTTTTCCGATGATTATTGCGCGACCTATATATTTTAAATAATAGTAAAGCAAAAGAATTTCTTGCTCTCTCCTTGATTTTAGGAGTTATCTCTCTTCTGCTTAGTTCTTTCTTGATATTTAATATTTGAATCTTTTAATTATCCATTAATTTATTTAACTAACATTTTATTATTTTACAGTATGATATATGTATATATATATATTTAAAACTTATCTATAATCAATCTATAGATAATTCATCGATTAACTTCTAATAGTTTATAATCAAGTCCATATATTTATGTTAATTACATAATACCAAATTTAAATTGTTTAAATAAATTTAATCAGCTAATATATTTATTAATATTACTAATAGATATTAAAGAACCATAATTGAATATGTATATGACTATTTGTGCTAATAAAAGTGAAAAAATTAAATTGTTTTATTCAATTACTATGTAAATCGCATAAAACAACAATAAAAAATTTATTTTTTTATTCGATTATCATTTAACTATAAATATTTATATTTAAAATGGTAAAATATATGTATCTTGCATCGCATTATAAAACTCTACATTTAACTTAAAATACATATAATTAAAATTACTACAATTATTTACAAAACCTACATCACTTTCTCCTATGATATACGTTTCAATCTATATGCATAAATTAATTATGCAGTGTTATGTTTAAAATAATAAGATAAATGTAATTAAGTGATATTCATTAGTTCAGTCACTAATGAATATGAAAATTTCAATAATTACATCATACCTATATAAATAAAATACAATAAAATTGTATTTTTATTAAACTAGAACACACATAACATGTAGTATGACACAAACAATAAGAAAATTTTATAAAATACACTGTTTAAGTTTCGTAACACACATATTTTCTTTCTCAAAAATGTGTTTAAGAAACACTATTACTTTTACTTCCGGTCAGTCTGTAAATAATTACAATAAAACAGAGAATATTTTTGCGTTTGCCAAAAAAAGTTGTACTTTAGCAAGGAAAAAAATTTGTTTATAGAGACATGATATTTATTACAAATTTAACTTTTGAGATAAAATAAAGAGTAATAACAAAAAATTAGAAAAAAATATCAATGAATTCGTCGTGCATTACAAAATTATGTTTTTTAACAGCAAAAACCTTAATTTTAAAATTCCTACATTCTTTACCAAACTATCTCGGTTCACTTCAAATATTTTATATGACTTCATATTAGAGTTAATCAAGAATTTTAAAACTATAATTAGACTTAGTAAACTATTAATCGTTGATGTGTCAATATAAATCATAAAAATGTGAAAATTTCAATATTTGCACAATATTCATATTAACAAAAAAGGTATGAAATTCATCTAGATATACAAATACATCAATCACATAACATAATTATATATAAGCAATGATTGCAAAATTAATTTATGATTCGTTTGTATCAATACATTGATGCATAACATTGTAAAATCCTTATTTTAACAAAAGCGCATACATTCTAAAATTTCCACGGTTGCTTACAAAACTCACCTCAATATCTCATAACTTTGTACATTTACATCAATATATTTTAAACTAAGCATGTACTTCTGGTTTCAATTTATTAGAATAATTAATAAATATTCACTTATTCATCTAATAAAACCTTAAATGTGACGATTTCAATTTGTATGTCACACACACACACACACACACACACACACACACACACACACACACACACACACACACACACATATATATATATATATATATATATATATATATATATTAAAAAACAGTAAATAGATTTTTCATCTAAATACAAATATATATAATTCAAATATCATAAATATTTTACTTGAATAACGTTAACAATAATAATTTATTATTCATTTATCTCAATAAAGTTATATGCATTGTTGATTTCTGTTTTTAACTTTAAAAAATCCATATTTTGACATTTTTGTAGTTACGTGCAACTTCGCATACTATTTCCTAATCTTTCACGTTTAGATACATGTATTTAAATTGCTTACAAAATCTAAAATTTAATTTAATTTAATGATATATATGGCAGTCATATATGTATACACACACATGCTAATAGAAACAACAACAACAGATATACAGATCACATACGTGTATTTATGTAGACAAACAATAATAACAAAATTAATTTGTAAATTAAATATAATCAGTTATGTACATAAGGAATAAATTTATCATATACGACATTAAGAAATTGTATTTTTAACTTAAAACGACTCTGCTGTGTAATCTTTTTACAAAATCATACTCAATTTATTCATATTATTTATTCTAATTACATAATTTTAAATTTTGTAAAAGAAATAAGTTAAATAATATTTGTTAATTCATCTAAAATTATTATAATATATCAATTTCAAAAAGAATACTCGCTCATAATAGTAAGAATTATAAATGTTTGCATAATATTCATATTAAATAAAAAGGGTGTAACGAACTAGTTTTTCCACGTTTTAAATATATAAAATTTATTTGAATTGATATTTAGGAAAATTTATATTTGGCTAAAGTTTGAAATCTAATATATTTTATTTGGTTTTAAATTAAATTTGTATATTTAAAATTTTATTAGTTGAATCTGAATAGCTTTATTAAATTAAACGTTAGCTGTGTTTTAAAATTTATTGAAATATTTGTTGAAGAGATCATAAGTTTGATTTTATTTAACTCTGGTATTTAATTTAAATAAAATTGTTTAGTTGGATTTGGTTTTAAATTAAAATTTAGATATGTATTGAAAATCTTATTTTTAGATATGAATTTGATTTTTATTTAAATTAAGTTGAATATGGAGTGTTGGATACTAATATTTGATATGTATGATTTTTTTTTTCTTTTTAGATGACTTAGTCACTCCCGATTGAAAATTCCCTTTCTTCCCAAAATTATCTCTTTCCCCAAAACCGTACTGTTTTTCTCCAAATCAATTTTGTTCTTCCTCCCCAAAATCGCTCCCGTTCGCCCCCCACCTTACACCGTTGAACCAACATCCTCCGCCTATCTCCGCTCACCAACGCCTTGGCCGACTTCCCGTTAGAACCCTCTTTCTGTCTAACGCCTTCAACAGCCAGCCTCGCGCACGCCAACAGCCACCAAAGTCGAACTTCGCCCTCCTCACCGTCGTAGAACCACCAAACCCGGCCGCCGCTGCTTTCCACCTCCTCCTCGCTGATATAAGGACCCGCAGAGAAAAAATGATATCAGCTTCTCCTCACGCAAACGCTTTTACCACCGTAGGCCATTGCCACCGACTGCACCGATCGCAACATCCATATAGCTTTCCGCCGTTGGTCATCGCAGCGTTGTCACCCTTGATTTAAAGGTAAGTTTACCTTACGATTTGTTTTATTTCAGGTATTTTAACGGCGGTATAATACTGAATGTAAATGGAAAACTGTTGATTGTGATTTACTGTGAGATGGTGACGCCGTCGCATCATATTGCGACTACTACCCTGTTCCTTGCTATGCTTGTCTCTACTTTTTCTTCATTTGTATGCATGTCTTAGGCTCATCGGTTGGCTTCGTTGCATGTTTTGATCCTTACCAGACTTCAGTTGCATGCCTTAACATTAATGTCTTTTACCCCAAATATGTGTCAGCTTCCATTTGCATGTTATGGCTTAGCCCGGTATGCCAAGCTATTAATAAATTGTGGCCTTCGTGAATTAATGTAGTACGTGGACAAAGTATAAGCTGAACTGGAACGACTAATGTATACATAAGTAATTGTTTGAAAATTTCTCATCACTGCTTCCGTTTCCATTTTTTTTCTGGTATGCCACATGTTGGGACTCTGCGTTTTGTTAGTATACTGTTGGAATTTTGTGTTTTGGGTATAATCGTGTAAGGTGATTTACAGACCATTGTCATATATATTCATAAAGGAAATGTGGACAGAGGTAGTAGGATTGTAGCGTGTGGGTAGTTTAATGCTTCCATTCAGTTCATACCCAGTCCACCTTGTATGGTCAACAAACATTTTGTTTGCAGCTATGATTGTGCATGTATTGTATACATTTAAACCATGCAGTGTGTGTGTGTGTGTGTATATATATATATATATATATATATATATATATATATATATATATATATATCCGAACAAAATGGTTCTAATGGCATGCATATTAGGAGAAATATTAGTAAATGGGTAAACTTGAAATTGAAGGCAACCTGGATACATACATACATACATACATACATACATACATATATATATATATACATATATATATACATATATATATATATACATATATATATATATACATATATATATATATATATATATATATATATAAGTGTGTCCGTCCCTGTTACGTTGCATGAAGAACTGTTGGACTGACTTCGAACAACAAGTTTGACATTTCCCTTCACTTGTTCAAGTTTATTTAGTTACCATGACTCCAGATGACAAACTTAAATATAACTTGGTGTTACCATGCATTGCTGATTTCTTTATGTGTCTGCTTCATGCTACTTGCGCATGTCGTCCCTTGCTGGAACGCGTGAAACGTCTATTTTTGTAGTGGGGAATATGCGACTAAAATTGTGGTCATTGTTATCACGTCGACGACTAGTCGTACAAGTCGCCATGTCGCTCTCTGAGTTTCGACGATGATCGACTTATTGATTTCGACGGTAATTTGCCTGGAGAGAAACCCTAATTTCTTCGACATCGATGTTTTACTAATCGATGTTTACCTCGACATCGATAATTTGCCTGGAGAGAAACCCTAATTTCTTCGATCGACAGCTGCTCCTCCATCGATATTCCTCGCGACGCCTCCCTGCTCGCGGCTCCTCCTCGCCAGTGATTTCAAAAAAAACGTAAAATCGCCTGCGCTGCTGTGTCAACCGCAAAAGGTAAGCACTCTTAATTTATATTTGTTTATCATTTTCCTTCTCTTCACTGTTTTTTTTTTTTTTTTTTTTTTTTTTTTTTTTAAATACTGCTGCCATGTGAATTGATTTTGAGAAATATGGGGACATGCTGTCTAATTTTCTGAGATTGCTACAGTAATTTTTATAGATGCTTATTCGATGATTTTAACTATTCTGTATTTAACCACTGCATTTACCGTGCTAGCTGAGGCTATATTATCCGTATATTAAACATCAGTGTATATCCTTGACATTTGGATTCACTTCTAGTATTTCCTTGGTTTTGCATTTGTTGTTTGCTATAACCACTGCAATTATGCATTCCATTTTTATCTTAACTAAGTATTCAATATGAATCTATTTTCTTTGCTGGTGCAATTTATTAACAATAGTTATGATATTAATTTTCGTAAAAGAAAACAAATCTACTAATTACAAAACACAACATACAAAAGAAAGATTGGGAGCAATTATTTATTACATCATTAAGTACATAAATTTATGAAATGGACTCTTTTGCACAATCTTCTAACTTCAATACTGACCTACAAGTGAAAGAAAAAAAATTATGTTAGCACACTATCATAAAAAAAACAATATATATTACATACATGCAATATATATAATTATAGTAAAAATCTACGATTCACGATTCAAATCCCGTTTCAATTCAAATTTTGAACTTTCCGATTTACGATTTGAATCTCATATACAATTTTACTAGTTGAATTTGAACATATCATTATGTTATCTTTGTTGAATTTGAACTTATTATAAATTTGTATTTATATCTAATTATATTATATATTTAAGTCTAATAAACATATGTATATAAAAGACTTGTCGACTAGTCACGACTAGTCAGACGACTTGTCGACTAGTCTTCTAGACGGTAGTGGCTCGACTTGGCGTTGTGATAACCTTGATTGTGGTTAATAATGTTAGGGTTAATTATTTATTTCAGAATTTTATTGATGTAAATTTACTTGAAATAAGTTTAATCCTGACTCGGGTGTTTTGTGTTTTTGCATGGAATGCTCGGGTCAGACCCTAAGTGTTCCAGATTTAAAGATTTTAGCTTGTAAAACTGGAGATGAACGTGAAGACGCGTACGTGCGCAAGCCCGTCAAACCGTAAACTTTTATTCTTTCTTAAATTCTATGTATTTTATTTTATTTTTCCGTTGTACAAATTTTTGTATAAAACTCTAATATTTTGTATATAAAAATTCCGCTGTGAACTATTGTTATTTGTCAGTGTCTGTGATTCTGTGTGATTTATTCTGCTAAACCCGATAAGCTAAATAACTATTTGTCTTTGTGAACGGTTCGAGTTGGTTTAAATACCGACTCGAGAAGGTCAAAAAGGCAGATCGTTACAAAGGGTATAAAATTCATTTGAATATACAAATATATCAGTCACATAACATAATCTTATATATAAGCAATGATTGCAAATTTAATTTATGATTCATCTATAGCGATACATTGATGCACTGCAATGTAAAATTCTTATTTTAACTAAAGTACCTACATTCTAAAATTTCCTCGTTTCTTACAAAACTCACCTCAATATCACATAATTTTGTACATTTACATCAATATATTTTAAATTAAGCATGTGCTCCTAGTTTCAATTTTTTAGAATAAATTTAATTAATAAATATTCGCTAATTCATCTAATAAAACCTTAAATGTGATGATTTCAATTTGCATGTCACATATATATAAAAAAAAACAGTTAAATAGATTTTCATTTAAATATAAAGACTGTTTCCTAATCTTTCATGTTTAGATCCATGTATTTAAACTGCTTACAAAATCTCGAAATTTATATTATTTTAATAATATATATGGCAGTCGTATATGTATACACAAACATGCTAATAGAAACAACAACAACAAATATACATATCACATACGTGTATTTATGTAGATAAATAATAATAACAAAGTTAATTTGTAAATTAATTATAATCATTTATGTACAAAAACAATAAATTTATCATACACAGCATTAAAAATTATATTTTTAATTTAAAATGAGCATTAAAATCTTTTTATAAAATCATTCTTAATTTATTCATATTATCTATTCTAATTACATAATTCTAAATTGTATAAAAGAAATAAGTTAAATAACATTTGTTAATTCGTCTAAAATTATTATAATATGTAAATTTCAAAATGAATACTTTTGCTCATAATAGTAAGAATTATAAAATTATTATTATTATATTACTTCAAAGAAATATAAGTTACATAACATATATCATATATAAACAACAACAATAATTTATATTATATTTATTTTGATGAATTTATCGTATGTTGTATAATAAAGTTCCGATTTTAACAGTAAAATTTTAAAATCTATATTTTATAATATTACCGTGTGCAACGCACATGTTGCACACTAGTATATCACCAATTCCGCAGCCAACATCGCTCACCGTCTCCGAATTATAATGAAAAGCCAAGAGGCAGCTTCTTTTTTCATGTTTTCTAAAATTTGTTTATTTATGTAGGGTTTCTGGTTCATAATTGGGTACTAATGGAGATATTGGATAACATCTTATTATCTTTTTGAATTTTTGTAGATTTTCCTTAGCTTCTGCCTCAAAACCCTAGTGCATTGATCACCCTTTAAGAGCTGATTTCAGCCTCCGTTTAGCTTCTACACCTCTTAGCAGGTAACATGAAAATCAAACTGGTTTCATTATGTTGTTTGACTTGAGTTAGATTGATTTGTTGAGTTTTTTTATCTGCACTGGTTTTATAATTGGTTAAAGTTTGCTGTTTAAATTGACTAGAATTTGCTTAAAATTAGATCACTTAGTTGACAGAGAAATTAGCATAATATTAGTTGGGTAAGGAAAGAGAAATTAATAGGAACGGTATAGAAGAGGCCTTTTTCAGTGAATCAAAATTTATCTATACAGTCATGAACCAAAATTTAAAGAAATGACGGATCTGGTATTATTTCTTTCATTTGTATTTAAGTCTTTCTTCATCAAAACCTAAGTTGCATATATAAATTGTACCTTTTTTTCTTGTTTCGGACTGGAATGAAAGTCTAAAGCAGGTAATGAGTCAATACCCATCAGAACCAATATGAAAAGTCAGAATATAGAGTTTTAGACAAAACCTTGGATCTTGATTTAAGCAACACTAAGCATAGCTGATCAACATGGTTAATATTTTTGATTTCTATAACATAGCTGCTAATGTTTAATTGAGAAAAATACAGAATACTCATCCATGGATGCAGTATCATTTATATAAGTGATAATTCAATATCTCGGGTTCAATTTCAAATTATTTATGTCATTAATTTTCTAAAAAAACTTGTTCGTGAATGATGAACTATAATATCATATGCAAAAATCTCTTCCAGGCGTCAAGGTGGAAAATTGGAAAATATTTTATATAAATATAAACAGATTCATGAGTTCATAGATGTGGCATTTTCCATCCAAAATATATGTGTATATTAATATCCTACTAATACAACCATATAAAATATTAAAACGACTCGTTTGTTTACAAAAAAACCATACATGTTTAATAATAATAATAATAATAATATAGACTAGTAATTTTTTTTGGAAATATTTTAAATGATAAATTCAATCAAAGAAGCACTCATTGTCCCATCATGCGATCCCCACGATTTATTTATGGAACAAAATTATGATTTGCATCATTTGAAAGCATATTATTTGTCGTCATGAGACTTTTGGCATTTGCAGAATTGTTTGGCATAACTTGGATCAGAATTTGGGAAAGCTGTAACTTCTGTAGCTATTAACGGATTTGCTGCCAAATTTGTGTAGTTTTGCAGGTCTGAGAGAAGGACGAGGTGATCTGATCTTGGCTGTGCGTTACTATATCTATACCCATTATTGGTAGCTTCTTTCTTAGGTGTGTTCCAGTAGTTCTTTATTTCATTATCTGTTCTCCTTGGTAATCTTGCTGCTATCATTGACCACATACATACGCAAACATGTTAATTTGATACATACACATCATACAATTGAATTGAACGCTTTTTAAGTGATAGAAATTTTACTTGTTTCCAAGCATTAAATGAAGCTTAATTATAAGTTGCTTTATATCTTGAGTAAATCTTCCTCGTTTTATATCTGGTCGAAGGTAGTTTGTCCAACGAAGTCTACGAATTTTCCCGCATCGATTTCTACAAGTTTTATAGACATTCTATATGTTTTCTCCTGTACTTCTAAAATTAAGCTTAAACATTTTGTTTCTAGTTTTAGCAATTAACTCAGAAATATATTAAGCATTTGTGCTACTTGAACCACCTACCGCACATGTTATTAGTTTGTTATTTCAGCTATAATCCAATTTCAAATAATTGAACACAATGATTGTTGTATATTAGTTATCAAGCTAGAACAGATTTTACTTAATTCAAAGAATAATTTGTTACGCCTCTGTTGTTGCTAATGACACCTTATTTTTATGTTAAATTTTACTTAATTCAAAGAGCCAACTAAAAGAATACTTTGTTACCTATATGTTGCAGATATGAATCATGTTAGAATTTTTTTCCCTTCTGTTCATATTTCTATCTTCCAATACATAAATTGAATTATGTAACCATGCATGACTTTAGGTAAATCTTAATTAGTGGTCAAAACTTAAAGAAAGACTCAATATGAATATTATAAGAAAAACAAGTCATAATCAACCCAAGGGAATCTTGTAATAATCATACCTTTTGGCGAGGCCTACATATACGTCCCGAATTTTTGTTGTGTACAGCTGACAATTCACAATTGTAGACATCATCCATTGAGTTATTTTTTAACGAGATCTCTTGTAAACCAGGGAAAAGCTATGCGGGAAAGGTGCGAAAAAGAATTCACGATTGGAATTCAGGAGCCAAACATGCTGTGCGGTGGAGATTAGTCCCGTGCCCATTCGGGCCTTCTAGCAAAACACACCTTTAAATATCTATCTCATTTCGCCAAACGAAAAGTATTCTCCCGCCATTGCCACTAGATGCCAACAATGGAAAGTCCGTACTAATTTTGCAATTATTTTTAAATTTAAATTTTAGATCTGCAATTCTTTTTACCATACGTTTTAAATTTCGATCACAACTGATAGCGGAGCGGAACGAGGAGCAAAGTAATCATTGGAACTAGCTCAACTGTATTAAGCTACGTTACTGGTGTGATCGGGGCTGGATCGAACTCTACCACCTGCGTGCGATACGAAGTCTTCTGTCCTCTTAATCTCTTAGCTTATGCCGTTCTTTTCACGCTATTTTTAGTAATTATGGAGAAAAGCCGTCCAGGATGCGGCAGATTCACTGTCGTATCGGCGTTTTTCTTGTGCGCAACTGCCTTGGATATAGTGCTGTACTGGAATGGAGTCCTACGTCTTATGTTTTATATTCCTTCACCGATCTGCCTACTTGAGGTAATTCTAGGTCGTCATTTAACCTGGAATAAGATCCGGCTCTGTACTGGAAATTGTCTTGGGTGGATGCAACGAAGTAGCGGACGACATCCATTCAGTAATAAGAAAGTTTAGTCATCATAAGATGGATCTCGTCCGCTACTTCGTTGGATCCACCCATGACAATTTCCAGTACAGAGCCGGATCTTATCCCAGGTTAAATGACGACCTAGAATTACCTCAAGTAGCCAGATCAGTGAAGGAATATAAAGTATAAGACGGAGGAATCCATTCCAGTACTGCACTATATCCAAGGCAGCCGCGCACAAGAAAAACGCCGATACGGCAGTGAATCTACCGCATTTTGGATGACTTTTCGCCATGATTGCTAAAAATAGCGTGAAAAGAACGGTATAAGCTAAGAGATTAAGAGGATAGAAGACTTCGTATCGCACGCAGGTGGTAGATTTCGATCCGGCCGCGATCACACCAGTAACGTAGCCTAGTACAGTTGAGCTAGTTCCAATGATTACTTTGCTCCTCATTCCGCTTTCAGTTGTAATCGAAATTTAAAACATATGGTAAAAAGAATTGTAGATCTAAAGTTTAAATTTAAAAATAATTGCAAAATTAGTAAGGACCTTCCATTGTTGGCATCTAGTGGTAATGGCGGCAGAATCCTTTTCGTTTGGCGAAACGAGATAGATATTTAATGGTGTGTTTTCCTAGAAGGCCCGAATGGGCACGGGACCAATCTCCACCACACAACATGTTTGGCCCCTGAATTCCAGCCGTGGATTCTTTTTCGCACCTTTCACGCACAACTTTTCCCTGGCTCGCAGGAGATCTCGTTAACAATTAACTCAATGGATGGATGTCTACAATTGTGAATTGCCAGCTGCTGTACACAACAAAAATTTGGGGACGTATATGTAGGCCTCAACAAAAGGTATGATTATTACTCGATTTCTTTGGGTTGATTATAACTTGTTTTTCTTATAATATTCATATTGAGCATTTCTCTATGTTTTGACCAATAATTAAGATTTACCTAAAGTCATGCATGGTTACATAATTTAATTTACATATTGGAAGATAGAAATATGAACAGAAGAGAATAAATTCTAACATGATTCATACGTGCAACATATAGGTAATAAATGATTCTTTTAGCTGGCTCTTTGAATTAAGTAAAATTTAACATAAAAATAAGGTGTCATTAGCAACAACAGAGGCGTAATTTGTGCGGAGCAGTGAATGTACAATAATTTGAGAAACTATATGTTTTTTTCTTAAATTCGATTTTTTTTCTAAAACTAGAAAAAAGACCAGAGATGCACAAATGTAATATTGAGCAAAATAAACACCATATATGGTTGATTTTTTTTTTTGAACAAAATGGATACTTAATTACAATAAAAGAGGTACAAAATGTTTGAGTTGGCAATAAATAGAAACACAACCTAACAAATATTGTACAAACGCTACTAGAATGCCAACTCAAACAAACCGAAAGCACATTACAAACAAAACACGTCATGAGCCAAAACAAAACAAATATAATACACACAACATGACATAACCAGTGTTATTAATGGCGCACGGCGGAAAAAGGCGCAAACCCTCTTTGGGGCCTTGGCGCACGGCGGAAAAAGGCGCAAACCCTCTTTGGAGCCTTGGCGTACGACACGGCAAATGACACGCGTCTTTTTAATTTACTGGACATGTTTAATTTTTATTAATAAATCTAATATTTTAACAAAATATTTAAAAATATTCAGTATCTTTTGCTAAAACAAATGTAACAAAGAGTTTTATGCATTTTACCAAAAAAACATAAAGCATAAATTTCAAGCACAATAGTTTTCAAATCCAAAATAATAAATAATTACTGATAAACTAAAAATCTGAATCTGATCCAGCAATTATATTTTCCAAATCAATGCATGTATCAACAGATTCATAAACTTTGACATCTTTCTCATTCATATCATTTAGATTTGTTTTTTTCTTCGTGAATACGTAAAGGAGCTGAAACAGGTGTTGAAAAACCTCTCGATGTGGATGTTATTCTACTTGGATATCTAGCTTCCTCCACTCCTACTGCTATAGCAGCAACACCCCAGTCAGGTCATCATCATCGTCAAATACAAGCTCATGTTCAGCATCAGATGCAACATTCATATTTCCAGTTAACCATTCATTATAATCGTCAATATCATTCAAAGATATTGGATCAACGTTGTCACAAATATTATACCTTCCTTTTAATGTTCGATTGTATTTAATAAATATCGAATCATGAAATATTTGTAGTAGTTATTGCAGTTTGAAATGCGAAAAAATAAAAAAAACCATAAAATAAAGAAAAGGCGCACCATTTGTTGCGCTTTTTCATATGCGTCGCGCCGCAAGCAAAAACGGCGCAAATGCCACGCCGTGCCGTGCTCCATGGCGCGCCTTTCACAACTATGAACATAACCAACTAGCCTACAACAAACAGCCACCAACACCTCTTCAAATAAAGCCCATAAAAGATCTCATGAACACCAAACATTCCAGAAGCTCAAAAGAACAAAGCATGCATCAGGCAACACAGAAGCATCACCATACAATACTCCAGCAAGCCCAAACCAGCAGGAATACCACACATCATAGCAAATAACATAACAATCTACCAGTCTTCAAAAAACAAAGCCAAACCTCAACATAAAAGTGCAAGATCATCATCAGGAAGCCAAAAAACTCTAGAGCAACATGATAACAACTGAGTACTGCAGCTCCATGCAAAAGACATCAAAAACCAATCTCAAATTATCTGAAGAATCCACAACAAACAAGTGAACACCATCTTCATAACAAAGACTTAACCAATTTGCACCCAATCGACAACAGCAGCCAACATCAGAAAAAACTAAAAACACAGCAACACTAAACTCCAAGGACTATCAACATCTAAAACTGCAAACTCAAATAGCAGAAAAGAATAAAGCTACCAACTGCCACCAGAACAAGGGAAAAACTACCACTTCTACTAACCACAAAACTCCATCAAAACCATATAAACATCAGAAGAGATGACTACTTCTTTGAAATTCCCCCACTGATAACATTTCACAAGTTTCCAGCCTCATCCTTATTCTTCTTAGTTCAGGATCTATTATTACAATGAGTCACAAACTTCAACCATTCTTTATTATTTTCCCCTAACTGATCACCCTTCCTTTTAATGGCCTTATATGTGTTTCTCTTCCTCTTATAACTACTAGAATAGCAATCTGACTCTTCCATTCTATTATCCTGAAGATTATTAAGATTAAAATGAAACTACTCATTGTTAAGAACATCTACCTGAGAATCTAGAGAGACCTAAGATAAAACTTGATCTCTGCCATGTTCTTCTTCTCTTACATATTCATCATTTAAAGAAACAGGTAACCCAACAGATTTAGCACATTCATTATCATCTATACCCACTCTCTGATTGCTAACGTTAGGAATAATAAAATCTTTGGAAGAGTCAATATTTTGTACTATGGCATTGTTTACCATCTCAATATCTCTTACTGAATTGGTTATTTTACCTTTATTTATATTTCCTTTCTCGGGCCTTTCATAGTTATTCATAACATTGCTCTTTTCAGCACATTCATCATTAAATTTATTCTGATTTCTAGTGTTAAGATCAATATCCATGTCATTCTCTAAATCAGAATTAAATTTAGGAGTCCGTACCTTAACTGACTTACATGCTTCATTCGAATGCCCAAAAATCTTGCAATTTGTACACACTAAAGGAGTTCATTCATACTCAACTTTTTGCCAAACAATTTCCCCATTAAAAACTTGGATAGGAATTGCATTAGGAAATTTAAAATTTAGATCTATTTATATTAAAACTCTAGCAAATGAAATCCTAGCTACATTCTTAGTAACATTACCTAGTTTTAATGGATTACCTAGTGTGGATGCAATTCTACTTATTGCCTCAATAGACCAGAAATCCAAATCAGGCATTTTAATCCAAATAGGCAAAGTATGGAGGAATTCTTTGGTCATCTTTAAACCCGGTTGCCATTTTCTCATAAATATCAATCTTTTATCATAGAAACTAGTGTGTAACCCGTGCGCTGCACACGATAATTTTATAAAATATAAATTTTAAAATTTCAATATTAAAATTGGAACTTTATTATGCAACACACGATAATTCGGCAAAATAAATAATATAATGATTGTTGTTGTTGTTGTTTACACATAATATGTGTTTGTAATTTATATTTCTTTGAAGAAAAACATTAAATTTATTATTCTTACTACTATGAGCAAGTGTTCTAGTTGAAATTAAAATATTATAAATATTTTAGATGAATTAACAAATATTATATAACATATTTTTTTATATATGTTAAATTTGAAATTAGGTAATTAGTTAATATATATTTACTTAATAGTAAATAATTTGAATAAATTGAGAAGGATTCTATAAAAAGATTACAAAGATTTTAATATGGAGTTATTTGAAGTTAAAAATAGAATTTTTTTATGTTATGTATGATAAATTTATTGTTTGCGTATATAAATGGTTATAGCTAATTTACAAATTAACCTTGTTATTATTGTTCATGCACACACACATACACACACACACACACACACATATATATATATATATATATATATCAATATAATTAATCTATGTATCTGTATAGTTAAAGACAAAAATTTTGTTGTTGTTTTTATCAGTAAGTGTATGTATACATGTACGACTTACATGTATACACACACACACACATATAGGAAATAGTCGATGAAGCTGTATATAACTATAAAATGTCAAAATATGGATTTTTAAAGTTAAAAAACGAAATTCAACAATGCATATAAATTTATTGAAATAAAGGAATAATAAATTAGTTTTTGTTATGCTATTATTTATTTATAGAAAATTATATACAAGTTATATATATATATATATATCATACTATAAAACAATGAGATGTTTAGTTGAATAATACAATTGATAATTAAAAGATTCAAACATTAAATATCAAGAGAGAATTAAGCATAAGAGAGATAACTCCTAAAATCATGGAGAGAGCAAGAAAGTCTTCGGCTTTACTATTATTTAATAGATAGATTTAACAAAAAGTTATGTGCGTTTGAATTTATTCATTCTTTTATTACCTTTATTAAAATTGAATAAATAGGAAAAAATATCGGATCTTTCAAATAAATTTCGATGAATTACAACGTTAAGTTGGTTAGTAATGATCACTTGATAAAATAGAGAAGTGCAACAAATATGTGGTAATATGGAAATTAACATTCATGTACAAATAGTTCCATGCATTACAAAGTAAAAATAAAGATAGCATAACTATATTGTTTTGGAAGTACGGGAGCAAGAGTATTTCGCAGTATTTAATTGGATACTACATTTTTGAGGTGCCTTGTAAAAAGAAAAAAACTCATAAAACCAAGTAATTTGTGAATTACAAATTAATCAAAGATGAAACATGTACAAATTATTAGATTTTTGAGTGCATAAAGTGGAAAAATGGTACAAACAATATCGTATGCGGAGTTGTCATGGAGAATGATAACCTATTCCCAGTAATGGCCCCCAATTCATGTGGCACGAAAAACAAAGAAACCCAATCTGCAAATTACAAAACAAAACGATAAAAATAATTTTAAAAATTCACTATTATTAAAAAAAAAATGAAAATTCAGTATTTTATCCTTTATATAAAGAAAAATGTTTTTTTTTTAAATCAGCAGTAGTTTTGTAAAGCCAAAATAACCGAGCCAAAGGCCTAAAAATCACCTAAGCACTTTTCTAGATTTCCGCATTGTTTTGAATTTATTTGGCTTCATACAACAGCGGAATGAACCGATAGACGAAGAATCAAACTCTATTTGGGTGGGGACGTTGATGGGAGGGGTAGACGATTGCGGTAGAGCTAGACACACACAAATTGAGGAGGGGGGGGGGGAGACTTTGGTATTTAGGGTTGAAAATGAGAAAGGTGAGAAGCGGGCAGAAAAAGAAACAATATTCCATAGACGCAATTGCATTTAGGTTAGAGAAGGAAAAGCTGGACACGGAAAGATTGTGCGAAGGCGTGCAGAACTGAGCAAGCCGGCAAAGGAAGGAATAAAAATAAAATGCGACTTCTAATTTCACAAAGACCTCTCCGTCTTGAACCCCAACTTAATAACATTTTACTAACAACTACGGGCTTGTCCTAGGCATATGGGTTTTAGCATTAATCATGATGATGTACACCATGATTCCATGCGGGCAGAAAAAGGAACGATGTTCCATAGACGCAATTGCATTTAGGTTAGAGAAGGAAAAGCTGGAGAGGGAAAGATTGTGCGAAGGTGTGCAGAACTGAGCAAGCCGGCAAAGGAAGGAATAAAAAGAAAATGCGGCTTCTAATTTTACAAAGACCTCTCCGTCCTTGAACCCCAACGGCCCAACTTAATAATATTTTACTAACAACTATGGACTTGTCCTAGACATATGGGTTTTAGCATTAATCATGATGATGTACACCATGGTTCCATAGGACCAAGTTAGTAATTGATTCACTTATATCTTAATTACAATGAAACAGAACACAACCAACTGAAACCAACAATAAATGAATTATACATCGGGAAACTTATCACATGAGAAATGCAATTAAATTGTAACTCTTAAAAGTACACTCTTAAGTAATATGACATTTTCTATCCGTCTGTATAATTTATTAATTGAGTAGAAAATAAATCACTATATAGAATATTAAATATATGTGTTTAATAGTCTACCTATTTGAAAATTCATATAATTCTGATAATCGGCTTATTTGACCACTTTTATATGTTGTATTCTTTGTACTCTTAAACACAGGCTGAAGCAGAACAAAGAAAACATAGACGATCATTAGTTTGACAACTATGAAACTAACAAATGTTATAATGCAAATGTTTACCAAGTTCAAATAAGTAAACAAGTGAACAAACAATGGTTACAAAAGCTGTTCATAATAATTTACCAAATATCATTTCTCTAAATGTGTAAATCAATGACAACATTAAAAAGAACTAAAACAATAAAAATGCCACAACTACCATCTAGCTCCAACAACTATAGTTGCATTTTTGAAGTGAGTTAAAACAGAAGTGGAATTAGTTAATGGCTCATGTGCAATATCAAAATGAATATACAATGCCACGTGTTTGAGGAAAAAATGAGGACTGCCAATGTGACGGTCCGTCCCGCACCAGCCTGCATTTCCTCCGAAGGTGCGCTGTATACATGCCCGACTAGCACGGAACGGTCGCCAAAGAAAGGAAAGAAGAGAATGAATTAACAAGGAACCTGTAGAATGTCTCACAGCGCATGGAACAAAATATAATAATAACATAATCTTGACATAAAACATGCGAGACCGTGCATAAGCTGAAAACTAAACCAACGTGGCAGCGGAAATCCAAATACAACTTATTACAACTTTCCAAATTACTGTCTCTAAACAAAAGAAAGCTAAAGTAGAAGATGCACTACTAATGCCCAAGCAGTGATCTTTAACAACACAAGGAGAATACTATATGTATTGTACGTAGAAGCCTCCTGCTCGTCTCCGGATCATCTACCCATGCATAACCAGCTAACGTGTCTCTAGTCTGCTCGTGAGAGCACCCAAAGTACTAAGAAGAGACATAAAACTCTGGGTCAGACAAAAAATCTGGCATGAGCGATAAACAGCTAAACAGAGCAATAACAGGTATACTAAACCATACCTGAACCTGGACCTGCAACCAAAGAATTGGCACTACATACCGTACAATACTCTAAGGTGTCACTGAACAGATGGTGTAAAGATAACGGGGGTGGGGGTGTGCATGTCATAATGATGGCAAACAAATCAAGCATAGCAACCATCCTCACATCTCTCACTCAGTGCATAAAGCATACGATGTCCACTATTGTCAATCACTAGACCCATCGAAGTAGTGACGGAGTTCGACTTGTACAACTACTGCTACCACCAAGCTTACTACATGGAGTCATGACCAAATCTTTACAAATGACCCCACTTCATTGGTTTATAGCTCTTTAGTCGTACCTAGGTCACTGTGGCCCTGAATCCGTTCACGTACTCCCTACACATAGTGATTCAAAGTTACAGACATCGACAACCCCTTAGCACACGTCCCGCAGCGAAGCCCAATCATGGAGCTCACTCATTGGCTCTCATCTGGATCCTGAGTCAAGGCTCCTCATTTGGACCTCCTTTGCATCTCAGGTTTTGGTCGAATTGGAGTTGGCCTTCAGAAGGGTCGTCATGTAGTAATAGAAGTACACACCTGGTTCGGTTCGGTCACCCACGCTCGGTTCGGTTCGGTCACCCATGCTCGATTCGGTTCGGGTTCATCTCCTCCATGCGGTTCGGTTCAACTTCTCACATGTGGCTCGGTCCGGTCCAGTGGTAAAGTGCCAAGGTCCTCCTTATAGTGTCAAGTTCCGATCCGATCCAACCTTCTTTGTTGTCTCTTTCGTTTGCACGCCTCAGAAGATGTCAGCTCTGGTTCGGTTCGGTAGCCGATCCGATCCCACGCCCTAGCTCCGATCCGATCCCCCTTTTGTCTCTCCGATCCGATCCTCTGCCCAACTCCAACTCTAAGCAAATGACCTTCCTTCTCGCCAAGCCCCTTATGCTAAGTTCCAATCCGAATTAAGTCCACTTGCCCGGTTCTCCTATCCGATCCGAGCCCAGTAATCCGATCCGATCCGGTTTGAAACCCTGTACATTTCCTGCAACTTTCCAGCGACTGTTTTACGCCATTTGACGGTGTTTTCGACCAATCTATCACTTCTAGGCAATCAAATCATACCATACAGTCATAGCAACATGTATAATCATCCACAAACAGCAAAACAACAATCATAGAATGTAAAATGGATCAAACATACCTAAAATCCCATATTTTCCCTTAAGCATGTTTAAGCAAAACCATTGATATGATTTGCAAAACTTAACCAAATTTCTAACAGAGGTCTAAAACATTATTTTCGAATTTTTAAATATTTTTCCAAAATTTTATCATGTCTAATTTCGTTAATCTTCACTAATTACCCTTAATCAACCGTAATTAGTGCAAAACTATGCAAATCACTCACCTTGGCCACAAATAAAATTTTCAGAACTGAAACTTCGCTGATTTGGGCGAATACTGATGTCTAACAGCAGCTCTAATACTGATTTGGTGAAGATCTTCTTTGATTTGGTGTTGCTAAGCCTAATCCTTGATTAAACGGTGATTAGAGATGACTCTAGATGTTGGAGGTCATTGTTAGCGTTACAAGGATGAAAGTGACGGCTGAAAAATGAAAATAATATCGTTCTCTAACTGATTTCAGTCTCCTCATAACCCTAATCCCGAAATGGGTTATGGGCCCTCTTGCTAATCACCCTAATTAGGCCCGGTTAAGCTGTTTTTCACCTTTTAAACCTTGTTTCAGCCATATCTCCCAAACGGTGAGTCCGTTTGGCTAATGTGACCACTCTACGGAAAGGTAAACCATCATCCGGAGCCAATGGAAGTGATTTCAGGTCAAAACTCCTTTCCAATCAAAAGTTATGGCCAAAACAGTATCAGCTAGGGGCAAAATGGTCATTCAAAAATCGACAAAAATCATGAACATGGGAAATGACCCCAATAGTCGCCTCCCAAAGTTACATGACCATACGACTTCGTATGTGAAAGAAATAAACATTCTACGATTCTTCGATACGTAGAATGCGGGTCGTTACAGCCAATACATCCATTATCAAACGAACATAGATACTGAATAAATAAGCAAGAAGATACTGAAAATCTTATCAAAATATACATCAATTATGATATGTACAAACAAATGCAAATATTTGAAATTCAATAATCTTTTGATTTCCGTGGGAAAAATGAATGGTGAAGAATAAGACAACTTGTTACTCTAAATGTGTTGTATAAACTGCAATAACTCCAGTAATCCGGGACAACAGTTAGGTTGCAACAAAGAAAACACCTCTAGGAATGCAAGATTGAAGTTGCATAATCAGGCTGATCAACTGCAGTGTACCAAGATCGAATGCTTTTAATGTTGCAATCAACTTCACCAAGTAAAATATAGAATTCCATGCTCCAAGCTCTTAGACTTGGCAAGACATAAAATATATCTTTTACCTGCCATTATGCTTACATGTTAGAAGAGTTGACGACGATTTATTGCAAGCAGCAACATAGATTACTCGCTAACTTAGAAATTGTTGTCCAAGTTATTTACAAACTAATTACCTTCTAGAAAAACTTGAAAGCCATCAAAAATAATATTAAGTTGAATATATAATTTTATATAATTCTTTAGAGAACAATCTATGTTTATTGATGACCATGTATGCAATGAATCATCAATTAGAATATTTACAAACAGTTATAAAGTATCTAATTTTTAATTGATCTCCATTTGCCATAATTCCGGGTTAGAGCTGCACTGTAGTGAATTGTCCAATTTAACGGAATCATTGTACTATAGGAAGAAAAAGTGAAATGGATAAACAGTAAGTTGTAACTACAGATGGAGGTGCAGCGGATCACATTGGATTATGCCTCACTAAAAGAACATCGTTAGTATATATATGGAGAATGTACTATACCATACAAAGAATAAGACTGTTAAAGAAACATGGAAACTTCTTTACCCCCAAAGAATTTGCCTGAAATAACATACACGATGCACTTTTTTATGGTAGCTCCAGAGCATCTAGAATGAAAAATAATTCATAAAATTTAACTATAGTTTATCAGTTATTAAGAACAAAGGGTATAGAGTACAGCCAAATTAATTTTAAATGATCACAATAAAAAATATACCTACATCGAAAATTAATTTAAATAATTCTTTTCATGCACGGGTATCCACTAAACATATACTCATTGCAGTTGAACTGACCATAGTCAGTTTGCAGGAAAAAGCAATGAATAATGCTAAGTTTAAAAGTTAGTATTTTATACTAACCATACACAACCTGGTGCACTATATCCAACTGTTTAGTACACAAACTGTAGAAATGTTACACTAATTTAGACATGATATCACATCTATTCTCATAGGAATATGCATGTGTCAAATTAATGAATAGTGTAAATTATTGGGATGATAGGCATGTAGAAACATAAAATTATGTCATTTATCGGTTAAAGTTATACCATGCCATTATATTTATTTAATGTTATAATTATTAAATTTGATTGTAGAACCTTTAAGTTAATATATATTCAATGTATATGTTAGTGTAACATTCTATAGTTGATGTCTATCAAATATTGCATTCTGCTATTAAGCTTAGAAAGACAGTGCATTCAGTTATTAAGATTAGATTATAATGTTGTAACTAAGTAATGAATCATTAAAGGAAAGAGTCATCAACCCTATCTCGATAGTGTCATAATCTCAATATAACATAAATTCAATGTGAACTGTTCTCCCTAATATGTCAAAAGAATTTGACAAATATACTCTACCATTAAGGTGGACTACTAATTGTAGATCTTCCTCTTTATGCTCAAATGAAAAATCACTAAGTTACCAAAATTTAACTCGTATGCATATGTTAAAACATAACTACATAACTTTCACTAATGATTTTTTTCTACTGTTTTACATGCAAAGATGTTCAACCTAAATCAGTGGGGGAAAGTCGTACCTTATCAAACCTTAACAATTCTATGATCACATCATTTATGCATATAGCCATCATATGAGTTGCATGATCCCTGGCAAAAAAATTGCAACTGCCAGAATTATCAAATGATAGATTATCATACCTATACTACACAAGTACTAACTTAAATTCCTTATTGCCACACTGCCTCCTAGAATGAAGAAAACTGCTGAATGAGGAGCTTACTCAATCTCTCAATTGTTATTTATATTAGAATACTCAAGTACCTTGTGCAGATCCTTACTTCAGTTTTATGTGCATACATAGTGGTAATACTGAACGCCAGGTAATATATAGGGACACTACCATAAATGTTAGCCTTAAATAAAGGCATAACGTAACATTCATTTTTATAAGTCCACAGGGATAAGACTGTGTAAGAGTAATAACTGAAATTACATGGCTTACTTTCTCTTCAAAAAAGATCAGAACCTAGTGAGATCAGTGAATTTTAAATCCTTTCGAATTCTTGTCCCAAAAAAAACCATTTCCATTGTTTTTAAATATTAATTCTTATTGTTTAATGCATTTTTAATTCAAAATCTTACAGGGTAGTAGTAAAAGAATATCCAATCTTACAAGGTAAAACATCAAATGAATTTTTCATGCCTGGGTAAAAAAATTATCCAATTAAAATCCCACTTTTGTTATATATATATATATATATATATATATATATATATATATATATATATATATATATAACAGTTGTACCAACACTAATTCCCGTAGATTAGAAAGAAAATATCACTGCTACAAACTAAATCGGCCATGAATACAGGCAAAGAATGGGCCAATATAATGTATCTGGCAATTTACGTTGATATGATAATTGCATGCAGTAGCAAGCTAAATTTTGACATGTAGACGAAGATAGTAAAGGAAAGGGCCAATCATGTACTATTTCAGTCAACACAGGCTAAGCTAAATTTTGACGTGCAGATGAAGAGAGTAAAAGAAAGGGCCATTCATTTACTGTATTAGTCAACACAAGCTAAGAAAATAATGTAACAAAATATCATTCAAGTTAAGATATTTCAAGCCCAATGGATGTTCATTATTTCATATCCTTAATATAAACATGTTAGATTAAGTCTTACTTTTTGGTAGTAGAAAAGGATATTATATAAAAATATATATAAATCAGCATAACCCAATTTAATAAAGTAGCATTTGACAATAAACCCATTTACATAACTGTAATCAATCTGGTACTCATCTACATGCAAAAACAACACCAAAATATCAAAATAACCTTATTCATACATGCTACTTTAATATTTCTTATAAGCATATAAATATTGGTTATGTATTAGTTATTTCATGTAACTACTGCATTGATACAATATTTTGCATTTAGAGTTATACACTCACTCAACGTATCAGTTCCTGAATATTATTATTTGGATATTAATGTGATATAGAAATGAACAACTATTTATTTAAAACTCTACCTGCATAAATTTAAAGCCGTATAATGGCATTATGATTACTAAACTTGGAGTTCTCATAGTGCTTTGCTAAAACATAAAGTGGTACGTATTTAACCCAGTCGATGGTAAACAATACTGAAAAAAGTTTTACTACTAGAATTGGTTTTAAAAACTCATAATAATAATAATAATAATACTAAATATATCTTAGAATGATTTAGATAGGAATATTAAATCCATATAAGCATACGCTACGAATATTAGTGATCTGCAAATAACACCTCTTTTCCTGAGTAATCCACAACAGCAAATCTTCTAAAATAAGTTACACAGGATCTGAAAAATGCAAAAGTTTGTTACCAATCACAACCATTTGGAACGGAAACTTATAAATAGGGAAATGGTAGGAATTTAATGTTTGAAAACTTAACTGATACCTCTATATGTGCAATTTTGCAATGAATCAAATTCAATTGGACGTGCGACGGTAGTAAGATGGAAGGATGACAACAACAGAATGAATTTAGCACAATTAGAGGGGGTTCGTCATTTAGAGTGGATGAAATAAGAGCAAGAAAGAACATTGATGTGTGAGAAAGGTTTAGGGTGGACGAAATAGGAGGAATCAGCAATGTGAGGAAAATGAAATTAAATTTAGGATGAGCAAAGTAGACACAATTTGTGAGGGAGCTAGCCTACAAATTTCAATTACAAGTTAGAAACTTTTATTTGTAGTTACTAAAAATTCAGAGTAGTATATATTATCTAAAAGTAATCAAAGAAAATAAGCCCGAAGATTGTAATTGTAAACTAATTCTCAAATTATCGTAATTTATACATGAACTATTATTATAACAGTGATAATTCTATTATCAAATATTGATATAATATCCCCATTCTCAAATCATTTCAAGCAATAACCTTTTGACTACACAATAGTCACTTTGCTTATGAGAAAATGAACCAAGCAAAGTCCATATTAACTGATAGTTAGATCAATGCTCTATGAAGTCAATAGAGGTGCAAATTTCCAATCCTAAGTAATATACTTTATCATTTTACTACGTATGTAGGAAGAATGAATATTTTCCTGAACTAATTGATAATGTATAGTCAGATTTTAATTGAACAAAAATATCAGTAAAGACGTATATAATTCCATAGAGCATATAATTATTGTTCACAAAATCCCAGTTAACACTATTTTCATAAACTGGTCATTTCTATCAAAAGCCCTTTAAAACCATCATATTTACATTGTCCATGATAATTAATGTGTTAAATAAATAGATATTAATCAAACAAATTAATAATCATGAGAGACGGAACTTATTGACGTTATTCTCCATAATAACTAATTCACGATATCTTCCCAATTCTAGCACATATCCGACAATGTTGGCCTGTTGACATTTAGCAAGGCGGAATTTGTGAAAAATATACAATTAAGCGATGTGCTACTCAACCGAAATAAACTTCATTTTGTAGAAAAGCTATTTATTTATGATTCTAACTATACAAAAGGTAAGGTTAAAAAAATATGAGAAGATAACTCAAATATATTTGGGGAATACGAATTATGAAATATGAAGAATTGGGTTATGCAGGATAACAAAATGATGCAATACAGAACTATAACAAATAAAAGGAGAAACAAAGATCGTATTATGAAACTGCAATGCCATTGTGAACACCATACATCAAAGCTACAGAAAGAAGGAAGATGCACTTACAGTGGGAGAAGAACTGAAACCTTCAAAGACAACCCGACAACAATGCTTGTCTTTAAAAAAACACTCTAACATGATAGTGCAAAATATCAGGACGGTGGATCGCATATAGGTGTAAGTAAAAAATTTGAAAAGTTCATAAATATCAAACCTGTATGCCGTGCGACAGTGGAAGAACAACCAAAGGCAAGCTCCAAATCTAGACATCGAAATCCATACCCGAACACATGTTTTTAAATGTAAAATGACCACGAATATTGGATCGTTCTCTGATTGAGGTATTCAAGCATGTCAGAAAAACTAACTGTATGACAAATAAAATAACTAAACGAAAATAAGTGCTGTAATGACTTATTTTAGACTTACACAGTGAAAATAATTGCTTTTTACCCCTGCACTGGAAAAACAACTCATATGGTAACGATGCTTATTTTCCTCTAATTGATCACCCTTCCTTTTACTGGCCTTATATCTGTTTCTCTTCCTCTTATAACTACTAGAAGAGCAATCCGACTCTTCCATTCTATTATCCTAAAGATTATTAAGATTAAAATGAAACTACTCATTATTAAGAACATCTACCTGAGAATCTAGAGAGACCTAAGATAAAACTTCATCTCTGCCCTGTTCTTCTTCTCTTACATATTCATTATTTAAAGAAACAGGTAACCCAACAGATTTAGCATATTCATTATCATCTATACCTACTCTCTGATTGCTGACATTAAGAATAATAAAATCTTTGGAAGAGTCAATATTTTCTACTATGGCATTGTTTACCATCTCAATATCTCTTACTGAATTGGTTATTTTACCTTTATCTATATTTCCTTTCTCATGCCTTTTATAGTTATTCATAACATTACTCTTTTCAGCACATTCATAAATTTATTCTGATTTCTAGTGTTAAGATCAGTATCCATGTCATTCTCTAAACCAAAATTAATTTTAGGATTCCGTACCTTAACTGACTTACATGCTTCGTTTGAATGCCCAAAAGTCTTGCAATTTGTACACATTACCGGAGTCCGTTAATACTCAACTTTTTGCCAAACAATTTCCCCATTAGAAACTTGGATATGAATTGCATTAGAAAATTTAAACTTCAGATCTATTTATATCAAAACTCTAGCAAATGAAATCCTAGCTACATTCTCAGTAACAGTACCTAGTTTTAATGGATTACCTAGTGTGGATGCATTTTTACTTATTGCCTCAATAGACCAGAAATCCAAATCCAAATCATGCAATTTAATCCAAATAAGCAAAAGTATGGAGGAATTCTTTGGTCATCTTTAAACCCGGTAGCCATTTTCTCATAAATATCAATCTTTTATCATAGAAATATGGTCCCGAATCTAGGATCTATCACAGTCATCAGAATTATCACATTTCAGGATGAAAAATTCATTTTCCCTAGTGAATAGACTGTAGCTTGCTTTAGTGTTCCAGTTTCGACCTATGTAATTCTTAAGGAAACTATAGTACGACTTATTTCCAAAAACATAGAATACTATGGATTTAGTCCGTCTTTCTTGTGCTTTATTAATCAAAGCTTCACTGATAGCCGCAAGCTTGAAACTATCCTTAACATTAGGTTCATAAAATTTTAACTGAAAAGAATTTTGATGATACTTATTTTTTGTAACAACATCGATCCATGCTTTCGACTGCTTCAGGTTAACCTTATTTGCAGGGTCTTGATCTTTGAGAACGAGATTTGGAAAATCCCTTTTCGGGTTACGATCTGGCGAAGTATTGCCACCTTGATTTGAGCGAAACCCTAGCTTTGCATGTTGTAGAGAAGGATGTAGATCTAGAGGAACTACGTATCTTTTGTCTGAATCATATGTCGAAGCGATTTTTGCCTTAGATTTAGAAAAATTTGAAGCGGAAGTCGCCATTACCTAGAAAGCTTTTACTATCAATTCTAAATGATATATCTTATTGGTGATTGAATTAATTTAAATTCAAACAGCAAAAGTAAAAATGCATGACCGTTCTTGTAGGGGTGAGCGTTCGGTTGGTTTTGAGCTTAAAAAAATTCAAACCAAATTAGGATGGAAACTTTTTAAAACCGAGCCGAAATAATTTCGGCTAATTCGATCGTTTACCGATTTAACCAAATTTGAATGATATATTATTACTCAAGCGATTAATTCACTCAAATTCAAACATAAGTTTATTCTTCAAGAGGGATTTTATTCATTAAATTTTAAGTTTACAATAAAATTTGACTTATTTTTAACAAATGCCCTTGCATTTTATTACTAAATCAATTATTTAAAGTTCTATAATATCATTAAATTAGATAATACAATAAAGCTTCGATTAATTCGGTTGAACTAAAAATCAAATAAAATTATTTTACAAACCGAGTTAAAACCGATTTAGTTTCAAAAATGGATCGACCGAAATAAACCGGTTCGATCGGTTAATTCGGTTCTAGCTGAATATTGCTCAGCTCTACATTATACTAGTTTTCTTATTTTCGAAATTCTAAAATAAACATCATCAGGTAATGATTTATTCGTGCCTTGAAGCAATTATTCTTATCTAATTGAGTGTCTCAAAGCGACTATTCTTATCTCATTGAGAATATTATATTTTTAAATTGATTTAAATGGTGTATTTCCTGTCTAAATAGCAGAAAAGGAGCTCCCGTCTGATGCGCCAGAGCTCGAGCTCCTTTTCCATCAATGGAAAAGCTAGGTAAAGTATTCTGTTCCCCTTTTGACGCGTTCGGTTTTGAATCAAAGAACTATACAGTTATTACAATAAATTTAGTGAAAAATTGTGCTAAATAATCTTTTATTCTCTTTTATGTATAATTAAGTTAATAATACCGTAATATTTCCGACACGTTCCCCTCTGCTCGAACTTATAGAGCCGATCGATGTTAGCGTAGCAAAATCCACGATGGTTTCCTTTCCCATCGCGCTAAAAAGCCTTTTCTCCTTTTTCCCATGATTCTTACTCGACCCAGTTATCACCAATTCCGCAGCCACCATCGCTCACTGTCTCCGAATTATAATGAAGAGGTAGCTTCTTTTTTCGTGTTTTCTAAAATTTGTTTATTTATGTAGGGTTTCAGGTTCATAATTGGGTACTAATGGAGATATTGGATAACATCTTATTATCTTTTTGAATTTTTGTAGATTTTCCTTCGCTTCTGCCTCAAAACCCTGGTGCATTGATCACCCTTTAAGAGCTGATTTCAGCCTCCGTTTAGCTTCTACAGCTCTTAGCAGGTAACATGAAAATCAAACTGGTTTCATTCTGTTGTTTGACTTGAGTTAGATTGATTTGTTGAGCTTTTTATCTGCACTGGTTTTATAATTGGTTAAAGTTTGCTGTTTGAATTGACTAGAATTAACTTAAAATTAGATCACTTAGTTGACAGAGAAATTAGCATAATATTAGTTGGGTAAGGAAAGAGAAATTAATAGAAACGGTGTAGAAGAGGCCTTTTTCAGTGAGTCAAAATTTATCTATACAGTCATGAACCAAAATTTAAAGAAATGACGAATCTGGTATTATTTCTTTCATTTGTATTTAAGTCTTTCTTCATCAAAACCTAAGTTGCATATATAAATGTGTACCTTTTTTTCTTGTTTCGGGTTGGAACGAAAGTCTAAAGCAGGTAATGAGTCAATACCCATCAGAACCAATATGAAAAGTCAGAATATAGAGTTTTAGACTAAACCTTGAATCTTGATTTAAACCAACGTTTAAGGTATCGGTCGATACCCCGAAATTTCGGAGGTATCGTACCGGTTTCAGCCATCACCGAGCCGAGATTAGGGTAATATTTCGGTTTCGACTATCCAATATTTTTTTTAAAAAAAAAGAAAAAGAAAACAGAGTATGAAATTGATGGAAAAAAATAAAATAAAAAGCAAATCAGCAGTACCTTTACTGACAGCAGCGAACGCGAAGTCGAACGGAAGAAGAGGTCGAATTGAAGGTGAGTTAGAATCCACATACGAAGTCGAACTGAAAACATAAACAAATTGAAATACGGTGAAGTTTTTTTTTTTTGAAATTATCTGCGTGCTTCTTTTTGCGCTAATTTATGCATATACGAATTGATTTAGAATGCCCTAATTTAAGTCCTGCCGATTAGGGAAAAGAAACTGCAGAGTTCGAGTTACATATGTTAATTGGACTGACTTTATTTTGGGATTTTAAGCCTTTTCTTTTTGCTTTTACACCAAACAGAGATATTAGAATGCCAGTGTTTCTTTATATGACTTTTTATTTTGTGTATTACCTTTTGTTTGACAAAACAGTGGCTGAGTCTAGACATTTATTTTACAAGTTTAGTAAGAAAACACTGAAAGAGAAATGCGGACCGAAACCAAAACTAAACCGAAACTCCCGAAATTTACGAAATCATCCGAAACTAACAAATTCAAATGACCGAAACCGAGTTCTCGAACCTTGATTTAAACAACACTAAGCATAGCTGATCAACACGGTTAATATTTTTGATTTCTATAACATAACTGCTAATGTTTAATTGAGAAAAATACATAATACTCACCCATGGATGTAGTATCATTTATATAAGTGATTATTCAAAATCCTGGGTTCAATTTCAAATTATTTATGTCATTAATTTTCTAAAATAACTTGTTCGTGAATGATGAACTATAATATCATATGCAAAAATCTCTTCCAGACGCCAGGGTGGAAAATTGGAATTTTTTTTATATAAATATATAAACAGATTCATAAGTTTATAGATGTGGCATTTTCCATCCAAAATATATGTGTATATTAATATCCTACTAATACAACCATATAAAATATTAGAAGGACTCACTTGTTTACAAAAAAACCATACATGTTTATTATTAATAATAATAATAATAATAATAATAATAATAATAATAATAATAATAATAATAATAACAACAACTTTATAGACTAGTAATTTTTTTTGGAAATATTTATATGATAAATTCAATCAAAGGAGCACTCATTGTCCCATCATCCGATCCCCATGATTTATTTATGGAACAAAATTATAATTTGCATCATTCGAAAGCATATTATTTGTTGTCATGAGGCTTTTAGCATTTGCAGAATTGTTTGGCATAACTTGGATCAGAATTTGAGAAAGATGTAACTTCTGTAGCTATTAACGGATTTGCTGCCAAATTTGTGTAGTTTTGCAGGTCCGAGAGAAGGATGAGGTGATCCGATCTTGGCTGTGCGTTACTAGATCTATACCCATTATTGGTAGCTTCTTTCTTAGGTGTGTTCCAGTAGTTCTTTAGTTCATTATCTGTTCTCCTTGGCAATCTTGCTGCTATCATTGACCACATATACACACAAACATGTTAATTTTATACATACATATCATACAATTGAATTGAACGCTTGTTAAGTGATAGAAAACTTACTTGTTTCCAAGCATTGAATGAAGCTTAATTATAAGTTGCTCTATATCTTGAGTAAACCTTCCTCGTTTTATATCAGGTCGAAGGTAGTTTGTCCAACGAAGTCTACGAACTTTCCCGCATTGATGTCTACAAATTTTATAGACATTCTATATGTTTTCTCCTGTACTTCTAAAATTAAGCTTAAACATTTTGTTTCTAGTTTTAGCAATTAACTCAGAAATATGTTAAGCATTTGTGCTACTTGAACCACCTACCACACATGTTATTAGTTTGTTATTTCAGCTATAATCCAATTTCAAATAATTGAACACGATGATTGTTGTATATTCGTTATCAAGCTGGAACAGATTTGCATTTACTACATGTTTTATGTTCAACAGGTAATTGATATTTTTTAAACCTTTTTTCCACACAGGTTTTTGGGTTTACTTTTCCCCCCTTTATTGCAATGATATCTTCTCTTATTTCCGTCTAATATGTAAGATATACATGTATGCCTGCTACTCATTACATTTTTTTTATACAAACCTTTAATACTAACCATGTGTAATTTCTCGTACCCACAAGAATCAGCTGCTGTTTTTTTAGTAAACACATGTTTGCCCTCTGCCTTTCCCATGTAAATAAACGGTACAAAATTAGATTTATTTTTCACTAAGTTTCTCTTCGCATTTTAAATTTAACTACCTTATAGTAAATTATTTTATCATTCTTTATTTTGTTATTGGTTTTAAAATTCAAAAAATTAATTTGGTATACCAACCATGGTTGTAATCTTGTTGCCCTAGGCGTTTTTATCATGATTGGTTTGTGTAAAGTTGTGAATCGGTATATAGCATGTGTATCTTATCCTTTTTTGGCAAGGCCCTAATGGAACAAACTTTCCCAAAAGGGTGGATAGAAGGACTATGGCTTAACTGAATTAGCCCGATAAGAAAGTATGAATGAAAAACGATTTTCCTCTGCATCAATAGTTGATTGTCCTCTGTTTGCAATTATTTTATATAATTTGCATATATTTTAGAATTACAAACTTATTTACTTTCAGTGCAACACAGGGAGTAGATGATGGTGCCTCACGCTTTATACCATCAAGGGTAAACTTTTTAAACTCAAGTGTATATATGTGATGAAGATAACATTATTTCCATGGCCATCCCATGTTAAACAAATATACGGACACTGATCCATTACTTCTATTCTATTGGCTGTCAAACATATGTTATGCCTGGCATAAACAAATAATATGATATAGAACATGATATTCTTATACTATTTACATGCTGCTTGTGGAATGTATAGATAGTTTGTTTAAGTTGTGTGTTGTTTATTGTATGAACAATATTTTGGTCATGTTGTCATGCAACCTTTTACTTACATATAAAAACAACAACTATGGTTTGCTTACGTAGCATTCCGTATTTAAGATTTTCGAATTCTCTCGCTTCTAAGAGCATCTCCAATGTGTTAGACATGTAATGTCTAATTTAATCTGTGTGTCCACTATGTCAAACAAATATAATTAGACAACACTTAAAAAAAAAAAAAACTCTCCAATGCAAAATGTTATTCAAACAATAATTTGACACCTTTAACCAATCAAGCTATGCCAAATAATATATTTATTTCAATTAGTTATAATTAATTAATTATTATTGGTTTCACATTGTCAAATACAATGTCCACAACTAGACATTGCAATTGACAATGTCTTTTATATTGTGTGACACATCAGATTAACATTCTATTTTACATTAACATTGAAGATAAAATTTCATATAAAATTATCAAGTGTTTATGTGTAATGTCTTTAACATGACAAACACAACAACATTGAATATGCTCTAAGTGCTTTCTATCGTTTTCTTTTCTTTCAACATTTCTTCTTTACAATCTTTATAAGCATTTTTCTCTCCATTATCAAATGTGGTTTATAATCAACGGTTACATTAAATTCTGCAACTAATATTCCACAGCCACTTAGTTTCTAGATCTCCTACTGAAATGGAAAACATAAAGAAATTGGCACAACAAAAAATTGGCTTCTGCAGCAGCGTCATGATATAATTGTGATTCTTCTTATCTTGATTTGGTTATCTCGATCTGGATACCTCGATTTACCATGGTGATCAACTATACATCGAAGATTTGGGCAAAATACTTGAAAAACGTTGATGCATGGAGCACCATATATAGAACGTAAATAGTTTTCATGGAGATTCTCAGTGTTCTTCGGTCGATGTTCATCAACGATCTACGTCTACTCCATCTACTCAAGCAGTACCTAATCAATTTCCACTGGAAGAAATTATTTAATGGTTAGTGCTATAAATTCTAAATATGCTTTTGATGTTGGTTGTAGTTGTAGTTCTCTATTTCACACGTTTATTATATTTAAATAGGGCGCCGGATTAGTTAATGCAGTCCTAGATATAACTATGCAGTTTGTTGTAGATGCGCAGACCACTAATCATGCTGCAGCCTTTTGACAACCAGCTGTACCAACCCTACTTTATATTCCCAATCAATCAAACATGCCTATACAAGCCACGCTGAGACACATGCAACATTGCCGACACAATCACAACAAATTGGATTTTATGCATATATGGTCATATTTCCACATTTCACAGGTTAGCATAATCTTATTCACAGTTTCTATTATTTTTAGTCTGATTCGTGTTGCAATTGTTGTTCATTTATTTTTACAGACTATTCCAGTTTACTGAGTCAATGATAATTTTTTTGGAACAAAATGGGTACTTAGTTACAATAAAAATTGTGTTTATTTTGCTCAATATTACATTTGTGCATCTCTCGACTCTTTTTTCTAGTTTTAGAAAAAAATCGAATTAAAAAAATAACATATAGTTTCTCAAATTATTGTACATTCACTGCTCCACACAAATTATGTCTCTGTTGTTGCTAATTACACTTTATTTTTGTAAATTTTACTTAATTCAAAGAGCCAGCTAAAAGAATACTTTGTTACTTATATATTGCACGTATGAATCATGTTAGAAATTTTTTCCCTTCTGTTCATATTTCTATTTTCCAATACGTAAATTGAATTATGTAACCATGCATGACTTTAGGTAAATCTTAATTAATGGTCAAAACTTAGAGAAAGACTCAATATGAATATTATAAGAAAAACAAACCATAATCAACCTAAGGGAATCCTGTAATAATCATACCTTTGGCCGAGGCCTACATATACGTCCCCGAATTCTTGTTGTGTACAGCTGGCAATTCACAATTGTAGACATCTATCCATTGAGTTATTTTTTAATGAGATCTCTTGTAAGCTAGGGAAAAGCTATGTGGGAAAGGTGCGAAAAAGAATTCATGGTTGGAATTCAGGAGCCAAACATGCTGTGCGGTGGGGTTTAGTCCCGCGCTCACTCGGGCCTTCTAGCAAAACGCACCTTTAAATATCTATCTCATTTCGCCAAACGAAAAGTATTCTTCCGCCATTGCCACTAAATGCCAACAATGGAAAGTCCATACTAATTTTGCAATTATTTTTAAATTTAAACTTTAGATCTGCAATTCTTTTTAACATACGTTTTAAATTTCGATCACAACTGGTAGCGGAACGAGGAGCAAAGTAATCATTGGAACTAGCTCAACTGTACTAGTGTGATCGGGGCCGGATTGAACTCTACCACCTGCGTGCGATACAAAGTCTTATGCCCTCTTAATCTCTTAGCTTATGTCGTTCTTTTCATGCTATTTTTAGCAATCATGGCAAAAAGCCGTCCAGGATACGGCAGATTCACTGCTGTATCGGCGTTTTTCATGTGCGCAGCTGCCTTGGATATAGTGCTGTACTGGAATGGATTCCTCCGTCTCATGCTTTATATTCCTTCACTGATCTGACTACTTGAGGTAATTCTAAGTCGTCATTTAACCTGGGATAAGATCCAATTCTGTACTGGAAATTGTCTTAGGTGGATCCAACGAAGTAGCGGCCGAGATCCATCTTATGATGTCTGATAAGATTACAGCACCTAATTCAGTAATAAGAAAGTTTAGTCATCATAAGATGGATCTCGTCCGCTACTTCGTTGGATCCACTGAAGACAATTTCCAATACAGAGCCGGATCTTATCCCAGGTTAAATGACGACCTAGAAATACCTCAAGTAGGCAGATCAGTGAAGGAATATAAAGCATAAGACGGAGGACTTCGTTCCAGTACAACACTATATCCAAGGCAGCTGCGCATATGAAAAACGTCGATACGGCAGTGAATCTGCCGCATCCTGCACGGTTTTTCGCCGTGATTGCTAAAAATAGCGTGAAAAGAACGACATAAGCTAAGAGATTAAGAGGACAGAAGACTTCGTATCGCACCCAGGTGGTAGATTTGGATCCGGCCCCGATCACACCAGTAACGTAGCCTAGTACAGTTGAGCTAGTTCCAGTGATTACTTTGCTCCTCGTTCCGCTTTCAGTTGTGATCGAAATTTATAACATATGGTAAAAAGGATTGTAGATCTAAAGTTTAAATTTAAAAATAATTGCAAAATTAGCACGAACCTTCCATTGTTGGCATCTAATGGTAATGGCGGGATAATACTTTTCGTTTGGCGAAATGAGATAGATATTTAATGGTGCGTTTTCCTAGAAGGCCCGAATGGGCACGGGACTAATCTCCACCGAGTTTTCCCGCACAACTTCTCCTTGGCTCGCAAGAGATCTCATTAACAATTAACTCAATGGATGGATGTCTACAATTGTGAATTGCCAGTTATACACAACAAAAATTCGGGGACGTATATGTAGGTCTCAGCAAAAGACATGATTATTACTGGATTCCTTTGGGTTGATTATGCCTTATTTTTCTTATAATATTTATATTGAGCCTTTCTCTAAGTTTTGGCTACTAATTAAGATTTACCTAAAGTCATGCATGGTTGCATAATTTAATTTACATATTGGAAGATAGAAATACGAAAAGAATGGAACAAATTCTAACGTGATTCATACCTGCAACATATATGTAACAAATGATTCTTTTAGCTGGCTCTTTGAATTAAATAAAATTTAACATAAAAATAAGGTGTCATTAGTAACAACAGAGGCGTAATTTGTGCGGAGCAGTGAATGTACAATAATTTGAGAAACTATGTTTTTTTCGGAAATTCGATTTTTTTCTAAAACTAGAAAAAAGACAAGAGATGCACAAATGTAATATTGAGCAAAATAAACACCATATATAGTTGATTTTTTTTTTGTGAACAAAATGGGTACTTAATTACAATAAAAGAGGTACAAAATGTTTGAGTTGGCAACAAATAGAAACACAGAACCTAACAAATACTGTACAAACGCTACTAGAATGCCAACTCAAACAAACCGAAAGCACGTTACAAACAAAACACGTCATGAGCTAGAACAAAACAAATATAATACACACAACATGACATAACCAATGTTATTAATGGCACACGACGGAAAAAGACGCAAACTCTCTTTGGAGCCTTGGCGCACGGCGCGACAAATTGCGCGCGCCTTTTTAATTTACTGCACATGTTTAATTTTTTTAATAAATCTAATATTTTAACAAAATATTTTAAAAAAATTCAATATCTTTTGCTAAAACAAACGCCACAAAGATTTTTATGCATTTTACCAAAAAAACATAAAGCATAAATTTCAAGCACAATAGTTTTCAAATCCAAAATAATAAATAATTAATGATAAACTAGAAATCTGAATCTGATCCAGCAATTGTATATAAGGGTGAGCGTTTGGTTGGTTTGGTTTATCTAATGATGAAAATTGTCAAACCAAACTAAAACTGATAAAAATGAAAACCAAACCAAACCAACCAAATTAAGTTTAGTTGGTTCGGTTGGTTATCCGATTTAACCAAACTAAAAATATTTTAGACCTTACGTTTGTAGTATTAACTATAATTTGAAATATATCATAAATATATGATTAGAATATTATTGTTTATGATTCTTATGCTTTTTAGAAATAATTTTGACATATATGTGATGATTAAACTTTAATTGGATAACTAATCTAACCTAAAATATTTATTAAAATATTGATAATTTTGAAAATATAATAAAAGTTCGGTTAATTTCGTTAAATTGATAACCAAATTAAATATTTTTTCAAATCGATTACAAACCGATCTAGTTTCAAAACCAAACCAATCCGACCAAATTAAATTGGTTCGGTCGGTTTATTTGGTTTAACCAAATAATGCTCACCCCTAATTGTATTTTCCAAATCAATGCATGTATCAACAGATTCATAAGCTTTGACATCTTTCTCATTCATATCATTTAGATTTGTTTTTTTTCTTCGTGAATACGTAAAGGAGCTGAAACAGGAGTTGAAAAACCTCTCGATGTGGATGTTATTCTACTTGGATATCTAGCTTCCTCCACTCTGTGACACCCACGGGATTCGAGCCCCCGACCTCCTGGAAAGCAACGCCATGCACTAAACACTGTGCTAAAAGATCTTTGTGTTAGCTTTTCGAGAGGGGTGTTACAGACTACCATCCTAAAGAGCCCAACGTCGTCGTTGGCTCCTATCACTCACCACCCAAGCGTTGTGCATGTAACCCGCATCAGTACCACACCGACTGACATCCGCAACATTACACACACAATTCCGGTTGGGTATAGGCTCTGATACCAAATGTGATAACCCCAAACCCCTGTGTCACGGAAGCAAAGATAATCATTGGAATATAACACATAAGCAATAACAGCAGAACAGAAATATATCATTACACCAAATAATGTACATCAAAATACACTGGAAATAGTATAATCATCAGAGTTGCACATCATAATAGGATCGCACTTAGTACAGAATACATTTTCAGCTTAATATAAAATGTCTGCAGCGGAATCAAACATAATATACTTAAGTAAGTCTGAACAACATAATAGAAATGATAAAATCCATCTTCAGCTCCATAGCTATCCAGAATGAGTCTGTTAAAACCTGAATACAAGGCAGCCCGTGTAGAAAATAGGGGCACCCAAGTTTGCAAAGTGAAACAAAACTACGAGTCAGTCATAGGACTGGTATGAGAAATCTTAACTTATTTAATAATAAGGTCAATTACAGGACCACGCCGCTAACGCGGGACGGGTTTGCTCCATTGGATTGCCAGTGCATGAAATAAAATAAATCATTTAAACAACGCAATGCTTTTTAGAAGAATGAAACCATTATAAGACTCAAGTCCCATCATACAATGCAACGCAAACCGAAGGATAGAGTTTTACCTTATAATGACCAAAATATGCTTGATACGTATAAAACAAAGTCATTTGATATTATCATCAGTGTCTATATGTTTCAAAAACATTTTCAATCATAATGTATCAATCATAGACGACATGCGTACCATATATCATGTTGCTATATATAGGTTTACAATCAAAACCGCATGATGCCGTATTGGAAGTTGGATTTCCATCATGAACCATGGCAAGGGATCGTCCTTATTGAAAGTGTATATGCAGCAGTATAGGGTCGTATAGAATGGAGTATAGGATATATGGTAGAGTAGTAAGCAGTGAATCACACAGTCGATTTATACTGGTTCGGACCACTGTCCTACGTCCAGTCCCAGACCCACTTCTGGTATTTCACTAACACTAAAACCCTCACTTCACCCGGAGGAATAGGTTCACAATTACCCGAACCACTGAACAGGATTTCTTGCCTCAACCACTGAAGAGGTCTCCACTAATACAGAATAATTGTTGACTCTTTTGTGTTCTTGATAACACGGATTGTTGAATATTAAGTACACCCTTCCTATAACATTTCCTTGATGATAATCGTGAAGTGCATGAAGGAATATGGAAGTTTAAAAGTCTCAAGTATGAAAGTAGATAGCTTTTTAGAACTTAGAGAGCTTTGAATAAGATAGAGAGAATTAGAATAAAATTCGGTTATTAGATCATCTAAGCAATTCTCTATTTATAATATATAAAAAGATACAACTGATCGTGAAGAGTTTTGATGAAGAGATATGGATTAAATAGTTGTGTCTCTTCATAAAGGATGCAACTCTTCGGAATTCAGATGTTTGAAAATAAAATTCAGATGTCTGTTTATTTTAAAAATCAAATCAAAAAGGAAATAGTGTATTTCGGGGGCATTTCAGACATCTGAAATATATCAACCAGATGTCTGAATATTGTATACGAAAATATTCCGTTTTAGCAAACAGACGTCTGAATTTTTCAGACCAGATGTCTGTTTTCTGTTTCTTGCCTATTCCTTGCCTTATTTAAATTAGAAAACTATATGTATATAAAACGTGTGTGTGTATAATCATCAAGGAAGACTTTAACATATAAATCTAGGACTAACAGACTCTTACAACATATTTAATCTTCAATTATAGCTCTTGAATCTGTTGTTGAGTATCTTCCTGCAAGACAAAGTTTAGTCGATAATAATATATATGTACATGTATAGTTGTCATAATCAAAACGCAATATAGCGAGATCCAACATTCTCCCCCTTTTTGATAATGACAACTGTATATGTAACTCCCCCTGTCAATATGTCAATATGCATATATTATCATATATTTCTCTTTTTGATACCCATGTACCTGCGGGTTAGCTTAGAGGTTCTTTGGTATAATTGTATAGTTGTTGTCATCAAAATCCAACAATAGAGTTTCTAACATTCTCCCCCTTTTTGATGACGACAACTATACAATTTAAAAATATATTCTTTCTATAACATCTTCCTCTTATTGAAAGTGTATATGCAGCAGTATAGGATCGTATAGAATGGAGTATAGGATATATGGTAGAATAGTAAGTAGTGAATCACACAGTCGATTTATACTGGTTTGGACCACTGTCATACGTCCAGTCCCAGACTCACTTCTGGTATTTCACTAACACTAAAACCCTCACTTCACCCGGAGAAATAGGTTCACAATTACCCGAACCACTGAACGGGATTTCTTGCCTCAACCACTGAAGAGGTCTTCACTAATACAGAATAATTGTTGACTCTTTTGTGTTCTTGATAACACGGATTGTCGAATATTAAGTACACCCTTCCTATAGCCTTTCCTTGATGATAATCGTGAAGTGCGTGAAGGAATATGGAAGTTTAAAAGCCTCAAGTATGAAAGTAGATAGCTTTTTAGAACTTAGAGAGCTTTGAATAAGATAGAGAGAATTAGAATAAAATTCGGTTATTAGATCATCTAAGCAATTCTCTATTTATAATATATAAAAAGATACAACTGATCGTGAAGAGTTTTGATGAAGAGATATGGATTAAATAGTTGTATCTCTTCATAAAGGATGCAACTCTTCGGAATTCAGATGTCTGAAAATAAAATTCAGATGTCTGAAAATAAAATTCAGATGTCTGTTTATTTTAAAAATCAAATCAAAAAGGAAATAGTGTATTTCAGGGGCATTTCAGACGTCTGAAATATATCAACCAGACGTCTGAATATTGTATACGAAAATATTCTGTTTCAGCAAACAGACGTCTGAATTTTTCAAACCAGACGTCTGTTTTCTGTTTCTTGCCTATTCCTTGCCTAATTTAAATTAGAAAACTATATGTATATAAAACGTGTGTGTGTATAATCATCAAGGAAGACTTTAACATATAAATCTAGGACTAACAGACTCTTACAACATATTTAATCTTCAATTATAGCTCTTGAATCTGTTGTTGAGTATCTTCCTGCAAGACAAAGTTTAGTTGATAATAATATATATGTACATGTATAGTTGTCATAATCAAAACACCATATAGCGAGATCCAACATTCTCCCCCTTTTTGATAATGACAACCGTATATGTAACTCCTCCTGTCAATATGTCAATATGCATATATTATCATATATTTTTCTTTTTGACACCCATGTACCTGCAGGTTAGCTTAGAGGTTCTTTGGTATAATTGTATAGTTGTTGTCATCAAAATCCAACAATAGAGTTTCTAACAGTCCTTACCGAATTAGAGACTCTAGCCCGAGCTTCAGCATCAGAACGCATCGACCCTTAGGAGCCACATGGCTAGTCCACACTCACGTTAGTGGATTGTAATTCCTGAACAATACGTTGCCCCGTCCTATGGGGCGTAAATCTGGTCAGTATGTCGATCGTCATGTCCGAGGTACATCGCTATCCATCATCAACATAAGTAAAATGTCTGGGCTCCATACCATGACATCACTCCTAGCTAGAAAGAAAGCATGCCCTCCCTAGATCCTTCTCCCGTTTCTGGATCATACCGGGGTGTGAGGCTCGCGAATTAACGCTATACACAAAGCTATGCTATTTAAAGCTGTGATTTGATCATCTACCACAAGGCTTTGCTTTTCAACAAAAGCCTTGTTCATTTGCGTCTTAGCATGCCACACTGACAATTCACGTCATACGACTGATGTGTATCAATATATAACCTCTGAGCTCGTACGTCTCAGAGAAGGGTGTTAAGCAAGAGGATAAATTCTCCGTCACCAAACAGATATATATTTAATAGAAATCAATCAATACAGAATAAAATCCAATGTCACAGACATCTGTTTACTAGTTCATTCTGGATCTGAATGAAACCAGAGTCACCTTATTTCTCGTTCCGTATGTCCAATACAGAAGAGAGGCCCTCGCGCATCCGAACAATCAACAAGTACGTCCGGGCAACTACCGCTGTAACCCTTTCAAGGCAGCAACTCCAATCAAAGGCATCAGTAGCCATCTATTCGATGTGAAGATTATCGGTTTTGCACCGTCTTCGTATCTTCGACTTCTTATCGTCGATCAATTATTTCAAATGAGAATTAACTCGGCCTTTTCAAATAATTCGCGTATACATAGAATCCAGATCAATTCTTTTCATTTCATATCATTTATAATATTTTATAACGATTTATCGCTATTTTTATTTATATAAAAATAGTCCATTTCAATTAAACGACGCTTCAGGTCATTATGCGACCCTGACCCTGTTTTTATTAAAATTTTGAGTTACACATTTCTCAAAATCTAACCGTTGGATCTTCGCAAATTTTATGTCGTTGGAAAGATCTTCCCAAAGCAAACCTAATGGTTCCAGTTTCAGGAAAATCTGACGGTCGAATCTCTCGGTATAATTGTTTAAAGTTACGATTTCGAAACGCGAACTGTCGCGCGCGATTCGTTTTATTTTAATTTTAATTTATATATATATATATATATATATATGTGTGTGTGTGTGTGTGTGTGTGTATATATATATATATACATATATATATATATATAAATATATAATTCGTTTGATGATTTCAAAACCATTTATTCTTCAAATAATTTTATACACTTCATATTCATGTTAAAAATGATATTTTAATGAACAAAAATATATTTGAAGATATGTAAATTTTATACACTTCACATATATGTTAAAAGTGGCATTTTTATCATGCAAAACATATATTTACATGTAATTATTTTATTATAACTAACATGTTAAATGTGATGTTTTTAACTAACAAAATATATTTTAACATGTAATTATTTTATTCTAACTAACATGTTAAAAGTGATGTTTTCAACTAACAAAATATATTTCAACATGTAATTATTTTCTACCTCGTTAACATGTAAATGACATTATTTTAGTGAATCAAAATATATTTAACAAATGAACATTTTTCTATTACCATCGCTAACATGTAAATGACATGATTTTAATGAATCAAAACATGTTATTATTTTTCTACTTCGCTAACATGTAAATGATTATATTTTAAATGAGTCAAACATATTATTGTTTTTCTAACATCACTAACATGTAAATGACATTATTTAAAAAATGATCATTTTTCTACTTCGCTAACATGTAAATGATTACATTTTAATGAACAAAACATATATTAACAAATGATCATTTTTCTACTACGCTAACATGTAATTGATTACATTTTAATAAACAAAACATATATTAACAAATGATCATTTTTCTACTAACATCGCTAACATGTAAATGACATGATTTTAATGAATCAAAACATATATTAACAAATGATCATTTTTCTACTTTACTAACATGTAAATGATTATATTTTAATTTAGCAAAATCTCTTTAATGAATCAAACATACAATAAAGATATAATTTTTATTGTCCAATCTTTTTATTTAAAACATGATTCTTTTTAATGAATCAATAATATAATAAAAATGTAATTTTTATTGTTCAATCTTTTTATTTAAAACATGATTCTTTTTAATGAATCAATAATACCATAAAAATGTAATTTTTATTGTCCAATCTTTTTATTTAAAACATGATTCTTTTTAATGAATCAATAATACAATAAAAATGTAATTTTTATTGTCCAATCTTTTTATTTAAAACATGATTCTTTTTAATGAATCAATAATACAATAAAAATTTAATTTTTATTGTCCAATCTTTTTATTTAAAACATGATTTTTTTACATATTTTATACATACAATAAAAATGTGATTTTTATTGTTCAAACAACTTTATTTCGAAGCATGAATATTTTTCATATTTTATTCATACAATAAAAATGTGATTTTTATTGTTCAAACAATTTTATTTCAAAACACGAATATTTTACATATTTTATTCATACAATAAAAATGTGATTTTTATTGTTCAAACAATTTTATTTCAAAATATGAATATTTTTCAACACATGAATATTTCGGTATTATAACGACAGGGTAATTAACACCGACACCGTGTCCAGCATGACTCCTCTACTATCCTAGACCTTGCGGCAAAACAAGGGTTTCATTTTCAAAATTTCCACAATACAATTCATTTTCATAAGGGCTTGTGGAAATTATGAAAATGAAACCCTTGTATTGCTGCAAGGCCTAGGATAGCAGAGGAGCTATGCTAGACACAGTGTCGGTGTTAATTACCCTGCCGTTATAATGTCGAAATTTTCTGAAATATTCATGCCTTGAAAAATATTCATATTTTGAAATAAAATTGTTTGAACAATAAAAATCACATTTTTATTGTTTGAATAAAATATGTAAAATATTCATGTTTTGAAATAAAATTGTTTGAAAAATAAAAATCACATTTTTATTGTATGAATAAAATATGAAAAATATTCATGTTTTGAAATAAAATTGTTTGAACAATAAAAATCACATTTTTATTATAGGTATAAAATATGTAAAAGAATCATGTTTAAATAAAAAAATTGGACAATAAAAATTACATTTTTATTGTATTATTGATTCATTAAAAAGAATCATGTTTTAAATAAAAAGATTGGACAATAAAAATTACATTTTTATTGTATTATTGATTCATTAAAAAGAATCATGTTTTAAATAAAAAGATTGGACAATAAAAATTACATTTTTATTGTATTATTGATTCATTAATTGTATGTTTGATTCATTAATGAGATTTGCTAAATTAAAATATAATCATTTACATGTTAGCGAAGTAGAAAAATGATCATTTGTTAATATATGTTTTGATTCATTAAAATCATGTCATTTACATATTAGCGATGTTAGTAGAAAAATGATCATTTGTTAATATATGTTTTGATTCATAAAAATCATGTCATTTACATATTAGCGATGTTAGTAGAAAAATGATCATTTGTTAATATATGTTTTGTTCATTAAAATGTAACCATTTACATGTTAGCAAAGTAGAAAAATGACCATTTTTTAAATAATGTCATTTACATGTTAGTGATGTTAGAAAAACAATAACATGTTTGATTCATTTAAAATATAATCATTTACATGTTAGCGAAGTAGAAAAGCAATAATATGTTTTGATTCATTAAAATCATGTCATTTACATGTTAGCGATGTTAATAGAAAAATGTTCATTTGTTAAATATGCATTGATTCACTAAAATAATGTCATTTACATGTTAACGAAAAAGAAAAATAATTATATGTTGAAATATATTTTGTTAGTTAAATACATCACTTTTAACATGTTAGTTAGAATAAAATAATTACATGTTAAAATATATTTTGTTAGTTAAAAACATCACTTTTAACATGTTAGAATAAAATAATTACATGTAAATATATGTTTTGTATGATAAAAATGTCACTTTTAACATGTATGTGAAGCGTATAAAATTTACATATCTTGAAATATATTTTTGTTCATTAAAATATCATTTTTAACATGAATATGAAATGTATAAAATTATTTGAAGAATAAATGGTTTTGAAATTGTCGAACGAAATATATATATATATATATATATATATATATATATATATATATATATATATATATATACTAAAATAAAACGAATCGCGCGCGGTAGTTCGCGTTTTGAAATCGTAACTTTAAACGATTATGCTGAGAGATTCGACCGTCAGATTTTCCTGAAACTAGGACCGTTGGGTTCGCTTTGGGAAGATCTTTCCAACGATATAAAATTTGCTAAGATCCAACAGTTAGACTTTAAGAAATGTGTAATTCAAATTTTAATAAAAATAGCGCTAGGGCCGCATAATGACCTGAAGCGTCGTTTAATTAAAATGGACTATTTTCATATAAATAAAAATAGCGATAAATCGTTATAAAATATTATAAACGATATTGTGACGACCCAAACTTCCCCGTAAAGGAAAGCCCGGATTGCTTTGAGAATAACACACATCATAACACAAACAATAGAACATTTTATTGCTGTTATAACAATTACATCAGAGTACAAGAATATTTCAGAGTATGAATGAATAATATACATTGGAAATACAATATCAGAATTTAAATTACATTTAAATAGCAATGGAAAAATAATACAAAACGCAACTGAAAGAAATACACGGATACAGAGCCTTCCGAATATCGCTTCAGCTGTAGACCAGGATCCTGTGAATATAATATCTGCAAAACCAAAACTACTAGCTGCCCGTGTGGAAAATATGGGCAACCAGAGTTTAGGTTACAACAATAAACTTCAGGTCAGTCATGGGACTGGTATGATAACTCAAAACAGTTATTAACTTTAATTTTTAAAGTTGGGTAAATCAAGGGACCACGCCGCTTTCGCGGAACGGGTTTCCTCCCAAGAATACCAGTGCATAAAACAACGAAATGCTTTTTAGAAAAATGAAACCGTTATAAGACTCAATCCCTTGCACGTACACCGAAGGATAGAGTTTTACCTTATAAGGGTCAAAAATGCTTAATACGCGAAATTCATCTTTTACTAGGAGTGCACAGTGTAGAAAACAATTTCAAATATAAAAGTATCAAGACTAGGTGGCATAATATGTTATGTAAGCGGCATAATATATTATGTCACCATATAAGTATACAACTAAAACCGTAAGCTCGTATTGGAAAATTGGATTTTCAGCATGATGGCTGCTGATTCGAAAGATCAATCGCGTCATGTATCTCCACGGCTTACGTCTCGGCAAGAGAAAACACCGTAATACATATACTACGCACTTCGGATGTGCAGCAATCTGAACTATCCTCATGAGATAAATTATCTATCCCACTTCTAGAGTGGAGCGACCACCCTAGCCCCATCGGCCGACCCCAAATCTGTATAAAGTATATTGGTCAAACCGAACATTATCAAACAAATCGTTCACCATCATACCGTGGTGTGTGAGGCCCGCGAAGTCACGTTGTATCCAAAGCGGCGCTATATAAAAGCTATGCTTTGGTCTTCATCCACAAGGCTCTATTTTTCAACAAAAGTCTTGATCATATGCATCTTAGCATGCCACATTATCAGACCATACCATATCATTGATCATCTATTAGTATATAACTGAGTGTTAAGTAAAGAATAAATTCTCCACTACCAAACAGCTATACGTTAAACAGAGATCAACGAATACAATATAAATGAATACAATGTCGGACACGCAATCCATTTACAAGTCCGTTCTGGGTCTGAACGAAACCAGAGGCACCTTATTCCTCGCATTCTCATCGATCTCCAAGTACGTTTGGATGATCACCACTTTTCCATCGTCTTGGGTGTACGGTCCAATCAAGATAGCAATAACCATCTAAACGATGTGAAGAACTCCGGTCTTCAACCACCGTCTTCATCTTCGACTCTTGATCGTCGTATTTATTATTCAGAATGGGTTAAACCCGGTCTTTCTGAATAATTCGCGTAATTTATAATCAAGTGCTATAAAAATACACCAAACGCCTCATTCCAATCCAGAATATTCTTTCTAATAAAATATTCTTACTTTTAGGGAAAGATTCCCATTAATTTTATCAAAGATAAAATCCTTTGAATTTATTCTATTAAATCCAATTAAGAATTTATTTAAAACTCCAATTCGGTTTTAATATCAAAAATCATTATTTAATGATAACCAATTTTAAGAAATAATTCTTATCTTTAACTGGGTTAAAGAACTAGTGTCATTAAAACACAGTTCACGATAAACCCAAAATCATCTTCCATAAAATATGGAATCTTCACTGAAATTAGATCAACATATAATCGATATAAATTTCTGTATTAGACTAATAATATAAATGGAATAACGACAAGGCCTTTTAAATTAAGTATATAGTAACTGTCTTCATCCACAGAAGTTCATCTCAATTATTAACCAATCGAATTCCATTCAATTCCAATTTAATATATTAAATTGGAAAACTTTACTTTGAAAAATTTTCATTAAATCTAGATAAAAGATTTATAAATTCCAAACCATACTTTCACTGTAAATCGGGTTAAAGAACGAATGTCGTTAAACACATAGTTCACGATAAACCAAATTTACATTTCAATTTATCCCAATTACTAAATATAATTGGAAACTATAATAATCTTAATTAAAAGATTTATCTTTTCCAAATTTATATTTACTATTTTATTCCAATTTAAATATTGATTGAAAAATTCCATTAAATCTGATTTAAAAGATTTATTCTTTTCTAATCGGGGTTTAAGAACAATGTTATTACAGACACCGTTCACGACAACCCCAAATCTAATTATTCTCTTTCAATTCCAATTTAATATATATTGAATTGGAAAACTTCTCTTTAGAAATTTCTATTAAATTTTAATTCAAAGGATTTCTAAATCACAAATCATACTTTAACATCAAATTCTTTTTAATGCAAATCATACTTGAAAACCATATTATAGTGAAAATGTCATTCTTATTATCTAATCTTTTTAATGAAACAAATGAACTATAAAAAGGTATTCTTTCTAATGTAATCAATCTTAAATAAAAAAAATGAAATCTTTTTAATTCAACCTTTATTATATTGAAAAATGTAATATTTTAATTCAATCTTAATACATTGAAAAATGTAATATTTTCATTTCAATCTTTATTTCCAATTCGATCTTTATTTTCAATTCGATCTTTATCTCCAATTCAATCTTTATCTCCAATTCAATCTTTATTTTCAATTCAATCTTTATTTCCAATTCAATCTTATACTGGGCCAGACCTCCCACATTAAGCCTGCGACTTGTGGATGCTGGATACGCCGGTTGGTTCCGGGCAGACTTATCCCACAAGTTGGGCTTAACCTCGTGTCATGACCCGTCTCGTACTTGCGCACTTGGACCCCTCACATTAGGCCCAACATTTGTGGCTGCTGGATATGCCGGGCGGGTCCGGGCAGACTTATACCACAAATGTAACCCAACCTCGTGTCCAAGTACAATTATAATTAATAATTATAATTAATTCACTGAAAGTAATATTTTTAAATATTCTTTTAAAATAAAGGTATGATCTTTACATTAATTTGTTACTAATTTTATAAAACCCTTTGTTTCCGAATATCCTAACTGACATTTCAATTTTTATCTATATTATTATTATATCATAATAATAATCTTTTCAAATGTTCAAATTTTGAAATCAAACCTTCTTCTCTTATCATACTGACTGTAAAGATGTAATCGTTCTAAATTAACCCTTTTTATTATCACTTTTAAACAATAACGATATAATCTTTCTAATTCATAAGTCAATTAATTCCATTAACTGAGTATTAAATTAAAATATTCTTTTAATTCAAAATTGGAATGAGACCCAATCCATTACCATATAATTTTAATTATATGGATTTCAAACATCGCATTAATTCCATAATAATGATAAAACATTCAATAACAGCCAAAGTGCATTTTAAACTAATCACAAGGGCGATGTGTAGTCAGAATATCAACCCAAGACCCGTATGGGGTTTCAACCAAAACAAATTCAAATAATATATTATTATTTGTGCACTTGGACGATGTGTGAAAATTTATCATCCAATCAACATAAACAAGTCAGGAAACTTGTTATGGCCGTGTAAACATTATTTAAATAATCATAAATAATATAGCATTACATTATCTTGTTAAAATTTCCACTTTCAAAACATAACATAACATGACATTCCAATCCGTCATTCATTCAACAAACAATTACTTCCGTCACAGATAATTTATTTATTATTAAATTATAAAAATAAACAACTGTTCAAAAATTTAGTGAGAAGGAGTTCTCACCTTTGCCGGACTTTAATTGACGGTTCGGGCCTAATTTTGGTTCAAAATCCAACATGCTCTAAAATTGACAAAATTGATGTCTACGCGAAGCTCTCGACACCACGATCGCAGCAAATCCTGTTTCGAGCTATTTCGAGTTCGTATCAATAAGATATGAATTTTCGAAGTTTGTAATCATTAAATATTAATTTAAATGGTAATAATTACCCAAATTTTCAACTTGCTCAGAATTGAACGTAGTTAGTGTCATTGCGAAGATCTCGTCGCCACGATCCCAGCGGATCTGAAATCGTCAGATTTTGACCTCGTATGTGATAGATATCGCGTTATAAACATTGAACATAAAATTAAATAAATGTTTCGCGTTTAAGCCTTTAACCTTTTTTTTCCAACAGCACCCTGAACTTAAAATGCTCGCCACGACCAAACCGTAAGTCGGAATTGCACGAAACCAGCGCCATTCTCTCCGGCTTCTCCCCCTCTTTTCACGCCTAGTGGTCCCCCCTCCAGTTCGCCACGTGGGGCCCACGATCTGCAGTTGAACAGAAAAGTGTAGTTTCCGTTCATCTCAGTGTAGCGGCCGCCTCGTTACTCCAAATGTCACCAATTTTTGTCAGTAGCTAGATCTCGACCTCCCGAACAACTTCTGTTTGGGTCACTTCGCCTGAAAATGCATGGATCGACGGGAAATTACTCATCTTTGCGACTGTCCTGTTTTCAGCACCCCTCCAGTAAAATTGACATTCCGGCCAACTCCGGCCATCTGAGACCATGACACCACCGCCAAAAGAACCGTATGCTTCCCCTCTACCACTGCCTGAAGTCGCTCGACCTATCTCTCTTCGTGGGGCCCGCAACGAACAAATAACCGAAATCAGCTTTCTGTCTTTCAAGCTACATCCCGGCGAATCCGTGCGACAATAGGTCTTGAATTTTTAGTGGTAGATAGAGGATAAGAAGATGAACAAAACCCAGAAAGGGTTTGGTCTGATTTTGTTCAGATTGAGAAATATAAATTATTTTGTTTTCAGGAGCTAATTTGCAAAATAAATTTTGGAGGAGGGAGCCGCCATGGAATAGAGGAAGAAGAAGGTGGCTATGTTATGCTTAGGGTTCAGCTAATGGCTGTTAAAAGATAATATATAGGTGGGTTATAAACTCAATTGGCCCAATTACCCTTATGTACATATATTTATACATTTTTTTGTCCGCTTTTCGTAGTTTAAAAATTCGTGTTAACACCTACGAATTCCATTGTAATTGAAAATTAAAACATAAATATTCCTTGACATTACAGATTTAAAAAAACTGGTTTCGTCATTTTCCCAGTCCGTATGAATTAATAATGAATTTTTAAAGTCTGAAAATTGATCGTTTTCACTGAAAAATCAATTATAATTACATATTAATTCTAAAAATTCCAGAAAAATCATTTCTACCTTTTTTTTGATGATACGAACTGAACAAAATTAATTTCGTTGAATTTGAAGACCGTTTGCAAAAGTTCACTTTTCAAGGCGTATATATTTTATATTTAAAAATATATTTTATATATGAATAATTTCCAAAACTCAAAATATATAAGTGTTTATACTTTTTCAATGCAGAAACATCATTTTGAACTCAATGGAAGTGGTTTCGAGTCCAAATTCATTCGTATGTAAAAAGTAGTGTTTTGGGTCCTATATATATATAAACTTTCCCGTGTTTTTCTGATATCTTGATTTGGGCATAACTTTTGATTCCCGTTATGAAATTTCAATTTTTCAGATTCGTTGGAAAGATATTTTTAAATAGATTCTAATATTTTTGGTTTAGCTAAAATCCGATTTATTTTGCATCCTGTATAGTCAGTCAAAGTTAAAATTCAAAATTTAAAACTATCGCGCTATTTCTAACTCCTTTTATAATTTAAATAAAATTCATTCGTTTTAACTTCGATTAAAATAAATTTATAGTCGTTATTATATAAAATAAATTATTTTAAATATTAAAGACCCATTAAAATGATTAAAATAAAAATTTTAAATTCGTCCCAAAATTCTGGGTCGTTACAATCTCCCCTACTTAAAAACCTTTCGTCCTCGAAAAGGAACGAAGCTAAAAATCGTTTACTTAATTAACTCAATATTCATTCTAATAAATTTTCAATTCAGTTCAATATTGAATTTAATCTAGTTAAATGTATCATTCTATTATATATTGGTTTTGTTAATTACCATTTCAATAATTTTATTAGTTAAACTAATAATCAAACATCACAACCAGCAGTCAATTAGGTGATTAACTTTTTAAACATATATAGCTTTAATATATATAGATAAAAATCATATTTTTAGTGCAAATCACAGCAAATAACCCTATCTAGTTTTGGTTCTCATACCAGTCAATTGGAAATATATAGACATTCCACCTTCGTTACTTGAACATAAATACTGATGATGCAGCTGTCATCATCAGGATTATCGCCGGGCGACTAGAGTGTGATTCTATATATATGCAGTATATTAAAACTTCGAATATCCGTTAATTACTTGTATATTCAAAATCTTTATATACTCGATTGTCCAAATAAAATATAATAATATATCAAATACGTATTTTTAAGATAAAAAATTTCAAAATATTAAATTTGTTTTCTTATTTATTTTAAAGAAAATAATACTCTTCACACTCGTTCTAGGATACTACTGATCCTATCTCTAACGAGTTATTCTTATTGGATATTACTAATCCAATCTCTGATGAATTCTTTCGTTCGGTTCTAATGTGTTTTGTTCACGAGCTCTGTAAACCTGGCTCTGATACCAAATGTGACGACCCAAACTTCCCCGTAAAGGAAGGCCTGGATTGCTTTGAGAACAACACACATCAGAACACAAACAATAGAACATTTTATTGTTGTTACAACAATTACATCAGAGTACAAGAATATTTCAGAGTATGAATGAATAATATACATTGGAAATACAATATCAGAGTTTAAATTACATTTAAATAGCAATGGAAAAATAATACAAAACGCAACTGAAAGAAATACACGGATACAGAGCCTTCCAAATATCGCTTCAGCTGTAGACCAGGATCCTGTGAATATAATATCTGCAAAACCAAAACTACTAGCTGCCCGTGTGGAAAATGTGGGCAACCAGAGTTTAGGTTACAACAATAAACTCCAGGTCAGTCATGAGACTGGTATGAGAACTCAAAACAGTTATTAATTTTAATTTTTAAAGTTGGGTAAATCAAGGGACCACGCCGCTTTCGCGGAATGGGTTTCCTCCCAAGAATACCAGTGCATAAAACAACGAAATGCTTTTTAGAAAAATGAAACCGTTATAAGACTCAATCCCTTGCACGTACGCCGAAGGATAGAGTTTTACCTTATAAGGGTCAAAAATGCTTAATACGCGAAATTCATCTTTTACTATGAGTGCACAGTGTAGAAAACAATTTCAAATATAAAAGTATCAAGACTGGCATAATATGTTATGTAAGCGGCATAATATATTATGTCGCCATATAAGTATACAACTAAAACCGTAAGCTCGTATTGGAAAATTGGATTTCCAGCATGATGACTGCTGATTCGAAAGATCAATCGCGTCATGTATCTCCACGGCTTACGTCTCGGCAAGAGAAAACACCGTAATACATATACTACGCACTTCGGATGTGCAGCAATCTGAACTATCCTCATGAGATAAATAATCTATCCCACTTCTAGAGTGGAGCGACCACCCTAGCCCCATCGGCTGACCCCAAATCTGTATAAAGTATATTGGTCAAACCGAACATTATCAAACAAATCGTTCACCATCATACCGTGGTGTGCGAGGCCCGCGAAGTCACGTTGTATCCAAAGCGGCGCTATATAAAAGTTATGCTTTGGTCCTCATCCACAAGCTCTGCTTTTCAACAAAAGCCTTGATCATATGCATCTTAGCATGCCACATTATCAGACCATACCATATCATTGATCATCTATCAGTATATAACCGGGTGTTAAGTAAAGAATAAATTCTCCACCACCAAACAACTATACGTTAAACAGAGATCAACGAATACAATATAAAGGAATACAATGTCGGACACGCAATCCATTTACAAGTCCGTTCTGGGTCTGAACGAAACCGGAGGCACCTTATTCCTCGCATTCCCATCGATCTCCAAGTACGTTTGGATGATCACCACTTTTCCATCGTCTTGGGTGTACGGTCCAATCAAGATAGCAATAACCATCTAAACGATGTGAAGAACTCCGGTCTTCAACCACCGTCTTCATCTTCGACTCTTGATCGTCGTATTTATTATTCAGAATGGGTTAAACCCGGTCTTTCTGAATAATTCGCGTAATTTATAATCAAGTGCTATAAAAATACACCAAACGCCTCATTCCAATCCAGAATATTCTTTCTAATAAAATATTCTTACTTTTAGGGAAAGATTCCCATTAATTTTATCAAAGATAAAATCCTTTGAATTTATTCTATTCAATCCAATTAAGAATTTATTTAAAACTCCAATTCGGTTTTAATATCAAAAATCATTATTTAATGATAACCAATTTTAAGAAATAATTCTTATCTTTAACTGGGTTAAAGAACTAGTGTCATTAAAACACAGTTCACGATAAACCCAAAATCATCTTCCATAAAATATGGAATCTTCACTGAAATTAGATCAACATATAATCGATATAAATTTCTGTATTAGACTAATAATATAAATGGAATAACGACAAGGCCTTTTAAATTAAGTATATAGTAACTGTCTTCATCCACAGAAGTTCATCTCAATTATTAACCAATCGAATTCCATTCAATTCCAATTTAATATATTAAATTGGAAAACTTTACTTTGAAAATTTTTCATTAAATCTAGATAAAAGATTTATAAATTCCAAACCATACTTTCACTGTAAATCGGGTTAAAGAACGAATGTCGTTAAACACATAGTTCACGATAAACCAAATTTACATTTCAATTTATCCCAATTACTAAATATAATTGGAAACTATAATAATCTTAATTAAAAGATTTATCTTTTCCAAATTTATATTTACTATTTTATTCCAATTTAAATATTGATTGAAAAATTCCATTAAATCTGATTTAAAAGATTTATTCTTTTCTAATCGGGGTTTAAGAACAATGTTATTACAGACACCGTTCACGACAACCCCAAATCTAATTATTCTCTTTCAATTCCAATTTAATATATATTGAATTGGAAAACTTCTCTTTAGAAATTTCTATTAAATTTTAATTCAAAGGATTTCTAAATCACAAATCATACTTTAACATCAAATTCTTTTTAATGCAAATCATACTTGAAAACCATATTATAGTGAAAATGTCATTCTTATTATCTAATCTTTTTAATGAAACAAATGAACTATAAAAAGGTATTCTTTCTAATGTAATCAATCTTAAGTAAAAAAAATGAAATCTTTTAATGTAATCTTTTTAATTCAACCTTTATTACATTGAAAAATGTAATATTTTAATTCAATCTTTATTACATTGAAAAATGTAATATTTTCATTTCAACCTTTATTTCCAATTCGATCTTTATTTTCAATTCAATCTTTATCTCCAATTCAATCTTTATTTTAAATTCAATCTTTATTCTCAATTCAATCTTTATTTCCAATTCAATCTTATACTGGGCCAGACCTCCCACATTAAGCCTGCGACTTGTGGATGCTGAATACGCCGGTTGGTTCCGGGCAGACTTATCCCACAAGTTGGGCTTAACCTCGTGTCATGGCCCGTCTCGTACTTGCGCACTTGGACCCCTCACATTAGGCCCAACATTTGTGGCTGCTGGATATGCCGGGCGGGTCCGGGCAGACTTATACCATAAATGTAACCCAACCTTGTGTCCAAGTACAATTATAATTAATAATTATAATTAATTCACTGAAAATAATATTTTTAAATATTCTTTTAAAATAAAGGTATGATCTTTACATTAATTTGTTACTAATTTTATAAAACCCTTTGTTTCCGAATATCCTAATTGACATTACAATTTTTAATGAAAAATTGAACTTTCTATATTTTTATTATATCATAATAATAATCTTTTCAAATGTTCAAATTTTGAAATCAAACCTTCTTCTCTTATCATACTGACTGTAAAGATGTAATCGTTCTAAATTAACCCTTTTTATTATCACTTTTAAACAATAAAGATATAATCTTTCTAATTCATATGTCAATTAATTCCATTAACTGAATATTAAATTAAAATATTCTTTTAATTCAAAATTGGAATGAGACCCAATCCATTACCATATAATTTTAATTATATGGATTTCAAACATCGCATTAATTCCATAATAATGATAAAAACATTCAATAACAGCCAAAGTGCATTTTGAACTAATCACAAGGGCTATGTGTAGTCAGAATATCAACCCAAGACCCGTGTGGGGTTTCAACCAACACAAATTCAAATAATATATTATTATTTGTGCACTTGGACGATGTGTGAAAATTTATCATCCAATCAACATAAACAAGTCAGGAAACTTGTTATGGTTATGTAAACATTATTTAAATAATCATAAATAATATAGCATTACATTATCTTGTTAAAATTTCCACTTTCAAAACATAACATAACATGACATTCCAATCCATCATTCATTCAACAAACAATTACTTCCATCACAGATAATTTATTTATTATTAAATTATAAAAATAAATAACTGTTCAAAAATTTAGTGAGAAGGAGTTCTCACCTTTGCCGGGCTTTAATTGACGGTTCGGCCCAATTTTGGTTCAAAATCCAACATGCTCTAAAATTGACAAAATTGATGTCTACGCGAAGCTCCCGACACCACGATCACAGCAAATCCTGTTTCGAGTTATTTCGAGTTCGTATCAATAAGATATGAATTTTCGAAGTTTGTAATCATTAAATAATTAATTTAAATGGTAAAAATTACCCAAATTTTCAGTTTGCTCAGAATTGAACGTAGTTAGTGTCATTGCGAAGATCTCGTCGCCACGATCCCAGCGGATCTGAAATCGTCAGATTTCGACCTCGTATGTGATAGATATCGCGTTATAAACATTGAACATGAAATTAAATAAATGTTTCGCGTTTAAGCCCTTAACCTTTTTTTTCCAACAGCACCCTGAACTTAAAATGCTCACCACGGCCAAACCGTAAGTTGGAATTGCACGAAACCAGCGCCATTCTCTCCGGCTTCTCCCCCTCTTTCCACGCCTGGTGGTCCCCCATCCAGTTCGCCACGTGGGGCCCACGATCTGCAGTAGAACGGAAAAGTGCAGTTTCCGTTCATCTCCGTGCTGTGGCCGCCTCGTTACTCCAAATGCCACCAATTTTTGTCAGGAGCTAGATCTCGACCTCCCGAACAACTTCTGTTTGGGTCACTTCGCCTGAAAATGCACGGATCGACGGGAATTTGCTCATCTTTGCGACTGTCCTGTTTTCAGCACCCCTCCAGTAAAATTGACATTCCGGCCAACTCCGGCCACCTGAGCCCATGACACCACCGCCAAATGAACCGTATGCTTCCCCTTTACCATTGCCTGAAGTCGCTCGACCTATCTCTCTTCGTGGGGCCCGCAACGAACAAATAACCGAAATCAGCTTTCTGTCTTTCAAGCTACATCCCGGCGAATCCGTGCGACGATAGGTCTTGAATTTTTCGTGGTAGATAGAGGATAAGAAGATGAACAAAACCCTGAAAGGGTTTGGTCTGATTTTGTTCTGATTGAGAGATATAAATTATTTTGTTTTCAGGGGCTAATTTGCAAAATAAATTTTAGAGGAGGGAGCCTCCATGGAATAGAGGAAGAAGAAGGTGGCTATGTTATGCTTAGGGTTTAGCTAATGGCTGTTAAAAGATAATATATAGGTAGTTATAAACTCAGTTAGGCCCAATTACCCTTATGTACATATATTAATACATTTTTTTGTCCGCTTTTCGTAGTTTAAAAATTCGTGTTAACACCTACGAATTCCATTGTAATTGAAAATTGAAACATAAATATTCCTTGACATTACGGATTTAAAGAAACTGGTTTCGGCATTTTCCCAGTCCGTATGAATTAATAATGAATTTTTAAAGTCTGAAAATTGACCGTTTTCACTGAAAAATCAATTATAATTACATATTAATTCTAAAAATTCCAAAAAAAAACCATTTCTAGCTTTGTTTTGACGATACGAACCGAACAAAATTAATTTCGTTGAATTTGATGACCGTTTGCAAAACTTCACTTTTCAAGGCGTATATATTTTATATTTAAAAATATATTTTATATATGAATAATTTCCAAAACTCAAAATATATAAGTGTTTATACGTTTTCAATGCAGAAACATCATTTTGAACTCAATGGAAGTGGTTTCGAGTCCAAATTCATTCGTATGTATAAAGTAGCGTTTTGGGTCCTATATTTATATACTCTCCCGTGTTTTTCTGATATCTTGATTTGGGCATAACTTTTGATTCCCACTATGAAATTTTAATTTTTCGGATTCGTTGGAAAGATATTTTTAAATAGATTCTAATATTTTTGGTTTCGCTAAAATCCGATTTATTTTGCATCCTGTACAGTCAGTCAAAGTTAAAATTCAAATTTTAAAACTGCCGCGCTATTTCTAACTCCTTTTATAATTTAAATAAAATTCATTCGTTTTAACTTCGATTAAAATAAATTTATAGTCGTTATTATATAAAATAAAGTATTTTAAATATTAAAGACCCATTAAAATGATTAAAATAAAAATTTTAAATTCGGCCCGAAATTCCGGGTCGTTACAGATATGGAATGAAAAGAATTGATTTGGATTCTGTGTATACGCGAATTATTTGAAAAAGCCGAGTTAATTCTCATTTCAAATAATTGATTGACGATTAGAAGTCGAAGATATGAAGACGGTGCAAGACCGATAATCTTCACATCGAATAGACGGCTAGTGATGCCTTTGATTGGAGTTGCTGCCTTGTAAGGATTACAGTGGTAGTTTCCCGGACGTATTTGTTGATTGTTCGGATGTGCGAGGGCCTCTTTTCTGTACTGGACATATGAGACGAGGAATAAGGTGTCTTCGGTTTCGTTCATACCCAGAACGAACTAGTAATTGGATGTGTGTCTGACATTGGATTTTATTCTGTATTGATTGATTTCTATTAAATATATATTTGTTTGGTGGTGGAGAATTTATTCTCTTGCTTAACACCCTTCTCTGAGACGTACGAGCTCAGAGGTTATATATTGATAGACGTCAGTCGTATGGCGTGAATTGTCAGTGTGACATGCTAAGATGCAAATGAACAAGACTTTTGTTGAAAAGCAGAGTCTTGTGGATGATGATCAAAGTACAGCTTTAAATAGCATAGCTTTGTGTATAGCGTTAATTCGCGAGTCTCACACCCTGTTATGAACCAGAAACGGGAGAAGGATACAGGGAGGACATGTGTTTCTTTCTAGTTAGGAGTGATGTCATGGTATGGAGCCCAAACATTTTACTTATGTTGATGATGGATAGCGAGGTACCTCGGACATGACGGTCGACATACTGACCAGATTTACGCCCCATAGGGCGGGGAAACGTATTATTCAGGAATTATAATCCGCTAACGTTAGTGTGGACCGACCATGTGGCTCCCAAAGGTCGATTCGTTTTGAGGCTCGGGCTAGAGAGTCTCGAATTCGGTAAGGACGATTCCTTGTCTTGGTCCATGATGGAAATCCAACTTCCAATATGACATCATGCGGTTTTGATTGTAAACGTATATATGGCGACATGATATATGGTACCCATGCCGTCTATGATTGATACATTATGATTGAAAATGTTTTTAAAACATAAAGACACTAATGATAGTATCAAATGACTTTGTTTTATACGTATCAAGCATATTTTGTTCATTATAAGGTAAAATTCTATCCTCCAGTTTGCGTTGCATTGTGTGATGAGACTTGAGTCTTATAATGGTTTCATTCTTTTAAAAAGCATTGCGTTGTTTAAACGATTTATTTTATTTCATGCACTGACAATCTAGTGGAGCAAACCCGTTCCGCGTTAGCAGTGTGGTCCTGTGATTGGCCTTATTATTAAATAGGTTAAGTAAGATTTCTCATACCAGTCCCATGACTGACTCGTGGTTTTGTTTCACTTTGCAAACTATGGTGCCCCTATTTTCTACACGGGCAACCTTGTATTCAGGTTTTAGCAGACTCATTCTGGATAGCTATGGAGCTAAAGATGGATTTTATCATTTCTATTATGATGTTCAGACTTCCTTAAGTATTTTATGTTTGATTCCGCTGCAGAAATTTTATATTAAGCTGAAACTGTATTCTGTACTAAGTATGATCCTATTATGCTATGTGACTCTGATGATTATACTATTTCTAGTGTATTTTGATGTACATTATCTGGTGTAATGATATATTTTTGTTCTGTTGTTATTGTTTATGTGTTATATTCCAATGATTATCCTTACTTCCATGGCATGGGGGTTTGGGGTTATCACACACTCCTACTGCTCTAGCAGCAACACCCAGTCATGTCATCATCATCGTCAAATACAAGCTCATGTTCAACATCAAATGCAACATTCATATTTCCAGTTAACCATTCATTATAATCGTCAATATCATTCAAAGATATTGGATCAACGATGTCACAAATATTATACCTTCCTTTTGATGCTCGACTGTATTTAATAAATACCAAATCATGAAATATTTTTATGTTACGGACAAATCGTACAAAGATATTGGACATATTCACACATATACAATTTTTTTCCTATTCAAGCTTATGTTTCAGAGTTGCTTGAATGTTATTTTCTAAGAATGATTTCTCTTCTTTCAAAGTTGCTTCTCTTGATTTACCGTTTACGAATTCTCAGTCACATTCATTTGCTTTTGCATCTATGCTAGACAATATTTTATGATCTTTTATATATTACGTTATATACTTCTGACAAAATTAAAATGAATCTAAACTATGTTGGATAATAAAACATATGTCAGTTATAAATGTCGTCATGCTAAGGTCTTCCAATTACATAACTGTAAGGTATTGACTCGTTGACGATAATCGAATATCGAATATGAAATAATAATGTAATTATGTTTCCATATAAATGAAAATAAAAAGATATTAACAAAGTTATTCACATTTCATGTTATTATGATTATAATAGTAGTAGTGATAGCTATTGCAGTGGTGGTAAAATTATTTGTAGTAGTAGTTTTTGCAGTTTGAAATGCGAAAAAACAAAAAAACCATAAAATAAAGAAAAGGCGCGCCATTTTGCGCTGTGCGCCATTTGTTGCACGTTTCCATATGCGCCGCGCCGCAAGAAAAAATGGCGCAAATGACGCGCCGTGCTCCATGGTGCGCCTTTCACAACTATGGACATAACCAACTAGCCTACAACAAACAGCCAACAACACCTCTTCAAATAAAGCCCATAAAAGATCTCATGAACACCAAACATTCCAGAAGCTCAAAAGAACAAAGCATGCATCAGTCAACACAGAAGCATCACCAAATAATACTCCAGCAAGCATAAACCAGCAGGAATACCACACCTCATAGCAAATAACATAACAATCTACCAGTCTTCAAAAAACAAAGCCAAACCTCAACATAAAAGTGCAAGATCATTATCAGGAAGCCAAAAAACTCCAGAGCAACATGATAACAACTGAGTATTGCAACTCCATGCAAAAGACATCAAAAACCAATCACAAATTATCTGAAGGATCCACAACAAACAAGTGACACCATCTTCATAACAAAGACTTAACCAATTTGCACCCAATCGACAACAGCAGCCAACATCAGAAAAAACTAAAAACACAACAACACTAAACTCCAAGGGCTATCAACATCTAAAACTGCAAACTCAAACAGCAGAAAAGAATAAAGCTACCAACTGCCACCAGAACAAGGGAAAAATTACCATTTCTACTAACCACAAAACTCCATCAAAACCATATAAACATCAGAAGAGATGACTACTTCTTTGAAATTCTCCCCACTGATAACATTTCACAAGTTTCCAGTCTCATCCTTATTCTTCTTAGTTCTGGATCTATTATTACAATGAGTCACAAACTTCAATCATTCTTTATTATTTTCCCCTAACTGATCACCCTTCCTTTTAATGGCCTTATATGTGTTTCTCTTCCTCTTATAACTACTAGAAGAGCAATCTTACTCTTCCATTCTATTATCTTGAAGATTATTAAGATTAAAATGAAACTACTCATTGTTAAGAACATCTACCTGAGAATCTAGAGAGGCCTAAGATAAAACTTCATCTTTGCCCTATTCTTCTTCTCTTACATATTCATCATTTAAAGAAACAGGTAACCCAGCAGATTTAGCACATTCATTGTCATCTATACCCACTCTCTGATTGCTAACGTTAGGAATAATAAAATCTTTGGAAGAGTCAATATTTTGTACTATGGCATTGTTTACCATCTTAATATCTCTTACTGAATTGGTTATTTTACCTTTATCTATATTTCCTTTCTCAGGCCTTTCATAGTTATCCATAACATTGCTATTTTCAGCACATTCATCATTAAATTTATTCTGATTTCTAGTGTTAAGATCAATATCCATGTCATTCTCTAAACTAGAATTAACTTTAGGAGTCTGTACCTTAACTGACTTACATGCTTCAATCGAATGCCCAAAAATCTTGCAATTTGTGCACACTAAAGGAGTCCATTCATACTCAACTTTTTGCCAAACAATTTCCCCATTAGAAGCTTGGATAGGAATTGGATTAGGAAATTTAAAATTCAGATCTATTTATATCAAAACTCTAGCAAATGAAATCCTAGCTACATTCTTAGTAACATTACTTAGTTTTAATGGATTACCTAGTGTGGATGCAATTCTACTTATTGCCTCAATAGAACAGAAATCCAAATCTAGGGATGAGCAATATTCGGTTCGAACCGTAACCGACCAAACCGGTTCATTTCGGTCGGTTTGGATTTAAAACTAAATCGGTTTGAATTCGGTTTGTAAAATAATTTTTTTTTTGGTTATCGGTTTAACTGAATTAACCGAACTTTTAATTTATTATCTAAACTTACAATGTTGTTGTAATGACCCGTATTTTTAGGTATAATAGTTAATTTATTTAATTATTTAAAATAGTGATTTAGGGAATTAAATCGTTGTTGAATTAAATAAAGTGAATTATTTAATTAATTTAAATAATAGAATAATATATTTAATTCAGAAATAATAAAAAATAGTGGAATTCACAATATAGTGTGAATTGGATTATTTAAAATATATAGTTCAGCTTAGAGTTAAATTATATGAACAAATATATCCAATCGATGACAGTTGAACGTAGAATTATAATATAATTATAATCGAGCTCAAAATGGCGCGGCAGTTCGTTATTTGGCGATTTGAACTTCAACTGAATATACAGGGTCCGTTTTAAATCGGATTTCTATGAAACAAGAAACGTTAGGAGCTGGTGAACGATATTTTTCTAGTGGAAGAGAAAAATCGAGATTTCGTCATGTAGATTTTGAGATATGTCCAAATCAAATTTTAGAAAAGTCGTTGTGGAATTCCTTTATAATTTATAACGATTTATTTATATTTATAAAAGGAATTTCATTTTAAATTGAATATCGATTTAAAGCGGGATTTGAAATATTGAGTTAGAAATTCATATAGGAATATTTTAGAGCTGTATGGTATTCCACTGTGAATATATACGATAATATTTATTTATAAATATTTAATTTAATTTTATTTATATATTTAAATAGGATTTAGAGCTTTAAAAATAGCCACTTTGGCAAACGAAGTTGGAATTCGATGAAACTAATTTTGTTGGATCCGCAATATCAAATATTTGTTAGATTTCCAGTTTCATGATTTTTAGAGTCACTGTGTGGCCGTACGAATTTTAAGAGTGAAAAACAGTCAGTATTTCGATGGTTAAAAATACGCTGTGTGAACAAACAGAGTCGGAATTCGACGAAACCAGTTTCGTTGGGACCTTTTAATGTCGAGTTGTAGCTACATGACCATTTCCGTGATTTTTGAACATCGTGTGTGATCATTCGGATTTTTAGAAGGCTAAAAACAAATATAAATAATAAAAGAAAAATATAAAATAAAATATCCTAATATATATTTGGTCAAAACAAGGGCCACGCGGCCTTTCTCTCTCAACCGCACAAACCAGTTATAACAGGAGCAACAATTCTCATTCTCAAAGACTAAACGCAGAAAAGAAAACAAAGAAAATCCAGGGAAAAAGAAACAAAAATCCTATAAAACCAAACTATAACATATACGCGATCCTGCTGAGTTAAGCTTCATCTTGGTACCCTTTTTTTTGAGTTCGATGCCAAATTGCTTCGCTGGAAAAACAAGACGGTGAACCTAGGGTTCCAGTTAATTCTCGATGGAAGCGACGTAGTGAAGTTTGATTCTTATAGTTGTGATCAGGGTGGAAAATGGCACGGTTTTGGCCAAGTTTGGGAGTGTGCAGTGATGGTTGGTCTCGCGAGTTCTCTAGGAGGACTAAAGTCGCGCAAACAGTTGTGGTTTCGAGTTGGGCAAATGGTATACGGAAGCGAAGAGGATGTGACGAGGAAGTTGATGGTAAACTCGGTTTGAGGTTTTGGTAGGAGAAATGAGGTGCGGTGGAGCTTAGAAGTTCGGCAATGGCTTGATACTGGAAGCGTGCGGTTTTAATCGGGAAGAGGAAGAAGGACCCTGTTCAAAGCGGGCGTGGGTTTTGGTGGGTTAATGGATCGGTTGATGGTGGATAAGGCCCGAACATTTAAAAAATAATCTAAGTTATATTTTAAATTAAATAGCGTATTAAATTGTAACGTCCATAACTTCTCCGTTCCTTATCAGAAATTCGAACGGTCAAATCCGTTGGGATCGTATGGACGACGACTACAGAATGGGACTGACTGGGAGTGAATCGAAGCTCGTTACAATTTATGGCGAAATAAATTGTTTGATTCAAATCAAACAAACAGTTTATCGTTCTTTAACGATGAACTGCCAATGTGAGTAAAACTCACCAACTCTGAACAGTTATATTTTTAGAACGTATTTTTAGAACTATTAATCATCTGTTGATTGATGTGTGTTAACTGTTTGGTTGAATTGCTTGTGTATTGGTTGAAATTATAGATAACGATATATATATATATATATATATATATATCGTTAATCAAATATTGATTCTGTTTAGCAGAATATTTCATATTGAAATGAAATAGATGTTATTGATATTGTTTAACATCTGTGATGCAGGGAAACAGGTTGGAGGAATTCGACTGTATTCCTCAACATTTATTTTACTGTTTTTCATATATTGTGATATATGATGTGATATATTATCTATTATGGATTATGTGTGTTAGAATGATATTGATCGTTGTTATTCGATATTTTAAATATCACAAAAACACCCTGGGATGTAAAAAGAATTATTTCAATGTATATTGAAATAAAGGGATTTCATGAAATCAACAGATTTTATAAAAGGAAATATTTCGAAAGTATAATAAAAGGAAAATGTTTATAAAACGAATAGAGTTTTATAAAAGGGAAAAATGTTAATAAAACGAATAGAATAAGGATATATTTATTTAGAAAATAAATAAAGTTGATAAAGGAAATATTTATTTAGGAAATAAATAGTATTAATAAAGGAATATTTATTTAGAAAATAAATAGAAGTATAAAAAGGAATTTGACGAGATATTAAAGATTTAATCGAAATAGAGTTAAACAAGATTAGAAACTGACTAGAGATTAGTATAGTTGGATAGTTTCCTGAGTATCGATCTGATGTTGGTTTCGGCCTTCGGGGTTTATACTTAGAGAATTGTTCTCCTACTAGTTTACGGTTAGGGACTAATAGTTGTGGAATGGTAGTGATGCGTGAATAAGCTAGGGAAATGTTTCCAATGTTAATAACGTATATTTTCTAAATTTAGAAAATAAGAAATGTTGAATATAGGGAAACAGGAGATGAAAAATGAATAAGTTAAATAGAGAGATACATGTTAAATGATGATTGATCGATATAATTTCCATCAGGAAATAATATCGTTGTTTGCACGCGTGTTTTTCTTTGATAGTTAAATCACAGACTATCAATGTTTTGACCATTTTACTTTGTTAATATGGAGAGACCGGTTGGATTATTATCTGAAGAACCACTCTGTATTGGCATAAGCGTTGCGAATCAAGTATGTTGAATATATTGAAGACGGAGTAAAGTGCAAGTGCTGTTGTATAAATCGTAGATAGATTGCCTAAGATGGATGTACTGAATAGTGCCTTCGGTTTGTCCAGTCCCAGGACAACTTGTATGTACGAATGTCTAACAGAGTATTCCCAACGAATCATATATGTTGATCTCTTCAAATGTATCACGTTTGGTGGCGGATGAATTCGTTTCTCTTAGCTTCATACCCGTGATACCGTTAGGGAAATCAAAAATGATTTGGCGGGTATGACGATGTGGTATTCCATGTAAATGACGATATGATATGTAAAAAGATATGCATAGCTTTTAGCCTCACATCCGGTAAATGACAAAAATCGGGCAGGCAACATGGCTAAGTCGGTCGCTCCGAAGTAGGGTGTATAATCACCTATCTAGAGAATATTCATTTGCTTCTTTAATCTATCAATGTTGTCCCATATACATACGGGAAACAATTGCTGATCCCAACCGTTGGTAATATACATTCGATACACTCAAGCGAAATGAGTGGTCGGTCATGTGTGGCCGGGTTGTAAGATGTTTTTGTTGAACCCAGTGTATTCTTCTCTAGAGGTACACTAGCGAAAGGTGGTTCCATACCTTGTCATAGTTGGAAATCCATTACCCAATACGTGCTTGCGGTTTTGATTGTATACTATATATGTAGAACGTGAGATGAAAGCGTTTCTACTAGATGATTATTATATTGTGGTTGATAGACATTTATCAAAATGTTTTGATATAAAGATAATTTGGATTCTCATAAGGGAAAAATCCGTTCCGTTGTACGGCGTGGTCTTATGAGATATCGTTTACTTGTTCAAACTGTTTTAAACTGTTTTACTCATACCAGTCCCATGACTGACCCGGAGTTTATCTTGTTTTGTTTTCCTTAAACTCTTGGGTGCCCAATTTTGTACGGGAAGTCATGTAGTTAGGATTTTACAGATCTACTTGGAGAGCTTGGAGCAGGAGGCTTCAGGATCATATAGCTATTAGTTATTTCCGCTGTGTTGTAAGTGTTGTACTCTGATAATGTTATTGTATACATATACTGATTTTATTTCAAGGATATGTTATCTATTATATGTTGTTCGTTCCGCTGTGAGATTCGTGTTACTCTGATGTTGTGTTCTTCTTCTTCTTCTATTCTAAGTTTCTATCTTATCTATTCTCACCCTCTAATTTCTTTCATTAACCATTCGGTATTTTCGACTCTTGATGTTCGATATGTGTTGTATATCGGATAACCAAGATCTCCTTTTTCTGGGTCGTTACATTTGGTATCAGAGCATAAGGTTAAGTGATTTACCTCGGCTCTGTGGCGTGACCCGGTAGAGATGGGGTTAGTAATACCCTAGATTGAGTTTGAGTGTATATATACGAGTGAACGTATTTCTTATTTAATATAAAATAATTTTATATTGTGGAGATTTATTAATTGAGTGGCTTATGAATTTCTGGTCGATCAGTTTGATCCACTGTATCGGTAGGAGTTTCTAAACACTCGAATACGATGGGTCGATACGATATGTTTTGAAAGGAGGGTAAACAGAATAATTTTACCCAAAGTATATTTTGATATAAGGAAGATATATATTGGATATATTGGTTGTTATTATAATCGAGTAAGATTATAAATTAAACGGTTATGTGAATAACCAATCAGAATTCATATAAGTGAAATACGTGGAATCAGATGAATTAAATCTGAATTTAAATCAGAAATGAAATTAAAACTCTGGAAATTTGTAAAATGTTTGAAAATGAATTTTGATCAAATATATGAGAATTTTAAAATCCTGAGCGATTTTAAATTGTTTTACAACTTTGGGAAAGGATATTTTGAAATGTATTTCAAATTGAAAGTGTTTAAAGATGAGTTTTGAAAAAGTGATATAGTATTGAACTCACTTCGATCGCTGAAAAATAAATTCTGATGATGAATCGCGACATCATTAGTGTTCATTTTCGAGTTCTAAGTGACGGATTACTACCAAATTTTTTGTTTTGAATTGTTTTGAGAAAACAAGTTGTTTTGATTCCAAAAAGGGAGTATATGAATTTGAAAAGGGTAATTGTTTAAAACTCCTAGGAAGAGATTGTCTGAATTAAAAACAAATTTAGATAGAAATTTGTAGAAGTAAATAGAAATTGAATTGGAATCAGTTAAGTGGTAACTGAAATTGAATTAGAATGATATCGAGACAAATTGGATTTGTGGGATTTGAATTTGAAGTGTAATTTGATAATCGGGTTAAGAGTTTGGAATCGAGAATGAAACTCGAGTTTGCAATTTAATTCGACTTAGGTATAAGCGAATGGTTGGATTTGTGGATAAAAACAGATTGGAATTTGATTGGGATAACATTGGTATATGTTGAATTGGTAACAGATGCAAAGGACATAATGATATGCTCGACAAAAAGGTACAAGTTTATAATTGATATAAGCGTGAGATTTATGAGCCGAATTGGCAAGCCGCTTGGCTGTTTGATTTTCTGTTGGGTTGGAGATGGCCCAGAGAGGCGAGTTGGAGTTTGACCTATTGACCAGTACAAAGGAGGTGCTAGCGATTTTTTTCAGAAATTTAGGGAGTTATAAAATTTTCAGGATTTTTGAAAATTTTTGTTGATAAAAAAATTAATTAAATATTTAAGTGAAATTAGATTGGTTCAGTGAAACTGGAGTTAATAAGTGAACAAATAAGTTCTAACCAGTCAATAGGGTTTGTTTTCTACCTTAGCAATTTCGAGGACGAAATTATTTTAAGTGGGGAAGAATGTAATGACCCGTATTTTTAGGTATAATAGTTAATTTATTTAATTATTTAAAATAGTGATTTAGGGAATTAAATCATTGTTGAATTAAATAAAGTGAATTATTTAATTAATTTAAATAATAGAATAATATATTTAATTCAGAAATAATCAAAAATAGTGGAATTCACAATATAGTGTGAATTGGATTATTTAAAATATATAGTTCAGCTTAGAGTTGAATTATATGAACAAATATATTCAATCGACGACACTTGAACGTAGAATTATAATATAATTATAATCGAACTCGAAATGGCGCGACAGTTCGCTATTTGGCGATTTGAACTTCAACTGGATATACAGGGTCTGTTTTAAATCGGATTTCTGTGAAACAAGAAACGTTAGGAGCTGGTGCACGATATTTTTCTAGTGGAAGAGAAAAATCGAGATTTCGTCGTGTAGATTTTGATATATGTCCAAATCAAATTTTAGAAAAGTCGCTGGGGAATTCCTTTATAATTTATAACGATTTATTTATATTTATAAAAGGAATTTCATTTTAAATCAAATATCGATTTAAAGCGGGATTTGAAATATTAAGTTAGAAATTCATATAGGAATATTTTAGAGCTGTATGGTATTCCACTGTGAATATATACGATAATATTTATTTATAAATATTTAATTTTATTTTATTTAAATATTTTTATATATTTAAATAGACTATTTAGAGCTTTAAAAATAGCCGCTTTTGCAAACGAAGTCGGAATTTGACGAAACTAATTTTGTTGGATCCACAATGTCAAATAGTTGTTAGATTTCCAGTTTCATGATTTTTAAAGTCACTGTGTGGCTGTACGAATTTTTAGAGTGAAAAACAGTCAGTATTTCGATGGTTAAAAATACGTTGTATGAACAAACATAGTCGAAATTCGAAGAAACCAGTTTCGTTGGGACCTTAATGTCGAGTTGTAGCTACGTGACCATTTCCGTGATTTTTGAACATCGTGTGTGATCACATGGATTTTTGGATGGCTAAAAACGAATATAAATAATAAAAGAAAAATATAAAATAAAATATACTAATCTATATTTGGTCAAAACAAGGGCCACACGGCCTTTCTCTCTCAACCGCACAAACCAGTTATAACAGGAGCAACAATTCTCATTCTCAAAGACTAAACGCAGAAAAGAAAACAAAGAAAATCCAGGGAAAAAGAAACAAAAATCCTATAAAATCAAACTATAACACATATGCGATCCTGCTGAGTTAAGCTTCATCTTGGTACCCTTTTTTTTGAGTTCGATGCCGAATTGCTTCGTTGGAAAAACAACACGGTGAACCTAGGGTTCCAGTTAATTCTCGATGGAAGCGACGTAGTGAAGTTTGATGCTTATAGTTGTGATCAGGGTGGAAAATGGCACCGTTTGGGCCAAGTTTGGGAGTGTGCGATGATGGTTGGTCTCGCGAGTTCTCTGGGAGGACTAAAGTCGCGCTGACAATTATGGTTTCAAGTTGGGCAAATGGTATACGGAAGCGAAGAGGATGTGAAGAGGAAGTTGATGGTAAATACGGTTTGAGTTTTTGGTGGGAGAAATGAGGTGCGGTGGAGCTCAGAAGTTCGGCAATGGCTTGATACTGGAAGCGTGCGGTTTTAATCGGGAAGAGGAAGAAGGACCCTGTTCAAAGAGGGCGTGGGTTATGGTGGGTTAATGGGACGATTGATGGTGGGTAAGGCCCGAACATTTAAAAAAAATCTAAGTTATATTTTAAATTAAATAGCGTATTAAATTATAACGCCCATAACTTCTCCGTTCCTTATAAGAAATTCGAACGGTCAAATTCGTTGGGATCGTATGGACGACGACAACAGAATGGGACTGACTGGGAGTGAATCGAAGCTCGTTACAATTTATGGCGAAATAAATTGTTTGATTCAAATCAAACAAACAGTTTATCGTTCTTTAACGATGAACTGCCAATGTGAGTAAAACTCACCAACTCTGAACAGTTATATTTTTATAACGTATTTTTAGAACTGTTAATCATCTGTTGATTGATGTGTGTTAACTGTTTGGTTGAATTGCTTGTGTATTGGTTGAAATTATAGATAACGATATATATATATATATATACATATATATAAATCGTTAATCAAATATTGATTCTGTTTAGCAGAATATTTCATATTGAAATGAAATCGATGTTATTGATATTGTTTAACATCTGTGATGCAGGGAAACAGGTTGGAGGAATCCGACTGGATTCCTCAGAATTTATTTTACTGTTTTTCATATATTGTGATATATGATGTGTTATATAATCTGTTATGGATTATGTGTGTTAGAATGATATTGATCCTTGTTATTCGATATTTTAAATATCATAAAAAGACCCTGGGATGTAAAAAGAATTATTTCAATGTATATTGAAATAAAGGGATTTTATAAAATCAACAGATTTTATAAAAGGAAATATTTCGAAAGTATAATAAAAGGAAAATGTTTATAAAACAAATAGAGTTTTATAAAAGGGAAAAATGTTGATAAAACGAATATAATAGAATAAGGATATATTTATTTAGAAAATAAATAAAGTTGATAAAGGAAATATTTATTTAGGAAATAAATAGAATTAATAAAGGAATATTTATTTAGAAAATAAATAGAAGTATAAAAAGGAATTTGACGAGATATAAAAGAGTTAATCAAAATAGAGTTAAACAAGATTAGAAACTGACTAGAGATTAGTTAAGTTGGATAGTTTTCTGAGTATCGATCTGATGTTGGTTTCGGCCTTTGGGGTTTATACTTAGAGAATTGTTCTCCTACTAGTTTACGGTTAGGGACTAATAGTTGTGGAATGGTAGTGATGCGTGAATAAGCTATGGAAATGTTTCCAATGTTAATAACGTATATTTTCTAAATTTAGAAAATAAGAAATGTTGAATATAGGGAAACAGGAGATAAAAAATGAATAAGTTAAATAGAGATATATATGTTAAATGATGATAGATTGCCTAAGATGGATGTACTGAATAGTGCCTTCGGTTTGTCCAGTCCCAGGACAGCTTGTATGGACGAATGTCTGACAGAGTATTCCCAACGAATCATATATGTTGATCTCTTCAAACGTATCACGTTTGGTGGCGGATGAATTCGTTTCTCTTAGCTTCATAACCGTGATACCGTTAGGGAAATCAAAAATGATTTGGTGGGTACGACGATGTGGTATTCCAAGTAAATGAAGATATGATATGTAAAAAGATATGCGTAGCTTCTAGCCTCACATCCGGTAAATGACAAAAATCGGGCAGGCAACATGGCTAAGTCGGTCGCTCCGAAGTAGGGTATCTAATCACCTATCTAGAGAATATTCATTTGCTTCTTTAATCTATCAATGCTGTCCCATATATATACGGGAAACGGTTGCTGATCCCAACCGTTGGTGATATACATTCGATACACTCAAGCAAAATGAGTGGTCGGTCATGTGTGGCCGGGTTGCAAGATGTTCTTGTTGAACCCAGTGTATTCCTCTCTAGTGGTACACTAGCGAAAGGTGGTTCCATACCTTGTCATAGTTGGAAATCCATTACCCAATACGTGCTTGCGGTTTTGATTGTATACTATATATGTAGAACGTGAAATGAAAGCGTTTCTGCTAGATGATTATTATATTGTGGTTGATAGACATTATTATAATATCAAAAGGTTTTGATATAAAGATAATTTGGATTCTCATAAGGGAACAACCCGTTCCGTTATACGGCGTTGTCTTATGAGATATCGTTTACTTGTTCAAACTGTTTTAAACTGTTTTACTCATACCAGTCCCATGACTAACCCGGAGTTTTTCTTGTTTTGTTTTCCCTAAACTCTTGGGTGCCCAATTTTGTACGGGCAGTCAAGTAGTTAGGATTTTACAGATCTACTTGGAGAGCTGGGAGCAGGAGGCTTCAGGATCATATAGCTATTAGTTATTTCTGCTGTGTTGTAAGTTTTGTACTCTGATAATGTTATTGTATACATATACTGATTTTATTTTAAGGATATGTTATCTATTATATGTTGTTCGTTCCGCTGTGAGATTCGTGTTACTCTGATGTTGTGTTCTTCTTCTTCTTCTTCTATTCTAAGTTTCTATCTTATCTATTCTCACCCTCTAATTTCTGTCATTAACCATCCGGTATTTTCGACTCTTGATGTTCGATATGTGTTGTATATCGGATAACCAAGATCTCCTTTTTCCGGGTCGTTACAGTTGTAGCAATTTAAATAATAAGTTTAGTGATAAAATACAAAGGCATGGGTTCTAAATATGTCAAATTTCATTTCAAACATAAAATTTAATATGTAAAATTTCTTCAAATATGAATTTATGTTCTATTTTAAGTGAATTCATCGTTTAAATAGTAAAATATCGTTCAAGTTCGGTTAAATCGGTTGCCGACTGAATTAACCGAAATTAATTTGGTTCTGTTCAGTTTGGAAAATTTTCGGTTTCAATTCGGTTTGATTTTTTTAGCTCCAAACTAACCGAACCGACCGAACGCTCACCCCTATCCAAATCCAAATCAGGCAATTTAATCCAAATAGGCAAAGTATGGAGGAATTCTTTGGTCATCTTTAAACCTGATTGCCATTTTCTCATAAATATCAATCTTTTATCATAGAAACTAGTGTGTAACACGTGCGCTGCGCACGATAATTTTATAAAATATAAATTTTAATATTAAAATTGGAACTTTATTATACAACACACGATAATTCGGCAAAATAAATAGAATATAATGATTGTTGTTGTTTTTTACACATAATATGTGTTTGTAATTTATATTTCTTTGAAGAAAAACATTAATTTTATTATTCTTACTACTATGATCAAGTGTTCTAGTTGAAATTAAAATATTATAAATATTTTAGATGAATTAACAAATATTATATAACATATTTTTTTATATATGTTAAATTTGAAATTAGGTAATTAGTTAATATATATTGACTTAATAGTAAATAATTTGAATAAATTGAGAAGGATTCTATAAAAAGATTACAAAGATTTTAGTGTGGAGTTATTTGAAGTTAAAAATAGAATTTTTTTATGTTATGTATGAAAAATTTACTGTTTGCGTATATAAATGGTTATAGCTAATTTACTAATTAACCTTGTTATTATTGTTCATGCACACACATATATATATATACACACATACACACACACACACATATCAATATAATTAATCTATATATCTGTATAGTTAAACACAAAAATTTTGTTGTCGTCTTTATCACTAAGTGTATGTATACATGTACGACTTACATGTAGATTATCAAAGTACTTCAAATTTGAGATTTCTTAAACAATTTAAATACATGGATCTAAATATGATAGGAAATAGTCGACGAAGCTGTATATAACTATAAAATGTCAAAATATGGATTTTTAAAGTTAAAAAACGAAATTCAACAATGCATATAAATTTATTGAAATAAAGGAATAATAAATTAGTTTTTGTTATGCTATTATTTATTTATAGAAAATTATACACAAGTTATATATATATATATATATATGTATATATCATACTATAAAACAATGAGATGTTTAGTTAAATAATACAATTGATAATTAAAAGATTCAAACATTAAATATCAAGAGAGAATTAAGTATAAGAGAGATAACTCCTAAAATCAAGGAGAGAGCAAGAAAGTCTTCTGCTTTACTATTATTTAATAGATTTAACATAAAGTCATGTGTGTTTGAATTTATTCATTTTTTATTACCTTTATTTAAATTGAATAAATAGGAAAAAATATCAGATCTTTCAAATAAATTTCAATGAATTACAACGTTAAGTTGGTTAGTGTTGACCACTTGATAAAATAGTGAAGTGCAAGAAATATGTGGTAATATGGAAATTAACATTTATGTAATAGTTCCATGCATTACAAAGGAAAAATAAAGATAGCATAAATATATAGTTTTGGAGGTACAGGAGCAAGAGTATTTCGCAGTATTTCATTGGATACTACATTTTTGAGGTGCCTTGTAAAAAGAAAAAACTCATATAACCAAGTAATTTGTGAATTAAAAATTAATCAAAGATGAATCATGTACAAATTATTAGATTTTTGAGTACATAAAGTGGAAAAATGGTACGAACAATATCGTATGTGGAGTTGTCATGGAGAATGATAACATATTCCCAGTAATGACCCCCAATTTCTGTGGCATGAAAAACAATGAAACCCAATATGCAATTACAAAACAAAACGATAAAAATAATTTTAAAAATTCACTATTATTTAAAAAAAAATGAAAGTTCAGTATTTTATCCTTTATATAAAGAAAAATGTTTTTTAAAATCAGCAGTAGTTTTGTAAAGCCAAAATAACTGAGCCAAAGGCCTAAAAATCACCTAAGCACTTTTCTAGATTTCCGCATTGTTTTGAACTTATTTGGCTTCATACAACAGAGGAATGGACCGATAGACGAAGAATCAAACTCTATTTGGGTGGGGACGTTGATGGGAGAGGTAGACGATTGCGGTAGAGCTAGACACACACAAATTGAGGAGGGGAGAGACTTTGGTATTTTGGGTTGAAAATGAGAAAGGTGAGAAGCGAGCAGAAAAAGAAACGATATTCCATAGATTCAATTGCATTTAGGTTAGAGAAGGAAAAGCTGGAGACGGAAAGATTGTGCGAAGACGTGCAGAACTGAGCAAGCCGGCAAAGGAAGGAATAAAAAGAAAATGCGACTTCTAATTTCACAAAGACCTCTCTGTCTTGAACCCAACTTAATAACATTTTACTATCAACTATGGGCTTGTCCTAGGCATATGGGTTTTAGCATTAATCATGATGATGTACACCATGATTCCATGTGGGCAGAAAAAGGAACGATGTTCCATAGACGCAATTGCGTTAAGGTTAGAGAAGGAAAAGCTGGAGAGGGAAAGATTGTGCGAAGGTGTGCAGAACTGAGCAAGCGACAAAGGAAGGAATAAAAAGAAAATGCGACTTCTAATTTTACAAAGACCTCTCCGTCCTTGAACCCCAACTTAATAATATTTTACTAACAACTATGGACTTGTCATAGGCATATGGGTTTTAGCATTAATCATGATGATGTACACCATGGTTCCATAGGACCAAGTTAGTAATTGATTCACTTATATCTTAATTACAATGAAATAGAACACAACCAACTGAAACCAACAATAAATGAATTATACATAGGGAAACTTATCACATGAGAAATGCAATTAAATTGTAACTCTTAAAAGTACACTCTAAGTTATATGACATTTTCTATCCGTCTGTATAATTTATTAATTGAGTAGAAAATAAATCACTATATAGAATATTAAATGTATGTGTTTAATAGTCTACCTATTTGAAGATTCTTATAATTCTGATAGTCGGCTTATTTGACAACTTTTATATGTTGTATTCTTTGTACTCTTAAACACAGGCTTAAGCAGAACAAAGAAAACATATACGATCATTAGTTTGACAAATATGAAACTAACAAATGTTATAATGCAAATGTTTACCAAGTTCAAATAAGTAAACAATTGAACAAACAATGGTTACAAAAGTTGTTTCATAATAAGTTACCAAATATCATTTCTCTAAATGTGCAAGTTCTGTATTGGATAACATTAAAAAGATAACCACGGAACAAAAAATTCTAAATCAATGATAACATTAAAAAGAACTAAAACAATAAAAATGCCACAACTACCATCTAGCTTCAACAGCTATAGTTTCATTTTTAAAGTGAGTTAAAACAGAAGAGGATTTTGTTAATGGCTCATGTGCAATATCAAAATGGATATATAATGCCACGTGTTTGAGGAAAAAATGAGGACTGCCAATACATCCATTATCAAATGAACATAGATGTCGCTTTTTTTAAAAATAAAAAGGAATAAATAAGCAAGAAGATACTGAAAATCTTATCAAAATATACATCAATTATGTGATGTGTATAAACAAATGCAAATATTTGAAATTCAATAATCGATTGATTTCTGTGGGGAAAATGAATGGTGAAGAATAAGGAAACTTGTTACTCTAACCGTGTTGTATAACTGCAATAACTCCAGTAATCAGGAACAACAGTTAGGTTGCAACAAAGAAAACGCCTCTACGAATGCAAGATTGAAGTTGCATAATCAGGCTGATCAACTGCAGTGCACCAAGATTGAATGCTTTAAATGTTGCAATCAACTTCACCAAGTAAAATATAGAATTCCATGCTCTAAGCTCTTAGACTTGGCAAGACATAAAATATATTTTTTACCTGCCATTATACTTACATGTTAGAAGAGTTGACGACGATTTATTGCAAGCAGCAACATAGATTACTCGCTAACTTAGAAATTGTTTTCTAAGTTATTTACAAACTAATTACCTTCTAGAAAAACTTGAAAGCCATCAAAAATAATATTAACTTGAATATATAATTTTATATAAATCTTTAGGGAACAATTTATGATTATTGATGACCATGTATGCAATGAATAATCAAGTTGAATATTTACAAATAGTTATAAAGTATCTAACTTTTAGTTGATCTCCATTTGCCATAATTCCGGGTTAGAGCTGCAATGTAGTGAATTGTCCAATGTTAACGGAATCATTGTACTATAGGAAGAAAAAGTGAAATGGATAAACAGTAAGTTGCAACTACAGATGGAGGTGCAACAGATCTCATTGGATTATGCCTCACTAAAAGAACATCGTTAGTATATATATGGACAATGTACTATACCATATAAAGAATAAGACTTTTAAAGAAACCTGGAAACTGTTAAATTTGGTGATACAAAATCACAAATTGATTGGAACAAATTTGCAAAGAATGGAAAGTAAATATTTTTATAATGGGAATGCATTGATTGCATTTGATGAGGTGGTAGAGAAATAAATGAAGGGATCAATTTCTTCCACCTATGCTAAAGAATTGGATTGATTTACTTCCTATGTTTGCACATTTGTTGTTATGGTAATTTGTCTCCATTATATTATTACCATATGTTGGTAATTTAATTGATGACTCACGTAGATTTGCACTGGCTATATATTGAGGGGTAGACTTTAGTGTAAACCGATCCTGGCCTGGAGCCAGTGATCCCCAATGGTGTCTCTTCTGATTAAGCCTGATTGAGGTTTGGATATGTAAACTCTTATTTTGTAATCTCTTGTAATTCTCTCATGTGGAATAAAATCTCTCTCTGTTGGACTGAACGTACACTATCTCAAGGATAGTGGAACCAATATAAATATTGTGTCTCTTTGTTTCTCTGCTATAGTTATTTACTATTTTGTTGATGTAATAGAATAATTGCTAACATATTAGATTGATGTACAATTGGCAAATCTAGATCCTGTTTATTGTTCTTCCGCAAAGGCGCAATTTTTCATAACAGAAACTTCTATACTCCCAAAGAATTTACCTGAAATAACATACACGATGCACTTTTTTATGATAGTTCCAAAGCATCTAGATAGGGCTGTAAATTTTGTTCGAATGTCCGTGACCGAAATTCGTCCGTTCGAGTCCATCCGATTTTCATTTAGGACACGAGTTAGGACAAGAAGATTTGTATGAGAAAAAATCATGTCTGGTCCGGGCTCGTCCGTATTCGTCCGAATTATTTGAAATTCGGCGTATAGTTGAGAGAAAATCTAGTACAATGTACAACATGTGATATAAATAGCCATGTCCGACCGAGTTCGACCTAGTCCGATTGTGTTCGTGTCCAACCGATTTTATTTAGGACACGAATTAGGACAACGAAATTTGTCCGAGAAAAAATTTGGTCCGGTCCGTGTTCGATCCGATTTTTTTAGGACAAACTGAACACACCTCCGTCCGGTCCGGTCCGACCGATTTACAACCCTACATCTAGAGTGATAAATAATTCATAAAATTTAACTATAGTTTATCAGTTATTAAGAGCAAAGGGTATAGAGTACAACCAAATTAGTTTTAAATGGTCACAATCAAAAATATACCTACATCGAAAATTAATTTTAATAATTCTTTTCATACACGAGTATTCGCTAAACATATACTCATTGCCGTTGAACCGACCATAGTCAGTTTGCAGGAAAAAGCAATGATTAATGCTAAGTTTAAAAATTAGTATTTTATACTAACCCTACACAACCTGGTGCACTATATCCAACTGTTTAATACACAAACTATAGAAATGTTACACTAATTTAGATATGATATCACATCTATTCTCATAATTAATTATGGAATATGCATGTGTCAAATTAATGAATAGTGTAAATTATTGGGATGATAGGCATGTAGAAACATAAAATTATGTCATTTATCAGTTAAAGTTATACCATGCCATTATATTTATTTAATGTTATAATTATTAAATCTGATTGTAGAACCTTTAAGTTAATATATATTCAATGTATATATTAGTGTAACATTCTATAGTTAATGTCTATCAAATATTGCATTCTGCTATTAAGCTTAGAAAGACAGTACATTCAGTTATTAAGATTAGATTATAATGTTGTAACTAAGTAATGATTCATTAAAGGAAGAGTCATCAACCCTATCTCGATAGTGTCATAATCTCAATATAACATAAATTCAATGTGAACTGTTCTCCCAAATATGTCAAAAGAATTTGACAAATATACTCTACCATTAACGTGGACTACTAATTGTAGATCTTCCTCTTTATCCTCAAATGAAAAACCACTAAGTTACCAAAATTTAACTCGTATGCATATGTTAAAACATAACTACATAACTTTCACTAACGATTTTTTTCTACTGTTTTACATGCAAAGATGTTCAACATAAATCAGTGGGGGAAAGTCATACCTTATCAAACCTTGACAATTCTATGATCACATCATTTATGCATATAGCCATCATATGAGTTGCATGATCCCTGGCAAAAAAATTGCAACTGCCAGAATTATCAAATGATTGATTATCATACCTATACTACATAAGTACTAACTTAAATTCCTTATTGCCACACTGTCTCCGAGAATGAAGAAAACTGCTGAATGAGGAGCTTACTCAATCTCTCGATTGTTAATCATATTAGAATACTCAAGTACCTTGTGCAGATCCTTACTTCAGTTTTATGTGCATGCATAGTGGTAATACTGAACCGCAGGTAATATATATGGACACTACCATAAATGTTAGCCTTAAATAAAGGCATAATGCAACATTCTTTTTTATAAGTCCACAGGGATAAGACTATGTAAGAGTAATAACTGAAATTACATAGCTTACTTTCTCTTCAAAAAAGATCAGAACCTAGTGAGATCAGTGAATTTTATTTCAATTATCATTGATTATAAAATGTATACTAACACTTTTATCTAGAATATATATACATATGCAGGATTTATATACAGGAATTATTACTGAAGACTGTACAGTTTAAAGATGTTAGAGATTTAGAATTCAGAGGTATTTCAAGACTCATGAGTATTCGAAATTTCAAGAGTTCAAGATAAATATAGTTATAGAGTCTAGATTATGTAAGACTCTGAGTAGCACTCCAGGTTCAAATTCAAATTAATTTCAAATTCAAATTTACTTCAAATTCTGATTTTCAAATTCTGTTTTCAAATTCTATCTTCAATCTCTTTCCTCTCTATTTTATTTACTATTTTTATTTGATTTTAAAATCAAGTTTTATAGATTTATACTTTATAAGTTTTATATATTTATATTTTATGTACTTTATATTTATATAGTTTTAAACTCTATAATATGTTTATATAGTTTATATTTGTCTTTTCATATGATTTTCAACTTTATAGTATTTATTTATAACACTATATTTTAATTCAAGAATTTCTGGAATTATATATATATATATATATATATATATATCAAAACACTTGAAAAATGTTCAAATTTCAATTTTGTACATATATATGTTGACATACATATATATACTTGTCGACATATAACTGTCATTTTTTCAAATTTGAAAGGAAGTGTCTTTTCACTATTTGGACGGTTCTGAGACGTTGCAACCTTTCACACATTATAAAAAGGGGCTGATTTCGAATTTTTAATCACTTCTTCTCCATTTCCACTCTCTTTCATTACACCATTATTCTTTATCATTTTTATGATTTCTACACCTATACTCCGCCGAATTCAATTCTGTTTTCACTAATATTCTTCTCTGTACTCTCTGAATCAAGTGCTATTGAAGAGTTATAGGGTTCTTTGTAATTGTTTGGGTTGAGTAAAGTAATCGGTGGTATCCCTTGTAGCCGTGAAATCAAGGACAGGTAATCGGTGGAATCCCTTGTAGTCGTGAAATCAAGGAAGGTATACTTGATCAAGTGTGTAGGTGGAATCAGTGGTATCCCTTATAGCCGTGAAATCAAGGAGGGTTGTAATTGGATATTGATATAGTAATAAAACTTTGCGCAATCCAGCGTTGTGTGGGACTGGGCGTAGGAGCAATTCTAAACCAATATAAAATACGTGTGTTCTTTCCTTTTCTGTATTTTATTCTTGTTTATCTTTGCATTTGTGTTTGATTCTGTGTCTGTGAATGTCTCTGTGGTGTTTGGTTCATATAGTAGTTCACATAAACTTTAGATTTTGTTTAAACTCTTAAAAACACTATTCACCCCCATCTAGTGTTTGTTTTGCCTTAACGATCCATTCCGCAATCCCTAAGAAATAATTCTAAAATCTGCTTGTCCAACTCCTATCTTTCCTTAGGCGCCATATGCCTCAAGGGTAGTGCTACGGGTCTAGCGTTCTTCTCTAGGTCAATACGAAAAGAGATTTCTCTACGGGGTGGAAGTTCCATGACTTCCTCAAAGACATCCAGGAATTCACATACTATAAGGACCGAAGATGGTCCTTCTGAATTAGGAGATAAGAAATATAATAAGGCTTTATCCTTGTTCCTAACATTATAAGGGATACTTAGGCTACGTCCTCCTCGGCTCCTAAGATGAACGATTCTCTTGGCGCAATCTAGAACGACCCCATAAAATGATAGCCAATCCATACCTAGAATAAGGTCATACCCCATAAAATCCAAAGCATACGCTTCGTAAAGGAACTCGACATTGTCGACCTCCAATACTAGGTCTTTGCAAAGCAACTCAAGATACTTAGATCCTCCGACTGGGTTCGCTATCACTATCGGACTATCGTAGATAGACATGGGAAGGTTCAACAGATTAATTAGTCTCTTAGAGATAAAATAATGAGTCGCACCAGAATCAAACAAGGCATATATTGAATTTCCTAAAACATAATTTATACCTTCAAGTGCGGGTTTCCTTGGTCTTTTGGAGGTCGGCTTTGAATCAGTGTTGCCTCTATTACATAATTCTGGCCACTTCTGATAACCTTGGGCTTTGGACAATCCTTAGACATGTGTCCTTCTTCATGGTAGTTGAAAGATTTTCCCTTGAATTCCTTCTTTGCCAACGAGGTCCTACAATCCTTGGCCTTAGGGCCCTTGCGGTTGCACCTCGTATGAGTCTTTGCTTCCTTTTTGAATTTGCCCCATTTCTTCTTGTTCTTCCACCATTCCTTTTTCTTATTCTTATTGGAACTCCCTTCCTCTTTCTCACCTTCATTATCCTCCTTGAAACCTTCATACGTGCATAGGATAACTATCTGTACTAGGGTTTCAAAAGTTTCCCCAAATGTTACTTGGGCTAATAACGTTTCCTTGAGTGGAGAATTCAACCCTTTCACAAACCTCAAGGCTTTGTTAATGGGGGTGTCTTCCTAAGCTCTCCCAAACTTACATAATTTGGTAAATTTGGCTACATACTCTTGCAAGATCAAGCTTCCTTGCTTGAGGTGAATAAATTTCTCCAACTGGATAATCATTTTTGCCCTTGGCAAAAACTTTGCTTCAAAACAGGCTTTGAATTCGGCCCATGTAATAATCCGACCCTCGTTCTCTTCAGACAATAAATTCCACCATTCAAGGGATTCCTCTTTCAAGTGGCAGGCCACAATTCTCCTTTTTACGTCATCAGGCTAGCCAATAGCTTTGAAAATTCTTTCACAGTCCGTTATCCAAGATTGGGTATTAGTAAAACTTTCCTCCCCAGTGAATGATTTCCCTCCAAAATTCGCGAAGCTCTTACAGAAGCGAGAAAATTCAAAGGTTACCTCAGCGGAAGGAGCTGCATGTGCTTTGCTTGGTTTCCCTGCTCATTAGGATTATCAGCCATTCTATTATTTGAAAAGAAAAGGAAGGATCCTTTAGTGGATACTCCTAAGATAGTATATAAGCTGAAAATGGAAGAAAGCGATAAGGTTGCCTAGTATTGATGCGTTTGCTTATTGGGGTAAATATACTATATATATAGTTTGAAAAATCTTTTTTTTTTCAAATTACAAATACACCTGTCATACATGTAATTCCCTTATAACCGGGTAACCTATGCTCTGATAACAAATGTAAAACCCGCACAGAATGGGCCTAAATTCTGACCCTGAAAAGGCCCATCGAAACTTAGAGCCATTCTAAACGAGACGTTGGTTCCTATAAGGAATTACATTTGCACAAATAATATATGTATACACTTCGAATGGAAACCTCAAACAGCGGAAAGAGAAAATATAATATTGAAATAAGATGTATCACTTTATTAAATATCACAGAATTCCAACGCAACCGTCAAGATAACATTTGTTCCACTGGTACACCAATAGATTATGTCTCAAAAGCTTCCATAAGAAGTACAATAATAATAATAATTAATAAAAGCATAACATCTTCGTCTTCGTCTTCGTCTTCAGCCTCCTTCCTTATTTCATCCATGGATCTAACCCCATCTACTGACCTGTTGGATATGTTAAGGAGAGGGGTCAAAACATAAAGTTTTGTGTGACTGAAATATGGTGTTTACTTAAAGTCCATACCCTAGTTTTTAGTGGGTTACATATGTCAAGGTGTGTCTACGCAGCACACAACATTCACACAAACACCAAGTATCTAACCAATGAGGTGGATATCCAAGTCAATCGCTCATTAGTGTTTTTAGGCTCAAGACCCAATGAGGTAGGCATTCTCGGTCACTTATGGCCCTATTAAAGGTGGATTCTTATGATCACTTATAACCCTGAGGCGGACCCTAGCCTCTTAAGACCCCATCCTAGTACGCCAACATTCTTAATTCTATACTCTCAGTTGTAATATGAGAAGTAGTATTACAAACATTACTACTTAACTGATATTACGATAGAATACCTATATCACTTAAGACATCCCTTAGACAGTTGGTGAGCATGCAATGGACACATATCTTTTATATACCAATTCTGTCGCTAGTTGAGCCCTTACAAGGTCCTAGAGGAAGTGGAAACCCCCTATGAGCTACCGTACGGCGTTACCTCTTATGCCTAACCACTTTCAGAGAAGGAGAACCCATAGACTTACTCCAAATCTAATTAGGGTGGCCCTCGTGACTTTGGTTCCTCTCCGAGGAATAAACCTTAGGAGGGATCTTAGTCCTAACTGCTTAAGACCCAATTTAGATAGGAAGAGAGTCAATCACTTAAGACCTTCTCACGGTGTAGTAAATCTGCCTATTTTCACACACAATAGACTTATATATATATAGTTATACACACACACACACTAGACATCTCACATTAAACCTTATACTTGTACGTAGATGCGGGATATGTTGGGCGGTTCCAGGCAGGCTTCTACTACAAGTAGGTTTAACCTCGTGTCATAGTGTACTAAGTTTGAATGACCTATGGCACCCAGACCTCTCGTATTAGTTGGACCTACTTGTGGTTGCTGAATTTTCTGGTCGGTTCCGAGCATGCTTCTACCACAAATGGCAACTAACCTTGTGTCTTTGTGTCACTATTAATATATGTAAATCCATTCTATACTCACACACAATCAATCAATTATATATATATGTGTGTGTGTGGGGGGGGGAGCATTTCAAAATTCGAATTCTATCTTAATCGTATTTATTACGTTAATATAACGTTAGTTATGTTTATATAAGTATAATAATTATGACTCATAAATAACGTTAATGTTCGTAAGAACGAGAGAACGTTCTAACGAGATAGCAGTTGTCAATTTGTCCTAAGTTGAGGTATGCAAGTTAATTTTCCATATTTTTGGCCGCTACAATTTAGGCATGATGGCGTAATAACACAATAACAGGTAGTAGTGAATGGAAAATATACATACATACAAATTTCAACTTGCATCCTAGTCTTGTTGGAATGGTCTTAATAATGGATCAAGAATAGAGTACCATATCCACATATACACATATATTCATAATTATATACATGTATATTCATAAGCTCCACTTTATCTAATTCACCCCTCTATAGTGTTTTGCACATAAAAATATTTATATTTGATATATTTCAAGTATGAATACGTTTGGATTCAAATTAGAACCCAAACCTAATCAAATCATGGAATAAACCAAATTTAAACCCTTTTAGGTTTTAATCAAATGTTTACATAAGGATGAATCATATAAAGTAAAAACCATAACACCCTTTTTATCCTCAATCCGATATTCAGATCCAAAATCCACAAACCCAATAATAATAAATTGGCAATTCATACAAAAACATAAAATAGACGATTTAGGAATTTTTGTATTGATATTATTGTTGTTGAATCCTCCTAGGCATATCTACCAACATATTATTCTATTAAAAAATAGAATATGCCTAAGAACACGATATTCCACTCACAGATCTAAGGAAGAAAAAAAATAGGATTCCTGTTGTAGATTCAGATCTGTGTTCAATCTTCGCGATAAACGTGCTCCAATCCTCCTAATATATATGTGAGAATCATATTTAGAATCTTAGGCATATATACAAACTAAATTCCAGAATTCATACTAATTTATTTGAATTTAGATTAGAGAAAAAAATAAGAATAAAGGTTAGAGGAATAGAAGAGAAATTCCTACCTTTTTCTGGAATTAAGCATTGGCAGAAGGATGATATGGAGGTAGATAAAAGAGAGTGGTTAGAGTTTTGTTGTGGGTTTGAGGGCCTATATGTAGTTGCTCGTGTGAGCGTGAGCCGTTAGATTACGTAGATGTAATCTTGGCCTTATATTTATATATATTCCCTTAGAAAACCCTAACCAAACATATATTCATTGGTCCTCTCAACCGCCAGGCAATCGACCGACGATCGACACCCCTCTTAGGGGTTTTGACCTCCTGGTCACTGGAACGCCCAATGAGTTTAGTTAAATAATACGTTACTTTATTTGCTAATCTCTTTCCTTACTTAAAATATTTTATGTCCGCTCTATCTTATCCTTGGTTTGAAGTTCAAATTCAACCTTATTTATTTTATATATTCTGGATATATATTACTCATCTGATTATATATATATATTCGTGTTTTACTGTCAAATTTCATTTGCTTGTATCTTCTTCATACATTCACCGTTTTCAGTATATTATATATGAAAACGGTTCAAAATTTCGCCATATATCCAAATAAAATATTTTCGTAGCCAAACTCCTAAAGCTGCAAAAATTTCATTTTCCAACCTTATTATTAAATTGTTTATTTATATTTATTATTAAAATTTATATCTTTAGGTATATTTTACGGGGTGTTACACGCTAGCTCTTTGGTTGCTTGTTTCTGGCTTTTTTTTTTGCCTTTTGGATTTGGAATTCTCCCTTTGGTTCTTGGCTTTCTCCTGTTCTTGGTTTTCTGACTTTTGGTTTTCTTGGTTTTCTCTGGCTTATGGTTTGGCTCTGGATTCTTCTGGAATTTGGTTATTTGAGCTCTATCCATGGTTATAGCTTTCTGTGCTTCGGCCCATGGTTTTGGCTTTATAGGTTTCGGCCCTCTGGATGTATCCATTTGGCTTTCTGGTTGTAGATGGTTGAGTCAGCTTGATCATTGCTTGATAATACACCATTACCATGGTTATTAATAAAATTCAACTTTTTGGGCTTTGGATTTTGAATGGTTAAGTTTGCTTACCCATGTAACAAGAACCGGTAAAATATTAGGCATGATTTTCACGAACGATAGATTGTTCAACCTCCTTTACGAATAAACTTAAAATCCAAAATGTTTTATTTTGCCTTTGCTAAAAACTCCCTAACTTTTACAACTTTAATAAAATTACTTCGCTAAGTAAGAAATCTTGCGTACGAAGTCCGAAACCTGGAACTGTTGCGTAATCTAAAAGGACGGGCCATCTTGTCCTACTTCGACAAGGATGCTCTGTCTAGTGGCGAGTATTGGATACTACTTTTGGCTTTGGATCGCCTCGTCAAGGCGAATCATCTACTTATCTGGTTGTGTGGACTTGTCAGTGACGCGACAAGATATTCACTCGTGACTTTGGATCGTCTTGCCATGACGATTCATCTGGTTATCAAGGTATGTCAGGTGGACTTGTCGGTGGCGCGACAAGATTATTCATTCGTGGCTATTGGTTATCTGGTTCTTTGGCTATTTGACTATCAATTACTTTAGATTTACGAATTTCGGGTTTCCTTGATTTCACATCTATGGTCATTCTGGTTATTCAGGTTCTTAGATTCTTGTGATCCCTCGGTTATCTAGTTCTTTGGATATTCTGGCTTTCGAACTGTGACGACCGCACACAACCCCTACACTAAACTTGAGGAATAATGCGCTGAAAGGCATGCCAGGCAGCTGTGGATGATCATCAAGGTATGATAACACCATCTGAACCTATTAAAACTCATAGCGCAAGGATAAAATATAACAGAACATATACAACAGGTATTAATAGTGAAGAAGAAAATACCAAACTTCCATAACTACTAGAAAGTAATATCCATACACGTGGATAACAACAATAGTGTTTATAAAACTTTGTCTCACTACAGCACTCAAAGAAGAATAACGAACAACGAAAATCCAAATACTATATAGTAGGTAAGATAATACGCCAGCATCGTGCTTGCCTCCGAACTGCAACATCGTCCTCACTAAGATATCACTTGTCATCTGCCACCTAGTCTGCCCATCCAACAATCGAATGAACAACCCAAGATAATAAGAGGAAAACATAAAACCTTGAGTCAGACAACAACCTTAGTGAGTGATAAAATATCTAACTAACATCATCAATAAAGTATATGAGAATGGGTAAATAAACGAACTAATCTACCCACAACACTAGAGAATAACTCAAATCACGTCTTCCCCACATCGGATAGTGATGGCCTTTACATCAAACATTTCAAACATTCATTCATGGAAACCAGAACAACCATTTATTCATGGCAATCAGAAACAACCATCAATAGCACTCATAGCATCCAAATTATAGATCTCACATAAACCATCCTAATCGAATTCAACATCCCTCAAACACGAGCCCAAGAGGCATAATCCAATATCAGACAAGCACCCAAGGAACATCTAATTCGAAGTTAGATAATCTACGTAAGACGATACAAACAAAACATCCAGCATGCATGACAGACTCTGGCTATCACCGCCAATCCTGCTTCGAAACCATCGTTGATCGTATGATTGGCTGATCAATTTGCCATCAATTGTCAAGGGCTAATGGTAAACCCCGGTTCTAGAAAAAAAACCACATGCCATACGACGAAACGTGTCTAAGCAATACATGATGCCCTGGGTACTCGACCATACAACGAAATTGTGTAACCCCTGGTTTTAGCCCGCTAGAACCTATGATAATGATAATTCCTCAGCCTTCGGTATCTCTAGTCGTCATTGACGACGACCATCCAACCATTATCAACCAACCCAAAACACCTTTGAGTTGCCACCACACTCGTTGTATTACGACTGACAACGAACACATCACATCACTTCGACATTCCCCATTGAATTCCCTTCGAAGTCATCACATCAATGAATCAACATAAGATCCATTATCCATTCATAACATTCAACAAATCTCTACGGAAACAAGACATAACGTTTCTACCATCAAATCTGGGTCGTACCTGAATTTTTTTCTTCAGAAATGACCCTGTGCGACCGACCCCTGGCCATGTTCGACCCCAGGCTTGCTCGACCCGAGCTTTGCACGACCAGCCATGACCGACCGAACCCTTACTTCAATACATGACCAACCCCATCCACTCAGTATCATGACTGACCCGTCTTACTCGACCGACCCCACGCCGCTCGACCGCTTTTTGCATGACCGACCACACTTCATGTTCAACCAACACAGCTCGACCGACCCTGTCTTGCCCGACCAGAACATGGTGTGACCCTAAGATGCTTGACTCGACCACTATGCTCGACCCCAACATGGTGCAACCCCAAGATGATCGACCCGACCACTATACTCGACCGACCCCCTAACTAACACCTGTACTACACCATGTACTGCACGTCATACTACACGCTCGACCCGTGGCCTGTATAGCCCCAATCCAAGTCCAATTTCGACCAAAACTTCGCCAATCGACAAGATCAACGAAACCTGCTCATCTAATTCATCCAATACAACCATAAGCATGTTATGAAATCACTAACAACATGAATATGATGATTTTCACCAAAATCATGCAATTTCACCAAAATCATGATAAATGAACATATGAACTAAATTATGGATCTAACTTGCATAATCACATGAAAATATATGGAAATTACCAGTTTTAAGTTGCCAAATTAGATCCTATGGTGATTCACATGAAAATAAACTTACCATGATGAAGATATAAGGAAAACGACTTGAAAATGATGAAATTATGCGCATACAACTCATATACTTGATTGAATCTGCACAAGAGATGCATATCACTCACCAATTCTCCAAAATAACCCAAAAACACTTAGATATAAATCCGTACAGTGAAGAATTTGATCCAAACTCTTCAATTTGATGATCTCTCCCTTGCAATGATGTAGATCTAGCTTCCAACGATGAAGATCTTCGATTCTGTAAGCTTTAATGGTGGAAAGGTGAAGAGAATGGAGAAATGGAGGAACTCTCGCTCTTCCAAATGAGAGAATGGAGAAAGTAAACTATTCTCCATGCCTCCTACCCCCTATTTATAGCCTCCACCAGCCCACTAACGGGCCTCCCCAAATCAGCTCATTATGGCTCAAAGTTGAACAACCAACTGTTAAACTTTAAAACAACGATTCCTCCTAAACCGCTGAGTCAAATCTTTAATGTGACCACTCTACGGAAATGGAAACATCATTTCCTTTCCAATGGCATAGGTATCAACACCTGATTCGACCTGAGTCAAAATTTATGCCCTATACAAGAATGATAGGGGCAAAATGGTCACAAACAAAATTGGTAAAAAATTACGGACATGTCTCACATCCCCATAAGCCACATAATAAAATATGAGAATGATCCAATCCTCATGGAATAAAATAAAAATATTTTATGATCCTCCGATACGTAAAATGCGGGCTGCTACACGAACCACCAAGGTCCACTGGTTGTTGATGATTTTGGTATTTAGGCTCTTGGACCCATGCGATCCCTTGGCTATTCTGACCACTTCGGTTGTTCTGGTTATTCAGTTATTTTGGTTCTCTCGAGAAACAATCCAGAACGATTGTCGGCTTTCATTGGATTTTAGGCTTTGGTTTCATGGTTAATACAATCTGGCATGATCTTGGATTTCTGGTTGTATGATCCGGCTAGATCGTAGCTTTCAGGGTCTTTGACTTTTTGGTTTCATGGTTAATGCAATCCGACACGATCACAGCTCTTCGGATTTCTGGTTAGTGAATTTTCTTTTGGATTTATCCTGGCTTTGGCTTACGGATTCCTAGATTTCTGGTTTACTCTTAAAAACATCTCCCTTTTGTCAAGGAAAATATGTTTTAGAGGGCAAAGTGTTGACCCGCTTTTTGCCAAAGAAGTCACATGTCAAGATTATGGTTAGCTACGCGTTCTAGTCTCGAGAACGTTGTCGGAAAACACAAAGTGATTTATGTCGAAGTCGCTACGTGTTCAAAAAAGGTTGGAAATATCGTTAATTCCCGAATTGTCGTTACCGGAAAATGTTGAAATCAAAAAATGATCATAACACCAAAGGTATTTTCTCAGTACTTCACCAAAAGGTATGAAATAGATACATGGAGCCACAAAATGTAATAACAAGTAAAAACACGAGAACTTTAGAGTGGTTCGGTCAATTTAGACCTACGTCCACTATGGTAGAAAGTTTCATTAACACTTTTGAGTTTACAAAGTACATGATTTCCTCCTTTTCACTCATTTCACTCATTTTCCAATGATCTTCATTATGTCCTCTCCTTTCTCCCTTTTTTGCTCTAGATTTTCACTTGAATTTGCGAAGGAATCGATGATTTTGTGATGGTAGTTGTATGGATCTTCAATCACTTTAACAATTAGACGATCTACAATATATACATGGTGAATTTGTGTTAGATCTAGGTCTGGGATAGAATTAGTGGAGGTTAGAGTAGCTTTATTTGAGCTCGAGAGATTTCTAATGGAATTTGGAAAGGATTTGATCCATTTGTTGTTGGAGGAAGGTGGACTGAGCTTGAGAAGCCATTAATGGAGCTTAGAGTGCTTGAGAGTGATGGAGAAATGATTTGGACAGCCCTTCGGGGTAGAAAAATCGATCCCTTGAACGATAGAGAAGTGGGGTATTTATAGGTGTAGTTTGGAGGTAGTGGAAGAGTTGTAATTATGATGCGCAGGGTTTGGGTCAGCCAAAAAAATATTTATGTAAATGCCACTGGACAACTAGCATGCATTTTGAGCCCGACCCAACATATTTACGAAAATGCCACTAGGTTAATTTTCCGATCGACCAGAAAAATACACACATGACTGACCAGGAAAATGACGCCGACCGACCAGTAAATGGAGTCATGACCGACCCAAAAAATTATATCCAGTAGCCGACCCATATAAAACTACCGACCCACTTTATTACTTTGTTGCCGCTCTTTTTATTCAAGACCGATCCATTGTCTGACAGCTCACAACAGTTGGAAACATAGATGCTGACCCATGCAATATTTTAATACCGATGCATATCTTTGTACAAGCACGCCACCGCTTCATCATTTGAAGCCGATCCTTCAAAGAGAATGTTGACCCATGTGTTGTGTATTTCTACCGACCCACGTGGCAAACATTCCAAACCATACAGAACATTATTTGTATTATATATATGCTTCACGGCGTTCCATGTTATGTTAGCTGTTTTATTTCACAATTTCTCTATGTTGTAATATGATAAGTTCTTCACGCATTGTCTTGGTGACCATATATATAAAATAACGTTAACATATGATATTGCCCAGGTGCCAACGTTATGTACTTAGCTTAGTAGCGTGACTGCTCCATACGTTATCATATAAGGAGGAACGTGCCCATGAATGAAGCTCAGACCAACCCATTGTTTGAGATAGTTTTGAGCCGACCCAAACTTAACTGAGAATGGCTGATCCATTTGTGAATGTTTTGACATCTTTTAGTAATCAGTTTTAAAGAGCCTCTTCTCTATTTGATACGTGAACTGCATGTATGCAAGATACACATTCTAAGATGCTGCTTGAATTTGGTGACTCAAACTGCTTCCATATATATATATATATATATATATATATGTATGTATGTATGTATGTATGTATGTATGTATATTGTTGGATCTAGAATAACCCTAGAGGGGGGGTGAATAGGGTTTTTCACAGTTTTTAACTGAATTTAAAAACTTAACGAGATATATATTAATAAGCTGATCACAGAAAATAGCAGGAACTGAAATGCAGAAAATAAATCACACACAGATATACCCAGCTTCGGCAAAACCCTGCCTACTGCTGCATTTCTAAGGTTTCTACTAGGTGATAGAACAGATCCCGCATACAAGACCATGTACACTCGCAAACCCTGCTCCTATTCTAACCCTACGCTCAAATCCCTAGACTGATTCAAACCCCTGAATCAGATTTTCCCCAGATTACAAACCCGTAACCTGTAACTCAGATTTACAGACTCTGAAACTGACAGTCAACTCCTTGACTAAATCCCCCTAGATTTTACAGACCTAGAACTGTTCAGAAATGATTTTACAACACAATTTAAAAAACAAAAAAAGAAAAAAGAAATGTAAACCCTAGTTTTTAAAATAAAAATAAAAAGGAGTTTATATTAAAGGGGTCATCCCCTTTTAACACATGGCTAGGTTTTAAGCCCATTAGGTCGGCCCCTTTCCTTTGCTTTTGCCCGATCTCCTTTTTGTTCTGAAACTCAAAAATGGCGGCGGCTCTAAAAAAATGGCTAGGGTTTTCTCCTGCTTCGTCCCAAATCAAATCGACGGCTTGATGAAATTGCTTCTCTGAAGCTCCGATTCGCTGTTGCTCTCAGATGTCTCGATTTGGGATTTTGTCTCTTATGGCTCTTGTCTTTGTAGCTTGCGTGCTGATGTCGATTTGCTGGAGTTCTCACTTGAACGAAACCCTAAAAATTGTGAGTAATTCAGATTTTTTTTTGTTTTCTTTGATTTTGTGGGTTTTTGATGATAATGATGCCTGTGATGATGTGGTGTTAGAAATAGGATTATAAATCCTTAATTCCTCTCTGATTTCGTTTAATGACCTGGCTGATTGCGGTTTCCTCTTTTTGCTTGCCCTCGATTTGAATTTGGACTTGAAGACTTTCTGAAAAAGAATGAATTGATTTTGTAGACCTTGAATAAATCTCTTGAGTGATTTTCTGATTTTTATCCAGTTTCCTGCGGTTTCCTGTTTTGAAGTTCCTTGAATGAAATGGATATGCTCGATTTAAATTTGATTTGTTGGCTTTGAAAGATATGAGAAATTCTGGAAATGATTTGGTCAAAACTGTAAAGAAATATTCTTTCTAAAGATTGATGATATTTTGTGCTCAATAATATGCTTTCTTCCTGGTTGATTTGTTGAACACGTGAAACCACATTGATCGTTTCTGGAAACACATAACTACCTTGCCATATATTTTTCTTAATTGAATTTCCTGTTTTTGACATAGTTGCTGAACATAATACCCTGATTCTTTCCTGAAATGGATTTGTAAAAATACTTTTGCTCAAAAAATGGAAACTTATTCAAAACTTTGTGCATGTAGATTTCTTGATTTGCTCCATTAACATGTGCTATATTGAGCTGTCCACTAATTTGCCAGTTCACCACCATATTCCACTGTATTTGCTTGTACCATCCTCGACCATGCTAAAATTTGAACTGTCTCTTGATATGTTTTTGCATGTGCATACCCTGACTTTGAAAAATAGCACTTGAGCTTATGATTTCCCATGTTACAAACCATGTTGTGCACATCTTGATGTTTGCTCACTGAAAAGCATTCATGTCTTATTTGTGTACACATGCTGATTGCTTGCCATGACCACTTTGCTTTGTATTTTGAGATGTGTACCATGCTCTACCATAACCAAGTATTGCTGAGTATGGCTTTGCTGTGCCATCTTTCATGACACCACTATCTGGACTTGCTTGACCTGTATTGCTTGCTGTTTTCACCCATTTCTACACTGTTACAGTTCCATTCTCATGCTGTTGCTTCATTCACCATTGCTGTTTGTACTTGCTTGCATGTGTTACACTTGATCACTTGAAACTTGAAAAATCTGGCATGAAATTTCTGTATTCACCTATGATGTTGCTGCCATGTCCATTGAACATAAGTAATCCACTGTTTCATTAACTTGATTTGTGCACACATACCAGTTTGTAATCTTGCTGAAACACAATTCTTCCATTTGGACTTGACTTGAATTTCATATTGCACTTGCACTTGAATTATGATGAAACAATATTGTTGCTGCTCGGCCACGTTTACTTGAAAGATGTCATGCTCGACCACTTTTAATTTCTGCTTTGTTTTTAACCATGTTTGAGTTGTGATGACTTTGTTGTTTTGCTTCTTTATTGCTGGCTCAACCATGTTAGCATTTGCTGCATGTTGACATGTTTACACCATTTCATTTTGTACTGAGTTGAGATGGTCCACGCGGCTACTCCTCAGTCGCAAACTGATTGGCGAGGCAGTGCACACGTGTATACACGTGTGTACATGCAGCCATCAGTCAAGTTGTCCCTGTCCCTGCATTGAGATAAATATGTTGTCTTGCTTGTGGTATTTACAGTGTTTAACTGTGAATATCACAAGCTGTCTAGACACAGTCGGATTAAATCAGATCGAGTCAGAAAAATGATGAGAAACACACCGAAATTCTGAGGCAAATAAAATTTAAAAATAAAATTTATATTCGCATGAATTCTGTTTTATTTCTATTGCAGTGTACTGTGTGTGTTTCTGTTTCATGCGACAGGTATGAAGATGATGACTGGACCGAGCAATATGAAGACTGGACTGATTTGTAAGCTGTGAAGACAGAAGATAAAAGATGACAGAAGACAGAAATTGACAGTGAAAAATATACAGTGTGTGTAACAGTGAAAGTGTCTGTATAAAAAAAAACAGTATACTGAAATGTAAACTGAGTGAATGTATGAGTGAGGAGCTTTGTGTGTATATATATATATATGAATTGTACTGATGTTTGTAATAAACAAGTTTGATTGAAATAAAATATTATTTTATTGTTGTCAAACAAACTTGTCTATTTTATTCTGTTATTTATTAGTACAAATATTCTGTGAGTGTTTAAATAATGGAGTTTATAAGATTTGTACTGTTTTGTTATTGAAATAGAATATTCAATTTAAATAGAATACAGTATGAATATATCAATGTCTGTATGGTCGTATTCCATTTAAATATAAATATTATATTTCAGTCAGTGATGTATATATTTAATAGTACGATTTCAAACACATTTATAATAATATTTATTTGTTTGTTATCATCAAACAAAAATCATATAATTGTGTATACAACAACGTTATATACAACAATCTCCCCCTTTTGATGATGACAAACAAATAAAAGATTTTGAATATAATAAATGTGTTTGTTTGTGGATATTTGAACTCCCCCTATTTAAATGCTCCCCCTACAACAGAAACTCCCCCTATAACTATGCATGAGTGAAATGTATGAATAATTAAATTTTCAAAATTAAAAATATTTATAAAATATTCACTCATAAATCAAAATCTAATCCATTCTCCCCCTTTTGTTATCATCAAAAGGATACAGATTTTTAAAATATAGATGAAAAATGACTAACAAATACTATATTAGCTTAAGAGGAAGAACAGTCATCATAAATCTCAATCAGTCAAACAAAAATCATAATATTCTAAGAACAGGTGACATATTTCACATTGTAGAAAATGACGGATATACGATGAATTTTATAAAAATGAGGAGAGTTATAAAAAATATGAATATTTCCCAATTATTTTCAAAAGAAAAAATTAAAGCACCAAAAATGGTGATGGACTTGGATTATAATTAAAAATTCAATTTAAGTGAGAAAAACGAATAATCTCAAATCTCAATATCTATCAATCAACAAATCATAATACGTCATAATATTTCAACACATTTCACAGATTAGAATATGGATTGATAGGCTAGTTTTTATATACACAAAGGAGAATTTCAAATTAATTTCAATTTATAGCACAATTTTCCTTTTTCCTTTTTTTTTTATTTAAGAGCACACTGACCACGCATAACCAGAGCTTGGATTTTTAAATGAAGTCAGTCGCAGCTTAAATTATAAGTCGTCTCTTAACCATGCATGACCAGAGCTTGGATTTTTAAATGAGGTTAGAGACACACTTATATATTTGTTATATATATATTTATCATTTCATCTTTTAAAAAGAAACACTCCTTGGAATAAAACCAATATATGGATGATAGAAAATGTGGTAGGTACAGAAATGGACTGTGAAATAAATTTCTAAATTAATTATATTATGAAATATGACCAACTGTACCGGGATTATTGAAAATTTTCAATTATCACTAATTCTGAATAATAATATAATCATAATTCCATCACAAATATTTTCACTGTTTATTTAAAATGATTTTAAGAAAAAAATTAAACTCTCCACATTTATATAAAATCATAACGGATGGCAGAAGGATGATAAGTAATGAAGATGGCAGTGAAATAATTGCCAGTTCAAAGATATTATAATAAATATTCAACCATCATGAAAATCTAAATAAAATTCTCCTCTTGTTGTGAAATATACTGCAGTCACAATTCATCACAATTTCTAAATCTGGTTATAATTTTGATGAATTATAAATACAGTTTAATTTGGATATTGATTTCAATTTCTGAAAGAATAATCAATAAATAATTTTAAAATTGAAAATCAATTACAAGAGGAATATGCTGATCTATGCATGACAAGAGGGAAAAAAAATACATATATACAGCAAAAAATATGCAGCACTTTTAACCTGATACCACATGGTGTCTCTACAAAGTGAAAAATCAGAACAGATGGATGTGACAAATATAAGGCGCTTCTGATACCAAATGTTCTCACTTTCTCAAGGATTTTAATGACACCCCGGTGACAAACAATGGTACCTCAGTCAACAGAAAAGACTTAATTACAAAGCAAGCAACTCAAGCACACAAATTTCATTTATCAGAACACGATAAATCTTTGATACCAAATCAAGCAGTCCAAAAAATATATTTACAAATCAATTTCTTATAATCAGAGCAGCATGATTCCAAAACAAACATTTTTCAAAAAACAGTATCAGAGCAGCACAGAAAAATCATTTTCAAAGCAGACTTGTCAAGGAGATGTTCCAAAGATATTTCAAACAGTCAAAGAATTGTTCATGATTCAGAATTAAATATGGTTTATTTTAAATCATTTGAACGAATTGTGAAGATATCCGGATTCAATGAATCAATCACACGGTTTGTAAACTTTAGATTCAGAATATGTGTGTGATTCAATAAATCAATAAATTCAAATGATTTTAAACAAACTAGTATTCAAGTCAAATATTCATGAAATACCAATGACATTCAAAACCCAATTCTCAAAGAATTTACACTAATATTTCTGACAAACAGAAGAGTTATTTCAGATCATTTACATCAGAAATGAGAGATATTCATGATCTACACAATTAAACAATAGTTTATTTGAAATCAATTGAATCGATGTCAAAGTTTGAGATATAATGAATCAGTCACACAATATTGATAATTTTAATGTTAAGAAGTGTGTGAAATTCAAAATATCATGAATTTCAGTTGATTTCAAACAAACAAATTCCAAGTAAAATGATCATGAATATAAGATGAATTCCAAGATGTATCACAGATTCAATACAATTCAAAATATCCAAGCCAATCTGAAAAATAATGAAATTATCACAACTGATAAATATTGGTGTGCTGTAATATTTCAAGCTTTTCTAAAATGAATTAGAAGAAACTCAAAACAGCAGTGGTGTGTGAAACTTCATCAAATTTTCAGATCTTCAAAATTTAGAATTCTAATTAACAGTGTTCAAGATTTGACAAGAATACATCAACACTGTTATGAATTCATAAATCAGAAAAAAAACTTCAAAACAATTGCAGATATTTACACAAATAAATTCAAGATCTGGAAATAATTACAAACACGAGAGTTTTCTACAAATAAAATGAATTTCCAGATAAATATGAGTTTTGCAATTGGAAGTTAATGGAGCACAGAATAAACAAAGATATGGCAGTGACAAATCAAATAAAGACAAATAGAAGAAAATAAAATAGAAAGGGGTAGAAGAAGTAGGAAAAAAAACAATAAAAAATATTTACAAGGTTGAGGTCAGAGATCATACCTGATTCACAGAAAACGTTGTGGATCTCTAACTCGTCAGACTTTGCTAAGGAACAGTAGATGATTCAATGATGTGAAGTAGTTTGAATCAGTTTCTCTTTTCAGCACAGTTGTTCCTCAGCCTCCTTTGGTAGCTAACTGTTTAGAGGATTGAGTGGTCTAACAAAGGCAGTAAAACCACTCACAGTTGTATTTGTTCGTTTTGGTACCCAAACCTGTTTATATAACAATCCATCAGAATAAACCTTTGTACCCTTAGCAACCCAAATCTGTTTGAATTTCACGAAGTTTGGTTTATTTCCTTTTGGGATCCAGGATTGTTTAGAAGGATTATTATAAAACAATTTCTCATTTTGATTTTGACTCAAAAAACCTTTGAAATTATAAGAGTTCAAATTTTCAAATTGATTCTTTTCAAGATTGTTTGAAGAATTTTTCAAATCATTTGTAATTCGTCTTTCAAAAACATTATTTTTCTCAAACCCAAGTCCATGTTTATTTTGAACAGAAAATTGGTTTTTCAACAACATATTCAAAGATTTTTCACCGTTTGAAAAATTAGACAAGATTGTTTCAAGTTGTTGAATTTCAGTTTTAAGATTACCATTTTCTTTCAATAAATCTGAACAACGATTTTTAGTGATCTCACATCTTTTAAAATCAGATTTCAAAACCAAATTTTCATCTTTGAGTAACTTTATTTTGGTTTGGGATTCAACAATCTCAGCCTCAAAATGTTTTCGACTTTCAGACTCAAATTTCTTGAAATTTTCAATCTCGTTTTCAAGTTCTTTCAAAATCGAATTCGATTTCAACAGATTTTCCTTTTCTTCAATTTCAAGTTTGGAATGAATATTAGTTTAAAAAATTTCAAATTCCTTTTGCAGATGATTGTTCAAATTTGATAACTCAATCTTGTTTGCTTTTAAGACCAAAATTTCATCTTCAAACTTTTGAATATTTTTATTGAGATGAACAAGATTGGTTTTCGATTTCAAACAATTTTTACAATCTGAATCTGAAAGGTTTTTAAAATATTCAAGCCGTGATTCCAAATCATCAATTTTGCTGTTCAACTCAGAATTCCTAGATTTTAGAGTATTGTTTTTAGATTTGAGTTTATCAACAGATTTAGTTAAATCAACACACATATAAACCAAATCTTCGTATGAGAAATTTTCAATTTCAGTAACCGTTGATTCTCCATCATCTGATCCATCTGAATTCTCATTTGTAAATCCTGTTAAATAGAATTCTGAGTCTGAATTGACAATCTGGGGTTTTGAGCTGGAGTTGTCAATTTGACCATACTTCGTATTAAGAGCTGTCCAAATTTCCTGCGCAGTTAAACAATGGGAAATCAGACTGTATTGATTATCATCAAGATGAGAATAAAGAATATGTGTAGCACGAGAATTAAAAACTTTATCTACCATATCGTACCCATTGATAACAACATCCCAACATTTAATATTAACAGATTTTAAATAAAATTCCATTCTGGATTTCCAGTTTAAAAAATCTGTTCCAGTGAAAATAGTTGGAGATGAACTGGACTGACTCTCTATCGACTGACAACAAGGATTCGCCATTTCTCTAGAGTTAAAGAATACCTGCTTTGATACCACTTGTTGGATCTAGAATAACCCTAGAGGGGGGGTGAATAGGGTTTTTCACAGTTTTTAACTGAATTTAAAAACTTAACGAGATATATATTAATAAGCTGATCACAGAAAATAGCAGGAACTGAAATGCAGAAAATAAATCACACACAGATATACCCAGCTTCGGCAAAACCCTGCCTACTGCTGCATTTCTAAGGTTTCTACTAGGTGATAGAACAGATCCCGCATACAAGACCATGTACACTCGCAAACCCTGCTCCTATTCTAACCCTACGCTCAAATCCCTAGACTGATTCAAACCCCTGAATCAGATTTTCCCCAGATTACAAACCCGTAACCTGTAACTCAGATTTACAGACTCTGAAACTGACAGTCAACTCCTTGACTAAATCCCCCTAGATTTTACAGACCTAGAACTGTTCAGAAATGATTTTACAACACAATTTAAAAAACAAAAAAAGAAAAAAGAAATGTAAACCCTAGTTTTTAAAATAAAAATAAAAAGGAGTTTATATTAAAGGGATCATCCCCTTTTAACACATGGCTAGGTTTTAAGCCCATTAGGTCGGCCCCTTTCCTTTGCTTTTGCCCGATCTCCTTTTTGTTCTGAAACTCAAAAATGGCGGCGGCTCTAAAAAAATGGCTAGGGTTTTCTCCTGCTTCGTCCCAAATCAAATCGACGGCTTGATGAAATTGCTTCTCTGAAGCTCCGATTCGCTGTTGCTCTCAGATGTCTCGATTTGGGATTTTGTCTCTTATGGCTCTTGTCTTTGTAGCTTGCGTGCTGATGTCGATTTGCTGGAGTTCTCACTTGAACGAAACCCTAAAAATTGTGAGTAATTCGGATTTTTTTGTTTTCTTTGATTTTGTGGGTTTTTGATGATAATGATGCCTGTGATGATGTGGTGTTAGAAATAGGATTATAAATCCTTAATTCCTCTCTGATTTCGTTTAATGACCTGGCTGATTGCGGTTTCCTCTTTTTGCTTGCCCTCGATTTGAATTTGGACTTGAAGACTTTCTGAAAAAGAATGAATTGATTTTGTAGACCTTGAATTAATCTCTTGAGTGATTTTCTGATTTTTATCCAGTTTCCTGCGGTTTCCTGTTTTGAAGTTCCTTGAATGAAATGGATATGCTCGATTTAAATTTGATTTGTTGGCTTTGAAAGATATGAGAAATTCTGGAAATGATTTGGTCAAAACTGTAAAGAAATATTCTTTCTAAAGATTGATGATATTTTGTGCTCAATAATATGCTTTCTTCCTGGTTGATTTGTTGAACACGTGAAACCACATTGATCGTTTCTGGAAACACATAACTACCTTGCCATATATTTTTCTTAATTGAATTTCCTGTTTTTGACATAGTTGCTGAACATAATACCCTGATTCTTTCCTGAAATGGATCTGTAAAAATACTTTTGCTCAAAAAATGGAAACTTATTCAAAACTTTGTGCATGTAGATTTCTTGATTTGCTCCATTAACATGTGCTATATTGAGCTGTCCACTAATTTGCCAGTTCACCACCATATTCCACTGTATTTGCTTGTACCATCCTCGACCATGCTGAAATTTGAAATGTCTCTTGATATGTTTTTGCATGTGCATACCCTGACTTTGAAAAATAGCACTTGAGCTTATGATTTCCCATGTTACAAACCATGTTGTGCACATCTTGATGTTTGCTCACTGAAAAGCATTCATGTCTTATTTGTGTACACATGCTGATTGCTTGCCATGACCACTTTGCTTTGTATTTTGAGATGTGTACCATGCTCTACCATAACCAAGTATTGCTGAGTATGGCTTTGCTGTGCCATCTTTCATGACACCACTATCTGGACTTGCTTGACCTGTATTGCTTGCTGTTTTCACCCATTTCTACACTGTTACAGTTCCATTCTCATGCTGTTGCTTCATTCACCATTGCTGTTTGTACTTGCTTGCATGTGTTACACTTGATCACTTGAAACTTGAAAAATCTGGCATGAAATTTCTGTATTCACCTATGATGTTGCTGCCATGTCCATTGAACATAAGTAATCCATTGTTTCATTAACTTGATTTGTGCACACATACCAGTTTGTAATCTTGCTGAAACACAATTCTTCCATTTGGACTTGACTTGAATTTCATATTGCACTTACACTTGAATTATGATGAAACAATATTGTTGCTGCTCGGCCACGTTTACTTGAAAGATGTCATGCTCGACCACTTTTAATTTCTGCTTTGTTTTTAACCATGTTTGAGTTGTGATGACTTTGTTGTTTTGCTTCTTTATTGCTGGCTCAACCATGTTAGCATTTGCTGCATGTTGACATGTTTACACCATTTCATTTTGTACTGAGTTGAGATGGTCCACGCGGCTACTCCTCAGTCGCAAACTGATTGGCGAGGCAGTGCACACGTGTATACACGTGTGTACATGCAGCCATCAGTCAAGTTGTCCCTGTCCCTGCATTGAGATAAATATGTTGTCTTGCTTGTGGTATTTACAGTGTTTAACTGTGAATATCACAAGCTGTCTAGACACAGTCGGATTAAATCAGATCGAGTCAGAAAAATGATGAGAAACACACCGAAATTCTGAGGCAAATAAAATTTAAAAATAAAATTTATATTCGCATGAATTCTGTTTTATTTCTATTGCAGTGTACTGTGTGTGTTTCTGTTTCATGCGACAGGTATGAAGATGATGACTGGACCGAGCAATATGAAGACTGGACTGATTTGTAAGCTGTGAAGACAGAAGATAAAAGATGACAGAAGACAGAAATTGACAGTGAAAAATATACAGTGTGTGTAACAGTGAAAGTGTCTGTATAAAAAAAAACAGTATACTGAAATGTAAACTGAGTGAATGTATGAGTGAGGAGCTTTGTGTGTATATATATATATATGAATTGTACTGATGTTTGTAATAAACAAGTTTGATTGAAATAAAATATTATTTTATTGTTGTCAAACAAACTTGTCTATTTTATTCTGTTATTTATTAGTACAAATATTCTGTGAGTGTTTAAATAATGGAGTTTATAAGATTTGTATTGTTTTGTTATTGAAATAGAATATTCAATTTAAATAGAATACAGTATGAATATATCAATGTCTGTATGGTCGTATTCCATTTAAATATAAATATTATATTTCAGTCAGTGATGTATATATTTAACAGTACGATTTCAAACACATTTATAATAATATTTATTTGTTTGTTATCATCAAACAAAAATCATATAATTGTGTATACAACAACGTTATATACAACATATATTAGTGATGCCGTCACGTTAGCATGGTGACCGACTCGTACTTTTCCTATCTTTATACTTTGTAATTTAGGTTGGTAACAAACTCATGTTACCCTTTTGTATGTTTCCACGTGATCATGTTACATTCCAGACTCAACAAACAAAGTTATGGTCCATTTTTCTTTATGTTGTGACATGTGTTATTATGCTATTTCTGTTCCAGGAGAATTACAAAGCAATCATATTCTTAGTTGAATGCATCCGCATGATTATTCCATTTTATCTTCATCCCAACATGAAGCCACGTGTAGGCTTTGCTCAGTTTTGCCATTGTATTAAAGTCTTATGAAACAGACCGATCCATATTATATTTAAGATAGTGCCGACCCATTCTATGCTTTATGACCGATCAAAAGCTTATATTAAGCTCGACCAATGCATCTTACCATTTTATGTCCGACTCGTACAAAAACAACACTCGGTCCATCGCTTTGTAAATATAAATGATCTATCACTCTTGTGTGCGACAAAACATGATTTTTAAACTACGTTTTATAATGGAGTTAACATTTGCCCCTCGAAATTTATATTTTGCTTGCGAAAAATATAAACTTCGAATTGACTGCCATAAATTAATAGATCGTTTATACTTATTTTTGATGGATTGGAGTGAGCGCATATTATATTTTGGATCATGACACACCTTTTCACGTATATCGAATTCGAATTTTTTGATAGTGGTCGGATACGGGTTAATTTTGGAGGATCTGTTTCCTGGTCGTTAGTGTCACTGCTGCTGAATCGGAGACTAGACTTTTAGAGTCTGAGTTAGATCTTTGGGATCAAGCTGAATGGTTGATCTCAACGTTCTACGACTGAAACTAGATTTCAAAGCTATCTTTGATGCTTCAATTTATTGCACCTTGGCCTGAAACTCTTTAAAAGAATTTTGCATGCTTTTAATCTTGGCTTGTTGGATTCTTTGATCTTTAACTTGCCAAGTGTTGAATGTCGAGCACTTAAGAGCCTATTGGTGATGATTTGGACTCAAACATGATTTTTCAGTGCTAGGCCTTGTTCTGTTTAAATTGGAACTTCGGCTCGAGTTCCTGAGGCAAGAACGACAGCTGCTTTTGGACTGTAAACGAATCAGTCTTCGATTATTCCTTGTCCTCTTGGAAATTTGCCGGAAAGATGCCATTCTGTGCTAAACTCAATATGTCTTTAATCATGCATGCACTTATTTTGGCATTCCCAAATTTATCACAAAATTGCCAGTGAAAGAATAATTTGCTGATTGTTTATTTTAAGGTCAGCTACATTAGCTTAGTTAGATTTAGAAATTTTAATTTTAATTTGCTTTGACACCATGGATCATCCTTGGATACATAAAAACTTGAATCTCCATTTCACAACAGCTTGCCCCAATGTTTAATTATTGCTTAATCTCCTTTTTTATCTCTTGGAGCATTGCAGATGAGGAAGCTTTTGCGTTAAGGGATTCTAATTGGGTTTCCCAGGTTGTTCTTTATTGGTGCAGTGAGTTTTATCGACATATCGAGCATATCGATTTTGCCGAATTTTTCAAATGCCCCTCTTTTGAGGGCAAGTTCAAGCCAAGTGTATTAGCTTCCTTGATGAGAGGATATTGGTTTTTTGTCTCTTTGCAATGTTGTGATGGACCCGTGGTATTTTTCCCAGGCACTATTCAACTCTAATGTGGTTGTGTTGCCTCAGTACCGTGGGTCGTCACGAGTCCCAAGAGCTCATTGTGATCAGCTTTTCTAGTCTTCCTTGATTGTGGTTGACATGCTAAAAGCTTCTACTTTGTTGGAAAAAGTTACTTAAACTTTCCAATCATGCGTAGAACCTCTGAACTTGTCAATTCAATAGGAATTTCGACTATACTAAATGGTTTGGTGCTTCTACTTGGAGAAGTTTTCTATATCTTTGTGCCCCTACTCGGGGAGGTTTTTTGAATTTGGTGTCCCCGCTATGGAGGGACTTTGATTTTCCCTTGCTATGGAGGGACTTTTGGTTTTGACCCCACACTTGCTACGCCTGACGTACTCAAACACTACGTGAGTTAATTGGAGGCCCGACATTCTTCATATCCGAGATAATTAGATGTTACGCAAATCGATTCCGTCATTCTTCACACCTGAGATAATTAGATGCTGCACAAATGGATTTCGTCATTCTACACACCTGAGATAATAAGATGCTACGCAAATGGATTTCATCATTCTTCACACCTAAGATAATCAGATGCTACGCAAATGTATTTCTTTATTCTTCACATCTGAGATAATCATATGCTACACAAATGGATTTCTTCATTCTTCATATCTGAGATAATCAGATGCTACACAAATGGATTTCTTCATTCTTTACATCTGAGATAATCAGATGCTACGCAAATGGATTTCTTCACTTTTCACATCTGAGATAATCAGATGTTATTCAAATGAATTGGACGGTTGTTGTATCGTTCCACGGGGTAGGCACGAGTTCCTTTGTTTGATGCTTGACTTGGTGGGCTATCTTAGTTTAGGAACTGGGGCTTTTAACCTCTCACTTGGGGAAGTGCCCCTCCGACAAAAGTTTCAACCATCTCGTTTGTTTGTCGTGGATATTTTTCGTTGTTTGAATATTTGCGACTCTTCCCATACACTTTGCAAGGCGGTGCTTTTCTATTTTTGCATTTGTGCATATTTATGTTCACAGCAATTAGCACTTGAATTAGGGTTGATGGGGTCGCTATGCTTCGTCAAATTTTAAAGGAACAAGCGCTCGACAAATAGCCTGCAATATGAAATCATCTTTTAAGCAAGTTTTAATTTGACATAAAATTTTGCAAGTAAGGAATTTATTTAGGTAGATATGTTCTTAATCACAGAGCTTAATGTTCAATATAGTGTTTGTAAAATATTACATACTGTTTTACGAGAATTTTGAATACAATATGAAGTAAAGCATGAAACTAAAGTTGTGGCGATGATGATCGCTTATTCTGAGCCATTGAAATTGGAGTGCCAATCAATGGTGGTTAGCTAATGACCGGCCTTGTATCAACTCGTGTTGGGGTTTCATTGCTTGGACCGGTTTGATTTGTGGGTGCACTTTTCCCCTGAAGAGCTGGAGCAGAGTTTCAGGCTTGTAGATTTTTTACATACTGCGACAGCCTGTTTTTCGTGATCAATTCCTCTATGAGGTTCTTCAAATGTTGGCATTCATTAGTGTTATAACCAGGTTGGTTGTGAAACCTACAGAACTTTCCCGAGTTTGCCGCCTTATCACCTACCCTTATCGGATTTGGTTCTGCATATACTTAAGAATTCTTTGTTGCAAGATAGATATTTTCAGGAGTGTCATTCAAAGGCATCATCTCTGATGCGCGAAAAAGGTGGGACTTCTTATAATCTTTGTTGCCCTTCCCATCGTTGGAGCGCTTTTGCCCTTGAGTTTTCTTCTGGTCATATCGAGTAGAAGCATTCTTGGGAGATTCAAGAAACTGGTTAACATCAATAATCTGAAGAGGAACAGGATTATTGTCCACTCTCGTATACTCCTCTGCTTTTTTATAAAAAAATTCAAGCATGTTTGGTTCTTTCATTTTGATCCATCTATCAAATTCGCTCTTCTCTTCTATGGCACCGATTAGTGACATTAAGATCATGCGGGGCTCGGGATTTCCCACTTTGGAAAAGTAGTATTGAACCTCTTGAGGAAAGCTTTAACACACTCTCCCGGATTTTGCTTCATTGATGTCAAAGAGATAACATCCTTTGCCATTGTAGCTTGCAGCCTAAACTGCTCCTTGAATTTTAGAGTCAAATCATCAAATCGGTTAACATATTTGGGCGATAACCTTGTAAGCCACAATGAAGCCATGCCTTCTAGGTAGAGAGGGAAGCACAGGTACTTGATCTCGTCTATCGCTTTGGTTGCATTCATATCTATACAAAAAGTGATTTGGATCAGAAGTTCCGTTGTACAGAGGCAGAGTAGGATGAGTGAACTTTTTAGGGAACTCAGCTTTGCGGATCATCTTCGTGAATGGATTTTTGCTAGGGGAGAAGTCCCATTCTCTTTCACTTTCATAGCGAGACATGCTATCTTTCATGATTTTCTTTACCATATCCACGATATATTCCTTCGAGTTTTGCCGTTCCGCAGAGCGGACTTCGTTCTCTTTTCCGGATTCTCATCTTGGCGAGCGATCGCGATTAGAGTATCGAGGTCTTTTACCTCCACTGATGGGGAGGTTCCCCCTTGGCAGAACTTGAAGCTCATGGTTATTTTGTTTGGAATGGCTTTTAGTCTGCAGCTTCGAGTCTTGGACACCAGCATCGCCTTTTTCACTTTCTCGGCCATCAAGCCCTTCCACGTTATCGTTATGATGATGATCGGAGTTTGACGAATTCGCGTTATCCTCATAATTGACGTGAACTCTTTGAGGAGGAGTGGGATTCGCTTGTGCATTTAGAAAAGCATTAATTTTATCGACAAGAGCTTGATTAGCATCAATTAAAGTTTTAGTGGAAGTCTCCATCCGTTGATTTAAATTGGCGACAACGGCATCTTGTTCAGCTTTGGTTACTCCGGCTCCACTAACCGAGCTTTCACCAACTTCGAAACGATTAGTTAGTGGCATAGCTTCATTATCAACATCATTGGGTGCTCCAACGGTTTTACTTGCAGTCTTTTTTGACTTAGCCATTATCTCGGACAAAGATTTGAATTTTGAAGAGAGTTTGTCAACAGCTTGGATCTCAGATTTAGAAAATCTATAGTGGAAGTAGGCTTGGATCTTCAGTGCAAAGCTCTTAAATTTGAGAGAAGTGTGAACATGTCCCCACGGTGGGCGCCAAATGTTGAAATCAAAAAATTATCACTACACCAAGGGTATTTTCTCAATACTTCACCAAAAGGTATGAAATAGAAAAATGGAGCCACAAAATGAAGAAACAAGTAAAAACATGAGAATTTTAGAGTGGTTCGTTCAGTTTAGACCTACGTCCACTATGGTAGCAAGTTTCATTATCATTTTTGAGTTTACAAAGTACATGATTTCCTCCTTTTCATTCATTCACTCATTTTCCAATGATCTTCACTATATCCTCTCTTTTCTCTCTTTTTTGGTCTAGATTTTCACTTGAATTTGCGAAGGAATCAGCGAGATCTCTTGTTTTGTGACGGTAGTTGTATGGATCTTCAATCACTTTAACAATTAGACAATCTTCAATAGTTCCATGGTGAATTTGTGTTAGATCTAGGCTTGGGAGAGAATTAGTGGAGATTAGAGTAGCTTTATTTGAGCTTGAGAGATTTCTAATGGAGTTTGGAAAGGATTTGATCCATTTGTTATTGGAGGAAGATGGATTGAGTTTGAGAAGCCATTAACGAAGCTTGGAGTGCTTTGAGAGTGATGGAGAAATGAGTTGGACAGCCCTTCGGGGTAGAAAAATCGGTCACTTAAATGGTAGAGAAGTGGGGTATTTATAGGTGTAGTTTGGAGGCAGTGGCAGAGTTGTAATTATGATGTGTAGGGTTTTGATCAGCTATAAAAATATTTACGGAAATGCCATTGGGCAGCCGGCAACAGCTGGCATGCATTTTGAACCCGACCCAACATATTTACGAAAATGCAACTGGGTTAATTTTTTGACCGACCAGAAAAATACACACATGACCGACTAGGAAAATGATGGCGACCGACCAGAAAATGGAGTCATGACCGACCCAAATAATTATGTCCAGCCGCCGACCCATATAAAACTATCAACCCACTTTATTACTTTATTTCCACTCTTTTTATTCAAGATCGACCAACTGTCTGACAGCTCACAACAGCTGGAAACATACATGCTGACCCATGTAATATTTTAATACCGATCCATATCTTTGTACAAGCACGCCACCGCTTCATCATTTGAAGCCGACCCTTCAAAGAGAACGCTGACCCACGTGTTGTGTGTTTCTATCGACCCATGTGGCAAACATTCCAAACCATGTAGAACATTATTTGTATCATATATATGATTCACGTCGATCCATGTTGTGTTAGCTGTTTTATTTCACAATTGCACTTTGTTGTAATATAATAAGTTCTTTACGCATTATCTTGGTGACCATATATATATAAAATAACGCTAACCCATGATATTGCTCAGGTGCCAATGTTATGTACTTAGCTTAGTAGCGTGACTGCTCCATACATTATCATATAAGGAGGAACGTGCCCATGAATGAAGCTCAGACCAACTCATTGTTTGAGATAGTTTTGAGCCAACCCAAACTTAACTGAGAATGGCCGATCCGTTTGTGAATGTTTTGACATCTTTTAATAATCAATTTTAAAGAGCCTCTTCTCTATTTGATACGTGAACTGCATGTATGAAAGATACACATTCTAAGATGCTGCTTGAATTTGGTGACTCAAACTGAATTTGGTGATATATATATATATATATATATATATATATATATATTAGTGATGCCGTCACGTTAGCATGGTGACCGACCCGTACTTTTCCTATCTTTATACTTTGCAATTTAGGTTGGTAACGAACTGATGTTACCCTTTTGTATGTTGCCACGTGATCATGTTACGTTCCAGACCCAACAGATAAAGTTATGGTCCATTTTTCTTTATGCTATGACACGTGTTATTATGTTATTTCCGTTCCAGGAGAATTACAAAGCAGCCATATTCTTAGTTGAATGCATCTGCATGATTATTCCATTTTATCTTCATCCCAACATAACATGTGTAGGCTTTGCTCAGTTCTACCATTGTATTAAAGTCTTATAAAACAGACCGATCCATATTATATTTAAGATAGTGACAACCCATTCTATACTTTGTGACAGATTAAAAGCTTATTTTGAGCTCGACCGGTACATGTTACCATTTTATGTCCGACTCGTACAAAAACATCACCCGGTCCATTGCTTTGTAAATAAAAATGATCTATCACTCCTGCGTGCGGCAAAACATGATTTTTAAACCATGTTTTATGATGGAGTTAACAGATTGGAAAAGCCATTAAAACTTGGTTAATCTCGCATGGTAAAAATTCATGATCGACTCGGTCCGATTAGCTCAAAATCCTTGAACACTTGGTCTGATCACATGGAAAAACTCATCGAGGCAAAATATTTGGATTTTGTTAAATTCTGGTTTTGAACACTCAAAAGCTGTTAATCGGCATGGATGATCACCAAAAATGACGTGCACAACTCAAAACTTAATGATCAACCTCTTTGGCAAAGTACATATTTGGCACTCAAAAAAGGGTGATCGACGCGGTAACATTATGAAAATTTGTGAGTTTGCATCTCCATCGGCATCTCCAGGATTTGGCAAAGGAATTTTGGCTTGGATCAGGGATATTTAGCATCCTGTATTTCGCATCTGATCGGATGCGAATTCACATGGTTATTACCTCGAATCTCAGTGCGCAACAAGAGATTTCACTTTTCGATTTTCGTATCCGATCAAGGATCTGGCAGGGAGGCGGTATGAAAAACCATGGGATCACATCGGGATATAAAGCGAAAAGCGGTGGATTAACATAGAGTTTTAGGATGCGATTTTTTGGCATGACATGGGATTCGAATCCCTGGTACAATTTTGGCACTTCGGAATCGTATGCGGATCACTGAAATTCGCTTGCATGACTCCGGCTATCCACTTGTTTTTGGGATTCGAAATCAGAGCAAGGGCGAATATAGTTTGTCTCGGGATTTTTAGCAAATCTACCAGGCACGTGTTGATCAATTTTTTTTGGGTGATCAACAAGTGTCGATTACCATTTTTGTTCTACATTTTTCCAGGATTCGATTTTTTGGACTCAGACCCGATTTTTGGCTAAGGTTCGAGGATACGATTTTTTGGACTCAGACCCGATTTTTACCTCGAAATCAGACCCGATTTTTTGGACTCAGACCCTTGGGGTACGAAATTCGGGTTGATGCATGGAAACTTCACCTATAAATACCCCCTTTCTTGGCATTCAAAGGGGTTGGCTGGGCTTGGTATTTTTGGACCTTGGGCATACGGGAGGGCTTTCTTTGGAGCTCATTAATGGCTTCCATAGCCATTACAATGGCTTTTGGACATCACTTGGACTTGTAAACTTCATATAGAAGTTTGTCTACAACTTTTCGGCATTTAGTTGGACTTTTGGAGCATATTTGGACATTTTTGGATATTCTTGGACATGAAAGATTTTCATCGGCCATTGTTGTTCACTCTTAACACACTTTAGCTCAACGAAGAAGAAGTGCATTTTGGTCAAAGTTTAAAATTAATGAGATATTTGTTATTCTATTGTACAACTTTCTACATTCAAATTGTCAGAACTTGGATAAACATTGTAATTGACAAAACTATGATGAATGATTACTATAAATATTACATAGGCATTAGTGTCGAACCATTGTAAAAATTGTGTGTCCCTTTTGCACTTCATTGCTTTTGGTTATTTGGATATCGAGTTTTCTTCTAAACCGACTCTTGAGGGATGACGTGCGTGAATAACCAATTTCCCACGTCAATATCTCATATGACTAGAATAAATGCAATCAAAAAGTAATTGATCTAAACTTTCTTGGTTATTTTTACAAAATAGACAAGTGCTAACCCCATTCTTGTTCCATTTTAAATATCTACTCTGGAAGAAAATCTTTTTAGAATAGAAACTTAAGTACAGTTGGGAATTTTAGGACAGTTAGATTTGTTTCAAATGATCTTGTGCCAGCTATTTTCCACTTCATCTCCTCTTCTGAATTTTCATTTTTTTAAAAAGAGAATCCGTCCTTTAAAGATAATTTCCAAATCCAAATGTCTTTGTAAAGATTTTGATCTATACTTTGATGTTCAATGGTAGAGATTTGAAAACTTCATCAGCTTTTTTATTTGAAGTATTCCGATTTTGGTGTTCAATGATGTTGTTAAGTGAATCATTTACTCCATCCAGAAAGTACATGTTATTTTATCTTACCAGATTAAAAATGAGTTGTCATTCATTCAAAGGTAAAACCATAAACTAGTTTGACTTCTATCCTTCAATTTTCTCTCAATTAGTTTACTGCCTTTTTCTCTACAGCTAAGAAATTTTTTCAGATGTATGAGTGATAATTTTCTGCTTTTGTTGTTCAAAAATTTCTATTTTAAGGTATTTATCCCTCATCCATCTTAACCACAAGGAATTTCCACTTATGAACTCCCAAAATAGCTTCATCTTGCATGTTTCGCTCATATCTCTAATATTTCTTAAGCTAAACAGACCATATTTTTTAGGCTTGCCAATTTTGTCTCATGCTGCCTTTCTAAATGAAATTAGCACAATATCTTTTCAATTTTATGAATATCCATAATAGGTATGCTATGTGTTTGCAACCAATAGATGATGATGGAAGTGATGGTTGTGTGGGTCTATTCAATCCTACCAGCAATAAACATCACTTTAGCAGATCTTCGCTCCAATTTGCTTTGAATGGAGTCACATAACTTAATACAATCCTTTTCATTTGGATGATTAGAATTAAGTGACAACCCAAAATATTTAACAGGAAGATTTCCTTCTTTAAAATTGAGAATATTGAGAATTTCCTTTTTGCATCTACAACTAGAGATGAAGTAGAATTTACTTCTATGCTCATTGGCTTTTAACCCAACATATTTTTCCATTTTCTCAAAACATTTAACAACGGTTTAAGCACTATTAGCATATGTATTGACAACAGTTAAAGGTCATCAGCATAAACTAAATGAGTAAAATAGCGGGCTTAACTCTGTTTATAGGTCTGATGTTACCCTTTAAAAGCTCAGATTCAATAAGAATAGAGAAAAACTTCACAACTGAATGAAAATATAGGAAGATAATGGGTCCCCTTGTGTAATAGCCCTATTACTGTGAAGGAATCCCTTAGATGATCTGTTAGTTAATATAGAGTCGTAACATTATTGGTGCATTCTCCAACCAAATCACATATATTTTTTATTAAAACCAAACCGTGTCATAATATGAAGAACGAAATTTCTGTTGATTTTATCATATGCTTTATGCAAGTCAATTTTAATACACATACAATTTTTCTTTTTGTCATTTAAATTTCTAATCATATCATGAGCAAGCAATGAATTTTCAAAAATAAATCCACGTGGAATAAAAGCACTTTGGTTTTCAAAAATTAAAAATTTAAGAAATACTTTCAGCCTATTGCATAATATGTTAGAAATGGTTATTTTACATAAAATTACAGCAAGAAATAAGCCTAAAATCTTATAAACCATTGGGAACTTTAACTTTGGAAACTAAAGTTAAGAAAATATGGTTAGAATTTATTAAAAGCTTCCCAAAGTTGAAGAATTCAGAAACAACATCTAATATCTGATTTTGAATATCACTCCAATGATACTTGTAAAATTTATCTGCAAACCCATTTGGACCTGGGTTTTGGTCAGTGACTGCCTGCCCCGAACCCGCCGACGTTTCCCCGAAATGCGTTGTGCCAATGCCTGACTAGCACGGGACGGTCATCAAGGAAAAGGGTTTTGAAACTATGAATCACCAAGAATCTGTAGTATATCTCACAGTACATGGGATAAAATATAATACTAACATACTTGATATAAAACAGGCGAGACAACACATAAGCTGAAAACTAAACCATAATCATAAGAGTAGCGGAATCCAAAGTACAGTTTATGATCCAAACCATTATTACAACTTAAAATACTGTCTTTATAGAAAAATATAAATGATGCACTACTAATACCCAAAGCAGTGACCAACAACAACACAGGGAGAATAGATGTATATAGTGCATGAAAGCCTCCTGCTCGTCTCCAGACAGCTACTTGCGCATCAACACCTAACCTGCCTCTAGTCTGTTGATTTAGGAGCATCCAGAGTAATAAGAAGAGACATAAAACTCTGGGTCAGACGAAAGTCTGATATGAGCAATAGGAACAAAATAAAGCAATAACACGTATAAATAATCATACCTGAACCTGGACCTGCAAGCAAAGAGTTAGCACATAAGATGTATAGTATTCTATGGTGAACACTAACGTAGAGTGTAAAATAGGAGTGTGTGTGTCATGGTGATAGCAAACATCAAACATAGCAATCATCCTCACATCTCTCACTCAGTGTATAAAGCATACAATATCCACTACTTTGATCACCAAATCCATTGGGGCCATGACAGGTCCATGCCCTTCTGAACTCCGTACAACTAATTGCCATGACATGCCCTTCTGGTCTATAGCCAATTACCCATCCCAGTCCATGCACCCTCGTGATTTGGGATATGGGCTAACCAATCCATACATCCTCTGGCTCTGGTTCGTCTACATGCCTCCTCTCTCATTTGTAAACCAAAGCTGTAGATATCGATAACCCCTTTGCACACGTCCTACAACAAAGCTGTTAGGCTATCCTTTGGAGTTTGGATCAAATCTTACCCTCCTTGACCGACTCTCCATCCTAGGGCTCGACCCCTAGGAATCTCCCCCTCCTAAGGGTCGCCCCCCAGGGATCGCCCCCTTCCTAAGGGTCGCCCCCTAGGGATCGCCCCCTTCCTAGGGGTCACCTCCCTAGGAATCGCCCCCTTCCTAGGGGTCGCCCCCTAGGGATCGCGGTTCCCTGGTCAATCCCCTCTGCTTCATGGCTCTCCTTCTAGTCGGTTCGTGACCCTTTCCTGGTGGAGGTTCGTGATCCTCTCCTGGTGGCGGTTAATGACACTCTCTTTGTGGCGGTTCGTGACCCCCACTCCCTTTAGGAACTGAATTTCTGCAATTTTTTTCCTATGAGCTAATTTCGCCAAACGACGGCGTTTTCAACCATTCTAACCTTCCTGTGACATCACAAAACATATCAAACAGCAGTAACAACATATGGAATCAATCAAAAACATTAAAACATCAATCACATGAAATATTTTAGATCAAATGTACCCAAAAGCATGATTTTCCCCTTAATCCCCTTAACCATTTTTCAACTGTATGATTAGCAAACTTAATCCAAATTAAATAAAATTTTCACCAGTGACATAAAATAATATTTTAGAATTTCTACATATTTTCCCAGATTTTATAATGTATAATTTCGCTAATTATCACTAATCACCCCTAATTAGCCGTAATTAGTGAATGAACATGCAAATAACTCACCTTAGCCACTAATGAAATCTTAGATCTGATACTTTACTGTTATGGCATGGATCTCTATGTATTGCACCCACCCTAACTCTAATTTGATGCTAATTTGACTTGATTTGGTGTAGATTTGGTTAACTATTGAGTAGAAAGCGATTAGGAAGAGATTGGAATGAGATTTGGAAGGTGTAGGCCATTACTATGGTTCAAGAAATGTTTATGGCGGTTGGAAAACTGAATGGAGATGGTTCTCCAACTCATTTCAGCTCTCCCATAACCCTAACCCTGAAATGAGTTATGGGCGTAGCCGCTAATCACCCCGTTAAACCCAGTTATGCAGTTTTTCATCTTCCAAACCTTATTTCAGCCATATCTCCCAAATGGTAAGTTTGTTTGATTAATGTGATCACTCTACGGAAAGGTAAACCATCATACAAATCTAGTGGAAGTGGTTTCAGGTCAAAATTCCTTACCAATCAAAAGTTATAGGGGAAACCAGATTCACCAGGGGTAAAACGGTCATTTAAAAATCGGCAAAAATCGTGAACATGGGAAATGACCCCAATAGTCGTTCCCAAAAGTTACATGACTATACGACTTCGTATGAGATTGAAACAAAATGTTCTACGATCCTCCGATGCGTAGAATGCGGGTCGTTACACTCTCCCCTCTTAAGAAATTTCGCCCCCGAAATTCCTTAACTAAGAAAACAACCTAAAGGTCCCGCATACCTATCAACCATTTGCAACAACCAAACATACATAATAAACACAACAAGCCTATCCTAGTATGCAGAATAACTACCTTGCGATTAAAACCTCACCAAGTAAAGAGCTCTGGATATGACTTCCTTATGTTCTCCTCGGTTTCCCAAGTGCAGTCACTCTCGTTATCACCCAATTGGACCTCAACCAGTTTCACCGTCTTCCTCTGAAGTTGCTTCATATCGTGTAACACCCCACGTCCATTAATGTCACTCACTAAGGGAATGCATTAACTTTCATGGAGCGTTATAAAAGTATAGAACAGAAATTCACAAGACATATATATAAAATGGTTTTTAAAAATTCAATTTTTTTTCATTGCAGCGGAAAAGCAAAACATGTTTGGTTACAACATCAAAACCACATACTAAAGCCAAGTACACAAATATCCATCTTGAACAAAATTATTATCAGAGTACATAAAAGAAAAACCATAATCCCACTCCAAATAGCCATAATGAAAAGGAGATAAAGCTGAGCATTACTTTCAACACTTCCAAGCACTTAAAGAAGAAAGAAATCCGAGTCAAGCTTCACTAATCCCACCCTGAGGACCTGGGGGGGGGGGGGAGAAAGAAAAGAGGCGAAGCAAAAGGGTCAGACATAAAGTCTGGCGAGTACAGTGACTTTAACAATATAATCAGTACAGTAATAGGATAAGAATATAAACTGGATATAAGAAATGACTGTAACATAAGCAGATATGACAGGGCAAGAAAGATAAGCAAGACAGAACATCGACTATGCTCCTAACCACAATAAGATATGCTCTGCACCATACCAACATTCTAGTTACATACTAAAAGATGATCCCTCATAAACAAATATAATGATGGTAGTTTCGTGCACTTCTAGTTACTATCATAGGTGCCAACTTGCTCATATCCCCACTAGTTGTACCCACTACCCTTCCCATTCGATCGACTCCCTAACCTCGTAGATACCTGTGCTGGCCCCACAATAGGGTGTATCACTCCCTAAGGTGGCAACCCCGATACTACTGAAATGCACATCTTATACCTACACGATGCAACAACGTCTTACCTACCAGCCCGGACCCACGCACGCACATGACTCCGTTGGACTTGCACTGCCATCGCTAACTCTTTATTGACCTCTTACAATCAACCCCAGTAAGCGTGTCCCTGTCCTCGACCTAGTTCGAGCTCATATAGATACTAAAATGAGTTACTGGTTGAAAAGGGTCCACACACTTGACACAAGCTTCCCTCCTAAGCTTGGTCCCCACTAGGAATTCCCACTTAACCCCTTTCTATCCCCATGTCTTATCACATGTCCCATCTTGGTTAAGTGCATTAATTATGTTTTACATGCAACCCATATTACCCACTTAACCCTTTATTATTCCCATGTCTTACCATATGTCTTACCTTGGTTAAGTGTTCATTAATTCATTACAACCGTAACCTTGCAAGACCTCCCACATTAGATTACCCTTTGCGGTTGCTGGATATGCAGGGCGGTTCCGGGCATGCTTATCCGCAATCCGAATCTAACCTCGTGTCTTTGCATTATTACGTATCTAATTTCTGCCTTTGACCTCTCACATTAGATTAACGTTTTGCAGTTGCTGGATATGCCGGGTGGTTCCGGGCAGGCTTATACCGCAATCTGAATCTAACCTCGTGTCTTAGGCGTTCATTTTTACTTTCTTGATTCAAATCCCAATTTCAAATCTTGGATTATAATCTATTCCAATTACCCATAATTTTCAATCTAAATTATGTTTATAATTTTAATCCAAATTATGCCTATAATCACATGTGTACAAGTTATGCCAAATTATGCCCAAATCCATTTTCCACAGCCATCAACAATTTATGCCAAATCTCATCTTATTACATACTTTCCCAAACTTTTTCCCAATCATCTGAATGTTATTAGTACGTAAATCTCAACGCAATATGCTTAGGCTCGAAGTTAGCCTAATATCAAAAGGAAGAAGAGGAGGGAATCAAAACATCAAAATTGGCATAGACATATAAATAGGCATGTGAAATGAATAACGACAAAGTAGATCAGATAGGCATATGATAATAGCAATTGGGTATGAATCTGAAGGATAACAAATTACCAAACTTTATATGATTCATTTTATTTACAGGCATATTCATCAGATCCAATTTACAAACTTAATATAATTACTTTTTAATTTAATTATATGTGAAAGTAACATAGACTCACCTTGGTTAGATCTAAAAGAAGAGAATTAGGTTTTGTTGTAGCAGATCTTGATCTTAGAATACCCCTATACTGATTTGTAGATATGATCTTCTAATTTGACTTGATGGAGAAGAAAGACTTGTTTTAATTTAGATTAGAGCAACATGGAGGTGCCATGGATGATAACAATGAGATTATGGTTAGGTTTAGGTGTTTATTTATAGATGTATTAGGTGAATTAGGACCTTTAGATTAGATTAGAGACCATCAAAACCACTCGGATTAAAAAGATACATCATCATGGAACTCTCCAGAATTCTGCAGACCTGGGCTCGACCTGGGCGCACTTCCCAGGTGCACCAGTGCATTTTTGTTCTGGCGCACTTCACAAGTGCGCCAGTTATTCTGGCATGTTTCCTGATTGTTCTGCCAAACTTCCATCATCCATAACTACTTCATACGTTATCCGTTTTACGCAAACTCGGACTTTATCTCAAGAAGAATTCCGAGACGAACACAATGGCATAACCCATTTCACTTAATTCTTCTTATAAAAATTAATTATTCTTTAACTAACCATTATGTCATGTTTTAAAATTATGGAGTGTTACATTCCCCCTACTTAAAGGATTTCATCCCTGAAATCTCGAAGCTAAAAGGAGTGTATGTCCTACCATCCATCATCCATCTACTCATCCATCAATCACGGGCGTCCATTGTCCTTAAAAGATTTCTATTACTTTCATGAACATATGCAAAGTGTGTGTATATGTCCTTATCCTAATGAAAAATCAGGCGGTCTACTGATTCAGTTGACCTCCTTAATGCAAAACATGATAGTGCCATGCGTCCATTATGTATGCAAAAGAATCCTAATGATACATATCATTTCTATATGAGTGCACAACCATTCATCCAAATGCAACATCCATACGATAACACATTCAATATACATCCATTAATTTAAATATGCACACTCATCCATATGCAATATGAAAGTGATTGAGCCGATCTAGTGCCTAATGTGTGTGTATATGCATCCATGAGCATCCACTAGCAAACACTTACATCCACTTGCATCCACCAATCATAACATGTCTCAAACACATGTTTACAACCATAGGATTTTCTACCTAAAGATCGAAGATATAATCGAGAGGATACACTAAACGATAGAACAAGCATAAACAAAGCGGTAGAAAAAGTTAAGAACATACCCTAAAAAAGGAAACGGTATGACGCACGTATCTTGCCTTCTGTTTCCCAAGTCGCGTCTTCTTGATTATCTCCCCATTGGACTTTGACCAACTTGACCTCTCGATTGCGAAGCTTCTTAACCTCTATCCCAAGAATGCATGTATGAAGTCGCCTAATCGTGGCATCTCGCTCGACTTCCACTTTCCTAAGCATGCTCGATTCCACTACTTCCACGGTATCATGTAAACACTTCCTCAAATGCGACACATGAAATACGTCATGAACCCCACTAAGGTTCTCAGGAAACTTCACTCTGTAGGCCATCTGTCCAATCCTTTCTGTAATGGGGAATGGCCCTTCGAATCTTGGTGCCAATTTCCCTACATATCCAAAACGAACTACATTTCTCAATGGTGATACTTTAATAAAAACCGTGTCTCCAACATCGAACTCAAGATCAGTTCGTCACTTATCAGCGTATGACTTTTTCCGGTCTTGTGTCGTCTTTATGTGTTTTCGAATCAAGTCTATCTTCTCCGAGGTTTCTCTAGCCATCTCGGGCCCAAGCAAAATCTTATTCGTAGATTCCCACTAACAAGTCGGTGATCGACAAAGTCATCCATATAGAACTTCAAAAGGTGCCATGCCAATACTAGTCTGATAGCTGTTGTTGTAGGCGAACTCTACTAATGGAAGGTGTTCTTCCCATGTCCCTCCAAAGTCCAAGATGCATAACCTCAAAATATCTTCCATAATCCAATTCATTCTTTCTGTTTGGTCGTCCGTTTGAAGGTGATAAGTGGTGCTCAAACACAATTTCATTCCTACCGCCTTTTGCAAGCTCTTCCAAAACTCACTAGTGAAAATGGGATCTCGATCGCTCACAATACTAGAAGGTATGCCATGTAGATGAACTATCTCTCAGAGATAAACAGATGCTAACCATGCCATTGTTCTTTTACTCTTAACGGGAATGAAATGTTCTTTTACTCATAACGAGATTAATTACTATTATTATATGCGAATTCAACCAGATGTAAATGGTCATCCCATGATCCTCCAAAATCCAATATATAAGCTCTTAAGAGATCCCCTAATACATGATTCACCCTCTCTGTTTGACCATCGGTTTGGGGATGGTATGCGGTACTGAGATGTAACTCTGACCCTAAAGCCTCTTGTAAGCTCTTCCAAAACCCACTAGTAAATAATGGATCTCGGTCACTCACGATACCTTTGGGTACTCCATGAAATCTCACTACCCACTACATATACAGTTCTGCTAACTTAGCTGCCGTTCTATTTGACTTGACGGGTATAAACCTTGCACTTTTGGTCAATCGATCCACAATCACCAATCATGACCTGATCTAATCCTTGGTAAACCGTCGATGAAATCCATTGAGATTTGTTCCCATTTCCATTCGGGAATTTCCAATGGTTGTAACAAACCACTAGGCTTCTTTTGCTCGGCTTTAACTAACTGGCAGTTCATGCACTTGTATATAAACTTCCCAACGTCTCCCTTCATCCCTTCCAAGTAGTAGGTCTGCTTCATGTCTCGATACATTTTGTTACCACCGGGATGTATAGTCAGTTTCGAGTGATGGCATTCTCTAAGCACTTCATTTCTCAATCCATTCACGTTGCGTGCAACCAGTCTCTCATTCTTTCGAAGCCATCCTTCTTGATCAAGTCCATACTTGTTCGTTGCCTCATCGTCGATACCCATCTCTATCTTGGAGATGATTTCCAATAGATTAGGATCGTCCCTCTGATTGAACCAATCCACTCAATCAAAGTCGGTCTGATTGTCAAACTTTTTAACATTTCTAGATCCAATTCACACTTAGGTCTGAAATCATATCCCGCGATATACTCAAGTTGATTCCATTCCAGAAACATAGCCCCCCAAACTGGCATATCTCCTACTCAATGCATCAGCTACCGCATTTCCCTTCCCAGGTGTGTATGCATATTGAAATCATAGGAAGCCAAGAATTCTAACCATCTCTGCTGACGAAGATTTAATTCCTTTTGAGAGAAAATATACTAATGACTTATGATCGGTAAACAACTCGAATACTTCTCCCAAGAGGTAATATCTCCACATCTTTAACGCGAACACGATCGCTGCCAATTCTAAATCATGGGTAGGATACCTTTTCTCATGCGGTTTTGGTTGTCGACTTGCATAAGCTACAACCCTACCTCCTTGCATTAGTACAACACCTAGTCCGGTACCACAAGCATCCGTGTATACGTCATCTCTTCATTCCCTTTAGGAATAACTAACACTGGTGCACACGTCAAACTTTCCTTTAGGCTCTTAAATGCGTTTTCACACCTTCCGTCCCAGACGAAAGCTTGATTCTTCTTGGTCAACTGAGTTAATGGTGCTGCTATCTTGGTGAAGTCTTGAATAAACTTACGATAATATCCAGCTAATCCTAAGAAACTTCTCACATCTGTCGCATTCTTGGGTGTAGACCAATCTTGCACCGTAGCTACCTTCGTAGGATCCACGACAATACCATTCTTTGAAACAACGTGGCCCAAAAACCTCACTTCCCTCCTCCAGAAGTGACATTTAGAAAATTTCGCTTTCAATTGGTGTTTCCTCAATACCTCCATCACTGACCTCAAATGTTCCTTGTGTTCTTCCTCTGTCCTTGAGTAAACCAAGATATCGTCTATGAACACAAGAACAAACTTATTCAATTGATCTATGAAAACCCTATTCATAAGATCCACAAAATATGTGGGCGCATTGGTCAACCCGAATGGCATGACCAACCACTCATAGAATCCAGACGGCGTTCGAAATGTCATTTTAGGTATACTCTCAGCTGCTACTTGGAGCCGATGAAATCCTGTCGCGAGATCTAATTAGAAGAACACTCTTGCTTCATTTAATTGATCAAAAAAATCACCTATCCGTGGAAGAGGATACTTATTCTTCCTAGTCACCTTGTTCAACTCACGGTAGTCTACACATAAGCGAAGTGAATCTTCTTCCTTAGTGATAAATATAACTGGTGCTCCCCACTCTGAAACACTCCTTTGGATAAATCCCTTCTTTAAAAGATCGCCCACTTGCACTCGAGCTCTCGCTTCTCCCTTGGTGCCATACGATGAAGTGGCATCATTATAGGCCTGGCATATTTCACTAAATCAATCTGAAACTCAATCTCTCGGTGTGGTGGAAGTCCGGTCACTTCCTCGAAGATGTTCGGATACTCTCCAGCGATAGGCACATCTGATAACTCATCCTGCGAGATATCGAGGGAATGTAGAAAACTAGCCATTACCTCATCACTAGGTAGGCAACCCAATACCACCCTCCGCTCATCTTCCGCTCTAATGGTCACTGAAGACCCCTCACAGTGTACCACCACCCCATATTTTTGGAGCCAATCGACTCCCAAAATAATGCCATGCCCAGTAAAGCACAAAACAAAGCAATCACAAGCAAACATACATCCATGACTCGATAAGACCAAATTATGACAAATCATACTTAGGCTAGTCAAACCACAGATCGGGTTCGTCACAACTAAAGGTCTATTGACTATCTCAGGTTCCAATTCCAACCTATCTACCAGGTCTCTAGATACGAAGGAATGAGAAGCCCCGGTATCAAACAAAACTCGAATAGGAACATCATAAATGGAAAGCATACCTTGAATAACGACACCTTTTCCCTTCTACGCCGCAGTTGGGGCATTCGACGAAGAAGGAACAACGTTGATAGCATATAATTTCACAATCTGCTTCTCCTTAGAGGTTTGTGGACATTCATTCTTTATATGTCCCACTTGGTCACAGTTGAAGCACTTCCTCTCCTCTTCTTTGCTCGATAATCTTTGATATAATGGCCCTTCTTGCCGCAACCAAAGCACTGGACCTTTTTGTTATTCTTCTTTTTCTGACCATCCTTAGTCTGGTCCTATTTCCTCTTATTCTGGGAATTATTCTTGCCTCCACCGCTTGCCCTCAGCTTTGGCTCCTCTGTAGATGTAATAGTAACCTCGGTCTTCGACTTAGGGTAAAGGCTCTCAGATCTCAATGCCTTTCCTACAATAGATTCAAATGTCTCATCGATATGGTTTATAAGTCTTTCCCCAAAGTACTCATCTGGGCAAGTTATGAACTTCTCTTTCTTCTTCTTGACAGTATCGATAAGAGATAATCCATATTTCAATAAGGTATCGAATTCAATAATATACTCCGAGACTGCCCTACCATTCTGCCTAAGTTCCAGAAACTTCCTAAACAATTCTGATTTTTGAGCAGTTGGAATAAACTTATCACTAGAACGGGTCTTGAACGGATTCCATGTAATTTGATCCTCGGGATTAGCCGCTTTGATGGCATTCCACCAATTCATTGCTCGTCCTTGAAGTTGACGCGATGCTTGCTTTCTCTTCGTTGCATCGTCGATCCCCAAATCCTCGAAGATGCGCTCACAACTATCCAGCCAATGTTGAACATCTGTTGCCGATTCTGTTTCGTGGAATGGCTTTTCACCAAGATTAATATAATCCTTGCTAAGCTTGGCGAAATCGGCTCTAGGCGCCTCCACCGCTGCAGCACCACCATTAGCTGCATTAGGAACTGCTCCCTGAGCATCCCTAAGCATCTCTCGCATGAAGGCAGTAAACATCGTCCTCATATTAGGGACATTCCCATTGTTGGCCCCTGAACCCGTACTCCTCGTATATCGGCTCATCATTCAATCAGTAAAGAGAAAAACGATTAACCATCACCTTAGTGGTGCCCGTGTAGTGCGACTTCATCCTTAGATATACTAATAGTATATATATATATAGATTTTGAAAACCAAAATAACACAAATACGCGCTCTCATATACGTGTACTATATCTCCCTGATGTCTTCCCCTAGGTTAACTACGCAACCTAGGCTCTAATACCAAGTGTGATGGCCCATCCCAAACCGGCCGACATTTCCCCGAAATGCGTTGTGCCAATGCCCGACTAGCACAGGACGGTCGTCAAGGAAAAGGGTTTTGAAACTATGAATCACAAGAACTTGTAGTACATCTCATAGTGCATGGGATAAAATATAATAATAACGTACTTGATATAAAAGAGGCGAGACAGTACATAAGCTGAAAACTAAACCATAATCATCAGAGTTGCGGAATCCAAAGTACTGCTTATGATCCAAACCATTATTACAACTTCAAAATACCATCTCTATAGAAAAATAGAAAAGGTGCACTACTAATGCCCAAATAAGTGACCACCAACAACACAGGGAGATTAGATTTATATAGCATGTGGAAGCCTCCTGCTCGTCTCCGGACAACTACTCGTGCATCAGCACCAAACCTGCCTAGCCTGCTCGTTTAGGAGCACCCAAAGTAATAAGAACAGACATAAAACTCAGGGTCAGACGAAATTCTGGTATGAGCGATAGCAACAAAATAAAGCAATAACAGGTATAAATTATCATACCCGAACCTGGACCTGCAACCGAAGAGTTAGCACAACAAGATGTACAGTACTCTAAGCTAAACACTAACATAGAGTGTAAAATAGGAGTATGCGTGTCATGGTGATAGCAAACATCAAATATAGCAATCATCCTCACATCTCTCACCAAGTGCGTAAAGTATACGATATCCACTGCTTTGATCACCAAATCCATTGGGGCCATGACGGGTCCATGCCCTTCTGGATTTCGTACAACTAATTGCCATGACCATGCCCTTCTGGTCTATAGCTAATAACCCTTCCCAGTCCATGCATCCCATGGCTCTGGGACACGGGCTAACCAGTCCATACATCCTTTGGATCTGGTTCGTCTACATGCCTCCTTTCTCATTTGTAAACTAAAGTTGTAGATATTGATAACCCCTTTGGACACGTCCCGCAGCAAAGCTGTCAGGCTATCCTTTGGAATTTGGATCGGATCTCGCCCTCCTTGACCAGCTCGCCATCTAAGGGGTCGCCCCCTAGGATCGCCCCTCCTAGGGGTCGTCGGCCTAGGTATGGCCCCTTTCCTAGGGATCGCCCTCCCTAAGGATCATCCCCTTCCTGGGGTCACCCACCTAGGGATCGCCCCCTTCCTAGGGGTCACCCCCTTTGGGATTGCCCCCATCCTAGGGGCCACCGCCCTAAGGATCGTCCCCTTCCTAGGGGCCGCCCCCTAGGGATCGCGATCCCCTACTCACCCCCTCTGCTTCGTGGCGCTCCTTCTGGTCAGTTCGTGACCCTCTCCTGGTGGCGGTTCGTGACCCCTACCCCCTTTAGGAACCAAATTTCTGCAATTTTTTCCTGTGAGCTAATTTCGCCAAACGACGTCGTTTTCAACCATTCTAACATTTCTATGACATCACAAAACATACCAATCAGCAGTAACAACGTATGGAATCAATCAAAAACATTATAACATCAATCACATGAAATATTTCAGATCAAATGTACCTAAAAGCATGGTTTTCTCCTTAATCCCCTTAACCATGTTTTAAGTATATGATTAGCAAACTTAATCCAAATTAAACCAAATTTTCACTAGTGACATAAAATAATATTTTAGATTTTCTTCATATTTTTTCAGATTTTATAATGTATAATTTCGTTAATTATCACTAATCACCCCTAATTAGCCGTAATTAGTGAATAAACATGAAAATCACTCACCTTAGCCACAAATGAAATCTTAGGTCTGAAACTTTACTATTATGGCACGGATCTCTATGTATTGCAGCAGCCCCAACTCTTATTTGATGCTAATTTGATTTGATTTGGTGTAGATTTGGTTAATTATTGAGTAGAAAGTGATTAGGAAGAGATTAGAATGAGATTTGGTAGGTGGAGGCCATTACTATGGTTCAAGAAATGTTTATGGCTGCTGGAAAACTGAATGAAGATGGTTCTCCAACTCATTTCAGCCCTCCCATAACCCTAATCTCAAAATGGGTTATGGGCCTAGCCGCTAATCACCCCGTCAATCCCAATTATGTAGTTTTTCATCTTCGAAACCTTATTTCAGTCATATCTCCCAAACGGTAAGTCCGTTTGATTAATGTGACCACTTTACGGGAAGGTAAACCGTCATCCGAATCCAATGGAAGTGGTTTCAGGACAAAATTCCTTACCAATCAAAAGTTATAAGCGAAACAAGATTCACCAAGGATAAAATGGTCATTTAAAAATTGGCAAAAATCGTGAACTTGGGAAATGACCCTAATAGTCGTTCCCCAAAGTTACACAACCATACGACTTCGTATCAGAATGAAATAAATATCTACGATCCTCCGATGCATAGAATGTGGGTCATTACATTATCGGTACTGTCTCTAAAAATGATATCTTTAATTTCCTCAAAATTTGTAGGAGCCAACTAAATATCCTGACCAATATGATTAACAATATATTTGAAAACAATGCTAGGGAAAACGACATTCTGAGAAACAAAATTAATAAAGTGTTGAAATATTTTATGGCTTCATTTTCTATATGAGAAGCATCATTTAAAATATTTCAACTTAATTCAAGAACTTTACCAATGTCATTAATATGTTTTCTATCATACATATTAGCAGAAAAAACTTAAAAGCCTCATCATCATAAGACAACTAGTCAACTTTGGTTCTTTGTCTAAGACTGATAGATAGCATATGAAGAGCACTGTCTAATTCTTCTTGAATGTAAAAATAGCATTAACATTATCATGATCTGAGCTATCATCATCTATAATGCTCCACAGCTTAGCACAATTTTCCCTAAGAGTTTTGATATCCTCTGAGTTCCTATTATTGTTGCAATTTTCAAGGTTATTCTTCACATATTGGAGTGTTTTATTAAATTTGAACCATGCAATACTATAAAAATTGTTGTTGAGACAACCTTTAAATACCTCTGCATAAGAGTTATCACTAGTCTAACCATTAATATCTCTAAAATGGAAATTAGTCTTGGCAGAACTATTTATAAAGAAATTGACCAAACTTGGGGTGTGATCACTAGTGGACTGAGGCAGTATGCTAAACTTATAATTGGTGAATGTATGTAAAAAATGTTGATTGAAAAGAGCCCTATTAAATTTTCATTGTTTGTCTCTATATTCACCAAATTTCCAAGTGAACTTAATGCCATATGTTGTAGGTTCAAATAAGCCAGAAATTAACATAAAATTGCTCAAAATTTTTAACTTTTTGAAAAGGAAGAGGTATAACTCGTCTCTTTTCATAAGGGTGTATAGTGGTGTTAAAATAACTAATTATCGTCTAAGGAACAATAATTATTTTATCGAACTTTAGTAAAGTGTTCCACAAAGCAAGTCTAGTTTTCTCCTTATTTGAAGCATAAGCAATGTGATAAAAATAAAAAAACCACCCTTGTTTTGAAGTAGTGAAAGAACTAAAAGTCAAGATCGTCGTAATTTAACTCCCAAAAATTTGGGTCCACCATTTCCACCATGATTGTTGTTGTGAATTATATTCCAGTTGAGTAAAAAATTATTATGATAATATTTTTTTATTATCATCCATTTTATTCTATAATAAACACAAAATTTGTGGATTATGAGTTCTAAGTAAATTGGATAAATCCAATTTTCGTTCAGGGGAGTTGAGTCCCCTAACACTCCAAACAATGATCGTCATTAATATAATAAAATAAAGGATATAGTTAATGAATATGAGCACTTTAGTTAAGCATTGTAAGTGCAATCATCCTCTTTAAACCTCATTTTATTCCCCTTCTTTTTGTATTGCTTACTGTTTCTAATAGAAAGAAGATCATCCCATTTGTTGTTCTTGGTGCTGTTACTTTTTCTGAATTTTGCATCATCATTAGCTTCATCTGAATTTAGATCATTGAGACTCTTTATTCACTTCTTTTTTTTTTCAATGCAGATTTTTCTGTAGAAGAGAAAGTGTAGATTGCCTTTTGAATTTCCTTTTCTGAGATTTCTTTATGTGGAATAAATGCAAGACTTTAGGAAAAGCGATGGATTGGTACAACTGGTCCAATCAAGAGATCAAGCTTGCGCTATAGTGTTGTAGTTTTATCTATATTCATTTCGTCATTACTGGTATCTAATCTTGAGCTTTCTTTAAGGCAACAAGACCCAATAAACTGATTCTTATTTGCCTTTGTGGAGTGTGCTGAATGTACGCCATTGTTTGTTGCTGATTAATATTGGGTGATAGAAAATCACCCTTATTGCTTTCAATGACAATTTGAGGTTGCGGGTTCTTGGGTGAACATGCAATATCTTGAGCCATATTTGTGAGTTCTGGGTCTGCATTGTTGTATGTGTTAAAATCATTTGTGTTTTCTTCTTCTTTATCATAAGTATTGGATTGAAAGATGAAAGTGGTTCGCTCCTTTGTTTGATCAAGGGGTTTGGCATTTATGTCGGTTTCTTGATTATGCTCAGGTGTGGAGCCATTAGTGGCTTTTTCTTTCCAAAATTGCTTGATGTTGCAAGTCTTAGTGTTTGACCGAAGCATTTACAGTATGCACATCATGGGGTGATCCATTCATATAGAATTTCTTGAACAATGATACCCTCATCATGCATTGTGATGTGGGCTTCTTCGGGTAAATCTGAACTTGTCTTTTTCTCCACCAAAATTTTGATGAAGATTAATCTAGTTCCATCTGTTGTTTGTTCATCTAGTTTCATAGGTTTGCCACAATGCTAGCAATAACATTGGTTGGCTTCTTGTCCCACAACCTCAGATTAAATTCTAGTAGTCTGACCCATATTAGGATGGAGTTTAACAAGTCATGATCAAGAATTTCTTTCTTAGACCATTTTGTAAGAATTATGAGTTTCCCATTAATAAAGTACGAATTGCCTTTCAAAGTTTCTCACAGTCTATAGAACTGAGGAATATAATGATAAAAAATTCCATTGTTGTGAGTGAATATTTTGAATTTACTAGTTGGATCCCATTTTCGTACAACTTAATCCCTGAAATGATGATAGGGTAGCCTATTGCCATATACGTAGACAACAATTGAACAACTCCATTTTAATTTAGTTCTTTTACCGACCTCTTCCTTCACAACGATCATTTTTTAGATATTGATAGTGATTGGAGACACATAAATGAGGTCGAAATTAAAACTCAGACCTCCCTTCTTTAAAATATCACCTAAGAGCTAGCAGATTTTGGAATATCAGAATTTTCTATAGTAGATTTATTCCCGTTTTATCCCGTATATTGGATCTAGGTTGATAAAAACTAAATCTTGTATGGGATCTTGCAGCCAACTTATGATACGATAGGGTAGGAGAAGATCTTGTAGTCATATTCGAATTCGACACGGAAGATTTACGTTCATAAATCAGGTTATTTCTTGTTGGCTCCAGATGGACGTGATTAGATTTATTCTTATGATTCACTAGTTGAAGGCCATCATTGTCAACAGGAATAAAGGTAGGTTGTTGTGGAGGAGCGTTGTGAGTTGGTAGAGGAGGATAATGAGAAGGGGAGGTTGAAGAAGAGCCCCTAAATTGATCAGGATTATCAACAAATATTGGATTATTGGATACTTTCATAGTAGCCATGGCTGCAAGAGAGAGAGAGAGAGAGATTTTTTGTACCAACTATTATTCACTTTTAGGGAAATGCAATTAAATTTGCAGCATCTAAGTAAAAGAGAGTTGTTCATGAGCTTTATTGACATATGCATATGAGTATTAGGATGCAGGCATAGGTTATTGAGGCTTGTGACCTGATCTAAGACCAATCAGTTATTGCGGTCATTTTGAGTATTCTTGTATTAAAAATCATGTGCCTCTCAACCATTGCATATATCATGCGAGATGTTTATTTTGTTTTGGGTCATGTTACTCTAAGGCCCGTATAAGCATGTATAAATAAGTATGCAATGCCAATACATATATCATTTGATCAATAAGAGAATTCTGCAACATTATTTATTCAATACAATTCATTGTACCAAATTTATCAAACATGGTATCAGAGCAAACTCACATTGCTTAGTAGCAAACCATGTCTCATCAGAACATCTTTTTCATTATTTGAGACAAATTCGATCGATCCAAAGAGTTTACAGATATGGTTATCAAGATTAGTTATCACCATTTGATTGCGTGCCATCCTAAAGAAAGGGATCCTAAAAATTTCATCATTTCGCTCTCCTTTGGTTGTATCTCCAACCATCAGTTGTTGTTTCCAATCATCTATAGGTCTGACAGTGCCAACCACAACATGTAGATCAACCATTATCTCTACAGACCCGGTTGCACAACTGTTTCCTGATCCAGTGCGGTCATTTTTTGATTTGCAAGTGCTTTTTCCCAAAAATTTCCTTTATCCAGCCTTCTTGATCAACAACCATGACTGAAGACGATATCGTAGCCTCATCGACGTCTTTGTAAGAAACTGTCAGTCCTCAAACTATATAAAACTAAGAATTGATAAAGGTTATAATCAAACCACAGAGCCAATTCATATCAATTCAACTAGATGAATCTAACTACATGCTACGGAAACTACAAATAGAAATAGTAGTAAAATATTATGGTTTTGAAGACTACATATATGGAGCAAAGACTGTACCATCATCGGATATAATGAGGGTAAACTGACAACAAATCAAGATTATGTTACTCATCAAAGTCAAGACAATCTTGTTAGTTTTCGGCTTATGTCATCTGTTTGTCGCGTATAATTGGATGCAAGCACATAAAGCAAGGTCAACATTAGAAAGAGCATGTACATCTCAATCTACAATAAGAATATTGTACTATAAAAGGAAACTACAAAATATAAGAAAAGAAGATCGAATAATGAATGAGTATTTCATGAAAGTGAAGGGGTTATGCCATCAATTGTCATGCCTTGGGCATAAAATATTTTAAAGTTATCAAGTTCCTATATAATTGGTGGCCTAGATGATGAATACGGGACATTGGCTACCTTTATATCATCAACTGAACCAACTCCCTCTCTATAACATGTATATTAGGTTGTCTTAGCTCATGAAGGAAGGTTTCAACAAAAAAGAAAACAATTCTGAATATTAAACCAACTGTGTCTTAAACAACATAGTCAGAAATCAATAAAAAGGAAACAATTTTTGAAGTCAAATAAACAACGATCAAAGGGGTGGTCAGACTGGAAGACGAAGAGGTAGAGCGGGAAGATGGAATAACAACAACAGGTACAAATATCAAATTTGTTATAAATTTGGATACAAAGAAAATCGTTGCTACTTCAGGTTCGACTCAAATTACAACAACAATCAACAAAGCAATAATACTAATAGAGTTAGACAACTAAATGCAAACCTAATCAATAGGTAGTCTGATAGCAAAAATGGTCAAGATGGTGCATTAGAACTAGCAAAGATTGGTGACAATCAAGATGATGCATGGTACCCTGACTCTGGTGCAACCAACCATTTAACCAACAATATGAACAATCTCAAACTTGGACATAAGGAGTACAAAAGTAAATGAACTTTACTTATGAGTAATGGTAACTCAATCTCTATCACCCCCCCCCCCCGAAATGCAACTGTTAATGGAGCTAAACAGCTCTACTTAAACAACTTACTAAGAGTGCCACACATAAGAAAAATCTAACGAGTGTGATAGTGTGCTAGAGATAAAAATGAATTTTTTGAGTTTCACCTAAAAAAGATATCCTAACTAGAGAAACTCTCTTGCAAGGTAGAGAATCTAAGGGATTATACAAATTTGATGTTCGAAACTCAAGAAATTCAAGCTATAAAGTATCTTGATGTAATGTGACTGAGCTGAATGAAAATTTCAAGACATTTAACTTTTGGCTTGTAAACTTGGTCATCCAAGTAAAAGAATTATAAATCAAATTATTGATGACAACAATATTACTGCAAGTATTCTTGAAACATATGTTCGCTCATATTATCAGATAGGATAAAGGCGTAAGCTTACATTTCAAAATTCTAAAACAAATTACTCTAAATAACTAGAATTGGTTGCTATTGATCTATAGGGACCAACTCCAATTGTTTCTAATTATGGATATAAATACTAAACCTCATTTACTGGTGCACATTCAAGATATGTGTAGATATAGTTTTAAAGTCAAAATAAGAAACTAACAATGTAGTGATGAAGTTCATAACCTATGCAAGGAAACAGTTAAACTGTCAGATCAAGACATTACAAATTGATGGGGGTAAAGAATGCTTACCTTTAAAAGAATTCTTCAACAAAAAGGAATAACTCATAGGTTAACTTTCCCACATAATTCTGAATAATATGAGCATATAAAGAGAAAGCACAAACATATTGTTGAGATTGGTCAAACACTTCTTGCACAAGCATCACTGCCATTAAAGTTATAGCATGATGCTTTTGTCATAGCAGTGCACTGATAAATAAACTTCCTATAAAGGTACTTAATTTCAAGTGCCCTGTAGAACTGTTAATAAAATTATTTGGTTGTCTGTCATTTTCCTACTTAAGACCCTACAATAAGCACAAACTTTATTTCAGATCCTAACCTTGTACATTTCTGGGTTATGTTATTAATCACAAGGGATACTAATGTATTGATAGTAAGGGGAGAATTTACATATCAAGACATGTAATATTTAATGAAAAAAAAAATCCCTTTCAATAGTCATGAGTACAACACTTCAAGAAAAATATATAATCTAAGGTATTCTCTATTTCCAATACCTGAGTGGAATGATGATGTCATCCTTATGCAAAATAAATGTGATACCGAAACACGGCATCAAGCACCCCAACATGCTTGCACACCTCATCACACCTTGTCCATAAGTGGACCAAGTCAAGAAGTGCATGGATCATCATACAATGTTGATGCATGCTCACAACAAGTCAACACTAACTCATATGATATTAGCAAACATGATACACAAGAAGACCAGGGCAATAGGAATAAGAAAACTCAAACTTAAAATAACCATCATATGGTCAGAAGAACAAAAAGTGGTATATTCTGTAACACCCTGTATTTTCTATGTTTATTAAAGTAACGAATTAAAGAATACTAAATTGTAAAAGTGAGAATTAAGGGAAACGGGTTAGCCATTGCATTCATCTCGGAATTTTGCTTAAGATAGAGTCCGAGTTTGCATGAATCGGACTCCGTATGAAGAAGTTATGGAGTTCAGAAGATTTCATGGTTAAAAAATAAATTAAATAATTAAAAAAAAAAAGCAGTTTGAATTTCAAATTTAGGCAAAAGAGGCTGAGCGGGAAAATTCCCGCTCAAGGGGTCGACCCCCCCAGGGGGAGTCGACATAGGTGTCGACCCCCCTATAGGCCCCCTGTAGGGGTCGACTCCTGTATTCCGATCCAAACAGTGACGATTTCTGACTCGCTGCTAAGTCCCTAGGGCATAGGTGGTGGTTTCTGGATAGCTTTATCTGGTCTTGATGGTTCTGATTGCTGCTAGGTTGATCTAATGGCTCACATAAATCTAAACTTCTATATAAACAACCCCAACCCTCAACCCTAAACCACACAATTTCATGCCAAGGAGCCGTCATGCTGTCCATGGTCAACCTAGCATAGCCACCATTCTTCTCCAACTAGAAAGCAAGCTAGGAAGCAAGCTAGAAGCCTCAAACCAAATTAAAATTAAAGAACTAGTAGTCTACATCAAAGGATAGCTTTTCAGTTTTAGAAAACAGATCCCAGAAAACAAGATTTTTCTTTTGTTTGTAAGTTCGGTTATTCTTTAGATGTGAACAAATAAAAGTCATGATCTGTAATAAAGCGAAACTAGAACTGCGCCTAGTTGTAAGAAAATGGTGATGCTGATTCATGTCTATTCTTGTGACAATTCTATCATATATGCCTATGAGACTATTGTGGTTTATTGGACTTTTCTTGTTGTATGTTAAACAAATCATGTATTATATAAATTTGGTGACTCTTTCATGTTATGTTACATGCAAGTTTTTAGGCTAAGTCGTATATGCCTATATGTTTAGATCTACATTCTCATATGTTTAGATCTATGTTAATTTGATCCAACTCAAATGCAAGTTCACATTTACATGCCTAACTAGATTTGTGTAATTCTATGTAAGTTCCTGTTCATATGCTTAAGATTCATGTTAATTGGATCTAAAATGCAAGTTCATTGTTCTATGCCAAATTTATATGACACATGTTTAGTTAGATCCGTATTATTTTATGTTGTTGGAATGGTACATGCTCCTTTCTTTTCCCTTTTGAGTTAGGCTAAATTGCGAGCCTAACGTCCTATGTGAATTATGCGAACGTATAACGGGGGTAACATTGAAAAAAAACATTAAATTACATATTATTGGCATAGTTTGGCTCATAATCATGTAAATGATTAGTGGCATGAAATGGTATAATTTATATACCTAAAAATTATGAACATGATTTAGAGGGTAAATGGGGCATGACTTGAATGACAATAATTGTGGATAATTTACATATAAATATGAAGGGTAAATATGTAGATTAAGTAAAAGACGAATATGCCTAACCCGAGGTTAGATTGAGTTACGGTGTAAGACTGCCCGGAACCGCCCGGCACATCCAACAACCGTAACAACATAGATCTAATGTGAGAGGTTAGCACATTAAGCCCAAAAGAACCCGAGGTTAGATTGAGTTGTGGTGTAAGACTGCCCGGAACCGACCGGCACATCCAGCAACCACAACAATATAGATCTAATGTGAGAGGTTGGTGCTTTAATGAATGAATTAAAGCTAAGGAATAGGCAACCTAAGAAGGTAGGGTTAAGTTAATTAAGGAAACACTTAACCAATACATCATGTTAACTAAACTGATGGGTGAGGTTAGGTTAATTCGAGAACACTTAACCATTTTAACATGTTGATTAGGAAACCCTAGTAACGGGGACCCATTTCTGCAGTAACCCACATAGATGTATCATGGTACCCTGAACTAGGCAGGGTGGGGCACGATTACTGGGCTGATTATAAGCGGTCAAAACAACGGCGGGTGGTGAGTCAGTGTAGGTTCTGACGGAGTGCAGGTGTGCACGTACTCCGGAGTGGAAAAAGCAGGCATTGGGCATCAATAGTTATACACTATGCATCTTGAATTGTGTCAGGTTGCCACCATAGGATTTGATACACCCCATGGTGGGACCAGCACAGGTATCTACAATCAAGCAGGGCCGAATGACACAAGTGGTAAACGTATACGAGTAGGTCCAATCGATAAGGGGGATCATTCTTTTATGAACACGTGAGGCTGATTGAAACAATAGTTAGTAGGTGCAGAGAAATGATAATGAGTACGATAGCATATTTAGTATATCTTACCTTATTTGTTGTTATCTTATTTGTAGGGTATTGTCCTATGTTCAGTTTATTCATGTCATGATCTTTTTACCTATTTACATGCTGAATAATCACTGCACTTACCAGGCTTATGTCTGACCCATTTTCTTTTGTCTTCTTTTCTTCCGTTCCCCCCCCCCCGGTCCGCATGGAGGGAATACTTCAGCTTAGTTCAGACCCTTTCCAGCTTGAAGAGAGTAGATGTATTGTAACACCCCACCTCCGCCAGGGCCACTCTTGCAAGGACACTGGCTTTGGAGGGGCGTTAAACAAGGTAAACATGCATGCAGATATCACAAGACAGAACATATAAGTAAAACAGAGTAGTAAAGCAGCGGATAAATCTTAGCATTTCAAAACCATAGTCATGTTACAACAAAGTACTTGTTCATTATTTTCCAACAACAAAGTCTAGATAAAAGCATAAACTGAAAAACTGAAATACATAAAGTACTATCCCCAAAATGAAGTGATAAACCATAGCTAGCTCAATGTCCAAAACCGTACATGAGAAAATCCAGTAAGCAAGCTGTAAAGATCCAAGCTAAGCTCCAATGTTCCCACCCTGAGAACCCGAGGGGGGGGGGGGGAAACGGAAGAAAAGAGGCGAAAGAAAACAGGTCAGTCAAAAAGACTGGTAAGCCCTACTACTATCTGTCTATGAACTAGTAAAGTTAACTGGCATGAGAAGCTGAGATGAACATAAGGATAACAACATACTAGCATGATGATAACTAACAAGATAGATAAAGGTGTTATCGCATAATTAAGGTTAAGTTTTGCACCACGGGTGTACTAGCATTCTAACATGTCAAGTAAAAACAAGAATTGATCACTTGGCCCAAGCTTGGCCCATCATCATGAGGTGACCTAAATTAAGGTCCAACTACACGGTCTAGTCGATCGGCTCCCTATAAGCCTAACTCGTCAAGTGTCGGTGTCATGCGGCCTAATCATGTAATGTAGTTGACTGTGCAGGGTCCACCCTAGGGTGTATCTGGCCCTACGGTGTAACCCTCAGACATCATACCATGATGCACAGTCCAAACCTACCGGTGCCCGTGTTCAACTCCGGACTTGATGTGCACGACCATGGTCCGCCTGAACAACCGGGGCATCATTCAGCCGTCTCTTTTGGTCTCTTACAATCAGCCCAGTAATCGTGCCCCACCCTAGCCTAGTCCTAGGGTCTTATGATACTACCTAGAAGGTTACTGCTGAAAAGGACCACACAACTAGGGTTTCTTAACGGGTTAAATGTGGTTAACCCGATCCAAACGAGGATTAAATCGGTTAAGAGTACCCAAGGCTCCTGACTTAACCTCGATTAATCCATCAAGACCAAATTGGTTAAGTATTAAGTGGACCATGACTTAACCCTAATCAGGAGGCATTAATTAACTTAATGCGCTTTAACCTCTCACATTAGACTTTGTTGTGGTTACTAGTTAAGCCGGGCGGGTCCGGGTAGCTTTACACCACAACTAGGTCTAACCTCGGGTTCGAGCACAACATGACCAACTTCTCACATTGGGTCCTATTGTTTGTAGCCACTAGTTAAGCCGGGCGGGTCCAGGTAGATTTATGCTACAAACTCAACCCAACCTCGAGTTGGCCACACTCATATTTTCTAAGTGTCATGTCCATTATGTTTCCAAAACATAATTACAAGTTAACATATCACGTCATGTTACAAAAATCATGTTCATGTCATTATGTTCCCCAACCCCAACGTAATCCCATCGTTTACATAATCGCAACAACGCATAAAGGATAAAATAGGGAACTTGGCATAACCATGACATAAAGGTGTGGAAGCCACAAGTTTAACATGGTGGCATATGAAATGTACATATGTTCATATACTTGCATATTGCATTATTAGGCTTCAAAAGCATGCATAAAACCAAACTTAGCATATGAGTGATACATGGTGATAAATAACATGTAGAAGTTGCTAGAAGTTCGCATTTTGCCTCACATGCAAGTTATCATAAGGGATATGATAACTTCCATGTTGCCAAAATGCAACCTTTAATATAAAGCTTGGAGCTTTATGCTCAAAACCTCAAGTTTAACTTGCATAACATGATAACATGATCAACCCAAACTTGCATAACATAGCAACATGTGTCATACATAATGATTAAACCAACTTGCATAATGATCATCCAAACTTGCATATAATGATCAACCAAACTTGCATATAATGATCAACCAAACTTGCATATAATGACCAACTAAACTTGCATATAATGATCAACCAAACTTGCATATAATGATCAACCAAACTTGCATATAATTACCAACCAAACTTGCATATAATGATCAACCAAACTTGCATATAATGATCAACCCCAAACTTGCATCATTCATTTAACTTTAGAGTTCAAAGAAAGAAAGTAGAAAAGGGCTTACAATGCTATGAAGACACAAATAAATAGTTATTAAAAGATTGAGACGAAGCCCTTATGCAATCACCAAAAAGACCCAAATATGCAAGCTCCAAATGAAAAACCCTTGAGCCAATTCAATAAAAACCCTTGCTTTGAAATAGAAATGTTGCAACTTGACTTGAATGCAAGCTAAGAACACTCATACAAGTTTGAAAACACTTGTATGAACTCAAAATCTCTCATAGAAATTAACTTAGAAATTTTAGCATGAGAGTGGAGGCCATGAGAGGAACAAATTTGACATAGTTTAGTTGTAGGATTGAATAATGGTGATTTAGGCTAGGTTTGGGGTCTTTTTATAGAGGATTAGGATAGTATTAGCCATAGGATTAACCCTAGATTCAATCCAAGCCATCAAAGCATGTCTTGGGGAAGAAGTCAAGTGTAGGAACCATCTAGGGCCTTTAGATTAAAGCTGAACCATGAGAACCATTCAAATGCACAATCTGCATTTGAGCGAATCGGCCTACGGGTTGACATCCAAACACCCTGGATTAACCCCTAGTCGACCCAGCAAGCTTGGGTCGACCTCAAAAATCGGCCGGTTCGGTTATTCCCCTATCCCAATTCGCTGTTTTGAACATTTTTGCATATTTATTTATTAAATTTTCAATTATATATATATATATATATATCAATATATATATATTTCTCTGCGCAACCCATTTCACTTAATTAAGTATACTTTAATTTGTGAATTTTTCGTGAAACTTCGCGAGGCCATATCTTGGTCATACGGACTCCGATTTTCGAAAACTCAGACTCTATTTCGCGTATTTTTCCGAGACGAACGCAATGGCACAGCCCGTTTCCCTTGATTCAGATTTTACAGTTTAATTCTTCCTCCATTTATGTTATAACATGTTATTCAAAAATATGGGTTGTTACATTCTCCCCTCCTTAAAGGATTTCGTCCCCGAAATCTCCAAGTTAGGACGAACGTATCCTACCATCCATCATCCATCTACTCAAAACATCATCCACGAGCAATCATTGTCCTTAAAAGGTTCTAAATGCTGTATGATCACATGCAAATGTGTGTGTATATGTACTTATCTAATGCGAAAATCAGGAGGTTACTGATTCAGTAAACCCCCTTAATGCAAAATATGTTAGTGAAATGAGTCCATATGTATGCAAATTCCTAACATAATTTATAATCTCTACATGAGTGCACATAACATTCATCCATATGCAACATCCACGTGATAGCATAACAAGTTTTCATCCATGAATAAGCATAAACACTCATGCATATGCGGTATGAAAGTGTGTGAGCCGATCTTAGTGCCTAACGTGTATCATGCATCCACGAGTATCCACGTGCAAACACTTGCAACCACTTGCAACCATCAAGCATAACATGTTTCAAATACATGTTTCATCCAAAGGGTTTCTACCTAAGGTCCTCATGACAAGTTTAACGAGATAACAAGATAAACAAGATAAACATGGATAAAAAGAAAGATATGCTAATTAGGAAAAGAGATCAAGAGTGTACCCTCAAAAAGAAATTGATAAAGCCCACGCATCTTCTCCTCGGTTTCCCAAGTTGCATCTTCGTCGGTTTCACCCCACTGAACTTTCACCAATTTGACTTCTCGATTCCTTAGCTTCTTGATCTCCGTTCCCAAGATACGAATCGGAGCTCGTCTCAGGGTTGCCTCTTTCTCTACCTCAATGTCTTCAAGAATGCTTGGTTCAACCACTTTGGCGGACTCATGAAGGCACTTTCGGAGATGCGAGACATGAAAGACATTATGCACTCCGGCTAGCTTTTCGGGCAATTCCACCTTATAGGCCATCTTTCCAATTCTTTCTATGATAGGGAAGGGTCCTACGAACCTTGGTGCCAGCTTCCCAACTGCTCCAAAACGTACCACATTACGCAAAGGAGAAATCTTCACGAAAACCATGTCTCCCACTTCGAATTCCAAATCTGCCCTTCGCTTGTCAGCATAGGATTTCTGTCTATCTTGGGCCGCTTTCATCTTTCTTCTCACTAATTCAACTTTCTCGGATGTGTCCCGTATCATATCGGGCCCAAGTATAAGTTTATCTGTTGTCTCCCACCCACAAGTTGGTGACCTACACGGCCTCCCATACAAAGCTTCAAATGGTGCCATCCCTATGCTGGCTTGATAGCTATTATTATAAGCGACTCTACAAGAGGAAGGTGGTCTTCCCAAGTACCACCGAAGTCGAGAACACAAAGCCTCAAGAGATCTTCTAGCACTCTATTCACCCTTTTCGGTTTGGCCATCCGTCTGGGGGTGATAGGCTGTACTCAAATTCAATCGCGTACCCATCGCTTCTTGCAAACTATTCCAGAACTGGCTAGTGAAAATTGGGTCACGATCGCTAACTATGCTAGAAGAAACTCCATGCAACCATACTATCTCTCGAAGATAAACAGATGCTAGCCATGATACGGTCCTCTTGCTTTTCACCGGAAAAATGGGTTCTCTTCGTAAGTCTACCAATTATTACCCATATCCCATAAAGCCCAAATAGTTTGGTGACGAACTTCTTCACCCCAACCATATATCACAAATAGGCTAGTCATACTCCTTAGGGGGTTTGCAACAGATCTAAGATTGAGGATAGGACCGAGAGGATATACTTAAAAGATAGCGTGCGAGTAAGCTCTACGGAACAATAGGGATCAAGGATATACTCTTAGAAAGAGATTAAATGCGCGTATCTAGTCTTCGATCTTCTAAGCCGCATTTTCTTGTGCTTAATCCCATCGTGCCCCGACCGTCTTTTAACTTCGCAATTCCGTAGTTCTTAATTCTTGTTCCCAAAATATGAGTTAGAACTCATTTCACCGTTGCCTCTCGTTCCACTTCCACTTATTCTTTGCCTAAAATACTTGGCTTAAACATAACTGCATGCTCATGGTTTCGTGCAAGCTTTCCAAGATTCGTTAGTGAATCTTGGATCTCATTTACATATTATACGGTATCCCACACAGAAACTATCTCTTGAAAACAGTGCCAATCCACGTTGCCAAACTGGAGCTGAGGTAAGGGCTCTCTTGAGCCTTTGAAAAGCAAGCTCACACTCCAAGTCCCATGCAAAGACTAAGTTCTTCTTCGTCAACTTAGTAAGAGGGGCCGAAATCTTAGCGAAGTCCCTGATGAACTTCCTATAGTAGCCCGCCAGACCGAGAAAGCTTCTCACTTCGGTTGCATTCCTCGGAGTCTTCCAGTCTTGAACCACAACCACTTTCGCGGGATCCACCGCTATGCCTTGCTTAGAAACTATATGTCCAAGAAACCGAACTTCCTTTCTCCAGAAATGGCATTTGGAGAACTTGGCTTTCCACTGATGCGCTCTAAGCGTATCCATCACTTCCTTGAGATGCCTTGCATGTTCTTCCTCATCCTTTGAGAAGATCAGTATATCATCCACGAAGACAACGACAAACTTGTTAAGGAACTCCCTGAACACCCTACTCATCAAGTCCACGAAGTATGCGGGTGCATTAGTCAAACCGAATGGCCTGACAAGTCATTCAAAGAATCCATCTGGAGTCCTAAACGCAGTTTTATCAATGCTATCCTCAGCTACTCTAAGCTGATGGAATCCGGTGGCTAGATCGAGTTGAGAGAAAACAGAAGCACCAAAAGAGATCATCAATCCTCGGTAACGGGTGCCTATTCTTCTTTGTCAGCTTGTTCAAATCTCGATAATCAACACATAGACGAAGCGAACCATCCACCTTAGTAGAGAATACCACCGGAGCACCCCATTCAGAAATGCTTCGCCTAAAAAAAAATTTCTCAAGCAACTCCTTGATTTGCTTACTGAGCTCCCTTCTCTCACGTGGAGCCATGTGCCTAACTGGTAATGATACTGGCTTGGCATTATCAACTAGATAAATGCGGAAATCTATCTCTCGTTTAGGGGGTAACCCCCTAACTTCTTCAAAGACATCAGGATAGTCTCGGACCACCCTTACAGATTGCAGATCATCGATGGACGAGTCGAGAGATTCAAGATAACATAACATGACGGGACCTCTAGGGTTACAAGAAATTTCCAGGGTATTACCGAGGCGAGTCATGAGCCTCACCACCCTATGCTCACAATCGAGGATGGCTCCATAACTGGACAACCAATCCATGCCCAAGACCAACCCATATCCCGTGACCCCGAGAACCTAAACATTACACATGAATTCTATGCTCAAGATAGAGATTTTCAAATCCACACAAATCACAGGTAGATGGGCGGAACCCCCAATTGGATTTGAAACACAAACGGGATCCTCAACTAAGCTAGTACTTAGGTGCAACCTTTCAACAATATCAGAAGAGATAAAACTATGCGATGCGCCAGAATCAAATAAGGTGCGAACAGGAAAATCAGAAATGTAAACATGAATTTCTATAAAAACTCTACCTCGATCAAAAGCTGGAAGAGCAAGGAGAGCCTGCAATTGTCCTCCAGAGGGTCCTGCTTGCTGAGTTTGCCTCTTCCCTTGTCCTAGCTTTTTCGGGCAATCCTTACTATAGTGTCCAGACTCTCCGCAATGAAAACACTCGCCTAACCTCCTCTTCTTCTTCCTGCAATCTTTGGCTATGTGCCCCTTGATCCCACAAAAGTTGCATTTCATCTTCTTATTGTTTTTGTCTCTTTTCTCAGCATCTTCCTTCTTGCCTTGGGACTCATTTGCCTTGACCTCCTTCTTGCCACTCTTATCTTCTTGAAGCAGGGCCGTATTTACCAAACTCTCGAAGGTCGCCCCCAGAGGTATATGAGACATGGCCAAACCGCGCAATGGCTCTTTCAATCCTAGAGCAAAGTGTAGGGCCTTCTTCCGAGCTGTGTTTACCAATTCTAGACCGAACTGAGCAAGTTGATTAAACATATCCACGTATTCCCTAACTGTCATGTCCCCTTGCTTTAGAGATAGGAACTTCTCCATCTGAAGATTCTCTTCTGTCGATGATAGGAACTTTAGTCCAAACCTTCTCCTAAAGTCATCCCAAGTCTCAATGGGTCTAGTAGTGGTGGTGACTACCCACCAATAAGCGGCTTCCCCTTTCAATAGCCATACCGCCAACAGAACTTTCCTACGATCTTCCACATCCAAGATATCAAAGAGGTCTTCAGCTTCCTTTAACTAGTTTCTTGCCTCCACAGAAGTCTCCGTTCCGACAAAATTATTGCAACCCATCGCCTTAAAGTCTTTGCAAAGCTCCGCGAAATTCACTTGTGTATGCTGAGGGGGAGGAGGAACCTCAGCTACGCGAGGAGGAGAGATGTTAGCGACGGGGGAAGGAGGAGGAATGTTTGCGGGGCCGGCTTCATTCGCCCTTGCCTCCATAAATCTCCGGAACCAGACGGGTACTTGTACGCCTTCCGGGATGTTAAAGCGATCGGCCATACTAAAACGAAGAAAAAGATAGATTCAGAACGAAGAAACGAAGGATAGTGCTATGGCTTTTGGGGAATAGCCTTTTAAAATAAACTAGACTTTTCTTGAAAAATACTTAATTGGTTTTGAAAATAGTTTTTCAAAAGGTAAGTTTTAAAAAAAAACCTTTTGCTCGAATCTTGTAAACCTTATGCTCTGATACCAAATGTAACACCCCACCTCCGCCAGGGCCACTCTTGCAAGGACACTGGCTTTGGAGGGGCGTTAAACAAGGTAAACATGCATGCAGATATCACAAGACAGAACATATAAGTAAAACAGAGTAGTAAAGCAGCGGATAAATCTTAGCATTTCAAAACCATAGTCATGTTACAACAAAGTACTTGTTCATTATTTTCCAACAACAAAGTCTAGATAAAAGCATAAACTGAAAAACTGAAATACATAAAGTACTATCCCCAAAATGAAGAGATAAACCATAGCTAGCTCAATGTCCAAAACCGTACATGAACAAATCCAGTAAGCAAGCTGTAAAGATCCAAGCTAAGCTCCAATGTTCCCACCCTGAGAACCTGAGGGGGGGGGAACGGTAGAAAAGAGGCGAAAGAAAACAAGTCAGTCAAAAAGACTGGTAAGCCCTACTACTATCTGTCTATGAACTAGTAAAGTTAACTGGCATGAGAAGCTGAGATGAACATAAGGATAACAACATACTAGCATGATGATTAACTAACAAGATAGATAAAGGTGTTATCGCATAATTAAGGTTAAGTTTTGCACCACGGGTGTACTAGCATTCTAACATGTCAAGTAAAAACAAGAATTGATCCCTTGGCCCAAGCTTGGCCCATCATCATGAGGTGACCTAAATTAAGGTCCAACTACACGGTCTAGTCGATCGGCTCCCTATAAGCCTAACTCGTCAAGTGTCGGTGTCATGCGGCCTAATCATGTAATGTAGTTGACTGTGCAGGGTCCACCTTAGGGTGTATCTGGCCCTACGGTGTAACCCTCAAACACCATACCATGATGCACAGTCCAAACCTACCGGTGCCCGTGTTCAACTCCGGACTTGATGTGCACGACCATGGTCCGCCTGAACAACCGGGGCATCATTCAGCCGTCTCTTTTGGTCTCTTACAATCAGCCCAGTAATCGTGCCCCACCCTAGCCTAGTCTTAGGGTCTTATGATACTACCTAGAAGGTTACTGCTGAAAAGGACCACACAACTAGGGTTTCTTAACGGGTTAAATGTGGTTAACCCGATCCAAACGAGGATTAAATCGGTTAAGAGTACCCAAGGCTCCTGACTTAACCTCGATTAATCCATCAAGCCCAAATTGGTTAAGTATTAAGTGGACCATGACTTAACCCTAATCAGGAGGCATTAATTAACTTAATGCGCTTTAACCTCTCACATTAGACTTTGTTGTGGTTACTAGTTAAGCCGGGCGGGTCCGGGTAGCTTTACACCACAACTAGGTCTAACCTCGGGTTCGAGCACAACATGACCAACTTCTCACATTGGGTCCTATTGTTTGTAGCCACTAGTTAAGCCGGGCGGGTCCGGGTAGATTTATGCTACAAACTCAACCCAACCTCGAGTTGGCCACACTCATATTTTCTAAGTGTCATGTCCATTATGTTTCCAAAACATAATTACAAGTTAACATATCATGTCATGTTACAAAAATCATGTTCATGTCATTATGTTACCCAACCCCAACGTAATCCCATCGTTTACATAATCGCAACAACGCATAAAGGATAAAATAGGGAACTTGGCATAACCATGACATAAAGGTGTTGAAGCCACAAGTTTAACATGGTGGCATATGAAATGTACATATGTTCATATACTTGCATATTGCATTATTAGGCTTCAAAAGCATGCATAAAACCAAACTTAGCATATGAGTGATACATGGTGATAAATAACATGTAGAAGTTGCTAGAAGTTCGCATTTTGCCTCACATGCAAGTTATCATAAGGGATATGATAACTTCCATGTTGCCAAAATGCAACCTTTAATATAAAGCTTGGAGCTTTATGCTCAAAACCTCAAGTTTAACTTGCATAACATGATAACATGATCAACCCAAACTTGCATAACATAGCAACATGTGTCATACATAATGATTAAACCAACTTGCATAATGATCATCCAAACTTGCATATAATGATCAACCAAACTTGCATATAATGATCAACCAAACTTCCATATAATGACCAACTAAACTTGCATATAATGATCAACCAAACTTGCATATAATGATCAACCAAACTTGCATATAATTACCAACCAAACTTGCATATAATGATCAACCAAACTTGCATATAATGATCAACCCCAAACTTGCATCATTCATTTAACTTTAGAGTTCAAAGAAAGAAAGTAGAAAAGGGCTTACAATGCTATGAAGACACAAATAAATAGTTATTAAAAGATTGAGACGAAGCCCTTATGCAATCACCAAAAAGACCCAAATATGCAAGCTCCAAATGAAAAACCCTTGAGCCAATTCAATAAAAACCCTTGCTTTGAAATAGAAATGTTGCAACTTGACTTGAATGCAAGCTAAGAACACTCATACAAGTTTGAAAACACTTGTATGAACTCAAAATCTCTCATAGAAATTAACTTAGAAATTTTAGCATGAGAGTGGAGGCCATGAGAGGAACAAATTTGACATAGTTTAGTTGTAGGATTGAATAATGGTGATTTAGGCTAGGTTTGGGGTCTTTTTATAGAGGATTAGGATAGTATTAGCCATAGGATTAACCCTAGATTCAATCCAAGCCATCAAAGCATGTCTTGGGGAAGAAGTCAAGTGTAGGAACCATCTAGGGCCTTTAGATTAAAGCTGAACCATGAGAACCATTCAAATGCACAATCTGCATTTGAGCGAATCGGCCCACGGGTTGACATCCAAACACCCTGGATTAACCCCTAGTCGACCCAGCAAGCTCGGGTCGACCTCAAAAATCGGCCGGTTCGGTTATTCCCCTCTCCCAATTCGCTGTTTTGAACATTTTTGCATATTTATTTATTAAATTTTCAATTATATATATATATATATATATCAATATATATATATTTCTCTGCGCAACCCATTTCACTTAATTAAGTATACTTTAATTTGTGAATTTTTCGTGAAACTTCGCGAGGCCATATCTTGGTCATACGGACTCCGATTTTCGAAAACTCAGACTCTATTTCGCGTATTTTTCCGAGACGAACGCAATGGCACAGCCCGTTTCCCTTGATTCAGATTTTACAGTTTAATTCTGCCTCCATTTATGTTATAACATGTTATTCAAAAATACGGGTTGTTACATGTATTTCTTGGATTCTCTTTCCTTGGGCTATGGCTTCGGATACACTCTTATTAGGGATTTATGCTGCCTTATTTTTATTTTACGCTTCTTTATGTTTTAATCAAGACAGAGATTTTGTTGTAATGATTTGGAAGTTGGTTTGAGACAAGTGTTGTAATGTTTTGACTGAACCACATGCTTATGAAATAAATTTAGTTTTTCCGCTGTTTATATGTCTGTCTTGTAAATTATTTGTATCTTTTACCTATAGCGCTCGATCGAAGTTAAGGCATTCCCTTTTGTGAGTGACTTTAACGGAGGTGGGGTGTTTCACTTCGTATCAGAGCTGATGGTTGCCAGATCAGATAAAAAATTTGAAAAGTAATTTTCAAAAAGAAGTTTAAAGAAGCATTTTCAAGAAAAAGTGTTGATTTAAAAGGCATAATCCCCAAATCCATATGCATTATCCTTCTATCCTTTGTTTTGGATATTTTCTTTTTCGTTTCAGCATGTCTGGGGATCTTAACCTTCCAAAGGGCATACCGGTACCTGGCTGGTTTAGAAGATACCTAGAGGCTAGGGCTAATGATGCAGGCCCAGCAGACGTTCCTCCTCCCCCAGCTGCAGCCGTTCCTCCTCCTCCCCATGTAAATGCTTTCTCAAAGATATGTAGAGACTTTCGAGCCATGGGTGGAAAGAACTTTAATAGAACTGAATCATTCGTGGAAGCAAGAAACTGGCTCAAAGAAACCAAGGATTTGTTTGTTATCTTCAAAGTGGACGACAGGCAGAAGATACAGTTAGCCGTATTGTTGCTTAAAGATGAAGCCTCTTGTTGGTGGGAAGTTACTAATGCTGAGAGACCAGTTGAAACTTGGGTGGATTTCAGAATGAGGTTTGAAATGAAATTCCTCTCATAAGCTGAACGAAGCCTACAGATGGAGAAGTTCTTAGCTCTGAAATAGGGAAGTATGTCGGTCAAGGGATACGTCAACCAATTCAATCAGCTGGCTAGATTCGGACTGAAGTTAGTGAACACTCCACATAAGAAGGCCTTCCGTTTTGTTAAAGGGTTGAATGAGCCACTGCACAGCCTAGCTATGTCCCATATACCTATGGGTGCGACTTATGAGAGATTGGTGGACATGGCACTGTTACAGGAGGAAGACAAGGATGGCAGGAAAGAGGCAAAGGTGGAAGTACTTCAAGATAAGAAAGTGGAGGGATCGCAGAATAAGAATACAGATTCAAAGAAGAGCGGGAAGAACAACAAACCCCGTGACAAAAGGAAGTGTAATTTTTGCTGCATTTCTGGACATCTGATTAAGGACTGCAGAAAGAAAAAGAGGAAGATGGGTGGTTATTTTCAGTGCGGCGAGACATGACACATAGCTAAGGACTGCCTAAGAAAGCAAGGGCAAGGGCAGAAGACTGGATCTACTTCTGGAGGGCAGGTTCACGCTCTCATAGCACCTCTGCAAGAACGAGGTAGAAATATTTCTGTTGAGAGTTTTGTTTATCTTTTTGATCATCCTGTTCGTACACTCTTTGATTCTGGTGCATCGCACTCTTTTATATCTACTGATTTAGTTGAATCTCTGCACCTAAACACCAGTATAGTAGAGGATCCCTTGGTTGTTTCAAATCTAATTGGGGGCTCGGCTTATTTGTCAATGATTTGTTTGGATTTGGAAATATCTATACTAAGCATTGGGTTTAAATGTAATGCCTATGTTTTGGGCTTCACGGGCTATGGGTTGATTCTAGGCATGGATTGGTTATCCAGTAATGGTGCCATCCTCGATTGTGAAAAGAGAGTGGTTAGACTTATGACTCGCCTCGGTAACACTCTCGAAATCTCTTGTAATCCCATGAATTCTGTTATGCTTAGCTACCTAGAATCCCTTGATGCGTCTGTTGAAAACTTGCAGTCTGTTAGAGTAGTCCGTGAATACTCAGATGTATTTGAAGAGGTGAAGGGCTTACCTCCGAAGCGAGAGATAGACTTCCGCATATACCTTGTTGATAATGCATAATCCATAGCTCTAACCATTAGACGCATGGCTCTAAGGGAGAGGAAAGAGCTCAGCAAGCAAGTTAAAGAGCTGCTCGAAAAAGGGTTCATAAGGCGGAGTATTTCTGAATTGGGTGCTCCAGTAGTATTCACGACCAAAGCGGATGGTTCCCTTTTCCTATGCGTTGACTATAGGGAGCTAAACAAGTTGACCAAGAAGAATAGGCATCCACTTCCAAGAATAGACGACTTGTTTGATCAACTAGTAGGTGCATCGATTTTCTCCCAACTAGATCTGGCTATCGGGTTTCATCAGCTAAGAGTGGCTGAAGACAACATTAATAAAACCGCGTTCAGAAGCCCGGATGGTTTCTTCGAATGGCTTGTCATGCATTTCGGCTTGACAAACGCACCCGCTTATTTCGTTGACCTAATGAGCAGGGTGTTCAGGGAGTTCCTTAATAAGTTTGTGGTGGTCTTCGTGGAAGACATTTTGATTTTCTCGAAAAGTGAGGAAGAGCATGCTTTGCATTTAAGGGAAGTCATGGATACTCTTTGTGCACATCAAATGAAAGCCAAATTCTCCAAATGCCATTTCTGGAGAGAAGAAGTAAGGTTTCTTGGACATGTGGTGTCCAAAGAGGGGATAGTTGTGGACCCGGCAAAAGTAGTTGCGGTGCAAGATTGGAAGGTTCCACGGAATGCAAGCGAAGTCCGAAGCTTTCTCGGGCTAGCAGGCTTTTACCGAAAGTTCATTAAAGACTTTGCGAAAATCTCAGCCCCACTTACAAGGTTGGCGAAGAAGAACCTAACTTTCACTTGGGACTTGGATTGCGATGTTGCTTTCCAACATTTGAAAAGGGCTGTTACAACAGCCTCAGTTCTAACATTGCATGACAGGAGCAAAATGTTTACAGTATACACAGACGCATGCGGTATAGGACTAGGCGTTGTCTTGATGCAAGAAGGCAAGGTAGTTTGTTATGGGGGAAGGAAATTGAAGGTACATAAGAAGAACTACCCAACTCATGATTTGGAGCTAGCTGCCATTGTTTTCGCTCTTAAGTCATGGCGTCATTACCTGCTAGGAGAAAAGTTTGAACTGTTTACTAACCATAAATCATTAAAGTACCTTTTCTCACAGAAAGATCTTAACTTAAGACAACAAAGGTGGATGGAGTTCCTTGCCTCATATGATTTTGAGATTTCCTATACCCCTGGCAAGGGTAACGTGGTAGCAGATGCCTTGAGTAGAAAGAAGCTGACCTTAAGTCCTCTCTTTGTAGAAAGGAAAAGCTTGGAGTACTTAACAAACTTTGACTTTAGACCCTCCTCTGAATTTGTACCTGGTTTGTTAGCATCGCTAGAAGTGCAGCCTTCTCTTTTGGACTCAATAGGAACCGCGAAACGTGAAGACCCTTAGCTATTTGATGTAATGGGTAAGCTAATTAGGGGTGAGACTTCTAGTCACCTCAATATATACTCCATCGATGACAAGGGTTGGTTGAGGCGGGATGGATGATTATGCGTCCCACAAGCAAGGGATTTGGTGAAAATGGTTCTCGAAGAAGCACACCATTCTAAGTTGACCATACACTATACACCCAGGTGGAGACAAGATGTATAAAGACATAAAAAGGATTTTCTTTTGGAATGGCATGAAGAGGGATGTAGTTGAGTTCATCGCTAAGTGCTTGATATGCCAGCAAGTCAAAGAAGAGCAGAAGAAGCCTGGTGGTCTCCTTCATCCTCTAGAGGTCCCACAGTGGAAATGGAGTAGCATTTCGATGGACTTTGTTGATGGGTTGCCTAGGTCAAGAAGGGGCAATACCAGTATTTGGGTAATAGTGGACAGGTTCACTAAAAATGCTCATTTTATACCTGTTAAGAGTAGAAGGACTGCCTCGTCTTTAGCATCCATTTATCTTAAAGAGATAGTTCGACTCCATGGGATACCCTCCAGCATAGTGAGTGATCGGGATCCTATCTTTACAAGCGAGTTTTGGAGGATTTTGCAAGAGGCTGTAGGCACACAGCTATGCTTAAGCACCGCCTATCACCTTCAAATCGATGGTCAGACGGAAAGGGTGAATAAAGTACTAGAAGATCTCTTGAGATTGTGCATTCTTGACTTTGGAGGAACATGGGAGGATCATCTTCCTTTGGTGGAATTCGCTTACAAAAATAGCTACCAAGCCACCATAGGCATGGCACCTTTCGAAGCTTTATACGGAAGACCATGCCGATCACCAACTTGTTGGTGGGAGTCTACAGATAAGCTCCTACTTGGGCTAGACATCATCATAGAAACTTCAGAAAAGGTGGACTTGATACGAAGACGAATGAAAACTGGCCAAGATAGACAGAAGTCCTACGCAGACAAAAGAAGGTCTGACCTTGAGTTTGAGGTTGGAGATAGGGTGATCCTTAAAGTATCTCCTTTGAGGAATGTCATTCGCTTTGGGTCCGTAGGAAAGTTGGCACCAAGATTTGTAGGACCATTTCCTATCAGTGAAAGGGTTGGGGCGATGGCTTACATAATAGAGCTACCTGAAAGACTGGCTGGAGTTCATAATGTTTTTTACGTTTCTCAACTACGAAAGTGCTTACATGAGTCTGCGAAAGTTGTAGAACCAAGTATACTAGAGGAAGTAGAAGTGGAATGAGAAGTGACTGTGAGAAGAGTTCCAACTCGTATCTTGGGTACGGAAGTCAAAAAGCTACGCAACCGTGAAGTCAATCTTGTTAAAGTTCAATAGAGTGACGCTGAGGAAGGCGCGACTTGGGAAATTGAGGGAAAAATACGTGCAGCCTACCCTTTTCTTTTTGAGGGTACATCCTTGATCTCTTTATCCATAAGTTTATATATGTTTGTATTTACCTTTTTAAGTATATCTCCTCGGTCCTATTCTTTATCCTTAGGTAGAAATCAATGGATGTAAACATGTATTTAAAACATGTTATGATTGATGGTTGCAAGTGGTTTCTAGTGGTTGCTCGTGGATGCATATACACACACATTAGGTGTTAGATCGGCTCAGTCACTTTCATTTTTCATATGCATATATGTATTTGTATATGGATTGAAACTTGGAGTGTTATCATATGCGCATTGCATTTGTATGAATGATTGCGCACTCATGTAGAAAGTATGATTAGGAATAATTGCATGCATAATGGGCTCATTGCATTGGCATAATTTGCATTAAGGAGGTCAACTGAATCAGTAGACCGCCTGATTTGCATTAGATAAGGACATATACACACACACACACACTATGTATACAGTTATGAAAGCATTAGAAATCTTTTTAAGGACAATAGGTGTTGGTGTTTGATGGTTGAGTAGATGGACGATTGGATGGTAGGATATACATTCTTCTTGACTTGAAGATTTCGGGGATGAAATCCTTTAAGGAGGGGAGAATGTAACACCCTGTATTTTTTATGTTTATTAAAGTAACAAATTAAAGAATACTAAATTGTAAAAGTGAGAATTAAGGGAAACGGGTTACGTCATTGCGTTCATCTCGAATTCTGCTTGAGATAGAGTCCGAGTTTGCGTGAATCGCACTCCGTATGAAGAAGTTATGGAGTTCAGAAGATTTCATGTTTAAAAAGAATAATTAAATAAACAAAAGCAGTTCGAATTTCAAATTTAGGCAAAAGAGGCTGAGCGGGAAAATTCCAGCTCAGGGGGTCGACCCCCCCCCCCCCGAGGGAGTCAACATAGGTGTCGACCCCCCTATAGGGGAGTCGACATAGGTTTCGACCCCCCCATAGGGATCGACTCTTGTATTCTGATCCAAACAGTGACGATTTCTGACTCGCTGCTAAGTCCCTAGGGCATAGGTGGTGGTTTCTGGATAGCTTTATCTGGTCTTGATGGTTCTGATTGCTGCTAGGTTGATCTAACGGCTCACATAAATCTAAACTTCTATATAAACAACCCCAACACTCAACCCTAAACCACACAATTTCATTCCAAGGAGTCGTCATGCTGTCCATGTCAACCTAGCATAGCCACCATTCTTCTCCGACTAGAAAGCAAGCTAGGAAGCAAGTTAGAAGCCTCAAACCAAATTAAAATTAAAGAACCAACAGTCTACATCAAAGGATAGCTTTTCAGTTTCAGAAAACAGATCCTAGAAAACAAGATTTTTCTTTTGTTTGTAAGTTCAGTTATTCTTTAAATGTGAACAAATAAAAGTCATGATTTGTAATAAAGCGAAACTAGAACTGCGCCTAGTTGTAAGAAAATGGTGATGCTGATTCATGTCTATTCTTGGGACAATTATATCATATATGCCTATGAGACTATTGTGGTTTATTGGACTTATCATGTTGTATGTTAAACCAATCATGTATTATATAAATTTGGTGACTCTTTCATGTTATGTTACATGCAAGTTTTTAGGCTAATTCATATATGCCTATATGTTTAGATCTACATTCTCATATGTTTAGATCTATGTTAATTTGATCCAACTCAAATGTAAGTTCACATTTACATGCCTAATTGGATTTGTGTAATTCTATGTAAGTTCCCGTTCATATGCTTAAGATTCATGTTAATTGGATCTAAAATGAAAGTTCATTGTTCTATGCCAAATTTATATGACACATGTTTAGTTAGATCCATATTATTTTATGTTGTTGGAATGGTACATGCTCCTTTCTTTTCCCTGTTGTTTATGAGTTAGGCTAAGTTGCGAGCCTAACGTTTTATGTGAATTATGCGAACGTATAACGGGGGTAACGTTGAAAAAAACATTAAATTACATATTATTGGCATAGTTTGGCTCATAATCATGTAAATGATTAGTGGCATGAAATGGTATAATTTATATACCTAAAAATTATGAACATGATTTAGAGGGTAAATGGGGCATAACTTGAAGGACAATAATTGTGGATAATTTACATATAAATATGAACGGTAAATATGTAGATTAAGTAAAAGACGAATATGCCTAACCCGAGGTTAGATTGAGTTATGGTGTAAGACTTCCCGGAACTGCCCGGCACATCCAACAACCGTAACAATATAGATCTAATGTGAGAGGTTAGCGCATTAAGCCCAAAAGAACCCGAGTTTAGATTGAGTTGCAGTGTAAGACTGCTCGGAACCGACCGATACATCCAGCAACCGCAACAATATAGATCTAATGTGAGAGGTTGGTGCTTTAATGAATGAACTAAAGCTAAGGAACATGCAGGCTAAGAAGGTAGGGTTAAGTTAATTAAGGCAACACTTAACCAATGCAACATGTTAACTAAACTGATGGGTGGGGTTAGGTTAATTCGAGAACACTTAACCATTTTAACATGTTGATTAGGAAACCCTAGTAACGGAGACCCATTTCAGCAGTTACCCACATAGATGTATCATGGTACCCTGAACTAGGCAGGGTGGGGCACAATTACTGGGCTGATTATAAGCGGTCAAAACAACGGTGGGTGGTGCATCAGTATAGGTTCCGACGGAGTGCGGGCGTGCATGTACTCCCGAGTGGAAAAAGTAGGCACTGGGCATCAATAGTTATACCCTGTGCATCTTGAATTGTGTCGGGTTTCCACCAAAGGATTTGATACACCCCATGGTGGGACCAGCACAGGTATCTACAATCAAGCGGGGCCGAATGACACAAGTGGTAAACGTATACGAGTAGGAGCCGATCGATAAGGGGGATCGTTCTTTTATGAACACGTGAGGCTGGTTGAAACAATAGTTAGTAGGTGCAGAGAAATGGAAATGAGTACGATAGTATATTTAGTACATCCTACCTTATTTGTTATTATCTTATTTCTAGGGTATTGTCCTATGTTCAGTTTATTCATGTCATGATCCTTTTACCTGTTTACATGATGAATAATCACTGGACTTACCAGGCTTATGTCTGACCCATTTTCTTTCATCTTCTTTTCTTTCGTCCCCCCCCCCCCCAAGGTCCGCAGGGAGGGAATACTTCAGCTTAGTTCAGACCCTTTCCAGCTTGAAGAGAGTAGATGTATTTCTTGGATTCTCTTTCCTTGGGCTATGGCTTCGGATACACTCTTATTGGGGATTTATGCTGCCTTATTTTTATTTTACGCTGCTTTATGTTTTAATCAAGACAGAGATTTTGTTGTAATGATTTGGAAGTTGGTTTGAGACAGTTGTTGTATTGTTTTGACTGAACCACGTGCTTATGAAATAAATTTAGTTTTTTCGTTGTTTATATGTCTGTCTTGTAAATTATTTGTATCTTTTACCTATAGATCTCCACCAAAGTTAAGACATTCCCTTTTGTGAATGACTTTAACGGAGGTAGGGTGTTTCATATTCAAACCAAAATTTTGCCATAGTGAGTCAAATGCTGATAATCCATCCACTTATTATCAAGATGTGCTTAACAATTAGTATAGAAGTACTATGAAAGAAGAAATTGATGCTCTCACTAAATACAAAAATTAGTGTTTAGTCTTACAACCAAAATACAAAACATTATAGATTACAAGTGGACTTATAGAATTAAAAAAATGTTGACGGTGCAATTTCTAAATACAAGACAAGGCTAGTGGCAAACCGGTACTCACAACAGTGTGAAATTGATTTTAAAGAAACATTTTCACTTATTGTGAAATCATCATCCATCAGAATCATATTAACAATTCTCTTACACAAAAATTGGACCATCAAGTAGTTAGATGTAAATAATGCCTTTTTAAATGGTGTATTGATGGAAGAGGCTTATATCGAACAGCCACAGGTATTCAAACAAAACAAAAATAGAATTTTCTACCAGCTGAACAAGGTTATACATGGAATCAAACAGGATCCTCGAGTTTGGTTTAACAAACTCAAATCAACACTGTTAAGCCTTGGCTACAGCCCCACCAAATCAGAAAGTTCACTATTTGTTAAATTTATTACTCACACTGTTAGCTATGTACTTGATATACACGTAAATGTGTATATTTTATTTGTTTATTTAACTTATTTTCTCTTAAAAATAATTGATACTATGCATTTATAGTTGTGTTTTCGGGTTATTTATGATGAATGGAATTTATGCACTTAATTGTTGAAAAGATTGAAGAATTGGTGTAAGAAGAGTGTTGATATTGAGAACTATATTAAAGCTTGAAGAAATGTTGCTGTTCAACCACCTTCTGCTGCAGATTTTAGTGATTCAATAACTTTCATAAAGATAGCTTGTTGCAGATGTTATGGAGTTCCTATTCATGCTCAAAACAGTTGGGGTTGATGTCATTTGATGCCCGCAAGCTATGACATTTGCAAATCCATTTGCACGCGTTCACACTTTGCTATTTGGTTTTTTTGTTATTCTGAAGAAAGGCTTTTATCCCACATTGTGTAATTGGCCACTTAGTCTTGGCCAAGGCAACTATAAATACATTTGTATCTAGTTCATTTGTATTCATTCAACATTGGATTTTATTCTGTAACTTTCTTCTGTCGAAGTAAAATTAGTCTTCTCCCTTTTCTCTTTAGTTTTTTATTTACATGTTATTTTCTTTCCTGCAAGTAGATTAGATTGTCCTTTATTTTATTTTCTTTTTCTCTTATTATTTGTTCTATGTTGCAATTTACGTTCGTTGTTAGAATAATAAACATGAGAGGCTAATCGCTTTCACCTTAGGGGTAATTAAGCTCTCTTGATTATGTAGTTGCAACATAATTTATATGTTCATTCTCTCTTTTTATGCTTCATGTCATGGTGATTAAGTGGAGGTTGAAATAAAAAAAAAATTGATGGTCTATAGTTCTAATTAATAGTTCATAAGCCATGCTTAAAGTATATTTCAATTTCAACCTGTTCATTTTCCATTAGATCTAGTAAGGTAATTTAGTGGGTATAATATAGTTTGATTGTTTATGTTGTGCTAGTTAATAGTATGAATAAGCTATACTTATAATAATCATATCAACTAAATTCACGAATGACCAAAAAAAAGAGATCGTTATTTTATAACTTGTTGTCCTACATGATCTAGAAAGTGGATTTATTCCTAAGTTGTCATTTATCTCATAGTTTTTATTAGTTTTAGTTTACTAGTTTAGTTGTAGTTAAATCAACACTCGAATTTGGTTTAATTTGATTGAATATAATTAAAATTATTTCTTTGTCCGTGGATCGACTTGTACTCGCTAACGTACTACAAGTGTACGTCGTGCGCTTACAGTTTAGTACACTTCGCGATGGGTTTCTAATCGATAGAATATCCGTTCAAGTTTTTAGCGCCGTTGCCGGGGAAAATTAATTAATTTTGATTTTATTCTTTGGATTAATTTTGTTCTTCTTTTTTTTTTTTTTAAAAAAGTGTTTGTTTAATTTATTTTTCCTTCTATTTTATTGTGTATATAGAAAGAAAAATCTTGTTTAACTGATTTGGTATTATTGATTGATACATAATCTTAAGGACAAGAGAAAAAAAAACCAACCTTTCATTTTCAATTTCTTTCCTGATTTCAATACAATTTCTTTCCCTCTTTTTCATTTATTTCTTTCCATTTTACAATTCTTACAAATAAATAAATAAATAAATAAAGGCCAAAAATTTATTGCTTTCCTTTTCTACTTTTCTTTTCTCTCTAGTATTTGCTTTCCCTTTTTACATTTTTTTCTTTCCTTTGTACAATTTCTTTCTAACAAAAAAAAAGAGTTATTGCTTTTCTTTTTCTTCTCTTCTTTCCTCTTGTTTCTTCAACCTTGAAGTTTTCTGCACAGCACCACTCATCAAACACGAACTACAGATCCAATCATCAAACCATATCAACCAACCTCTCTACATCATTCATCTACCACTTCTAGCGTTCACATAACACACCAGCAACCAAAAAATTCATCTACCACCGAACCATCAATATCACCACTGTCCTCCTACATACAACCTTCCACATAAAAATCCTACAGACCTGTCATTGCCTCTTCGACCACCTAACAACAGTCCATCACCTTACTTATCAAACGCCAGAAACCCCTCTACTTCGCACATCTTGCACCACTTCGCACATTTTCCAGAGACCACATAGCAATTCATCTGCTTTCTTACCTAACATCACCTTCCTTATCAAACGCCAGAACAACCCTTCCCCCTTTTCACCACAAACATCAATTACCATAGTCCATCACCTTACACCTCACCCAGCAAACTGCTTTCCCACCTCACGTTCACAGTCCTTCTCCACAGTTCTATATAGCCGTAAACAACACCACACCGACAATCCCATCCACTTCCTCACAACCTTTGGAAATTGCCTTTCAAACTTCAACCTACTCATCTGCTTCACGGTAAAAGCCGATCATCCTCTACCCAAAACAATAACCTCAAATCAAAACCGCGCCCAACCACAGAAAATCACGCATTCAACTCAGCAAACCCCTCTGCTTCACTATCATCCACCATCTTTCTATTTCATCAAACCCACAATCATTCATAACTCCATCCACTTCCTTCTACTTTGCTCGTCTTCAACAAAGAACATTCCACCACATTCCGATCACACAAACCTTCCCCACATCCACTCCATTCAACAAACCAAACTTACACTCACGCTAACCAATATACAATCAACTACACCACCTACAACCTGCTCGCCTTCACCAAAACAGTCAAAGCCCTCTGTGCCTACCACAAATACCCACGTCTCCTTGCACAGACCACAAATTCCTCCTCCTGACAATCCGTTCATCACAAGAATTCCAGCAATCACCTCAGCAACGATTCACACCAAGTTGAATCACATGTCCACAATTCCCCACCATTATACTACGGCTAAGACCGTACATCACGCAAAACCCCAAACCACTTCGAAATTGCCTCGACTACCACACTTCCTACCCCAATTGCAACTGTCACTACCAGTAATCGCACACTTAATCCCAAAATCGATTCGCGAACCACCAATCTTTTTCCACTCTCTTCACTATCCAAGATGAAGCCAAATTAACCATCAACGAAATTCATAATTATTGCGGATTTTGATTTCAGTTGTGAGTTTTTATTGTGAGTTTTGCTTTTGATTTGAGCATAAGGCTGATTGGTTGAATTTATGTTTGGGGGATGCGCGAGTTTTAATAGGAAGAAACTAGAAGCCGGTCTTTTGAATTAAATGATTCATTTAGGTCGGGTGATGCTTGGGCTTGGGTTTGTTCGAAATTAATTTTAGTGTGGTGTTTGTTTTTAGTCAAAACATTATCTTGGTTTATTTCAAAAAAAAGGTAGAGAGAGCTTCAAGGAGTAATTTGTTTGTATTTTCTGATCGGCCTTGATTTGACTTAGTGTGGGTGTTTTTGTTCTTATTTCTGTAAAAATACATATTCGAATTTAAAACTTTTCAGGTTGTAGAGTTAGTGGAAGAGGATTGCTTTGCTTTGCTCAAAATAGCGCTTGCTTACTTGCATAAAATAAAATATTGCCGCAAAAAAAAAAAAAAAACAAGCTAATAAATTCAGATGCTCTGGTATTGTTCTTCCTCCCTTGCTTTTATTAATTGCATTATTGTTTGCTTGCATTTGCATTAAAAAAAATCATTTGTAGTTGCATAGTAGTTCACGTTTAGTTTCTTTTTTGCACTCATCTCATTTTATTTTTATTTTCTAACGATTTCATTATATTTTGACAAATTGGTTTATTTCTAATGAATTGTTTCTCGGTGTCTAGATTACGGCAGAGTAATAATTGTTTGTAATTATTACGGTGATTCATAAATATTATATCAGTTGTTCCTCTGAAGGTACTTAAACCTTCAGTTGCATTGCTAAGGTGATTCCTGTTGCACCGATAACTCCTGTCCATCAACTGGCTAAGAAAATTTTTGTTGAAATTAATCTAACCGTCATTATATAATTTTAGAAAATTGTAAATAAGTAATTTGCATTCATATAGTTGCATTAGATTCATGCATATTTAAAAAAAAATACAAAAATCCAAAATCTGAAGGAAAAAAAATTCTTTTGTGAATATTTCTTTTACTCATACCAAAAAAAAGTTTCAAAAAAAGGGCTTTCTTGAAAATGTCCCAATTTCCTTATTTCTACAGATTTTACGATAGTTGTGAAAATCAATATAATCCATGTAATTTTACACCAAATTCATATGGATATTTTAATAACAACTATTGTACAAACAATTTGGATTTTACGCCACTAGCTTTTCAAAATTTTCAAAATAATCCTGATTATACACCACCAAATTTTCAAAATGAGGACCAACCCTCAACTCTTGAAACACGTATTGAATCTTTACTTGAAATGAGCATAAAACAAAACCAAAAAATAAAGGAACTGTGTAATTCATACATGTGCAACAATTCAAGTGAAAGTTTTCAAAATAATCGAAATTCGATTTCACCTCCAAATTCAAATGATTTCGATTATAACCCTTGTCAATCCAATTTCGAACTCCAAAATGAATTGCAAATTAAAAATGGAAATTTGAATAACTTTTCAAATGATTTTTGCAATGGGAATAATTTCAAGTGTGATGCAACTGAAAATTTTTGTTCTCAACAATTTCAAATTGAAAATTCTTATGTAAATAATTATAAATTTGATTTTGTTAAGCAAACGAACGAAATTGACGACCACTTGAAGTTTCATGAGAAACAAAATCAAATCCAAACGTGTGACGATTCGAATAAAAATCCACATTTGCCCACGAACGACGATTTTCAAATCACAACTTTTGAAATTGATGAAAATCTTAATGAAGTTGTTGAGAGCTCTGTGTTTGATTTGAATTTAAATTCTCTTAAAAACAAAGACATCAATCTTCAATTTGATCTTCCTCTCTCAGATTCTGAAAATTTTGAAAATTTAGCAACTTTAGATTGTCAACATGACAAAAATGATGAAGTTAGAAACAACTATTTAGGCAAGGACGACTTTGATGAGCAAAAACTTATTAAACTGATTGACGATGATGTTATTGGGTCTAAAACTGAAAATGAAACATTTGAAAACTTTGAAATTCTTGAGGTTGAAAACAACAAAACTGCTGAATGTGATCTTAAGCAAAATAACGATTTTTTTGAAACTGTTGAAACTCCTTGCGACTTGATCGTTTCAACTGAACCTCACTGTGATCACTTGTATTTCAATGATAAATTTCTGCAGTATATGAACTCTTTCTAGAACAACACTATTTTTGAGAAAACACGATTTCAAAATTTACTGAAAATTCATTTGTTTGGTTTTAACTTTAGGTTTACGAATGAACCTTTAGTCAACAAAATTTCGAATATCAAAGCAAAACTGAACAATATTTCTCAAAACAAGTGTGGGGGTGAGAATGATGCACACGTCTATTTATACATCTGTACAAATCAAACTTTGTTTTTTGAAATTTTTCTGAACCCGGCTCACTAAACTCTCTTTAGTTGCTATAGAAATTCAATTCAATTTTCGGATCAATTGTAAGCTCAAAATTTTAAAATTAGCAACTCAAACATTTGAGAAAACAATAATTTTTTTTTCCAAATCTGAAGTGTAATATAAAATCCTTTATGATTTGGTTTTCGGTGCTTAAGTTGTGTCTCATAATCCTAATGAGGCTGCTCCAATTGTCCATTGTGGACCGGTTCATCTATTTGATGACTGCATATTTTCTGCACGTACATTCGGTAAGACGCACTAACCCTCTTTTGTACGTATGTAAATATTTCTCTTCCATTCACTCATTGTGTCATGCATTGACTGTGGGGACACAGTTGAAATCAAGTGTGGGGGGAAGGGGGGTGGGAGTCTCATTTTCATTCTGTTTTGCATAATTTAAATTTGCATTTTTTTTCCTTTCTCTTAAAAAAAAAATCCCTTTCTCTTAAAAAAAAAGAGTTTCGCACTTCTATTTACTTCTAAATAAGACATGATGGAGTTATTAGCATATAATTTTGGTTGTTCGATTAAAATATTTGGAAATTTACTTCCCTTAGCGGATAACGAAAGGAAACTTTGAATTTGAGAAAATTTGGTGTAACTAGTACATTGGGAGATTCGTGGGTGATGAGTATGAAATGTTTTCGCAATTGTAATCTGATTAAATGAATAGTTGATTTAGACTACTTGCGATAACATTTTAGATCATTTAAGTGAAGTTGTGCTAAGATATTCTCGCTTAACTCTCTCCCTTTAAAAAAGAAGAAGAAGTATGTATATAATAATCCAAGGGTATACAACATTGCTAGTACATCTGGCGTTGGTGTGCAAACCCTCCAAGCTCTTTCCAACATCTTGTTGACAAAGTCAACGTCAGTATATCTTGGTCTCATTTTATGAGTTGGACACCTTAGGATTAACGACCCTCACGTAAGTCCTAATGCAGTGTAGGGGTGGTATACCAAGGTATTTGTAAATAATAATAATGTGAATATTTTGTAATAAAGATAGAGTTAGCACTTAAAATTCAAGCACACTCTTCACTTATTCGACCTAACTTGTTAACAAAAAGGAAGTTGAGATGCCATTTTACGACTGTTGGTATCAGTTATAGAATTCATTTCATATTTGCACTATGTTTCTTCCAAAACAACTGGCCAAGCTGGAGGAGTTTGTGACGATAACATGACTTTTGTTTGAAGTTTTGATTAGTAACGGACTCAAATTTCATAGTGACGACCCAAAATTGTGTTAACCCATTCGAGTCATATTTTAAAGTAAATTATCCATTTGTAAACATTCCTTTAAAATTTTGCATTCATCTTGTAATTGTTTTCGAATCTTGCATTTTGTAAATATTTTTTGCATTTAGCTTTTGGATTTGTGGGTAGTATGCGCTGTAAACCCTCACGAGACAACACTTCTCCTACTGGGACACCCATAGGTTTAAAGGCTTATTGCATATGCTCAATGCAATCGTGCTCCCTACAAAAACAGATTTATCTTAGTTTTTTTTACTTTATTCGAGGACGAATAAAAAGATAAGTGTGTGGGTATTTGATATACACGTAAATGTGTATATTTTATCTGCTTATTTATCTTGTTTTCTCTTAAAAATAATTGATATTGTGTATTTATAGTTGTGTTTTCAGGTTATTTATGATGAATGGAATTAATACACTTAAATGTCGAAAATTTGAAGAATTGGTGTAAGAAGAGTGTTGATTTTGAGAACTATATTAAAGCTTGAAGAAATGTTGTTGTTCAACCAACTTCTGCCGCAGATTTTATTGATTCAATGCCTTTTCATAAAGATAGCTCGTCGCAGATGTTATGGAGTTCCTATTCATGCTCAAAACAGTTGGAGTTGATGCCATTTGATGCCCGCAAGCTATGACATTTGCAAATCCATTCGCACACGTTCACGCTTTGCTATTTGGTTTATTTGTTATTTTGAAAAAAGGGCTTTTGTCCCACATTGTGTAATTGGCCACTTAGTCTTGGCCTAGGCAACTATAAATACACTTGTATCTAGTTCATTTGTATTCATTCAATAGTGGGTTTTATTCTGTAACTTTCTTCTGTCGGAGTAAAATTAGTCTTCTCCCTTTTCTCTTTTGTTTTTTTATTTACATGTTATTTTCTTTTCTGCAAGTAGATTAGATTGTCCTTTATTTTATTTTATTTTATTTTATTTTTCTCTTGTTTTTTTTCTATGTTCCAATTTACGTTCGTTTTTAGAATAATAAACATGAGCGGCTAATCCCTTTCAACTTAGGAGAAATGAAGCTATCTTGATTATGTAGTTGCAACATAATTTATCTATTCATTCTCTCTTTTTGTGCTTCATGTCATGTTGATGTCATGGTGAATAAGTGGAGGTTGAAATCAAAATTTTAATGGTCTATAGTTCTAATTAATAGTTCATAGGCCATGCTTAAAGTATATTTCAATTTCAAGTTGTTCATTTTTTATTAGATCTAGTAAGGTAATTTAGTGGGTACGATATAGTTCGATAGTTTATGTTGTGCTAGTTGATAGTATGAATAAGCCATACTTATAATAATCATATCTACTAAATTCACAAATGACCAAAAAAGAAGAGATCATAATTCATAACTTGTTGTACTACATGATCTAGAAAGTGGATTTATTCCTAAGTTGTCATTTATCTCATAGTTTTTATTAATTTTAGTTTACTAGTTTAGTTGTAGTTAAATCATCACTCGAATTTGGTTTAATTTGATTGAATATAATTAAAATTATTTCTTTCTCCATGGATCGACTCGTACTCACTAACGTACTACAAGTGTACGTCGTGCGCTTGCGGTTTATTACACTTCACGACGGGTTTCTAATTGATAGAATATCCGTCGTCGAACGGTAGTAGTTTATATTGATGATTTTATAATTACAAGTAATAGTGAGAGAGAAATAAGGAGTCTAAATGAGCATCTATACAGTGAATTATTAATTAAATTCTTAGGAATCTAGATTATTTTCTTGGGATTGAAGTAACAGGAGCCTCATGCAATAAACTGTACTTAAGTCAGAAGAAATACATCTCTAAAAATTTAGTCAAATCAAAGATGGACCAAGATAAACCTCTTCCAATAAGAGTGGCAAGCAACTTACATCTCAGTAAAGAAAGAGAAGAGACAACTGAAAAATGGAAAGCAAATAAGAAGCATTGTAGGATCACTATAATATGCAATTACTACTAGACCAGACATCACATGTAGTATGAATAAAGTCAGTTATTCCATGCAAAAGCCCATGAGTGAACATTGGAAAGAAGTTAACCGCGTTTTGAGATATCTTAAAGGCACATCAACCAAGGTCAAATTATGAAATCATGCAACAATCTAAACATCACTAGCTATGTTAGATTTCATGATACAATATTTCCATTTGCAGAAGATTTGGAAGATATTATTGATTATGGTGATGTAATATTTCCATTTAGAGAAGATTTGGGAAATATTGTTAATTTGAGTAATATAATATTCCCAACTGCAGATGATTTGGAAGATATCATAAAAATTATTGGCTCTTTTGTAAAATTTGATAGGGCAATAAATTACCTACATAAGTGGAAAAATATGAAGAAGTTTTTTTTGGGATATTGAAGTATGGAATTAATTCTCTGATTTTTTTATTAAAAAAGGAATCTTATCAAGAGAAAATAAATTGGAGAATTAATTAAGCATTGATTTATAACCATAAATCAATTACTTCAACCCTAAGTATTAATCCTTATATAAGGGTAGGGATTAGGTAAATGTATGTATCATCTCTAAAAGTTGTATTTCTTCTTCTTCTTCTCTATTATTAGTCTTGTAATATTTTCTTATTTCGAAAAGTAATAAAATCTCCTCTCTCCGAGTGGACATACACTAACATGACATTAGTGGAACCACTATAAATCTCTTATGTTCTTTCTTTTATTGCTTGATCCGTGATTGTTTTGCTGGTGACTATCTGTTGTTTGTTTTGCCTCACCGTCAATCTGTTCCTATTTGTTTTTCCGCAAGGTTGGGTTCTATTCCCAAGGATTTTTTGGGAATTTCCCCCCCAACAATTGTACATCCACTTGGGGAGAGGAGATTTTATTACTTTTCTAAATAAGAAATATTACAAGATTGATAATAGAGAAGAGGAATAAGAAATACACCTTTTAGAGATGATACATACATTTACTTAATCCCTATCCTTATATAAGGATTAATACTTGGGGTCGAAGTAATTGATTTATGGTTATAAATCAATGCCTAATTAATTCTCCAGTTTATTTGCTCATGATAAGATTCCGTGTTTAATAAACTAATCATAGAATTAATTCCTTCCTTCAATATCCCAAAAACAACTTCTTCATATTCTTCCACTTATGTAGGTAATTTACTGCCCTATCTAATTTTACAAAAGAGCCAATAGTATCTTCCAACTCTTCTACAGTTGGAAATATTATATTACTCAAATTAACAATATTTCCCAAATTTTTTCTAAATGGAAAATATTGCATCACCATACTCAATAATATCTTCCAAATCTTCTGCAATTGGAAATATTATATCACGAAATCTAACAATCTCCGCCTTGATACAATATTTCCTTGAAAGCATATTAACTCCACCTACATCCTCTTACTCTAAGCATCTTCTCGGAAAAGAAACCATGGTTACTTCCCCCAATGAGCTTCGGCATGGCCATCACCCATTGGACTTTGTCAACAAACTCCAGCAACGCTACCGCTTGCCAACAAAGTGTTCAAAGTATCCACTTCATGCAAGACCTATAAATCTTCACCATGAAAACAAACGTCTCCATGAACCATCTCAACCCTCTCCCCATACCGTGCCACCGCGTGGCTCCTAACATTTTGATAAGCGATTCCAACTCGAGCAACACCCAAACTTAGTAGTCTGCAAAGATTTATGCATATCCACTGCTTTCTCCTTTGATCTTTGACCAACTTCAGACAATCCCTTCTTCCGCTTATCAAGCACATCCTTTTGGCAAAATTCCACCTTGTTGAAGCTTTCCCCTTTTATCGTATTCTGTCTATGAAAAAACTCAAAGTCCCTTCTCGTATGGCTATCTTTGACATCATTACCACGAGAACTGTAGACTCTAACCCTTGAATCTCCAAGTACAATGCTTCCCCTCAGGAGATACAAATTATGAAACATATCTCTCTTCATCACTACAAATTCACCCTTAGACTATCCTTATCAATAATAGTCACCTTGCATCCTTTAGATGCCAACTTCTCAAGAGATATCATTGGCTTTCGAAGACTTGGAACATAACAGACACCTATCAAGGTACATATTACCCAGTCATACATGCGAATTTGCATAGTTGCTTCGCCCATGACTCTACAACTAGCATCATTTCCCATAAGAATCAGTTTTCCTCATTTTCTTTTAAAAAATGAAATAATTCTTATTAGGTGTCATATGAAAAGACACCCCATTATCTAGCACCCAATGGTTTGATACATTTGATACTACCGCTGTCAACAAGTCATTAGGCAAAAAATCCTCCACCGCAACCGATGAATTCCCAACTTTAATTTTTTTTTCAAGTCTGGACAATCTCTCTTCCAATGGCCTGATTTCTTGCAAATGTAGCACTTCCCATCTCTTGACTTTATTTTCTTCTTCTTCCCCCCTTTCTCCATATCAGCAAATAAGGCTTTCGTACTATTACCTCCTCTACCTTCACTCAACCCTTCATCTAATCCCTTAAGTCCTCAGATAGAAGACTTGCCTTCATATCATCTACTATTAGTGTATCTCTGGCATAGATAAGACTTTTAGCGAAACCTGTGTATCTCTCCGAAAGAGAACACAAAAAAAGCATTGCCACTTTTTCCTCGTACTTTCAAGTCAACATTCTTCATCTTCATCACGAGATCATCGAAGATGCTTAGATGTACCTTCACTGAAGTACCCTCTCTCATCCGCATGGTGAAAAATGTATTTAGCAAAATTAGACGATTGCTTTGTAACATCTCCCATTTTTGGTAGTCAAGTATTAAATTTAACGGTTTAACAGTTATAAACGATAGGGTTTAATACCGTATAAAATATATAATAAATATAACTTAATCTTAAGTGAAGCGTACCTTGTGATTTCTCTTCAGTTGTCGGAAGGATGTATCACCTATCAGTAGAAAGGAAGTTTCATCCTACTCTACCCATCTTCATGCGCAAGGAAGTGAACACACATGTAGCTGTATCATCTTTTCTCCCTTCCCATTTTTCTGATTCCTTTTCACAGCTAGTGCAATCTTCTTTTCCTATGTTTTCACATCAGGTTACATCTTCTCGAGCAGTTTTTTTTGCATACCTAACCTACTGTTACTTTCTTGTTAAGACTTCTTCAAATTAGAGGGAAGCAGAGCCTACACTGTATATTAATTGGCAATCATACACACAATGCTTGAACCTATCCTCTGCAAACCTAATGTCTTGTCACCACACACATGCAAAATCTTGTTTGCTCGCACATGCACCTGAGCTAAATAAATAGCTAGTTCTTATTATTTCTACCCTATATCATACTGGAGAGGGGATGTTGTTCTCATCTATTCAAAATCCTTCCTCTATAAATAGCTAGTGGTACTGCCACTCTCATAACAGAACAGAAACATGAAAACCAAAAATGAAAATAAAAAATTCACGCATATATAAATAAAAACTATTGTGTGTGGGGAGAACTGGAAGCAGCTCGAGAGACGGAGTGAGGATGGGTGGAGAGTCGCAAATAAACCCATTTTGAGTTTGCATCGTGAGTCACAGGTATTGAGATGGGGTACGTGATGCCATGAGGAAGTTTGCAACACATTTCAGAGAAAAAGGAAAAAATATATGAAGAAAAGGGAAGTGCGATGAAACAGAGAAGTTAAGCAGGGAGAGAATGAGGGGACGTCACAATGGAAAACAGTATCAGGCGCGCGATTGGGTGGTCTGCCGAGAGAAGCGAGGTAGTGTAGACCGAAGAGAGTTGGGTAGCGCAGAAGTCGAGGAGAGAGGCAATGTCAGAGGAGGCGGAAGAAGGTGGCGCGGTGTATGGGCGAAGGTGGAAGGCGTATGTGGATCGTTCAACAATACAGTTTCGAACTAACAAGTGAGAAAATTAAAGATGAATATATACAGTAATTAGCAAATTGGCCTAATTACATTTTAACTTTGCCTAATTAAATTATACCTTAACTTGGCCTAGCATGTGAGCCTAATTGGAAATATACATTCAGCTTAACCCAGTTTCAAACATATGCGTGATCCAATATGAGTTGTACCCAATCAAGCATACCAAATTTTAATTTATATGACATGGCCTATGTAGTATACCTGATCAAGTTTTTAAAACATGCCATGCCTAGTTACAATTTAGATGGTGCCTATGTGTCTAATATGCTCAACTATATGTGATTAAAACATGAAAAATAATTTATAGGTCTATTTACATAAAAGTGAAATTAATGTGGCTTGTTGGTTTAGTTAATATGCCTAATCGTTGTTAATACGATGCTTAACCGTAACTGGAACGCCATAGGATTCACTACTGTTTCATAAATTTATATCGTGTAGAAACTATATGCAGAAACAAACTAGTAAATAGCTAAATATAGATTAGTTAATACAACTTTTTTTCCAGTGTTAATAATATTAATTTACAAATGAATAACATATAAAATTTATAACTTTGTCATACAGTGATGGAGTTGAATGAAACAAGTAGCGTCATATCCGTATCGACAAGCACGACAGATGAAACTGGGTTGGATAGAGCTGACAGCTATTGGGGTTTTTAATTGAATTTAAGGTCAGTTTAATTTAATTAGAATGAACTATTTCAGCGTTAAACGAATTAATGTGAGTTCAACTCACTCAGTTTTATCCCACTTATATTTCATGTAAGTAGGGTTTAAATATTTGTGTGTTATGATTGTTAATTAGTTGATGGATGCTGAATATATATATTTATATGTGTTGATTGAACTGATTAAATTAAACATTTGTTTAATTTAATATTAAACCAATCGTTATTTTTAATGATTATTTCCAAATGAGATAACTTACCTCGTTGCTTACGTTTATTATAATATAAACGTAGTTAATTGGAATTGGATGTTTGAATTACTATTATTCTTGGATTGGTGAATATTATATTGATGATTTATTTGAGATAACGTATTTGGATGAAGGGAAAACAGGTTGGAGGGATCCAACTGGATTCATCAAATTTATCATTTATTTTCATGTTTAATTATATGAACTGTTGACCATTATGATTGGATGATTGACTTGATTATTGTTTGTTGAATCTAAATTCATCATTTATTTTTGTTATTAACCAATGGGTAGTATTGGTTGAGTAATTGGTAGCAGTTAGCCCAAAAGTAAATTGTTTTATAAATGCGATTTACCATCAAGTGTATCGATGGTAATGAAGTTATAAAATATATTTTATAACTGAAAATAGATTTTTGAAATCTATTATATTTAAATAAAGTTTATTAAATGGGAATTTATACTGATTATTTATTATTTAAGATTATAAGTGGCTACTAAATAGTTTTTATAAATCAAATTCTTATGTTAATAATATTTATAACCAGAGGAGCAGAAATTAACAATGATTAAGAATTGGATTGATTGTTTTTAAGAGACAGTTAAATGGGATTATTAATTTTTTCAATTAACTTAAAATAGGTTAATTGGGATTGATTAACGAGATAATCATGATTTAAGTTAATGAAGTCAACTAATTTAATTTGAATTGGTTATTTGATTGATTTGTTTGAATTAACTGTAACGGTGTGATTTTCGATACCTTGAAAACCGTGTCATTATTGAAAGAATTTAGAAGATGAGATAGAAAAAGATAGAACTTATAGAATAGAAGAGTAAGAAGTTATCAGAATCTCACAGCGGAATTTCACAAATACTTATATATTACATCACAAGGTCTGATACATCAGAGTACATAACATAATACATTATCATCATGGTTCAACAGCATAATTATACAGTACCATATTACAATACCATAGATACTCAAACTGGGTAACTAAAACATATATTCTACTAGGGTCTTGAACTTGTTCTGCATCATGTTCCACTTGCCTTACCTGAATTTTACTTGTCTACTCAAAACAAATATTATGAGTACCCAAGAGTTTAGGAAACACAAAAATAAACTCTGGGTCAGTCAGGGGACTGGTGTGAGGAATCATAGTTATAAAGAAGTAAACAGGGAAATAAGTGTCAAGGTTCTCATGTTGATCCATCTTTTTACTTTAGAAATCGTTAGGTCAAGACATAAATAACATATGGAAAATGACCAAGTATTTTATATCAAAACATTTGTTATTACGATAATTCGTATTAGATAACTATAAATTTAGTGAAACGCTTGCATCTCACGTTCACGTATATAGTATACAAATCTAAAAGTCGCAGAGCGCGTATTGGAGTTTGGATTCCAACTGACAGGGTATAGGAGCACCCACCGATCATTGTACTCTAGAGAGGATACACTGGGGTTCAACAAGAACGTCTTGTAACCCGGCCACACATGACCGTCCACTCATTTAGCTTGAGTGTGACGAATATATTATCACTCCTACGGTTGAGCTCGATTTACCATTTCCGAAAACTACAGCAGCGAAAGAGATTTAAGAAGTTAAATATGGAAATCCTCTAGATGGTGATAATATACCCTGCTTGGGTATGACCCAACTAGCCATGCTGCTTAGCCCAACTTTTGTTACTTCCGGGTTGTGAAGTTTGAGGTCACGTTCTCTTCTGACAGATTTATTTCTTTTGATTCTTTGAATGCCACATCGTCCTATCCGTCAGAAATACCCATTCGATTACCCAAATATATTACGGGTAATAAAGCTAAGAGAAACGAATTCCTCTGCTACCAACGTAATATACTTACGTAAATTCGATGCGTAGAACCTAACTGACATACATTGTCAGACACTCGTCCATTCGGGTTTGTTCTGGGACTGAACAGACCAAAAATACTATTTAAAATAAAGCTTGCATCTCGTTGACTTCAACATTCTGATATGCGTCGTATACTTCGAATCGAAGTGGAATTATTTATTCCGGACTCTTCGAACGATGTACGAAAAATCTTTTTACAGTCGATAAATGTTTATCGGTTTAAATCAGGAGTATTACTCCGTTATAGATTAATTATCATTTTACAAATAGTGTTTGCTTATCTGCTTTACCTCAGAATAGTTAAATTAAAAATAATCAGTTGAGGTGTAAGTAGTGTACACAGTGTTTTGTTCATCATTTGGAAATGCCCGTGCTTCGCACATTGTAGATTCTTTCTTTGTCATTTTTGCTCGGGCGATGTTTCAAACTTTTCCCTTTCCTTTTTATTTCTTTCTTTATGATTATTTAATTTATAAATAATTTAAATAATTAATTTTAAATTATTTATTTACGTATTATTTAAATTTCAAACCAATCGTACTCCTACAATCGAGCTTGTCGGTTTGATCTACTTCTGTTATTTTCCACTTGCCTTCTACTTAATTAAATAAAACTCTTCTTTTTATTTATTTAATTAATTAATTTTTATTTTTATTTCACATTTAAATTTAAAACTATTTTTAAATTTAAATTATCGTATAACCGAAGTACCGAAGTACCGGTTTGCAAATCAAAATACTGGCTTTGGCACTGCCAAAGTACCGGATTTGGCACTGTCAAAGTACCAGGATTTGGCACTGCCAAAGTACCAGGTTTTTGGCACTGCCAAAGTGCCAGTATTTGGCAAGTGCCAAACCAGACTTGGCAAGTGCCAAGCACTTGGTTTTGGCAAGTGCCAAACCTGTTTGGCAAGTGCCAATAAACAGTATTTGGCAAGTGCCAAAACTATTTGGCACTTCCTCCTTCATAGTTCAGTGCACGGTGGTGCACGTGCACACCACCACCGCCCATCGAGGCGCCACCACTACCACTCCACCATGTCTCGCTTCGCTTCCAGGTCGACATCCAACCACCGGAGCACCTCATCTCCGACGCTACAGTGATTTAGCTGTTCGAGCTCCCTCTCGTCAGAACATGACATCGGAGAAACCGCCTCGTGCTCCCACCTCAGACCATATGGCGCTGTCCCCTTCTGACCACGAAACCTCAGCCCTCCGACGCCTCTATCCCTCCACGTCCGATCCCCCCATACTTTGTCGTCGATGAACAGTTACGGCGAGAACAACCGAACCCATAAACCACCCAAAAACCCTATTTTCGCTTCGTTCTCAAAATCTACACATTAGAAAAATTAAGTGGTATTTTTCCCCGATGCTCCGGTCCTTGATGAAGCTCTCCTCCCCACCGCCTGACCTCTGGTGGCTCCGACGATCGGAATTTGCCCAAAGACCATTTTCCGTTCATATTCAAAATTCTCGTGATCCACTAACTTAAAAATCATGATCTTCATATCAAAATCATCATTTTTACCTGCGATCCTATTCGTGTAATCAAACCGAGTTTTTACGATACTTCAAAATTCACTTTGATTTTGGGTTACAGAGAGTTTAACTATGTTTTCTGTTTTGAACAATTTTACTTTAAATTGTTTCTTCTTCCGATCTGATTTGTGAACGTGTGATTATTTTTCCTATACACTATACTTTTCAACAACCTAATATAGAGGATCAGGTTCCTATCCACTGTTAAGTATCAGATGAAATTATTTTGTGTTTTACAGAACACAGTAAGCTTTAACTAGATGTTTGATCATTACACAAACTTGCAAAACATCCCGATATGATTTCTACATAGATCTTAGTTCTTATAGACGTAGATCAGAGTGTTTTATCATTAGACTTTACTTGTTGACAGTAACCATTAATGATCATAGCAAACTTGGCAGTTAAAGCTAGAAACAAAACTGTTTTACAGTAATTATCTAAATAGGAAATTTTAAAGTGCTTTCACTCACCTTAATGCTATCCAATGATCTCAGAAAAGAAGACTTCAGATTTTAGATGTAAACTCAGTTTTGTTTGTGAGAAGAATGTGAGGAATTTTGAGTTGTATTTATAGGGGAACTCAAGAGTTTTTAAAACATTTCCATGCACATGTTTTAACAGTAACTTTCCCTTAGCCTTAATCCTTTACTCTAGTCTCTACGGCACATTTTGAGGAAGAACATGCATGGAAACATTTGTTTTATTAAGGATTATAGCCAATGAGAGAGTACTAGGTGCTATCTTCTAGAAACTCTCACCATACTTCATTTAATGCTAGGATTCTTCTTTAGATTTTAATGTGTTATAAAAATTGTTTTCCCTTGTCTTTATTTGTTGGATATTTTCTTCTTTGCACATGCAAACTATACTCAGAGGCTTATGGAGATGGTTTTGCAAAACTTAGTCTACTATTCAAGGTAGCTTTCATTAAATGTTTTTGTCTCACTATGGGATTTGTATTTTGTCTCTTGTACAAGTTTTTTGTTTTTATCAAAGAACAAATGTTTTTATATGTTATTTCTTTTATGGTTTCATGTATTGGCCGAACCATCAAATTTCCAAATGCATACATGTTTGGGTTGTTTTATCCTTAAGTCCTTCTCTTTTCCCAAGTGAACACATGCTCTTTTATTTTATGTTATAAGTCTTTTTTATTTTAACATCCTTGCTTTGTTAAAATATCACTATGAAGTATTTACTCTTCATAGGAATTATTTCTTAAGATTTCTATATAAATATTTTATACTTGTTTTATATTTTCAAATCTAAGATTTAATCAAGTATATATTATAATATTATTACATACATACCCTTTAAGTTGATTTTAAATAGCAAATCTCATTTTAATCTCCTATTAAAATGATTTAAAAATAGTCGGAAAAGTCGGGACATTACAGTCCACCCCCCTTATAAGAATTTCGTCCCCGAAATTTAAGTAAGAAAGATAGAAAGAATTTTTCCCAAAAGATGGTACTTCATATCACTACTACTTAGTACATTGTAATTATACATCAGTTTCATACTCGTACTAGACATTCATACGTACTACAATACCTAGGCCATACTTGACTAAATCAAGTTATAGGCAACATAATATACATATAGATAGTCTACACACATCGTCTACTTTACTCTACTCGTCTAAGTCACTATCAATCACAATCCACTCGTCATATGAGATGTTTACAACCTCAACCACCTCATCATCGTCATCTGATGGCTCTACAACCTCCATAATCCCCTGGTTAGCTGGTTCCTCTTCCTCGTCGTCTGAAATCTCTATAACCTCCACGGGTGGAATCATGTACACCTGAATCGAGGGATAGCCATAGTCTCCAAAGATCTCTACCCATCCTCTCACTGCATAATACTCAAAGAGTGCCTGCTCCAATCTCATCCATATCGCTAAAACGGGGTCGACAAACTCCTTTTGCTGTCCTCCCGTGGCAGCGACCGGTGTCTCAGGAACAACCTCCTCCTCCTTTTCGTATTCTTCTTTGTCATCACCATCACTATCTCCAAAGCATGTCTTGATCATCAGTATGTCATCTTCATCTGAGGGATCTTGGTTGTCTGATTCTTGCTCCATGGGTTCTTCTCTACCGACATTCGACTCCTCCGATGTCCTGTGGGTACCCTCATCTTCACTCGGTGTCCTCTCTCTAATGTCTTCAGAATCTCCTACTCTCGCTCTCTTGGCCAGCAATCTCTCGGTCTGGTGTGGGGTGAGTCTTTTCCTAGCTGTGATCTTTATTAACAGTGCCATCCGGAAAGTAAACAAGGAAATAGAACTCGTCAATGATAGAATCATAGCAAGGGAGTTCATAAGTCCTAATAAACTGAATCCACAAATGTACATACCAAGGCTCATAGAAATGAAGAAATCCAAGGTTTCGTTTCATCTAAACAACCAAATAGCAAAACATACCTAATCTGTAGAAAAATCCAGGTACAATTTCCTGATATGTTTCTTGGTTTCCCAAGTGCAATCTTTCGAATTATCGCTCCACTGAATCTTTAGCAGACTTACTACTTTGTTGCGAAGTTGCTTTTCTTCTCTATCGATAATACGAAATGGTCTTCGAATCACTGTCAAATCTGGTTCAATTTCTATTTCATGCTGAACAGATGGTTCCAGAATTAAAGATGGATCGTGCAAACATTTCCTCAAATGAGACACATGGAATACGTTGTGAATTCCTGCCATATGTTCTCGCAATTCCACTCTATAGGCTAGAAAACCAATTCTCTCCAGAACTCGGAAAGGTCCAACATATCGCGGAGTTAACTTTCCGGCTTTTCCAAATCTCACCACTCCTCTCATCGGTGAAATCTTCACAAATACCCGATCTCCTATCTCAAATACAAGATCTCTTCACCTTTGATCAGCATAGATTTTCTGTCGATCCTGGGCTTCTTTCATTCTTAACTTCACCAACTCCACCTTTTTTGTTGCTTCTCGGATCATGTCCGGTCCAAGTACTAATTTGTCTCCGGATTCAATCCAACATGCGGGTGCTTTACAAGGTCTTCCGTACAGTGCTTCGTATGGTGCCATTTGTATACTCGCCTGGTAACTATTATTATAAGCGAACTCCACCAAGTGTAGATGATCTTCCCATGATCCTCCAAAATCTAGAATACACGCTCTTAACAAATCCTCCAATATCCGGTTTACTCTCTCAGTCTGGCCGTCCGTTTGAGGATGGTAAGCTGTACTGAGATTCAATTTTGTTCCCAAAGTCTTTTGCAATGCTTCCCAAAATTTATTGGTAAAGATGGGATCTCTATCTCTTACAATGCTTGCTGGGACTCCATGTAATCATACAATCTCCCTCATGAAAACTTCGGCTAAAGATGCGGCTGTACGTGTCGGTTTTACGGGAATAAAATGCGCACTTTTTGTCAGCCGATATACAATTACCCAAATTCCTTCAAATCCTCTTCTTGTCCTTGGCAATCCATCTATAAAATCCATCGATATCATTTCCCACTTCCAGTTGGGTATTTCTAATTATCGTAACAGTCCAGCAGTCTTTTGGTGATCTCCCTTGACTTGCTGACAACACAAACACTCATTCATGAAAGTTGTAATATCCTTCATCATTCCTGGCCACTAGAATACTCGTTTCATATCGTTATTCATTTTATGAATTCCCGGATGGATGCTCAATTTTGATGCATGACATTCTTTCAAAACTTCCTGCCTCAATCCATCCACATCTGGAACACATAATCTGTTGTTAATTCTTAACACTCCTCGGTTATCCAACTCGAAATCAGACTCCCTTCCATCCGTGACTCCTTGAATGATCTTCTCCAGTTTGGCATCTCTTCTTTGATTTCTCATAATTCTTTCTTGGAGAGCCGATGTGACTTCCAATAGGGATAGAATCGCATTTCTACTCAAAGCGTCTGCTACTACATTTGCTTTGCCGGGTGTATAAATGATATCCAAATCATACGATGCAAGAAATTCCAACCATCGTTGTTGCCTCAAATTTAAATCCTTCTGGGAAAATAAGTACCTCAATGGTTTATGATATGTAAAAAGTTCGAATTTTCCACCCAGAAGATAATGTCTCCATATCTTCAATGCAAAAAACAACGGCTAATAACTCCAAATCATGAGTTGCATAATTCTTCTCATGTATCTTTAATTGTCTACTTATGTAACAACCCGAAAATCTGGGCCAGTTTGAAATTTTTATTTTGGCAATTTTAGCGAATTTTGAATATTTAAAATAGATTATTTTAAATAATATCGACGAGAAATTTATTTTGAGTATAATTCGAACGTATATATTTATACGCGTCGTCGTTAGAATATAAATATTTATATATAATTATAAATAAAATTGAAAATGGCGCGGTAGTTCGATAATTCGATTTCAAACTTCAATTGAATGTACCGGGTGCAAAACAATTCGGATTTTAGTGAAACCAAAAATATTAGAATCTAATTGATGATATCTTTCCAACGAATCCGAAAAATCAAATTTTCATAGCGGGAATCAAGAGATAGGTCCAGTTGAAAATTCTGAATAGTCGCTATGGAATTCAGGCTCTTAAAAATAGATATTTTGCAAACGATCTCGGATTTCGACGAAACCACTTTTGTTGGATCCGTGATATCAAATTATTGCTAGGTTTTAAATTTCATAATTTTTCGAATCAATATGTGAGCGTGGCGAAGGAAAACGCGTTTGACCAGTTTTAGTTGATTTTAATCGACTGGAAAATGGCCATTTTTCAAACGATCTCAGAATTCGACGAAACCACTTTTGTTAGGACCGTATCGTCAATACGAAGCTAGAAAATATTTTTCGGGAATTTTTCTAGTTAGTATGTGACCCCGGTAAATTGAAATGCGCGTTCAAATTCAATATAGTGATTTAAATGTAAATTCAACGGAAACTAATCAAAACGATCAAATTAGCTTGCGATATATATCCCATTGTGTTCGGAATGGGGGTAATTAGCTATGGACGACAGGCGGTGGGTTCGATTTTGAGTTCGTTGTAAAAAGTTACTTTATTGATTTTTAAAAGTAAATTAAATATTTAATTAAACCAAGTCAACCCTTCATACCCCTTAACCCGCTCAGGCCCCCCCTTACCTTCCTCGTCGATCAGAAATAAAAAAAAAATCGCTCTAGATCGCCGCCCCCCCTCGCGCGCCGCATCACCTTAGGTCGCCTCCTCCTCCACCTCGGAGACGACCAACCGCCTCCCCTCGCGCCCCTGCCTTTCCCCGCTCCTCCTCGATGTCCCCAAACCCTAAACTGAGCCCCAATCCCATGACAGCCGACGTCGAGCCATCCTCCTCCACCAGCACCCAGCGCCGACGCCGTCTACACCCTCCGACGAACGATGACCCCCCATTCGAACGATGTAAGTTATTTTGTTTTACTGTATTATGATTTGTTTATATGAAGTTATTACCATATAAGGATATCGTTTTTTTTCTTATGAAATAGATTGAGATAAAAGAATATGATTTCAAAAAAAAAAGGATTTTTTGTAAAATAGGAAATATAAAAATCTAAATGGTGTTGGTTTTAAAAATATGAATTTTATTTACTTAGCAAAATAAAAATATAATTTTTATAATATAGAAAAGTTAAAAATATAATTTTTATACTGATGGCATATTAAAAATATGATTTTTATATCGGTATGATAGTAAAAATGTGATTTTTATATATTGAACATCGAAGTAAAAATGTGATTTTTATATATTGAACATCGAAGTAAAAATGTGATTTTTATATATTGAACATCGAAGTAAAAATGTGATTTTTATATATTGAACATCGTAGTAAAAATGTGATTTTTATATATTGAATAGCATAATAAAAATTCGATTTTTATATATTGAATAGCATAACAAAAATTCGATTTTTATATATTGAATAGCATAGTGAAAATTCAATTTATATATATATATATAGTGGCTACGGGCAACGAAGGTGATAAAAGGCGAGGACAACAAAGATTTCCATAAATGAAGAGTCAAAATGATTGGATAGCTATCGGTGAGAATTTCTCACCTTTCAATTTCTTTTTCTAGTTATATATATATACTAGGATGCAGACGGTGTTTAGTAGCACCCGACACAACCGTCCACAGACCATGGACTTGTTTGTTTGATTGTAAAAATCAGTTAGATTATTTGATTGAAATTGAATTGTGTGGTGAAATGAATTGATTAGATTGATGTGTGAATGGCGTGGGCCTTCACTAGACCGGGGATAAGGCTAGGCCTTGTCCCGTTTCTAGTATCGTGCCGTTATGCCGCCGAAATTTTCTAAAAATAAGTTAGAAAAATAAAGATAACAATTTATTTAATAAATGAACCGAATAGAATATTCATAGGTTGAATAAAATAGTTTGATCGTTAAAAATATGATTTTTAACGTAAAAGTGAATAAATAAATATTCATTTACAAACCGGACGGTTTGTTTATGTACACCTATTTGAAGGACATTGATTGGGACGATAAATTTTACACATCGCCCAAATGCACAAATAAAAATCTGTGTTTGATTGCTTGAAACCCCACACGGGTATTGGGATGATATATGACGTACACTAATCCCAATAGTTAGTTGTATGTCGATCGATAGATTGACAAACTGTTATAAGCGTTGAATATTTATATTTGATGCTTATACAGTGTAGAATGCACTTTGGATGATGGTTGATTATTCATCGTTGTTATTGAATATATGTGTTGTAGAAAATCCATATAGTTAACGCTATATGGTAATTGATTGGGCCTCATTCCAATTTGAAAAATAAAGAATATTATAAAATAAAGGTTCATGTGTTGACTGTACTCATCCGTTGAGATTAGTCATGTGTTGAACGAAACATTTTAATAATAAAATTTACTTCTTTATCAATATAAAATAAAGGTTCATGTGTTGACTGTACTCATCCGTTGAGATTAGTCATGTGTTGAACGAAATATTTTAATAATAAAATTTACTTCTTTATCAATATAAAATAAAGGTTCATGTGTTGACTGTACTCATCCGTTGAGATTAGTCATGTGTTGAACGAAATATTTTGATAATAACAAATATTTTGACAATAGGAAATATTTGAAATAGAATATTTGAAAATAGAAATACATTAAGCCGTGTTGATTAGATTGACGCCATTTTAACGTGAACGATATTTATATCGATTTTATTCAATTTGAAATGAATTGAATTGAAAACGATTTTGAAATGAATTGAAAACGATTTCGAAATGAATTGAATAGAAAACGAATTTGATTCGAATTGAATATAAAACGAATTTGATTTCAATGGAATATATAACGGATTTGATTCGAATGGAAAACCAATTTGAATTGATTCGAATAGAAAACCAATTTGAATTGAATCGAATAGAAAACCAATTTGATTTGAATCGAATAGAAAACGACTTTGGAATTGAATTGAATTGAAAATAAATTCAAATTGAATTGAAATTTGAATTGAATAGAAATGAATTTTAAAACGAATTTATAAAGAAGAACTCAATTTTGATTTGAATTGAAATGGAAGTTGAAATTGCTTTTGAAACGAATTTAAAACTATTTATATAATTCGTTTTAAATAGAAATCGATGAAATATATATTATATATATTATATATATAATATAATGGCCTGAATAGAACGCGCCGCGCCGCGGCAGTTCGCGAATTTCGACCATTTATTTCAAACGGACATTACGGGAGATTCGACCGTCGGATTCTCCTAAAACCGGAACCGTTGGGTTCGTATCGAAAAGAGCTTTCTAACGAATATTAGAAATTTGAAATCTAACGGTTGGATTTGGAGATACATCCAAATCAAATTTGAAAATGGTCGCTGTAAGTGCAGTTCGATGGCCATTGATGGAAATCGACTGTACGGGCCTTGATAAAATTATTAAAAATAATAATAAATTGTGTAAAATCATAAGAAATGATTTGGGAAAAATTGGGGTGAAAAACTCCATATTTGAAAAGATAAAAATAGATTTTTATCGAAATGAACTAGTTTTGAACTAGAATAGTAATTTATTTATTTTTAAAATAAATAAATTGGATTTGAAATGGTTTTGAAAATAACCAGAACTTCCAATAATTGCATTGGAATGGATTTGAATCGAAATTGTCTTCGGAATATTTCGATGTTTGATTTCGTGATTATACAGATGTTGTTATGGAAATTTGAAAGATATAGATATATATATCGTTATTTCCAATACGATATCTGTTGGTCGTAGAATCTGATATTGAATATAAGTCGATATATTTTCTATTCAGAGCCTTGTATTGAATATCAAATGTGATTTGGGTTTGTCGTGAATGGTGTCTTCACTAACACTGTTCTTGAGCCCAGTTGAGAAAAGATTAAATCTTTTTATTTAGATTTAATGAAGTGTACCAATTAAATAATATTTAATTGGAATAGAATTGATATTGATTCTTGGGTTTATCGTGAACAGCGTTTTAAATAACACTCGTTCTTTAACCCGATAATTAATGGAATGTGATTTTGGGTTTATCGTGAACTGTGTTTTAAATGACACTGATTCTTTAACCCGGTTAAAGATTAAAACTAAGTGGAGTTTTAATGAATCTTTAAATAGATTGAAAAGATCGAGAATGGAGTATCACCAGTTTTACTCCAAGCGATAGTTAAATCTTTAATTAGATTTGAACGTGAAATGGTAATTGAATTACCGATAACACTGTGGTGTTAGATATGAAGTACTACCAGTTTTACTTCATGGGATGAATAGGTTGGGATTGGGAAATTAAAACAAATGATTACTTCGGTAAGGTTCGTTAATCCCGACTAGTTGAATCGAAATTCAAAAGATGATTAGAGAATAAATTCAAGGAATTTATCTTGGATAAAATTAATGGGAACTTTTCCCTATGAATGTGAAATTTAGAAACTAACTGTCGGTTAGCCAAGCAGAATGGTTTTCTGGATATTGATCTGATGTTGGTTTCGGCCTTCGGGGTTAATATTTGGGGAATTATTCTCTTGATTAATTTACGGTTAGCGACTGATGAATTGGAATGAGGCGTATGCTGTGTTTGTGTAACACTTATTTAAAATATACGCGAGTTATTCGGAAAGACCGGGTTTATCCCATTCTGAATAACTGATACGACGATTAGTCGAAGATGAAGACGGTGGTCGAAGACCGGAGGTCTTCACGTCGTCTGGGTGATTACTGATGATCTTGATTGGGCTGTACACCCAAGAAGATGGAAACAGTTGGTGATCGTCCAGACGTACTTGGAGATCGATGGATATGCGGGGTACTAGGTGCCTCCGGTTTCGTTCAGACCCAGAACGGACTTGTAAATGGACTGTGTGTCTGACATTGGATTTCATTCTGTATGACTGATATCGGTTGCATAGGATGGTTTGCCTATGTGGCATGCTAAGATGCAAATGATCAAGGCTTCTGTTGAAAAGCAAAGTCTTGTGGTTGGTGATCAAAGCACGGCCTTTGTGGCGTAGCTTTGTGTAGTGTTGATTCGCGAGCCTCGCACCCCGGTATGAACCAGAAACGGGAGAAAGGACCTCAGGGAGGGCCTACGTTTCCTCCTAGCTAGGGTGGTGTCAGTGACCTACCAGCCCTGACATTTATATACTTTTCACCTATGTGGTTGTTGCTGTTGCGAGGCGTCTCGGTTATATCGGTTTCGGTCGATGCATTCTGGTCGGCAGACGGACCAGACTTACGCCCCAAAGGGCGGCGAAACGTAGTGCTCAGGCATTTTAATCCACATCGGTGGACCGGCCCTGTCGCTCCAAGGGTTGATGCGTTCTGATCCTGAGACTCGGGCTAGGCAGTCTCGAATTCGGTAAGGACTATCTTTTGCCTTGGTTCATGACGGAAATCCAATTTCCAATACGTGACGGTTCGATTTTAGTTGTAAACCTATATATGGCGACATAGTGGTATGGGGCATTCATGCCGCCTATGATTGATACTTATGATTTGAAGTTGTTTTATACACTATACACTTATAATAGTATCAAAATGATTTCTTTTAAACGTATCAAGCATTCTTGGCTATTATAAGGTAAAAACCCTATCCCCCGGCTTGCGTTGCATTGTGTGATAGGACCTGGGTCTTATAATAGCCTCATTTTTCTTTATTTAGCATTGCGTTGTTGTTTTATGCACTGGTATTCTTGGGAGGAAACCCGTCCCGCATTATACGGCGTGGTCCCTTGATTTACCGAACTTTAAAATAAAGATCAATAACTGTTTTCGTTCTCACACCAGTCACATGACTGACCTGGAGTTTATTGTTTTGACCTAAACTCTGGGTGCCACTATTTTGACACGGGCAGCTAGTAGTTTTGTTTTTGCAGATTTATATTCATGGGATCCTAGTTTATAGCTGGAATGGTATCCGGAAAGCTTTGTATCCGTATATCTCTTCTAGTTGTGTATTGTATTATTTTCCGCTGCTATGTATTTAAATGTAATTTAAATCTCTGATATTTCTGTGTAATATTTATTCATTTATACAATGAAACGTTCTTCTGTCTGCGTTCTATTTTGTCATGTTCTCAAACGATAGGGCGTTTCGAACGGTCTGGGTCGGTTTAGCGACTGGTTCGGACCGAGCGAAATTCCTTTTCGTCACAACTTGCATATGCAATTACACGACGGTTCTGCATCAACACGGCTCCTAATCCAGTTCCACAAGCATCAGTGTAAACTTCAAATTTGCTTGTCCCATCGGGAACAGCTAACACTGGAGCTTTGGTTAAACGATCTTTTAACTCTTGAAAAGATTCTTCACACTTTGGGGTCCAAATAAACTTCTGGTTTTTCTTTGTTAATTTCGTCAGATGAGATGATATCTTAGAATAATCTTGGATAAATCTTTGGTAATATCCTGCTAATCCTAGGAAACATCGAATGTCGGTTGGTGTACGTGGTTGTCTCCATTGTTGTACTGATTCAACTTTCACCGGATCTACCGATATTCCATCTCCATTTACAATATGCCCCAAAAATCTCACTTCAGACTTCCAAAAATGGCATTTTGAAAATTTGGCCTTCAACACATTTTTCCTCAGAGTTTCTAGGACTACTCTAAGGTGATAGCGATGCTCCTCTTCAGTTTTTGAATAATTCAGAATATCGTCAATGAAAATTAGAACGAACTTATTCAGAATTTTCCTAAAGACTCTGTTCATTAAATCCACGAAAAATGCTGGTGCATTGGTTAGACCGAATGGCATAACCATCCACTCATAAAAGAAATCCGGGCCTCTAAATGCTGTGAAAGGAATACTATCTTTAGCGATTCTCAATTGGTGAAATCCTGTTGCTAGGTCCATTTGGGAGAATACTGTTGCTCCATGCAATTGATCGAAAAGATTGTCGATTCGGGGTAAAGGGTATTTGTTTTTGATGGTTGCCTTGTTTAATTCTCTAAAGTCAACACACAGTCGCAACGACCCGTCAGACTTTACTACAAAAACTACTGCTGAGCCCCAACTAGAAAAACTTGGTCAGATTAAGCCTTTATTCAGTAAATCCCGAGTCTGTTTCTCCAGTTCCGATACTTCCTTTGGAGCCATACGTCTCTTTGGTTGAACTATCGGTCTCGCTCCTGGGATTAAATCGATTCGGAATTCTATCTCCCGATGAGGAGGTAAACTTCCGACTTCTTCGAATATATCCTTGAATTCTCTAACTACGTCCAGTGTCTCAAGGTTCTCTTTTGGTGCTTTTAGGGCATATAGGAAACTACAGGTATGAATACCGGGTTTTCCACAAGGTATTCTAGCTTTACGATCTAGGCTCGTTATCAAGGTTATGGTTTCTTTATCACATTTTATATTAGCTTGGAACTCGCTCAGCCAGTCCAATCCAAGATTAAAATTGAAACTTTTGAAGTTCAAGATATAGAAATCGAAACGAAAGGAATGTGAGAGATATAACAGTGCTATATCTTCACAACACATTTTTAACTCGGTTTTACCACCAATGGGATTTGAGACACAAATTGGGTTTGGGGAAATAATTGGTTTAAGGTTAAATTGGTCTACAGTTTCAGAAGAAATAAAACTATGTGAGGCGCTGGTGTCAAATAAAACTCGAAGGTAAATTACTTTAAATTGTAAAGTACCTTCCAACACTCCTTTCCCTTTCACATTCTGAGAGCTAGAGGGTTCATTCTTGATGGCATACACCTTTGCATGAGGTGCCCTTTTCATCAGTGGACAGTCTTTCACCATGTGACCCGGGTGGTGACAGTTGAAACAAAGGTTTTTCAGTACCATCTCATTTCTCTAAACATGTTGCTGCTGTGATTGTTGCTGAGGCTTCCTTTGCTGCTGTTGCGGTTGCTGTTGCTGAGGTTTCTTGTTACTCTTTTGTTTGCAGAACCTTGCAATGTGACCCTTCTGCTTGCAGTTGTGACACAGAACGTTCTTGAAACGATTCTCAGTTTTCTGTTGAACTGTCTTTCCTTGGTTCTTGTTATCCTTCCAGTCAGGGTTAAATTTCCTTTTCTGGGTATTTCCTCCACTCGCTTCTCTAGTCTGAGCCTTTGCTGCAATTGGGTTTTTAGCATCTAGGGCTTCATACCTGAGAGCTAAATCCACGAGTTCAACAAATGGATCTTTTAGATGCCCCATCATACGGCCTTGAAGACTATCTTTTAATCCTGCTATGAACATTTCGTTTTTCTTCAGTGAGGTATTTACCAACTCTGGTCCAAAGCTTGATAGTGCATTGAACTTGTTCTCGTACTCAGTGACAGTCATGCTTTCTTGTTTCAGGTCGATGAAGTCTCGGTACATCCTGGTTTTCCCAGTTGCTGGCAGATACTGAGCTTCAAAAGCTTCTTTGAACATAGCCTAATTAAAATTTTCTTCCGGAGTATTTGCAGTCTGGGCATCCCACCAGATAGCTGCGGCTCCCTCCAGATTCCATGATGCTAGGAGACGTTTGTACTCGTCATCCAACTTTAGTCCCTGAAAATCTTTTTACATGATCTAATCCATGCCTGGACGTCAACCAGAGATTCCGTTCCCTTAAAAGTTTTTCCTCCCAGAGTAGTGTAGTTCTTGCAAATCATAGCGAAATTTGCCTGCGTTGGAGCTTGGACTACTTCAGTCGTATCCACTTGGGTCTGGTTAACAGTGTGCCCATTAGTCGTAGTTGCCCTACTTGCTCCTCGGCCTCGCCTTGCTTGAGAACTCATTGTCAACTTCCTGAGTATATGGTTTGAGAGTTAAAACTCGTTTGGAAATCAGTCTTTAGGGATAACTTAGCCAAATAACTAGGGTCGTCCTATACTATATGGTTTTATAAAAATACGCTCTCTCAGAAAAAACTTATAGCCTAGGTGTTCAGAAATCCTAAGCTCTGATACCAACTGTAACGGCACGATTTTCGATACCTTGAAAACCGTGTCATTATTGAAAGAATTTAGAAGATGAGATAGAAACAGATAGAACTTATAGAATAGAAGAGTAAGAAGTTATCAGAATCTCACAGCGGAATTTCACAAATACTTATATATTACATCACAATGTCTAATACATCAGAGTACATAACATAATACATCATCATCATGGTTCAACAACATAATTATACAGTACCATATTACAATACCATAGATACTCAAACTGGGTAACTAAAACATATATGCTACTAGGGTCTTGAACTTGTTCTGCATCATGTTCCCCTTGCCTTACCTGAATTTTACTTGTCTACTCATAATAAATATTATGAGTACCCAAGAGTTTAGGAAACAAAAAAATAAACTCTGGGTCAGTCAGGGGACTGGTGTGAGGAAACATAGTTATAAAGAAGTAAACAGGGAAATAAGTGTCAAGGTTCTCATGTTGATCCATGTTTTTACTTTAGAAATCGTTAGGTCAAACCATAACTAGCATATGGAAAATGACCAAGTATTTTATATCAAAGCATTTGTTATTACAATAATTCGCATCAGATAACTATAAATTTAGTGAAACGCTTGCATCTCACATTCACGTATATAGTATACAAATCTAAAAGTCGCAGAGCGCGTATTGGAGTTTGGATTCCAACCGACAGGGTATGGGAGCACCCACCGATCAGTGTACTCTAGAGAGGATACACTGGGGTTCAACAAGAACGTCTTGTAACCCGACCACACATGACCGTCCACTCATTTAGCTCGAGTGTGACGAATATATTATCACTCCTACGGTTGAGCTTGATTTAACATTTCTGAAAACTACAGCAGCAAAAGAGATTTAAGAAGTTAAATATGGAAATCCTCTAGATGGTGATAATATACCCTGCTTGGGTATGACCCAACTAGCCATGCTGCCTAGCCCAACTTTTGTTACTTTCGGGTTGTGAAGTTTGAGGTCACGGTCTCTTCTGACAGATTTATTTCTTTTGATTCTTTGAATGCCACATCGTCCTATCCGTCAGAAATACCCATTCGATTACCCAAACATATTATGGGTAATAAAGCTAAGAGAAACGAATTCCTCCGCTACCAACGTAATATACTTACGTAAATTCGATGCGTAGAATCTAACTGACATACGTTGTCAGACACTCGTCCATTCGGGTTTGTTCTGGGACTGAACAGACCAAAAATACTATTTAATATAACGCTTGCATCTCATTGACTTCAACATTCTGATATGCGTCGTATACTTCGAATCGAAGTGGAATTGTTTATTCCGGACTCTTCGAACGATGTACGAAAAATCTTTTTACAGTCGATAAATGTTTATCGGTTTAAATCAGGAGTATTAGTCCGTTACAAATTAATTATCATTTTACAAACAGTATTTGCTTATCTGATTTACCTCAGAATAGTTAAATTAAAAATAATCAGTTGAGGTGTAAGTAGTTTACACAGTGTTTTGTTCATCATTTGGAAATGCCCGTGCTTCGCACACTGTATATTCTTTCTTTGTCATTTTTGCTTGGGTGATGTTTCAAACTTTTCCCTTTCCTTTTTATTTCTTTCTTTATGATTATTTAATTTATAAATAATTTAAATAATTAATTTTAAATTATTTATTTACGTATTGTTTAAATTTCAAACCAATCGTACTCCTACAGTCGAGCTTGTCGGTTTGATCTACTTCTGTTACTTTCCACTTGCCTTCTGCTTAATTAAATAAAACTCTTCTTTTTATTTAATTAATTAATTAATTTTTATTTTTATTTCACATTTAAATTTAAAACTATTTTTAAATTTAAATTATCGTTTAACCGAAGTACCAGTTTGCAAATCAAAATACCAGCTTTGGCACTGCCAAAGTACCGGATTTGGCACTGTCAAAGTGCCAGGCTTTGGCACTGCCAAAGTACCAGGTTTTGGCACTGCCAAAGTGCCAGTATTTGGCAAGTGCCAAACCGGACTTGGAAAGTGCCAAGCACTTGGTTTTGGCAAGTGCCAAACCTGTTTGGCAAGTGCCAATAAACAGTATTTGGCAAGTGCCAAAACTGTTTGGCACTTCCTCCTTCACAGTTCAGTGCACGGTGGTGCACGTGCACACCACCACCGCCCATCGAGGCGCTACCACTACTACTCCACCACGTCTTGCTTCGCTTCCAGGTCGACATCCAACCAATGGAACACCTCATCTCCGACGCTACAGTGATTTAGCTGTTCGAGCTCCCTCTCATCAGAACATGACATTGGAGAAACCGCTTCGTGCTCCCACCTCAGACCATATGGCTCTGTCCTCTTCTGTCCACGACACCTCAGCCCTCCGACGCCGCTATCACCCCACATCCGATCCCCCCATACTTCGCCGTCGATGAACAGTTACGGCGAGAACAACCGAACCCATAAACCACCAAAAAAACCATATTTTCGCTCCGTTCTCAAAATCTACGCATTAGAAAAATTGAGTGGTATTTTTCCCCGATGCTCCGGTCCTTAATGAAGCTCACCTCCCCACCGCCTGACCTCTGGTGGCTCCGATGATCGGAATTTGCCCAAAGACCATTTTCCGTTCATATTCAAAATTCTTATGATCCACTTACTTAAAAATCATGATCTTCATATCAAAATCATCATTTTTACCTGCAATCCTATTCGTGTAATCAAAACGAGTTTTTACGATACTTCAAAATTCACTTTGATTTTGGGTTACAGAGAGTTTAACTGTGTTTTCTGTTTTGAACAATTTTACTTTAAATTGCTTCTTCTTACGATCTGATTTGTGAACGTGTGATAATTTGTCCTATACACTATACATTTCAACAATCTAATATGGAGGATCAGGTTCCTATCCACTGTCAAGTATCGGATGAAATTATTTTGTGTTTTACAGAACACAGTAAGGTTTAACTAGATGTTTGATCATTACACAAACTTGCATAACATCCCGGTATGATTTCTACATAGATCTTAGTTCTTACAGATTTAGATCAGAGTGTTTTATCATCAGACTTTACTTGTTGACAGTAACCATTAATGATCACAGCAAACTTGGTAGTTAAAGCTAGAAACAAAACTGTTTTACAGTAATTATCTAAATAGGAAATTTCAAAGCGCTTTCACTCACCGTAATGCTATCCAATGATCTCAGAAAAGAAGACTTCAGATTTTAGATGTAAACTCACTTTTGTTTGTGAGAAGAATGTGAGGAATTTTGAGTTGTATTTATAGGGGAACTCAAGGGGTTTTAAAACATTTCCCTGCACATGTTTTAATAGTAACTTTCCCTTAGCCTTAATCCTTTACTCTAGTCTCTACGGCACATTTTGAGGAAGAACATGCATGGCAACATTTGTTTTATTAAGGATTATAGCCAATGAGAGAGTACGAGGTGTTATCTTCTAGAAACTCTCACCATACTTCATTTAATGCTAGGATTCTTCTTTAGATTTTAATGTGTTATAAAAATTGTTTTCCCTTGTCTTTACTTGTTGGATAGTTTCTTCTTTGCACATGCAAACTATACTTAGAGGTCTTAGGGAGATGGTTTTGCAAAACTTAGTCTACTATTCAAGGTAGCTTTCATTAAATGTTTTTGTCTCACTATAGGATTTGTATTTTGTCTCTTGTACAAGATTTTTGTTTTTATCAAAGAACAAATGTTTTTATATGCTATTTCTTTTATGGTTTCATGTATTAGCCGAACCATCAAATTTCCAAATGCATACATGTTTGGGTTGTTTTATCCTTAAGTCCTTCTCTTTTCCCAATTGAACAAATGCTCTTTTCTTTTATGTTATAAGTCTTTTTATTTTAACATCCTTGCTTTGTTAAAATATCACTATGAAGTATTTACTCTTCATAGGAATTTTTTCTTAAGATTTCTATATAAATATTTTATACTTGTTTTATATTTTCAAATCTAAGATTTAATCAAGTATATATTATAATATTATTACATACATATGCTTATACATGTATCAAAACCCTTTTAGTTGATTTTAAATAGCAAATCTCATTTTAATCTCCTGTTAAAATGATTTAAAAATAGTCGGAAAAGCCGGGACATTACATTAATCCAATGAAATTGATAAATAAATATTTGTTTTATCTAATAAGATTTTTTAAAAAAGAAATTTACTATTTATTTAGTTAATAAAAAACTTAATGGTAGTTAACGAAGAATTATATTATTATTATTATTATTATTATTATTATTATTATTATTATTCAAGAGGTTAATGTTTAAATGGAATTCATTTAATTAAGTAATCAAAATTGGTATTGGGACCGAATTGAATTGAGAAAGAAGTTTATGAACGGAATTATTATAAAACCGAGTTTTATAAACTAAGTTAATAAAAGGAATTTTAAGCCAATAAGATAGCTTAAATAAGAGTTTACTTAATATTAAATTAAGTAAGAAGGAATCGAGGTAAGTATGCTTTTATATTTAACCTAAGAGTTACAAACGATGTTTATAAAAGGGGCGTAAGGCTAAGACGTTAAGTTTTAATTTAACGTTACCTAATTTTGAAATTGAAACGAGATTTTCAAAATGGAAAATGATTGAATTGATCAGTAGTGAGATAATATGGGTTGATAAGGGGTTAATATAAGAATTGGAAGCTAACTAGAGATTGGCTGAGTTGAGTAGTTGTCTAAGTGTTGATCTGATGTTGATTTCGGTCTTCGGGGTTGATACTTAGGGAATTATTCGCTTACCAATTTACGGTCTGAAACCAATGAACATTGAGATATAGAAATGCTTAAATAATGTTGTAATTAATACTCTGAAAAATAATAAAATTAAAACTGGATATGGTTATTAAATATTTTTCTAAATACTATACTGAAATGGTTTTGAGAAGACAATTATATTGAAATGAGAATTGAATACCTTGTTTAAAAGTATGGAATATTTTAGAAGTTTAAATTAACCATTCGTTAATTATTTATAATTGAATGGGCCAAGTGATGTTGAGTACTGAACTAGTAAATCTATCTTTATTTTCATGATTAAATGATTGTTTATTTGATAGTTAAATAACCAACTATCAAATCTGGCCAATACGATTGTTGGTACGGAAAGACTTTGATCGAATTTATATTCGAAAACCATTCCGTCCAGCAAATACAAAATATTGAAGATATCAGATACTAATCAAGACAAAGAAACTAGGGTTGTCAACGGATACTTTCGGATATAGATAGTGCTTTCTCTGTATTCGTATCTGAAATCATTTTCGGATATCAGATATCCGAATCCACGAATACAGACGGATATCAGATAATTATCCTATCCGCCAACGATCGATATATCATGAAATATAAATGAAATTTTATAATTTATATAATCGTTTTTCAATTTCTATGATCACTAAAGTGTTAAAAATAAGCATATATGATGAAATTAAATAGATTTGAGTAACTAATATGCATTTAGTCCATATGATTTAAACCTTGGACTTAGTAAGCAATAAATAATTCTGATTTATTGTACTAAAATACATATAAATTTGAGCATAATGTTAAAAATATTCGAATGGATAATTTTCGGATGCGGATATCTATGCATCCGTATTCGCAACCGTTTTTTCGAATATCGGATAATTATCCGCTTTTCGGATTTGGACGCGGATGGATATCGGATTTTTTGGGTACCCTTTGCCAGCCCTAGAAGAAGTTGAAGACCGTCGATCTTCATAAAGCAGTCAAATTACTTATAATAACTGGTTTAGCGGCCAGAGATTTATTGTGACTCTGTCGTGGTTGAAATCGATGGATTTGCAAGGACTACACGCTACTGATCTATAGGGTGATTCCTATGATGTGGTAGGAGGGTACCTTCGGTTCATCCTGTTCCTGAATGACTTGCATGGACGAATGTCTGACAGAGTATTTTAAAAAGGTCATGTACATTGATTTTTATAAACGTATTTTTGTTGGTGGCGGAGAAGACACCATCTCTTAGCTAACACCCAAAATATTTTTGTGGATGTCAATTAGTGATTTGATGAATCTGATGATGTGCCATTCAAAGTAAATGATAACCAAATGTTCTAAAGGTGAATTCTAACCTCAAGCCTCACTACCAGGAAATGGCAAAATCGGGCAGGCAGGATGGCTAAGTGGGTCGCTCCCATTAGGATTTATAATCACCTATCTAGAGAAAATCCATTTCATTCTTTATTATACTTCAGTGCTATCTCTTTTCGGAAAACGGTTGCTGATCCCAACCGTTGGTGATATACATTCGATACACTCAAGCGAAATGAGTGGTCGGGTTGCAAGACATTCTTATTGAACCTAGCGCATTCCCCTCTAGAGTTACACTATCGGCAGGTGGTTCCATACCTTGTCATAGTCGGAATCCAATCTCCAATAAGCGCCCGCGGTTTTGACTATATATGTGGAATGTAACAGCCCGCATTTTACGTATCCGAGAATCATAAAATATTTTTATTTTATTCCCTAAGGGTTGGATCACTCTCATCATTTAATATGTTGCTTATGGGGATGTGAGACATGTCCATAATTTTTACCGATTTTTTCTATGACCATTTTGCATCTATCAGTCTTGTACAGGGCAACTTTTGACTCAGGTCGAATCAGAAAGTGAGACATGTGCCATTAGAAAGGATTTGATGTTTGCCTTTCCGTAGAGTGGTTACATTAAAGATTTGGCCTAACGGTTTGGGAGAAATCGTTGTTTTAAGGTTTTACAGTGGGTTATTCAGGTTTTAGGAGCCTAATGGGCTGATTTGGGGAAGGCCCATTAGTGGGCTAGTGGAAGGTTATAAATAGGGGGTGAGGAATATGGGAAATGGTTTAGATTTTCATTTCCTCATTTGGTGGCTTTGTGCTCCTTCCTCTAACACTTTTCCACCATTAAAAATCATAATCCAAGGAGGGAAATCATAGATCTACACCATTGGAGGCTAGATCTACATCATTTCAAGGGCGAATTCATCGGATCAAGAAGTTTGGTTCGAATTGCTCATTGTCCAGATTCATAACTCTATCATATTAGCTTGTATTGAAGAATCACTGAGTGATTTACATCTCTCACGTGGATTCAATGAAGTTTATGAGTGTTTGATTATGTTTTTCATCATATTCAATCATTTTCCCATAGATCTATGCCATATTAAGTCCGTTTTTCATATGAATCACCCTATAATATGATTTAGTAAGTTTAGATAGGTAATTTCCATGATATTTCATATGCTTATGCAAGTTAGATCTATAGTTATGTTCATATGATCATTTTTCCATGATTTGGGGTAATTTGCATAATTTTGGTGAAAATTGTTGTATTCATGTTAATGATGGTTTCATACCATCTTTGTGGCCATATTTGATGAATTAGATGAGTTTGCTTCGTCGTATTTGTTGTTTGACAAAGTTTTGGACGAAATCGGAGTTGAATTACAATATGCAGGTTTTGGGTCGGCCATAATTAGGTCGGTCGGTCTGAAATCATGTCTTCGAGAACAAGTCAAGTTGGGTCGGCCTAAGTTGGGTCGACATAAAGTTGGATCGGCCTAAAGTTGGGTCAGCATATAGTTGGGTCGTCACATTTGGTATCAAAGCTCTAGTCAACGTTTTTAGCCAAAGTTCTAAGACATAATCACGTACGAGAGACGTACTTGTAGATTTCAGTTCGATGCTATATATTAGCATATATAATAGTAATGGTTGTTTTCCTTTAGCAGTTTTTCTTGGAAGTGGCTAATTATTCTAAATTGTAGATTTAGAATGAGTAAACGACCATCAAGACACGCTGCTAGGGGAGCTAATATTGGAGGGGGAAATAGTGGCGAACCAGACTACCTAGCCATGTTCGAGGCTGTGGCATTAGCGATCATGAATAGGGTTCCCGCTCCAGTGGCGGCTACGGTTGATGTTGGAGTTCCAGTGCCTAAAGCTATAGAATTTGCAAAGCTATGCAAAGGCTTTTCTTCATTAAGAGGAAAAAATTCAAAGGCACAGAACTAGTTGAAGAGGTTCAAAGGTGGTTGGATACTTGTGTTAGGATCTTCATGGGCTTGGGCATTGATGATACAACAAAGAGGAAACTTGCATCAAGGCGGTTAGTGGGCAGAGCAATGGACTGGTGGAACTCGGTCACACTTGAGACTCTTGAAGAGGATATTTCAGGGGAATTGTTCCAAGCTAAGTTTGAAGCAAAATTTATCTCCATCGTGCATAAGTTTGTTCTATTTAAGAGATTCGTGGACCTTAAACAGAATGGTCGCCCAGTTCTTGATTATATTTCTGACTTCGAGGCTTTGTCGAAGTATGCTCATTCATATGTGGATACTCCTTATCAAAAGAACGAGAAGTTTGTATTGGGATTGGATGAATATCTTGGGAATCAGCTTGTGGATCACCTCGATGATAGCTTTGAGAAGATCGTCGAGAAGGGTTTGAGGCATGAAAGTCTTTTTCCTAAGAAGATGTATGTTGTCGCAGCTAAAAAGGAGCAAAAACCACAGCAGGGTGGTAATAACAAGAAAAGGAAGCAACAACAATAGAAAGGAAAGGATGGCCAAAAGAAGCAGAAAGGAGAAGTGACTTGCTTCAATTGTTGGCAGAAGGGACATTTTGCTAGTGAATGAAAGAATCCTGTAGCTGAAAAGAAGTGCTTCAAGTGTGGGAGGCCGGGACATGAGAAGAAAGATTGTCCAGAATCAGCTCAAGGGAAGCAATTGGTTAAGACTTATACTTTAGGGGCAGTGCCGTCTTCTTCAAAAGCTCCTACTGCGGAGGAGAAAGGAAAGAGTTTCGTGGTGCAAGGTACTCTTTCTGTTCATGGTGTTTCAGTTCGAGTTTTGTTTGATACTGCAGCATCGCATTCTTTCATTTGCAATGAGCTTGTGTGTCGCTTGGGTTTGGAAACCGAGATATGTGATAGACTATTGATCGTGACTAATCCAGTTCGGGGTTCGTCCAGTTTGTGCATGTTGTGCCGTAGTCTAGTGTTATCGAGTCATGGTTGCTCTTTTGTGTGTGATTGCTTTGTTCTTAACTTCGTTGGGTTTGGGATCATCTTGGGCATGGATTGGCTCAAGAGGTATGCGGCAAAGGTGAATTGCGAGAAGCTAGAGGTGAGAGTCGGGGATGTGGAAGGGCGAAAGGTGTTGATAAAGTGTAAGCACAAAGAGGATGTCTTCGTTAGCTATCTATATTCACTTGTGATTCCACAAGAAGACTTGTCATCTGTGCTGATCGCTAATGAGTGTGAGGATGTCTTTGATGAGGTCAAAGGGTTTCCGCCGCATTGAGAGATCGAGTTTAGGATCGATTTGGTCGAGGGTGTTAGACTAATCGTTATGCCTCTTAGGCAGATGGCGCCTAAGGAACAGCAAGAACTGGAGGTGCAAGTTCGAGACCTTCTAAGAAAGGGGTTCATTCGGAGATGTGTTTTCGACTGGGGTGCATCGGTCGTGTTTGCAACCAAGGCAGATAGCTCGTTAAGATTGTGTGTGGACTATCATGAGATGAACAAGGTGACTAATAAGAACAAGTATTCGTTGCCAAGGATAAATGACTTGTTCAATCGGCTTCACGAAGCCAAAGTGTATTCTCAGATGGATTTGGCAACGGGGTTTCACCAGTTGAGAGTGGCGAAGGATAGTGTACCAAAGACTGCTTTTAGGACACCATCTGGTTTCTTCGAATGGTTGGTGATGCCATTCGGGTTGACTAGCGCACCAGCGTATTTCGTGGATCTTATGAATAGAGTGTTCAGAGATCAGTTGAATAAGTTTGTTTTTGTGTTCATGGATGATATTCAGGTTTACTCCAGGAATGAGGAAGAACACAAGACGCACAAGAGAGTTGTGTTAGAGATCTTGAAAAAGCATCAATTGAAAGTTAAGTTCTCGAAGTGTCACTTCTGGAAGGATGAAGTGAGATTCTTAGGCCATGTAGTTTCTGGAAAAGGGATAGCGGTTGACCCTGCTAAAGTGGCAGCAATCCAGGACAGGGATCGACCTAAGAATGCAGCGGATGTTCGGAGTTTCCTTGGGTTGGCGGGATATTACTGATGGTTTATCAAGGATTTCTCCAAGATAGCTGCACCGTTGATAGGATTAACGAAGAAGAACCAAGTGTTCACATGGGATGCGAAGTGTGAACAAGCATTCGAAATCTTGAAGGAGAGATTGACGAGTGCATCTGTGTTGACCATTCCAAGTGGGAATGAAGAGATGGTGGTATACACCGATGCATGTGGTACTGGACTTGGAGAAGTGCTAATGCAGAAGGATAAGGTTGTGGCCTACGCGAGTCGACAGCTAAAGCCGCATGAAAGGAATTATCCAACTCATGATTTGGAGTTGACAGTAATTGTGTTTGCTCTGAAGATGTGGAGACATTACCTATTGGGAGTTCGATTCGAGTTGTTTACGGATCACAAGTCGTTAAAGTATCTTTTTTTCCAAAAGGATTTGAATCTTCGGCAGCAGCGGTTGCTAGATTTTATGGCATCGTATGATTTTGATATAGCCTATACTCCTGGCAAAGGTAACGCAGTTGCAGATGCATTGAGTCGAAGACATGCAAGTTTGGGAGCGATGTTTTCGGAATGGAAGAGCGTTGAGTATTTGGCAAGGTTTGAGTTCAGGCTAAAGTGTGAGTTGGAACCTGAAATGTTGGCAAGCTTGTGGATAAGACCTACTCTTATCGAAAGGATTGGCGAGATCCAAAAGCGAGATGCAAAGCTTGTCGAGTTTATCCAACGACTAGAACCAGAAGATCAAGAGTTCGAAGTCGATCAAGAAGGTTGGCTTTGAAAGCAAGTGCGATTAGTTGTTCCTGATATCGATGGATTGAGAGATGAGGTTCTGAGAGAATGTCATCACTCAAAGATAATGATCCATCCCGGTTGTAATAAGACGTATCAGGACATGAAGAGAATTTACTAATGGGAGGGGATGAAGCTAGATATTAGAAAGTTCATTTCCAAGTGCATGAATGATCAGTTGGAGAAAGCTGAACAGAAGAAGCTGAGTGGGTTGCTTCAGCCATTGGAAGTTCCTACATGGAAGTAGGAGCAAGCATCGATGGATTTTATCGACGGAATACCTAGAACCAGGGTAGCAAAAGAAGGTAGTTGGGTCATTGTGGATCGCTTGACCAAAAGTGCGAGATTTATTCCTGTCAAGTCGACTAGGACGGCGTCGAAATTGGCTGAACTTTATGTGAAATGGGTAGTTAGATTCCATGGTTTCAAAAAGAATATAGTGAGTGATCAAGATCCGTTGTTCACTAGAGGATTTTGGAAAAGTTTGCAAGAAGCTTTGGGAACCGAGTTGTGCTTGAGTACGGCATGTCATCCCCAAACCGAAGGTCAGACCGAGAGAGTCAATCGAGTTTTGGAAGGTCTCCTAAGAGCTTGTGAATTGGATTTTGGGCGATCATGGGAGGACCATCTACATCTAGTTGAGTTTGCATATAATAATAGCTACCAGTCGAGCATTGGGATGGCACCATACGAGGTGTTGTATAGGAGGTCGTGTAATTCTCCAGCTTGTTGGTTGGAAACTGGGGATAAGTTGATACTTGGGCCTGAGATGATAAGAGAGACCTCGGATTGTATCGAGATCGTTCGACAACGAATGAAGGCAGCCCATGACCGTTAGAAGAGCTATGTTGATAGGCGTCGAAAATATTTGGAATTCGACATTGGTGACATGGTTTTCATGAAGATTTTGTCGTTAAAGCATGTGGTTCGATTTGGGAGTAAAGGAAAGTTGTCTCCTTGGTTTGTTGGACCGTTTCCAATAGTCAATCGAATTGGAAAGCTCGCATATCGATTGGAGTTACCCGAGAAGATGTCGAGTGTGCATAATTTTTTCCATGTGTTGTTTCTATGGAAGTTTGTGCATGATTCGAATGTGGTGATATCTCCAAAGCAGTACGTAGACCTAGAAGTTGAAACCGCAGTTGCAAGACCTCGTAAGCCACTTCGTGTTGTGGGGAATGACACGAAACAACTTAGGAGGAAGATGATTAAACTAGTCAAGGTACAATGGAGTGAAGATGGTGACGATTGTACACGGGAAATGGAAGAGGGAATGAAGGCGACTCATCCATAACTCTTCGTCGGTAGGCCCCTTTGATATCGTGTCATCGTTATATCGTTTTATCTTGTTGCTATTTGATAGAATTCCGCGTGCTAGGATAAGTCTATTGATGCATGGCTTGATGGTTACTAGTTTGGATGATATAATTGGCTTCTCATGGATGATAGGCATGCAGAATTGTTGTGGTTGCTTGTGTTTGCTTCGAATTTTGGGGGTGAAATCCTAAAAAGGGGGGGAGAATGTAACAGCCCGCATTTTACGTATCGGAGGATCGTGAAATATTTTTATTTTATTCCCTAAGGGTTGGATCACTCTCATCTTTTAATATGTTGCTTATGGGGATGTGAGACATGTCCATAATTTTTACCGATTTTATCTGTGACCATTTTGCCTCTATCAGTCTTGCACAAGGCATAACATTTGACTTAGGTCGAATCAGAGGGTGAGATCTATGCCATTGGAAAGGAATTGACGTTTGCCTTTCCGTAGAGTGGTTACATTAAAGATTTGGCTCAGCGGTTTGGGAGAAATCGCCGTTTTAAGGGTTTTCAGTTGGCTGTTCAGGTTTTGGGAGTGTAATGTGTTGATTTGGGGAAGGCCCGTTAGTGGGCTAGTGGAAGGGTATAAATAGGGGTGAGGGATATGGGAAATGGTTTAATTTTTCATTTCCTCATTTGGTGGTCTTGTGCTCCAAGGAGGGAAATCATAGATCTACACCATTGGAGGCTAGATCTACATCATTTCAAGGGCGAATTTATCGGATCGAGGAGGTTGGTTCGAATTGCTTGTTGTTCGGATTCATAACTCTATCATTTTAGCTTATATTGGAGAATCAGTGAGTGATTTGCATCCCTCACATGGATTCAATGAAGTGTATGAGTGTTTGATTATGTATTTCATCATATTCAATCATTTTCCCATAGATCTATGCCATATTAAGTCCATTTTTCATATGAATCACCTTATGATATGATTTGGTAAGTTTAGATAGGTAATTTCCATGATATTTCGTATGCTTATGCAAGTTAGATCCATAGTTTTGTTCATATGATCATGTAACACCCCGTATTTTCAGAGAATATTAAAAGAACAAATTAAAGAATACTTAATTTTTAAAAGAAGAATTAAGGGAAACTGGTTACGTCATTGCGTTCGTCTCGGAATTCTGCTTGGAATAGAGTCCAAGTTTTCGTAAATCGGACTGTTATGGCACTTAGAAGTTTCAGGAATTTTTTAAAAAAAAAAGTTCGAAATTTAAATCACACACCTGGGCTGGGCGGGAAATTTCCCGCCCAGGACCCAGATCGACCAGGGGGTTGACCTAGGGGTCGACCTGGGTCGACATAGATCGACCAGGGGGTCGACTTAGGGGTTGACCTCCCCCCTATTTCTAGATCCGAGGGCTGGTTCGTTTTTCTGCATTTGGACTCCCGTTCTGACCAAATTCATTGATCCCTATGCTATATAAACACCCCTAAGGCTACAGTTTTCACTACACAACTTCATCCACGCCTATACTCTACCCTAATTCATATCAAAATAAATTAAAGACGTCCTTATGATGCTCTAGTTCTTCAAGAAATCAAGTTTAGAATTCAAGTAGAGATTCAAAGGCAAATTCAACGACTTCAACAACTATTTTCTAAGAATCAAATCTAAATTAGAGAATCGATAATCTACGTCAAGGGATGGCTTTTCAATTTCATAAAAAAGATTCCAGAAATACAAGAATCATTCTCTTTTTGTAAGTTCAAGTTACTTTCAGATGTGAATTCTTAATTGAAATTCTTGGCATGTAATAATCTGGATCTAAGCTATACTTGATTATGAGATAATCCTTTTAGATTTATCAAATCTAATCTATTAGATCTATGCCTGGATGTTATTCAAATCTAATCTATTAGATTTATGCCTGATGTAAGTAATCCTTTCATTTGAATCCGTGCTTGTATATGCCTTTGGGAATCATTATTGACTATGGAATTGGTCCAATCATATCTATCCTTGTTGTATATCAGAATTGTAATCCTGTTTCAGTTCATGATATAACTCTTGTCAAACCTATACGTCTGTGATGGTTCATAATGATATTCTAATCATATCTATATGCTTGCGATGTATTCTATGCAAAACTTGTCAATTTGGTACATTAAATTTATTTGACCAATAGTTTTTATCGTCGTATGCCTATTCTTATGCCTCTTATGTTCCATATTGTTTCTCTGCTTATTTCATGAATCTTGCGCTGAATCTCGAAATACGTACGTTATAAACATGGGGGTAATTGGGTATAACATGAAATTGACATTTATTTGGCATAATTTGGAATATGTATTATAGCATGATTGTTAAGATGCAATTTGGGGTAATTTGACATCAATTATGGAATATGTAATTTGGCATATTGAACCTAGAATTGGCATGAACGACAAAGTATGAAATTTGGCATGAAAAACCTTGTTTTGGGCATAAACTATAAATTGGAATATTAAATTTATCTTGGGCTTAACTATTGATTTGGGACGCCAAACATAATGCATAGTGATTTTGGGCATAACTATTATTGCAAATTTAGGGAAGATTGGGTATAGCCAATTTTGATTAATAACTTGAAATGTGAATTTGTTGGGCAACATGACTAGTTTTGGTGAATTTGGTAATTAGCATGAAAAATCTAGATTTGGGTATATATGGTAAATGGGTAAATTAAAATATGAACATGCCTAACCCTAAGTTAGATTGAGTTGTGGTGTAAAACTGCCCGGAACCACCCGGCACATCCAGTAACCGCAACGATACCTATCTAATGTGAGAGGTTAGTGCATCATGCCCAAGAAAAACCCGAGGTTAGATTGAGTTGTGGTGTAAAACTGCCCGGAACCGCCCGACACATCCAGTAACCGCAACAACACACATCTAATGTGAAAGGTTGGTGCATTAATAAATCAATTAATGTTAATGAACAAGATGAATGACTAGGGTTAATTTCATAGGAACACTTAACCAATATAACATGAATGACTAGGGTTAAGTTCATAGGAACACTTAACCAACATAACATGAATGACTAGGGTTAAGTTAATGAGAAACACTTAACCAATATAACAAGATGAATGACTAGGGTTAAGTTAATAGGAAACACTTAACCAGTATAGCTTGATGAATGGGTAGGGTTAAGTAATAAGAAACACTTACCCAATATGACTTGATTTGTGGTAAGGTTAAGTTAAAACAAGAGGGAAACACTTAACCAATATAACTTGATTTGTGGTAAGGTTAAGTTAAAACAAGAGGGCAACACTTAACCAATATGACTTGATTTGTGGTAAGGTTAAGTTAAAACAAGAGGGCAACACTTAACCAATATAACTTGATTTGTGGTAGGGTTAAGTTGACACAAGAAGGAAACACTTAACCAAAGTAACATGACAAGTAGGTGGGTTAAGTAACTTGAATTGATTTATGACACTTAACTAATACAACATGATGAACACTTGGGGTTAAGTTAACAAGAAACACTTGACCAATATAACTTGATGGACGAACGAGATTAAGTTAATAGGAAACACTTAACCAATCCAACATGATAAGTGAGGAGGGTTAAGTTAATCAGAAACACTTAACCAACATGACATGATGAATGGGTGGGTTAAGTTAACATAAATGGACAACACTTAACCAATGTGGCATAACGTGCGAGAGGGTTAAGTACATATCAAGTTGGGTGGGTAATATTAGTAAATATAGGCCCACAAACTTAACCATTAAATAAACATGCTTGAATCTGTAGGAGGGTTAAGTACATATCAGGTTGGTGGGTAATATTAGTAAATATAGGCCCACAAACTTAACCATTAAATAAACATGCTTGAATCAGTAGGAGGGTTAAGTACATATCGGGTTAGTGGGTAATATTAGTAAATATAGACCCACAAACTTAATCATTAAATAAACATGCTTGAATCAGTAGGAGGGTTAAGTACATATCGGGTTGGTGGGTAATATTAGTAAATATAGGCCCTCAAACTTAACCATTAAATAAACATGCTTGAATCAGTGGGAGGGTTAAGTACATATCGGGTTGGTGGGTAATATTAGTAAAGACATGCCTACAAACTTAACCAGTAGGAAACCCTAGTAACGGGGACCCATTTCAGCAGTAACCCACATAGATGTATCGTGGTACCCTGAACTTGGCAGGGTGGGGCATGATTATTAGGCTGATTATAAGTGTCAAAACAGCGCCAGGGGGTACGTCAGTGTAGGTTCCGACGATTTACGGGTGTGCATGTACTCCGTAGTGGGAAAAAGCAGGCACTGGGTACCAGTAGTTATACACTGTGCATCTTGAATCGTGTCGGGTTGCTATCATAAGGATTGATACACCTTATGGTAGGACCAGCATAGGGTATCTACACGCAAGAGAGGGCCGATTGACACAGACACAAGAGAAATTAATACAAGTACGAAGCCGATCAATAGGCTAGTAATGGTACATCCAACACATTCATGGCAATTAGGCAGATTGAGGTGGAATCCTCATAATGGATGTACACCTGAAGGCCACAACAATTGCGGGGATTGGCATCACGTTATCATATTATCATTTTATATAGATTACTAGTTGGGACACTAGTTAGGTGGTGCAGAGATATAGAAATCGGAATAACCGGCTAGTAGCGAAGCAGAGAAAGAGTAGAAGCGCATTCAGTTTATCTTGCCTTATCATACCTTATGCTTATCTTATGTTATCATGTTATCCATATTATCACGGTATTGTCTTATATTCAGTTTATTCATGTCATGTTTCTTTTACCTGTTTACATGATGAAAGTCACCGAGCTTACCAGACTTATGTCTGACCTAGTTTATTTTCGCCTCTTTTCTTCCGTTCCCCACCCTTAGGTTCGTAGGGAGGGAATATTACCACTTAGCTCAGTTTTCTTTCCAAGCTCGAAGATAGTCGATGTACTTCTCTCTTTTTCCACTGCTATGGCTGGCTCATGCTTTATTGGGGAATATCATTGTCATTTTATGCTTCTTATATACTTGGAAGTTTTTGAATCAAGACAGAAGTTCTATGTATTACTTTTAAGTATGATTGAGACAACTATTGTAAAAGCTTGACTGAACCACATTGTTTATAAAATTACTTTATTTTCCACTGCTTTATTTGTTTGTCTTGTAATTTATCTGCATCTTTTACCTAAAATGCTCCACCGAAGTTAAGGCATTCCCTTTGTGAGTGACCTAAATGGAGGTGGGGTGTTACACTTGGTATCAGAGCTGAAGGTTACCGGATCAGATAGAAGATTTAAAAAAATTATTTTCAAAACGGTTTTAAAAGAAGCATTTTCAAAAGAAAAGTTTTGTTTTAAAGGCATATTCCCCAAAGCCATATGCACTATCTTTTGATCCTCTGTTTGAATCCTTGTTTCCTTCTTTCCTGAGTCTCCGGGGCTCCTAGAGTTCTGGGAGGTAACCTCATCGCCGCATGGTTCTGTAGGCTTGATGAGACTACGACACTTGTTAAAGGGCAAATAAGCGCCCAACTTCCATCTATAGCCGCAGTAGTTTCACCTACAGCTAATTTTCTTTCAAGCTTTGTAGGGTTTTCCATGCGATGGAGGCAGCTTTCAAGAGACTTGTCAACAAGTTACACAAGGATGGAAAAGATGAGAATGAGGGAGTTTGGCTAAGGAGCACAACACAAGGATGAGAAACTCATGGATACGGACTTGGTTCACAAAGGAGGCAAAAGAAAGAGGTGTAAGTGGAAGAATCACAGGACAAGAAGGGAGGAAAGAATAGTAAAACCTAAAACAAGAGGAAGTGTCTTTATTATGGTATAACGGGTCATATAAGGACAAGGGCAAGAACAAAGAACACGATTTCCAGGAGGGCAAGTGCATGCTCTCACCGCCAGCATACATGAGAGAGAGGTAGTAGAGTTTCTATTGTAAACGTCTAGTTTTTCTTTTTGATCATCCTGTTAGTACTCTTTTTGATTTTAGCGCTTCACATTCGTTTATATCTGCTTCCATAGTTGAGTCTCTGCACCTTAGTGCTTGTATAGTAGAAGATCCCATTATTGTCTCAAATCTAATTGGTGGTTCGGCTCATTTATCTTTGGTTTGTGAGGATTTGGGAATAGCTATATTGAGTATTGAGTTTAAGTGTAATGCTTATGTTTTCGGGTTTCATGGGCTATGGGTTGATTCTAGGCATGGATTGGTCAGCTAGTAATTGTGAAAGGAGGGTAGTTAGACTTTTGACCTACTTCGGGAATACCCACGAGATTTCGTGCGATCTTAAGGGATCAGTTAGGCTTAGCTACCTAGAATCACTTGATGCATCTATCGATGATTTGCGATCCGTTAGAGTAGTCCATGAGTACGCAGATGTTTTTGATTAGGTTAGGGGTTTTCCCCCTAAAACTCTAGATAGACTTCCGCATATATCTAGTTGACAATGCAAAGCCAGTTATGCGATCAACGATAGTTTTGGAGCAAGATTGGCGAGGATAGCCAGAGTCGGTTAAGTGCTCAATTGTTTGGTTGTTTTGATAGTACCATCTCACAAAAATCATCCAAATTCGGAGGAGGTATTCCTTGGGTGCTTATCTGATATTGGTTTAGGCCTTTGGGGCTTGTACTTGAGGGATGTCGAGTTCGACTAGGATAGTTTGCATGAGAAATAAATGGTTGTGGCAGGCGCCCTAAGTAAGACTGACCTTAAGAGAGGTAAAAAGTACATAGCAACCTTTAGCTTTAGACCCTCAGATTTGTGACATGATGGATAAGCTAAGTAGAGTAGAGACCTCTAATCATCTTAGTATATACACTTGGTATCATGGTTAACACCTGTTTATCTTGGAAAGATAGTTCGACTACATTGGATACCCTCTAGCATAATAAGTGATCGAGGTCCTATCTTTACTAGTGGGTTTTGGAAATGGAGGTCAAGAAGAATCGCAATCGTGAAGTTAAATTAGTTAAATTACAGTGGAGTGAAGCTCAATAAGATGCGACTTAGAAGACTGAAGACTAGATACGCGCAGCCTACCCTTTTCTTTTTGAGGGTACATCCTTGATCTCTCTTTCCTTAAGTTTATGTATGCTTGTATCTACCTTTTAAGTATATCCTCTCGATCCTATCCTTAATCCTTAGGCAGAATCCAATGGATGTAAACATGTGTCTGAAACATGTTATGATTGGTGGTTGCAAGTGGATGCATATACACACATTAGGCACTAGATCGGCTCAGTCACTTTCATATTGCATATGCATGAGTGAATTTTTATATATATGAACTGAAACTTGATGTGTTATCATATGGATGTTGCATTTGTATGAATGATTGAGCACTCATGTAGAAGTTATAAAGTACGATTAGGAATAATTGCATACATGATGGACTCATGTCACTGACATAATTTGCATTGAGGAGGTCAACTGAATCAGTAGACCGCCTGATTTTTTATTAGATAAGGACATGTACACACACTAAGCATATGATCATGAAAGCATTACAGATCTTTTAAGGACAATGGACGCCTGTGATTGAATGGTTGAGTAGATGGATGTTGGATGTTTGGATATGCATTCTTCTTAACTTAGAGATTTCAGGGGACGAAATCCTTTAAGGAGAGGAGAATGTAACACCCCGTATTTTCTAAGAATATTAAAAGAACGAATTAAAGAATACTTAATTTTTAAAAGAATAATTAAGGGAAACGGGTTACGCCATTGCGTTCGTCTCAGAATTCTGCTTGGAATAGAGTTCAAGTTTTCATAAATCAGACTTCGTATGAGAAAGTTATGGCACTTAGAAGTTTCAGGAATTTAAAAAATAATAATTCGAAATTCAAATCACACACCCGAGTTGGGCGGGAAATTTCCCGCCCAGGACCCAGGTCGACCTGGGTCGACATAGGTTGACCAGAGGGTCGACCTCCCCCCTATTTCCAGATTCGAGGGCTGGTTCGTTTTTCTGCATTTGGGCTCCCGTTCTGACCAGATTCGTTGATCCCTATGCTATATAAACACCCATAAGGCTACAGTTTTCTCTACACAACTTCATTATGCCTATACTCTACCCTAATTCATATCAAAATAAATTAAAGACGTCCTTGTGCTGCTCTAGTTCTTCAAGAAATCAAGTTTAGAATTCAAGAGGAGACTCAAAAGCTAATTCAACAACTTTAACAACTATTTTATAAGAATCAAATCTAAATTAGAGAATCGATAATCTATGTCAAGGGATAGCTTTTCAATTTCAGAAAACAGATTCCAGAAATACAAGAATCATTCTCTTTTTGTAAGTTCAAGTTACTTTCAGATGTAAATTCTTAATTGAAATTCTTGGCATGTAATAATCTGGATCTAAGCTATACTTGATTATGAGATAATCCTTTTAGATTTATCAAATCTAATCTATTAGATAAATGCCTGCGATGTTATTCAAATCTAATCCATTAGATTTATGCCTGATGTAAGTAATCCTTTCATTTGAATCCGTGCTTGTATATGCCTTTGGGAATCATTATTGACTATGGAATTGGTTCAATCATATTTATCCTTATTGTATATCGAAATTGTAATCCTGTTTAAGTTTATGACATAACTCTTGTCAAACCTATACGTCTGTGATGGTTCATAATGATATTCTAATCATATCTATATGTCTGCGATGTATTCTATGCAAAACTTGTCAATTTGGTACATCAAATTTATTGGACCAATAGTTCTTATCGTCATATGCCTATTCTTATGCCTCTAATGTTCCATATTGTTTCTCCGCTTATTTCATGAATCTTGCATTGAATCTCGAAATAGTACGTTATGAATGCGGGGGTAATTGGGTATAACATGAAATCGACATTTATTTGGCATAATTTGGAACATGTATTATGACATGACTGTTAAGATGCAATTTGGGGTAATTTGACATGAATTATGGAATATTTAATTTGACATATTGAACCTAGAATTGGCATGAACAACAAAGTATGAACTTTGGTATGAAAAACCTAGTTTTGGGCATAAACTGTAAATTGGAATATTAAATTTAGCTTGGGCTTAACTATTGATTTGGGACGCTGATTTTAGGCATGACTATTATTGCAAATTTAAGGAATATTGGGTATAGCCAATTTTGATTAATAACTTGAAATTGGAATTTGTTGGGCATAACTTGGGAATTGGAACATGACTAGTTTGGTGAATCTGGTAATTAGCATGAAAAATCTAGATTTGGGTATACATGGTAAATGGGTAAATTAAAATATAAACATGCCTAACCTGAGGTTAAATTGAGTTGTGGTGTAAAATTGCCCGGAACCGCCCGACACATCCAGTAACCACAACAATACCTATCTCATGTGAGAGGTTAGTGCATCATGCCCAAGAAAAACCATAGGTTAGATTAAGTTGTGGTGTAAAATTGCCTGGAACCACCCGGCACATCCAGTAACCACAACAACACATATCTAATGTGAGAGGTTGGTGCATTAATAAATCAATTAATGCTAATGAACAAGATGAATGACTAGGGTTAAGTTCCTAGGAACACTTAACCAATATAACATGAATGACTAGGGTTAAGTTCATAGGAACAATTAACTAATATATAATGAATGATTAGGGTTAAGTTAATGAGAAACACTTAACCAATATAACAAGATGAATGACTAGGGTTAAGTTAATAGGAAATACTTAACCATTATAGCATGATGAATGGGTAGGGTTAAGTAATAAGAAACACTTAACCAGTATGACTTGATTTGTGGTAAGGTTAAGTTAAAACAAGAGGGCAACACTTAACCAATATAACTTGATTTGTGGTAAGGTTAAGTTAAAACAAGAGGGCAACACTTAACCACTATGACTTGATTTGTGGTATGGTTAAGTTAAAACAAGAAGGCAAAACTTAACTAATATAACTTGATTTGTGGTAGGGTTAAGTTGACACAAGAAGGCAAAACTTAACCAAAGTAACAGGACAAGTAGGTGGGTTAAGTAACTTGAATTAATTGATGACACTTAACCAATACAACATGATGAACACGTGGGGTTAAGTTAACAAGAAACACTTGACCAATATATCTTGATGGACGACGGAGTTAAGTTAATAGGAAACACTTAACCAATCCAACATGATAAGTGAGGAGGGTTAAGTTAATAAGAAACACTTAACCAACATGACATGATGAATAGGTGGGTTAAGTTAACATGAATGGACAACACTTAACCAATATGGCATAATGTATGGGAGGGTTAAGTACATATCAAGTTGGGTGGGTAATATTAGTAAATATAGGCCCACAAACTTAACCATTAAATAAACATGCTTGAATCAGTAGGAGGGTTAAGTACATATTGGGTTGGTGGGTAATATTAGTAAATATAGGCCCACAAACTTAACCATTAAATAAACATGCTTGAATCAGTAGGATGGTTAAGTACATATCGGGTTGGTGGGTAATATTAGTAAATATAGGCCCACAAACTTAACCGTTAAATAAACATGCTTGAATCAGTAGGAGGGTTAAGTACATATCGGGTTGGTGGGTAATATTAGTAAATATAGGCCCATAAACTTAACCATTAAATAAACATGCTTGAATCAGTGGGAGGGTTAAGTACATATCGGGTTGGTGGGTAATATTAGTAAATATAGGCCCACAAACTTAACCAGTAGGAAACCCTTGTAGCGGGGACCCATTTCAGCAGTGACCCACATAGATGTATCATGTTACCCTGAACTAGGCAGGGTGGGGCACGATTACTAGGCTGATTATAAGTAGTCAAAACAGTGGCAGGGGGTACGTCATTGTAGGTTTCGACGGTTTACGGGCGTGCACGTACTCCGAAGTGGGAAAAAGCAGGCATTGGGTACCAGTAGTTATACACTGTGCATCTTGAATCGTGTCGGGGTGCTATCATAAGGATTGATACACCTTATGGTGGGACCGACACAGGGTATCTACACGCAAGAGAGGGCCGATTGACATAGACACAAGAGAGTTTAATACAAGTAGGGAGCCGATCAATAGGGTAGTAAGGGTACGTCTAACACATTCATGGAAATTAGGCAGATTGAGGTGGAATTCTCATAATAGATGTACACCTATAGGCTACCACAATTGCGGGGATTAGGATCATGTTATCATATTATCATTTATACAGATTACTAGTTGGGACACTAGTTAGATGGTGCAGAGATATAGAAATCAGAATAACAGGGTAGTAGCAAAGCAGAGAAAGAGTAGAAGCACATTCAGTTTATCTTGCCTTATCATACCTTTGCTTATCTTATGTTATCATGTTATCCATGTTATCACGGTATTGTCTTATATTTAGTTTATTCATGTCTTGTTGCTTTTACCTGTTTACATGCTGAAAGTCACTGAGCTTACCAGACTTATGTCTGACCTAGTTTGTTTTCGCCTCATTTCTTCCGTTCCCCCCTCCCCCAGGTTCGCAGAGAGGGAATATTACCACTTAGCTCAGTTTTCTTTCCAAGCTCAAAGATAGTCGATGTACTTCTCTCTTTTTCCACTGCTATGGCTGGCTCATGCTTTATTGGGGAATATCGTTGTCATTTTATGCTTCTTATATACTTGGAAGTTTTTGAATCAAGACAGAAGTTCTATGTATTACTTTTAAGTATGATTGTGACAACTATTGTAAAAGTTTGATTGAACCACATTGTTTATAAAATGACTTTATTTTCTGCTGCTTTATTTGTCTGTCTTGTAATTTATCTGCATCTTTTACCTAAAATGCTCCACCGAAGTTAAGGCATTCTCTTTGTGAATGACCTTAACGGAGGTCGGGTGTTACAGATCATTTTCCATGATTTGGGGTGATTTGCATAATTTTGGTGAAAATCGTTGTATTCATGTTGATGATGGTTTCATACCATGTTTGTGGCCATATTGGATGAATTGGACGAGTTGGTTTCATCGGATTTGTCATTTGGCGAAGTTTTGGACGAAATCGGAGTTGAATTACAATATGCAGGTTTTGGGTTGGCCATAGTTGGTCAGTCGGTCTCAAATCATGCTATGGGGAACAAGTAAAGTTGGGTCGACCTAAGTTGGGTCGGCATAAAGTTGGGTCGGCCTAAAGTTAGGTCGGCATATAGTTGGGTCGTCACATGGAATGTGAGACGCAAGCGTTCTGGTAGATTCTATTTACTTGTATCTAGACACGATTATTATATCATTATATATATATATGTATATGTATATATATGATTTCAAAATGATTTGGGTTATCGTAAAGTAAAAACCGTTCACATTTATGTGTGGATTTGGTCTTTTGATTATCCTTTTCTTTCGAAAAGATTTTGAACTTTAAAAATCAAGTTAGATGATTCTCCTTAAAACTTTGCGAATTTTTCTCACTCTGGTTCACCAGATTGATCCGGCGTTTTGTAAATGCTCGTGCTAGACCGGGTTTCGCAATTTCAGGTTTTTGGACACTATGAAGTTCAGAGGACGTGCTGGACGAGTTCAGACATATTAATATTTATTCAGATCTATGTTGTATATGAGGATAGATTATTATAACTGTCCAGGTGTGTGATGTACTCTGGTAATTGTAAGTTTTATTTCAAGCTTTCAATAAAGTTATTTTTATATTATATTTTGTTCCGCTGCGATGTGGTACAGACTCTGATTTTGTTGTATTGTTATTCCTCTTTCTTCTATTCTAGTATTTCTTTCTTTCTCTTCTCATCCTCTAAATTCTTTCTATTGGCATCTAGGTTTCCAGTACAATTTGGGTTGGATTGGTGTTGTTTATTTAGCTCAAAAGGTATCGAAAATCTGGGTCGTCACACTTGGTATTAGAGCAATGATTTAGTTATAACCTTGGCTTTGTGGCATAAGTCAATAGAGATGGAGTTAGTAATACCCTATAATGAGTTTGAGTGTATATATGTAAATTTTATATATACAAATGTTTTATATTTTGTTATTTGATCGGTTCAATTTTGAACTGACAATGGATACGATATTGTTTTGTAAAGAGGTTAAATGAAATAATTTTACCCAAATTATATTTTTCTTATAGAAAAGAAATAATTTTATTAGATTAATGAGATATTGATGTGTTTGATTTATTTGAATCGAATTCGAATTAGATTATGAATTAGAATGGTTTAATATAACCGGAATATTTCATATATGAAATAAGAAAGAGAAAATGGATGATTTTTGAAATAAAATTAGAATTTGAAATGGAGGTGAATAAATTAGGAAATTAAGTAGTTAATTAAATATGGATTTGGAACTTAAAAGTCAAAAATTGACATGTGGGGTAAAAATGGATTTTAGAGGTAAATGAAATCAATTTGGAATTTGGAAACAAAATAAAATATAAATTAATTGGTTTATTTAAGTTTGTTGTGTATGCTTGTGCATTGATTCTTTGTTAGAGGGATTGAATAGAATTCCTAAATGGCTTAATAACAAAAATAAAAGAATGGAAAACTGAATTCCAGTATAATGAATTTGAATAAAAATTCGATTATGAAATAAATTTGAATAACCATATATTTATTACTTGCATTGTAAATAAGTTAAGCACAGGTTGATTGCAAAGGGATGAACTGTAGACGGCCCGCAAATCCGGCTATCTGAGTTGACTAAATACACCACACGTCCAACCCAAATAACACAGAAATACGACTCATTATTAGAAAGAAGTTAGAGGATGAGAAAGAGAAAGAAAGAAATATTAGAATAGGAGAAAAACGAAGATCACAACTCACAGCGGAACGAATAAAATATATTATATAACATAACTTTTGAAATACAAAACTGTTTGGTACATATACACATACCATCATCAGAGTACACATAACCTTTGATCCAGCGGAAGTAACTCTAAATAACTAACGTTGAAGCCTCCTGCTTCAAGCTCCTCCAAGTGTATCTGTAAAAGCCTGAAACACTTGACTGCTCGTACAAATTTGGGCACCCAAGAGTTTAGGGAAAACAAAACAAAACAAACTCTGGGTCAGTCATGGGACTGGTGTGAGTAAACTCCAACCACTTGTTTAACCTTCAAAACCCTTTTCGAAAGAAAAGATAATAGTAAGACCAGCCCACACATAAACACGGACGGTTTTTACCTTACTATAACCCAAAACACTTTGATATCAAATCCAGTGATATTATAGTAATGTCTACATCAAATAAATAACCAAATAGCAGAACGCTTGCATCTCACGCTCCACATATATAGTAAAAAATCAAAAACCGCATGGCGCTTATTGGAGATTGGATTTCCAACATGACAAGGTATGGGACCACCTTCCGACGATGTATCTCTAGAGGCGAATACACCTGGGTTCAACAAGAACGTCTTGCAACCCGGCCCACACATGACCGACCACTCATTTCGCTTGAGTGTATCGAATGTATATCACCAACGGTTGGACTCAAACCACCGTTTCCCGAATGGGCAGAATCGATAGATTTAGAAACAAAAGGAATTTCTCTAGATAGGTGATTATACACCCTAATGGGTGCGACCCACATAGCCATGCTGCCTGCCCGATTTTTGTCCTTTCCCGGTTGTTGAGGCCTGAGGCTACGCATACTTACCATTCCTCGATAACACAATCACTTTGAATGCCACATCGTCAGATCCGTTAATCACTAGTTGAGTTTGCACAAATATTCTGGATATTATGCTAAGGGATAAATCCGTTGCAACCATATATATTCGTACAGACCAACCCATTTGATCATTGGAAATACTCTGTCAGACATTCGTCCATTTACGTTCGTTCTGGGATTGAACGACACCGAAGGCACCATTTCTAAAAATAGAAAAGCCCTTGCACTTCACTCCGTCTTCAATATATTCAGCATACTTGGTTCGCAACGCTTATGCCGATACGGAGTGGTTCTTCGGATAATAATCCAACCGGTCTCTCCATATTGACAACGATGGTCAAAAACTTCGATAGTCTGTGATTTAACTATCGAATAAAAACAAGTGTTCATCCAACATATCAAACAAATCACTGGGCTCTTTTATTAATATTTATTAATTAAATCTCCTTTCCATTTCCTTAACAATATTTGTTACCCAAATATTTCAATAATCAATCTTGGCCCTTTACGCTATTTTTGTTTTCGTTTCCTTATCGAATTCTATATATATCGATATATAGATTTCTAATTGTCAAATTTCTTAAAAATATTCTAACTCCTTAAATTCCCGGAAAAATTCGCCATAACCTCCCCTGTATCGGGAGCATCGGGAAATTTCAAATAGCATCCCGGTATCTTCTAATCTCAAAAAGAAAAGGAAGAAGCCAAGCGGCTTGCCGATACGGCGCATAAAACCCATATATGAATTTAAACATGTACCTTTTTGTCGGGCACATAAATAAAAATCTTCATATACTCCATCCCATATCTGTTTAACACCTGTTCACCTGTTTTCAATTCAATTCAACTCAATCCATTCGTTTGAATTCAAACTTGAATCGTTTGAATTCAATTTCGCTCAATTATTCTTTAATTAGCCTTTTTGCCTATTTCACTTCTTTGTTTGAACATAACATGTTCAAATAAAATATTTAACTCGTTCATAACCAAATTGAATTTCGATTTTAATTCTAGTTCTCTTTTCCATTTCGAAAATAAATTCTCAAATCGAATTCACTAATTCAAAGCTCAATATTAATTCAAAATCTCATTAACTAATTACCGTTCAAATTAGTAAATTCCATTCAATAAATCAAAATTTGGTTTCTGTTTCAAAAATCATATTTATTTACACAACTTGAATTCGCATATATTTTACAACTCAACTCGGAGATTTTCTAAATAGGAAATTCGGATTTTTCCGCTTAAAATTCTTTTATAACATTAAATAAACCATTATGGTTTTAAAACGATTCTGGCGCTGTTTTTCTGAAAATTTGATTTTGACATAACTCAAAATCTATACGACGAAATCCAGATTTTTCTCCTTCATTAGAAAACTATTATCTAACCGGTCCTGACGTTTCTTGTTTCAAAGAAATCCGACTTCAATTGAGTCCTGTATACTCGATTGAAGTTCGAATCGCTATTTTACGAACTGCAGCGCTGCGGCGAGTTCGTTTTAATTATATTTATATATATAAAACTTTAAACTTCGTTTTAAATGAATTCAACTCCACCGTTATATATATATATTCATATATATATTTCAAATTCCATTTGAATCTTTACATTTCAAATTCCATAGTTTTAAATCCTGTATTCAAATCCCATTTGAAACCCTTTATTCGAATTCCCACTTTAATTCAACTCCTTTTTGAATTTCTATATTTGAAATTCATACTTGAATTTAGATATTCAACTTCGTTTTGAATTCCCTTTATTCAAATTCAATACTTGAATTCATTTGAATTCTTTTATTCAACCTCTATTTTTAAATTCCATTTTTACTTCTACGTTCCAATTTTTTTTATATTTGAAATTTATTGAAATTCAAATATTCAACTCCTTTTTAAATTCTATATTCAAAATCCCATAGTTCAAAAACCCATTTGAATTTTATATTCAAATCCCATAGATCAAATCCGATTCAATTTGAATCTCTTATATTCAAATTCCATTTCCCATTTGAATTCTAATATTCAAACTCATTTCCAATACCATTTGAATTCTAATATTCAAACTTATTTTTACACCATTTGAATTCCTTCACTCAAATCTATTTGAATTCCCTTGAATTCAAATTCCATTTCAAAATCATTTGGAATTCCTATTTTGAAATCCTATTTGAAATTCTATTTCCAATTCGACTTTGAAATCCTATTTTTCAAAGTTTATTTCAAATTCTATTTTGAAATCTCATATTCAAATTTCTACTTGAATTTCTATATTCAATTTCCATGTTCAAAATTCAATACTCGAATTTCTATTTCAAATCTTTATTCAAATTTCATATTTAAATTCCATTCAGTCTCTATTCAAACATCACATTTGAATTCTTCTTTGAAATACTATATTTCAAATTCTATTCAATTCTTCTTTGAAATTCTATATTTCAAATTCTATTTTGAAATTCTACATTCAAATCTCTATTTGAATTTCTTATTCGAATTCCTTTGAATTCAAATTTTTATTTTTAATTCCTTGAATTCAAATTCTATTTTCCAATCTAATTCCGTCTATTCAAATTCTATTTGAACTTCTATTTGAATTTCTAATATTCAATCTCCTTTTAAAATTCAAATATTTAACGCCCTTTTAAAATTCAAATATTTAACTCCCTTTTAAAATTCAAATGTTATACTCAAATTCCATTTGAGTTGTATATTTAAAAATTTCCTTTTCACATCCTATTTTGAAATTTCATTTCAATTCCCAATTTCACGCTTGTACTTCTATTTCTGAATTATCAAATGATAATTCTTTTCACTTCATTTATAACTTCGTTATAAAAGAATTATTTATAACTTCGTTTATAAGAAACTACTTGTTTTATTTTTCAAAACAAGTTTATATTTTATTTCCATTTAAAATTCAAATTCTATTTAAAATAGAATTTTCTTTTTTTTTTTGAATCCCAAATACCCTTTCACGATATTTTTAAATATCATTCCTTAAGCCCAGTGATATAACACACAAAGCAACCAAATATTTATTTTTCTAACACATCATATATAACAATATATATGCAAACAAATAAACAATCAGATAATATATTTTTGAGGAATCCAGTTGGATTCCTCCAACCTGTTTTCCTGCATCCACAGACGTTAGCACATAAATAATACCCATTCTGCTTCATGGCAGAATATCGCGGTATAGAAGGTCATCCACTAATCATAGCGTGGGGCGTATAGGGTAATCATCCGCTATGAAACTGCGGGCATCCGCTAATGAGACTGCGGGAATTCAACCAATCAATCAACCCAATATATATATATATATATAGCCTAAATAACTAATATATATAAAGCAACCAGAAAATATGCACACAAGCAACAGACAATTATTTTTAACGAAATAAAAATAATTAAAATAAAAGGTGAGTGAGATTTACTCACCGTGATTTTCATTTGTAGAATATCCAATGCAGCCAATTTTATAGATTTCATGATGATTCCCTCATACGTCTGGTTTTTCCAATGTAAACAATATTAATAAAATTCCAGTTATCTAAGCATACTGATTTAGAAATAAATTTTAACATGTAAACCAATCCTAGATTAACCTTACTTTCATATTCAAATGACTTATCTAAAATTTTAATTCTTTACAATAATTTTCTTTAAATTAGTTATCAACCTATAAACCGATATAATAACATTTAAATTCTAATTCAAAAATACCTTACTGCCAATGAATCCTTCATCCCAACTTTATATTTAAATTTCAAATTTGAACTAAAAAATAAATTTCTAATTAACTAAGTGATGAATTAATTTAAATTAGAAGATTACCTTAAGCCATTGTCTAATTTTCTTCTTCCTTCCAGTTCTGACTATTACCAAAATCGAACCCTAAAACTCCATCAACTCGAAGCACCCAAACCTATCGCACTCCCTCTGTCAACCATCGAACAACTCCAGTTTGTCATCTAGACATCGCGCCTTCACTGTGTCGATCCCCTAAAACCGCCACGCTCTCTCATCCCATCGCATTCCTCTGACCGACCCCTTCGTCGCATCTCCGGATCCCACCCCGAAGAACCCAATGTCGAACCCTGAAGCCTCGGCAACCCACTGTGATGTTGAACCCTGGACCCACAGGTTCGAAGTCGAACTCGATTTGAAGACCATCGAACTACTTGTGATGCTCCAGACCTCGTCGCAGCCTTCGATTCCGATTTCTGGAACTTGCGATTCAACCCTTTTTTTTTTTTTTTTTATATATATATATAGGAGATCGCTTTTCGTGATTTTCAGAGAAAAAGAACAGAAGGGGAAAAATGAAAAGGATCTCACGATGGACCTGGGTTTTATAGGAGAAAAACGAAGGAACAGGAGGTACCAGCCATTAATAAGATGTTCCTTTGATATCAAAGAAAACAAACACATTTCCTGCTCGAGAAACACGATAGGCCTGCATATAGGGGAAGAGGTCGGCTTTGTAGAAATAGGGTGGCTGATGAAACGTTGATATGAGATTTTTATTTGAAAATTATTTTAATTAATTAATCAAAATATCTAACAGTCCCTATCTTGCAGTCCCGAACCGCTATTCTAACTTAACGACTGATGTTATAAGGTCATAATGCTATTTTGGAGTTAACGGGACCAATACTGAAATTTTATTCGACTATAGACAATAAATAGCAATTAACGATTCGCTCTAAAATATAAATTGATTTCAAACAATTTAAATTCAACGATAAAAATCTATTATTATCGTTTTATTCGATATTAAATCAAAAAATGATTTTTAAACTGATAAATTCCATAATAAAAATCCATTTATTTTCAAATCAATATTTAAAACCATACTAAATATTTAAAATAACTGTTCAAAAATCTGGGTCGTTACATTCTTTCCCCCTTAAAATAATTTCGTCCTCGAAATTGCTAAAGTAGGAACATGGTACAAACCTATTACCTTTCAAAACTCCTTTATGTTGAAACTCACTTCCTTATATTTCAACATATTTAATTCCACCAAAACTTTTGGTCTTCCTTCATTTAATTTGAATGATCTATGATCAATCCATTCATATCCAATCTATGTTCTATTAACTAACTCAAATTGATTCTAGTCAATTCATTCACTTCGACCCATTTAACTTGTTTAAGTTAAATTTCAATTTCAGAATTCAAATCCCTGGGTTTTCTTTTCAAATTCTTTTGAAATCCCATAAATATATACATATGTTTATTTTCATTTCAAATTCAAAACATTTGAATTTTTCAATCTACTTGTTTTCTTTCAAAACAAATTTCCATCTAAAACTTTCTAAGGTAGCAATCCATCACTTAGAAACTCGGAAATGAACACTGATGATGTTGCAATCATCATCAGAATTATTTCCCAGCCACCGAAGTGAGTTCAATGCTTTATTATTTCAAAATTCATCTAAAATGATTTTCTTTCACATTCTTTAAAACAAATCTATATTATTTTAATATACTTTGAAAATATTTTTCAACTTCCCAGGATTTAAATTCCAATTCTGGTTTGAATTTAATTCTAATTCATCTCATTTGTACATTTAATTTCTATACAAATTCTATTTGGTTATAAATAACCATTTCAATTTTATAATCTTGTTTGATTATAATCCTAACAATCAACACATCCAAAATATAATAATTTCAGAAAATTATTAGTTATATATCAAAATAGAATTTTGGGTAAAATTATTTCATCTACCCAAAAAAAATATCATGTCGTATTTTCTGTTCAAGTGTTTACAAACTCCTATCGACGTCGTGGCGTCCCACGATTCGACCAGAATTCATAAACCACTCAACAGACTAGCTAACACAATATAAAACAATTTTATATCAATTTACAAATACGCTCTCTCGTATATATACGCTCAACTCATCCTAGAGTACTACTGACCCTATCTCTAATGAGCACATGCCACACAAGCCTAGGTGTTCGCTCAACCTAAGCTCTGATACCAACTGTAAACGGCCCGCAAATCCGGCTATCTGAGTTGACTAAATACACCACACGTCCAACCCAAATAACACAGAAATACGACTCATTATTAGAAAGAAGTTAGAGGATGAGAAAGAGAAAGAAAGAAATATTAGAATAGGAGAAAAACGAAGATCACAACTCACAGCGGAACGAATAAAATATATTATATAACATAACTTTTGAAATACAAAACTGTTTGGTACATATACACATACCATCATCAGAGTACACATAACCTTTGATCCAGCGGAAGTAACTCTAAATAACTAACGTTGAAGCCTCCTGCTTCAAGCTCCTCCAAGTGTATCTGTAAAAGCCTGAAACACTTGACTGCCCGTACAAATTTGGGCACCCAAGAGTTTAGGGAAAACAAAACAAAACAAACTCTGGGTCAGTCATGGGACTGGTGTGAGTAAACTCCAACCACTTGTTTAACCTTCAAAACCCTTTTCGAAAGAAAAGATAATAGTAAGACCAGCCCACACATAAACACGGACGGTTTTTACCTTACTATAACCCAAAACACTTTGATATCAAATCCAGTGATATTATAGTAATGTCTACATCAAATAAATAACCAAATAGCAGAACGCTTGCATCTCACGCTCCACATATATAGTAAAAAATCAAAAACCGCATGGCGCTTATTGGAGATTGGATTTCCAACATGACAAGGTATGGGACCACCTTCCGACGATGTATCTCTAGAGGCGAATACACCTGGGTTCAACAAGAACGTCTTGCAACCCGGCCCACACATGACCGACCACTCATTTCGCTTGAGTGTATCGAATGTATATCACCAACGGTTGGACTCAAACCACCGTTTCCCGAATGGGCAGAATCGATAGATTTAGAAACAAAAGGAATTTCTCTAGATAGGTGATTATACACCCTAATGGGTGCGACCCACATAGCCATGCTGCCTGCCCGATTTTTGTCCTTTCCCGGTTGTTGAGGCCTGAGGCTACGCATACTTACCATTCCTCGATAACACAATCACTTTGAATGCCACATCGTCAGATCCGTTAATCACTAGTTGAGTTTGCACAAATATTCTGGATATTATGCTAAGGGATAAATCCGTTGCAACCATATATATTCGTACAGACCAACCCATTTGATCATTGGAAATACTCTGTCAGACATTCGTCCATTTACGTTCGTTCTGGGATTGAACGACACCGAAGGCACCATTTCTAAAAATAGAAAAGCCCTTGCACTTCACTCCGTCTTCAATATATTCAGCATACTTGGTTCGCAACGCTTATGCCGATACGGAGTGGTTCTTCGGATAATAATCCAACCGGTCTCTCCATATTGACAACGATGGTCAAAAACTTCGATAGTCTGTGATTTAACTATCGAATAAAAACAAGTGTTCATCCAACATATCAAACAAATCACTGGGCTCTTTTATTAATATTTATTAATTAAATCTCCTTTCCATTTCCTTAACAATATTTGTTACCCAAATATTTCAATAATCAATCTTGGCCCTTTACGCTATTTTTGTTTTCGTTTCCTTATCGAATTCTATATATATCGATATATAGATTTCTAATTGTCAAATTTCTTAAAAATATTCTAACTCCTTAAATTCCCGGAAAAATTCGCCATAACCTCCCCTGTATCGGGAGCATCGGGAAATTTCAAATAGCATCCCGGTATCTTCTAATCTCAAAAAGAAAAGGAAGAAGCCAAGCGGCTTGCCGATACGGCGCATAAAACCCATATATGAATTTAAACATGTACCTTTTTGTCGGGCACATAAATAAAAATCTTCATATACTCCATCCCATATCTGTTTAACACCTGTTCACCTGTTTTCAATTCAATTCAACTCAATCCATTCGTTTGAATTCAAACTTGAATCGTTTGAATTCAATTTCGCTCAATTATTCTTTAATTAGCCTTTTTGCCTATTTCACTTCTTTGTTTGAACATAACATGTTCAAATAAAATATTTAACTCGTTCATAACCAAATTGAATTTCGATTTTAATTCTAGTTCTCTTTTCCATTTCGAAAATAAATTCTCAAATCGAATTCACTAATTCAAAGCTCAATATTAATTCAAAATCTCATTAACTAATTACCGTTCAAATTAGTAAATTCCATTCAATAAATCAAAATTTGGTTTCTGTTTCAAAAATCATATTTATTTACACAACTTGAATTCGCATATATTTTACAACTCAACTCGGAGATTTTCTAAATAGGAAATTCGGATTTTTCCGCTTAAAATTCTTTTATAACATTAAATAAACCATTATGGTTTTAAAACGATTCTGGCGCTGTTTTTCTGAAAATTTGATTTTGACATAACTCAAAATCTATACGACGAAATCCAGATTTTTCTCCTTCATTAGAAAACTATTATCTAACCGGTCCTGACGTTTCTTGTTTCAAAGAAATCCGACTTCAATTGAGTCCTGTATACTCGATTGAAGTTCGAATCGCTATTTTACGAACTGCAGCGCTGCGGCGAGTTCGTTTTAATTATATTTATATATATAAAACTTTAAACTTCGTTTTAAATGAATTCAACTCCACCGTTATATATATATTCATATATATATTTCAAATTCCATTTGAATCTTTACATTTCAAATTCCATAGTTTTAAATCCTGTATTCAAATCCCATTTGAAACCCTTTATTCGAATTCCCACTTTAATTCAACTCCTTTTTGAATTTCTATATTTGAAATTCATACTTGAATTTAGATATTCAACTTCGTTTTGAATTCCCTTTATTCAAATTCAATACTTGAATTCATTTGAATTCTTTTATTCAACCTCTATTTTTAAATTCCATTTTTACTTCTACGTTCCAATTTTTTTTATATTTGAAATTTATTGAAATTCAAATATTCAACTCCTTTTTAAATTCTATATTCAAAATCCCATAGTTCAAAAACCCATTTGAATTTTATATTCAAATCCCATAGATCAAATCCGATTCAATTTGAATCTCTTATATTCAAATTCCATTTCCCATTTGAATTCTAATATTCAAACTCATTTCCAATACCATTTGAATTCTAATATTCAAACTTATTTTTACACCATTTGAATTCCTTCACTCAAATCTATTTGAATTCCCTTGAATTCAAATTCCATTTCAAAATCATTTGGAATTCCTATTTTGAAATCCTATTTGAAATTCTATTTCCAATTCGACTTTGAAATCCTATTTTTCAAAGTTTATTTCAAATTCTATTTTGAAATCTCATATTCAAATTTCTACTTGAATTTCTATATTCAATTTCCATGTTCAAAATTCAATACTCGAATTTCTATTTCAAATCTTTATTCAAATTTCATATTTAAATTCCATTCAATCTCTATTCAAACATCACATTTGAATTCTTCTTTGAAATACTATATTTCAAATTCTATTCAATTCTTCTTTGAAATTCTATATTTCAAATTCTATTTTGAAATTCTACATTCAAATCTCTATTTGAATTTCTTATTCGAATTCCTTTGAATTCAAATTTTTATTTTTAATTCCTTGAATTCAAATTCTATTTTCCAATCTAATTCCGTCTATTCAAATTCTATTTGAACTTCTATTTGAATTTCTAATATTCAATCTCCTTTTAAAATTCAAATATTTAACGCCCTTTTAAAATTCAAATATTTAACTCCCTTTTAAAATTCAAATGTTATACTCAAATTCCATTTGAGTTGTATATTTAAAAATTTCCTTTTCACATCCTATTTTGAAATTTCATTTCAATTCCCAATTTCACGCTTGTACTTCTATTTCTGAATTATCAAATGATAATTCTTTTCACTTCATTTATAACTTCGTTATAAAAGAATTATTTATAACTTCGTTTATAAGAAACTACTTGTTTTATTTTTCAAAACAAGTTTATATTTTATTTCCATTTAAAATTCAAATTCTATTTAAAATAGAATTTTCTTTTTTTTTTTGAATCCCAAATACCCTTTCACGATATTTTTAAATATCATTCCTTAAGCCCAGTGATATAACACACAAAGCAACCAAATATTTATTTTTCTAACACATCATATATAACAATATATATGCAAACAAATAAACAATCAGATAATATATTTTTGAGGAATCCAGTTGGATTCCTCCAACCTGTTTTCCTGCATCCACAGACGTTAGCACATAAATAATACCCATTCTGCTTCATGGCAGAATATCGCGGTATAGAAGGTCATCCACTAATCATAGCGTGGGGCGTATAGGGTAATCATCCGCTATGAAACTGCGGGCATCCGCTAATGAGACTGCGGGAATTCAACCAATCAATCAACCCAATATATATATATATATATATATAGCCTAAATAACTAATATATATAAAGCAACCAGAAAATATGCACACAAGCAACAGACAATTATTTTTAACGAAATAAAAATAATTAAAATAAAAGGTGAGTGAGATTTACTCACCGTGATTTTCATTTGTAGAATATCCAATGCAGCCAATTTTATAGATTTCATGATGATTCCCTCATACGTCTGGTTTTTCCAATGTAAACAATATTAATAAAATTCCAGTTATCTAAGCATACTGATTTAGAAATAAATTTTAACATGTAAACCAATCCTAGATTAACCTTACTTTCATATTCAAATGACTTATCTAAAATTTTAATTCTTTACAATAATTTTCTTTAAATTAGTTATCAACCTATAAACCGATATAATAACATTTAAATTCTAATTCAAAAATACCTTACTGCCAATGAATCCTTCATCCCAACTTTATATTTAAATTTCAAATTTGAACTAAAAAATAAATTTCTAATTAACTAAGTGATGAATTAATTTAAATTAGAAGATTACCTTAAGCCATTGTCTAATTTTCTTCTTCCTTCCAGTTCTGACTATTACCAAAATCGAACCCTAAAACTCCATCAACTCGAAGCACCCAAACCTATCGCACTCCCTCTGTCAACCATCGAACAACTCCAGTTTGTCATCTAGACATCGCGCCTTCACTGTGTCGATCCCCTAAAACCGCCACGCTCTCTCATCCCATCGCATTCCTCTGACCGACCCCTTCGTCGCATCTCCGGATCCCACCCCGAAGAACCCAATGTCGAACCCTGAAGCCTCGGCAACCCACTGTGACGTTGAACCCTGGACCCACAGGTTCGAAGTCGAACTCGATTTGAAGACCATCGAACTACTTGTGATGCTCCAGACCTCGTCGCAGCCTTCGATTCCGATTTCTGGAACTTGCGATTCAACCCTTTTTTTTTTTTTTTATATATATATATAGGAGATCGCTTTTCGTGATTTTCAGAGAAAAAGAACAGAAGGGGAAAAATGAAAAGGATCTCACGATGGACCTGGGTTTTATAGGAGAAAAACGAAGGAACAGGAGGTACCAGCCATTAATAAGATGTTCCTTTGATATCAAAGAAAACAAACACATTTCCTGCTCGAGAAACACGATAGGCCTGCATATAGGGGAAGAGGTCGGCTTTGTAGAAATAGGGTGGCTGATGAAACGTTGATATGAGATTTTTATTTGAAAATTATTTTAATTAATTAATCAAAATATCTAACAGTCCCTATCTTGCAGTCCCGAACCGCTATTCTAACTTAACGACTGATGTTATAAGGTCATAATGCTATTTTGGAGTTAACGGGACCAATACTGAAATTTTATTCGACTATAGACAATAAATAGCAATTAACGATTCGCTCTAAAATATAAATTGATTTCAAACAATTTAAATTCAACGATAAAAATCTATTATTATCGTTTTATTCGATATTAAATCAAAAAATGATTTTTAAACTGATAAATTCCATAATAAAAATCCATTTATTTTCAAATCAATATTTAAAACCATACTAAATATTTAAAATAACTGTTCAAAAATCTGGGTCGTTACAGATGAGTTGTTATTTGCTATGCTTTGGAATTAGAATTTGTTTGCCCGACAAATAGGTAAACCTTAATTATATTGGTTGGTGATTTGATTTTATACCCCTGAGTTGGGTAGCCGTTTGGTTTTCTTTCGATAGATGTAAGGTTGAAGTAGCAGTTGTAGTGTTCTAACTGAATCGTATAGAGGAGATACTGGCGAATTTTTAATAAATCTATATAACTTAGAAATTTTATATAATAATTCTATAATAATTATTTTGAAATAATTGAGATTGAAACATTTCTCTTACTTGAGTAATTTCGAGGACGAAATTCCTTTATGGTGGAAGGAATGTAACATCCCGCATTTTTGGTAGTCAAGTATTTAATATATTTTATTATTTTAAATATTGATTGGGATTTATAAATGGATTTTTAATATATATTTCGTTTATTAAACGGAGTGTAACACCCCACCTCCGCCAATGCCACTCTTGCAAGGACACTAGCTTTGGAGGGGCGTTAAACGAGGTAAACATGCATGCAGATATCACAAGACAGAACATATAAGTAAAACGGAGTAGTAAAGCAGCGGATAAAACTAGCATTTCAAAACCATAGTCAAGGATGGGAAAATACTTTGATGTAACTTGACTATGGTTTTGAAATGCTAGTTTTATCCGCTGCTTTACTACTCCGTTTTACTTATATGTTCTGTCTTGTGATATCTGCATGCATGTTTACCTCGTTTAACGCCCCTCCAAAGCTAGTGTCCTTGCAAGAGTGGCATTGGCGGAGGTGGGGTGTTACACGGAGTTTGAACGTACAATTTATATATAATTATAGAACAAACTCGTAACGTCGTGGTAGTTCGTAAATTTCATTTTGAACTTCAACTAAATATATAAAATCCATTTTAAGTCGGAATTCTGTGAAACTAGAAACATTTGAATAGATTTGATTATAATTTTCTAATTAAAGGGAAAATCAAATTTTCATATTATAAGTTGTTATTTATGTCTAGTTCAAATTTTTGAATAATCGCTATGGAATTCTTTAATAAACGATAACGTTTAGTTAATAAACTGAAATAGAATTTCCATATAATTTGAATATAGTTTAACTCGAAATTGTTAATATTGAGTTATAAAGTTATATTGATTCATGTTGAAGCTATGTAATATTTTATTTTAAGATATACAATAATAATAATTTATTATTATTTAAAATGAATTGTTTTTGGATTTAACTACATTTAATTGGTAAAAAAATAGTTTTCTTTTCAAACGGTCTCCGTTTTCAATGAAATGAGTTTCATTGGAATGCAGCTATTTATTGCTAGATTTCCAGTTTGAAGCCAATTGGAGTTGTGATACCAGTGCGTGCAATTTAAAGATGAACCGTAAATTAAAATAGCGTCATTGTGCAAACAAAGTCGGTTTTCAACGAAATTAATTTCATTGGGACCAGAACGTTGAAACGTAGCGGTATGTCCATTTTCGTTGCGTTTTGAGTTTGTGTGTGTTGGTCCGAATTTAACGGTTAACGGCTATAAACGGTAGGGTTTAATACTGTATAAAATAAATAATAAATATAACTTAATTATTAAGTGAAGTGTACCTTGTCATTTTTTTCCAGTTGTCGGAAGGATGTATCACCTATCAGTAGAAAGGAAGTTTCATCCTACTCTACCAACTTCATGCGCAAGGAAGTGAACACACATGCAGTTGTACCGTCTTTTCTCCTTTCCCATTTTTATGATTTCTTTTCACAGCTAGACCAATCTTCTTTTCCTATGTTTTCACATCAGGTAACATCTTCTCGAGCATTTTTTTTGCATGCCTCACCTACTATTACTTTTTTTGAAGACTTCAAATTTGAGGGAAGCAGAGCCTACGTTGTATATTAATTAGCAATCATACCCACAATGCTTGAACATAACCTCTGCAAACCTAACGTGTTGTCACCGCACACATGCAAAAACTTGTTTTTCTTGCACATGCACCTGAGCAAAATAAAAAGCTAGTTCTTATTATTTCTACCCTAAATCGTACTGGAGAGGAGACGTTGTTCTCATCTATTCAAAATCCTTCCTTTATAAATAACCTGTGGTATTGCCACTCTCAATAGAACATAAACATGAAAACCAAAAATGAAAATAAAAAAATCACGCATATATATAAATAAAAATTGTTGCGTGTGTGGAGAACTGGAAGCAGCTCGAGAGACGGAGAGAGGATGGGTGGAGAGTCGCAAGTAAACCCATTTTGAGTTTGCATCGTGAGTTGCAGGTATTAATATGGGGTATGTGATGCCATGAAGAAAATTGCAACACCTTTCAAAGAAAAAGGAAAAAATATAAAGAAAAGAGAAGTGCGATGAAACAGAGAAGTTAAGCAGGGAGAGAATGAGGGGACGTCACAATGGAAAACAATATCAGGCGCGCACATGGGTGGTCTGCTGAAAGAAGCGAGGTAGTGTAGAGGGAGAGAGTTGGGTGGCACAGAAGTTGAGGAGAGGGGCAATGTCAGAGGCGACGGAAGAAGGTGGCGCGGTGTATGGGTGAAGGTGGAAGGCGTACGCGGATCGTTCAACAATACAATTTCGAACTAACAGGTAAGAAAATTAAAGATGAAGATGTACAGTAATTAGCGAATGGGCCTAATTACATTTTTACTTTGCCTAATTAAATTGTACCTTAGCATGGCCTAACACGTGAGCCTAATCAGAAATTTACATTCAGCCTAACCTAGTTTTGAACATATGCGTGATCCAATATGAGTTGTACCCAACCAAGCATACCAAATTTTAATTTATATGACATGGCCTGTGTAGTATACCCGATCCAGTTTTTAAAACGTGCCATGCCTAATTACAATTTACATGGTGCCTATGTGTCTAATATGCTCAACTATATGTGATTAAAACGTGAAAAATAATTTATAGGTCGATTTACCTAAAAGTGAAATTATTATGGCCTGCTAGTTTTGTTAATATGCCCAATTGTTGTTAATACGATGCTTAATCGTAACTAGAACGCCATAGGATTCACTACTGTTTCGTAAATTAATACCATAAAGAATGAGCCCAAACGAATGGTATCATTCCATTATGTATACTGTATGCAGAAACAAACTAGTTAATAGCTAATATAGATTAGTTAATACAACTTTTTTTTCAGTGTTAATAATATTAATGTAACAACCCGAATTTTTACAACACGTTAAATCAAGAATCAAGACAGAATTAAATTATAAATTCTGAATCAAGTGAAACGGTCTGTGCCATTGCGTTCGTCTCGGAAAAATACGCGAAATAGAGTCCGAGTTTTCGAGAATCGGAGTCCGTATGACCCGTTAAAGGGCCAAAGAAGATTTCTGGAAATTTGAACTTCGGAAATAGGTTTGAAAATCAGATCTGGGGCTAGGCGGGAAGTTTCCCGCCTAGGCCACGTCGACAGGGCTGTCGACAGGCCTGTCGACTTGGGCCCAGACCAAGTCGACAGCCCTGTCGACTTGCCTGTCGACAGGGGGTGGCCGGGGCAAGTTGCCTGGCGCGCCTGTTTGTCTCACCTGGTCTTGTTCTTGGGCTGGTTCTGGAAGCTTCCGAGATCTGATGGTCCTAATCTATCCTAGATCTAATCCTATGGCCTAAAACACACCCTAATCTCTATAAAACACCCTAAGGCCACCCTAAACCCTCATAACTCACCCTCTCCACGAAGTGCTGCCCAAATGCCAAGTGATCATGGCCTTCATCCCCTTTTCCTAAAGCCTAAGCACTTAAATCGGGTTCAAATCAAGAGGTGCAAGTTTGCTACACCAAATCGGAGGAAGATTAACGTTGCTATGCGAGTTCCATGACGATTCTTCAACAAAGGAGGCACCTTTCTTAGCCAAGATGATTCATGCTTCTTTCCCTAGGCCTAACTATGTAAGTTCTAGCTACTTTTAGATGGAAACGGTAGTTTTGATAATGACATGAGATAAAATGAGGCTAAACATGATTATGCGAACCTATATGAACCTTACCTTGCCTCTTGTGTTCATATTTATGATTTTAGGCCATGTGAGTGACTTAATCATGCCTCTCATGCTATGCATAACCTAGTTTAACTTGCAAGTTTGGATCTTTATGCATGAAATGCTAGCATGAACCTTTAGGAACCACTTTACTTGTGAAACATTGGCTAAGGCAAGATTTTGGGGCTTATGCATGTTTATGAACCCAAACCCCTTATGCTATCATGCAAGTTTTTGGCCAAATCCTTTATGAGGTTATGCATGCTTGTGGCCAATCCCCTCTTTTAAGTTGTGCATGTTTATGGCCAAACCCTTTTTGATAATATGCATGTTTGTGGCCAAATTCCCTTGTGACATTTTGTGTGTTTGTGGCCAAAACCCCTTTTTATGACACTATGCATGATCGAGGCCAATTTGTAGTCATAGTATTCCTATTATGTTGACTCGTCTATACTTACGTTGGAAACACGTTTTGGGGTTAGGTTAGACGAGCATGAATATACATGAAAAACTTAACTTGAAGTTTCATAAAAATATGATGTGAAACATGATTTGGGTTAAATGGGTATAACATGACAACATGTAACATTAAATATAACATGGAAGTTGACATGTGAGTATACTTGATAATGGAATTGGGAATTTACCTATTAAGTTAGGTCTACCCATATTCTTGAAAACTTGGATATGAACATGACACTTAGAAAACATAAGAGTGGCCAACTCGAGGTTGGGTTGAGTTTGTAGCGTAATACTACCCGGAACCTACCGGCTTAACTAGTGGCTACAAACAATAGGACCCAATGTGGGAAGTTGGTCATGTTGTGCCTAAGACCCGAGGTTAGACCAAGTTGGGGTGTAAATCTACCCGGAACCCACCGGCTTAACTAGGTAACCACAACAAAGTCTAATGTGAGAGGTTGGGGTGCATTAAATAATTAATGCCACATAATAGGGTTAAGTTAATTTGATTAATGAGGCTTAACCAAATATGACATGGACAAATGGATTAAGTAATTTGATTAGGCTAATGATACTTAACAAAACATGACAGGGTTGGGTAGGTTAAGTAACTTGATTTGCCTAACGACACTTGACCATTTTTATACGACGAGGGGACGGGATTAAGTTAACCAACACTTAATCAATCCAACACGATAACTTGATAAGGTTAAGTAAACTTTCTTAGTAACAATTAACCGTTTAATACAGTTAATGGATGGGGTTAAGTCAACTCAGACCTAACTAATCTAAACATGGTAATTGGACGGGGTTAAGTTAATTTACACTTAACTAATCCAACTCGTTAGTTTGATGTGGTTAAGTGACCTATACTTAACCAATCTAACGTGAAAACATGATAAGGCTAAGTCACGAATCACTTGAATACGCTTGACCGATTTGACTCGGTAATTTGACAAGGTCAAGTTAATTTATATAATTAACCAATCTAAAATGATAATTAGACGAGGTTAAGTTATGGATTGCTTAATATACTTAGCCAACTTGACACATGGTTTGTAGGGTTAAGTCTTGGACTTGGATACTTAGCCAATTTTGACATGGTTTGTAGACGGGCTAAGTTATGAACTTAAGTGACACTTAACCCATTAGATAAATCCTAATTCGAAGGATTAGGTAAATAACCATAGTTAACAAGGATTATGGAAATAAGGCTAAGTGGTAAACCTTAGTTAAGGGAAACTAAGTAATAATTCTTAGTCAAGGAAATTTGGACCATTTCTTAGATAGATTAGTAACCCGATACGTTAGGTCAACGTTTAAGTATGTGTGTAGGAGCAGGCTATCTGATTTAGATAAAGGCTCCAACGAGCTGGGTAACGAAGCAGCGGCTTCGGGGAACGTGAGGATATTCTTGGGATCCCTCTGTGAGCTGCCAGGTCATTATACTAGGCTCACGAGAGGTTGAGGTCTGCGGTAGAAGAACCAAGAATATGCCTTGGTTGCTATGCGAGCGACCTAAAGACTGGGGTGGATAGCAGTGAGTCGACGAATACATAAGGTGCCTGAGATAGCAAGTTCGTCGATCATCTACCATCTTGAGTCAAGCGTGTACGTACGGAAAGGCAGGGAACACCCAACAGACCATAATTGGTATCTAATTATGGGTGAGGTAGGCCGTAGGATGTGGGCTGGCCGGAGTGTAGTTCTCATGCAAGATTTTCTCTTGTGTTGCCTTTCACTAGTTGAGGGAGGGGTCTCGTGGGACCATAGCCACGTGTAGAAAAGCAGACCTTAGTATCTGCATCGGCAGATAAATCTAAAGCTCCCGACCGAGTCCTGTATTTCTTGTTTTGCCCTATGACAAGACTCGGATGGCACGATGTGATACATGTGCATACAGTTATAGAAAAACGATTCATGATGAATGCGTGGGAAAAAGGGCGCGGTTGAGGGTTAGCGTAATCCCTAGTGGCCTAGGTGGTTTAACCCAAACCGAAATACGAAAGCGTGCAATAGGTAAGCGTAATCCCTAGTGGTGCTAGGTGGCGTAAGTCCTAGTAGTTCAAACGATGATTCATATGGAAGAGCCTAGCTAGAACAAGGGTGACAGTCCAAACGATTTCAAGGATAATACGACATGAGGAAGCCCGTACGAGGTACGGCAAAGGACTGAACTTATATACATGGAAAGAAACATATGATTTGAGTAACCTATATATGCGATATATTAGGTTGACATGGACCATTACACGACTTTGAGTAAGGGACATTCATGGTTAACACATAACAAGGCTGGGATACTAGTACGGAGGGTGCAGAGCAAATATACATGTAAAAACCAGTAAAGATATATATATATATATATATATATGAAAAATTCCATAGAACGTTAGACTAAATAGATACCATGGGACGTGATGCTTGATAGGAACCTGACGGCCTGATACCTTGTTTTATCTGACATCGTAATTTATCATGACACCTTAGTTTATCTGGGTACAGTAGTTCATCCTGTTATTTTGGTTCAGTTTATCTATCTTGACATCATCCTTGTGTTTACTTTCAGTTTATGCATGTCATGTCACCTTTATCTGTTTTTATGCTGGAAGTAGATAGGACTTACCAGTCTTTATGACTGACCCCGTTTCTTTCGCTTCTTGTCTTCCGTTTCCCCCCCAGGTTACAGGGAGGAAATACTGTTGTTTAGTTCAGACTTCTTCGGCTTGAAGGTCATCTTGGATGGCTTGGACTTTCCTTGGCTATGGCTACTTTACTGTTTTAATTGGGGAATAATTTATGAAAAAGGTTTCATGCTTCTTTATTTCAGCAAGACAGGTTTTGATGTACTCTGATGTAAAAAGGCTTTTGACCTCATTTATTAATGTTAGGAAAGTTTGTTTTTACTTCCGCTATTTTTATATGTTCTGTCTTGTGATATTTCTGTGGATGTTTACCAATAATGCCCCTCTAAAGCTAGTGCATTCCCTTGCGAGTGACCCTAGCGGAGGCGGGGTGTTACATTTGGTATCAGAGCAGAAGGTTACTAGACTGGGCAAAAGTTTTTAAAGACCTTCTGAAAATTATTTGAAAAACCGTTTACAAAGAAGCATTTTTCAAGAAAATTTTCTTTTAAAAAGAAAAAGGCTATTCCCCAAAGGCCATTAGCATTATCCTTGTTTCCTTGATTGAATCTCTTTTCCTTTATTTCCTCCATCTGTAGTCACAGTGGTTTTGACTGCGACTAGTCTTTCTAGCTGCGTAAGTGTTTCCCGTACGATGGGGGTGGTTCTCGAGAGACCGTTGCAGAGTTATGCATGAAAGGATAGTAAGAACAAGGATAAAGGATACGAGCTCAGGGATAAGCAACATGTTGGTATGGCTGAGTCCTAAAAGGAGGGAGAAAGATGAACAATGAAACCCATGACGAGAGAGTACCTTTGGCATGGCGAAACGGGACGGATAGTTAAGTATCATGGAACAGGGACAAGATCATTCGGAGGGCAATAGTATGCTCTCATTTCTAGGGTACCTCAGAAGGAGGGTAACGATCTTGTTAAAGGTTTAGCTTTTCTTCTCTTTCATCCTGTCGGGACTTTGTTTTGATCACCGCATCTTTTAAGTCCGCTTCGATAGTTGAGTCTCTGCACCTTAGTACTAGCGTAGTAGAGGATCCCGTTTTTGTCTCAAGTCCTATTGGAAGATCGGTCCATTTACTCATGGCTTGTTTGGATCTAAGAATGTCTATATCAAGTGTTGAGCTTGGAAATAATGCTTATGTCTATAAGTTGTGGATGGATTCTAGGGATGAAGTGGTTATCCAGTAAGGGGTGCCATTCTCGGTTTTAGAAGGAGGGTAGTTAGACTCTTGGCTTGCTTTGGTAATACCCTTGAAGTATCGCGTAACCTTTTGGGTTCTGTCATGATTAGTTACTTAGAATCCCTAGATGCCTTTGTTGGAAATTAGAACCCCGATCGAATGGTGTTCGCTAATAAGACGGATGGTTTACTTCGATTATGTATGGGTTATGGGAATTACCCTAGTAAGTGCGCACGGTAACTTGTTTACTTTCAAGAGAAAGTTTTTCTACGTGGAATACCTTATGGTACAAGGTCCAGCATTCACTAGTGAATTTTGAGGGCTCGCATGGAATAATGTGTACGCAGTCCTGTTTGCGCCAAGTATTCTAGAAGGAGAATAAGTGCAAGTGGAACGAGAGGCGACGAGGAAATGAGTTCCAACTCATGCTATGGAAACAGGAAATAAGAAGCTGCGAAATCGTGAAGTAAAAGGGGCGGTCAAGGCACGATGGAACTAAGCTCAAGGTAATGCGACTCAGGAGACTGAAGACTAAATACGTGCATGATATCTCTTTTGGGAATATATCCTCGATCCCTGTTTTTCTGTTGAGCTTGCTTGTAGGCTATCTTTTATGGATATCCTCTCGGTCCTGTCTCTGTTACAACCCCGTACGGAGTTTGTTTTGTTTATCTTCTCGACCCTGTTTCAGGGAATCTTAGGTAGAACCCTATGGATGTAAACATGTATTTGAAACATGTTATGGTTGATATGGTTGCAAATGGTTGCAAGTGGTTGCTCGTGGATGCGCGAATTTACATTAGATATTAGCTTGACTCGGTCACATTTCATATTGCATATGCACGAGTATTTATACTTGTTTATGGATGAAATTGAATGTGTTATCATGCGGATGTTGCATATGGTTGAATGTTTGTGCACGCATATAGTGTATATGACTAGGACTATTTGCATACATGATGGATTCATAGCACTAAACATATTTTTGCATTCAAAAGATTTTTCAGGCCTGATCATTAGCATTAGCTAAGGAACATGTACACACACGTTTTGCATACATTCATAAAGCATTAGGAGTCGTCTAAGGACAATGGTTGCTTGTGGATGATGGTTTGAGTAGATGGATGATGGATGGTAGGATATGTTCTTCCTAACTTTGAGATTTCGGGGACGAAATCCTTTAAGAAGGGGAGAATGTAACAACCCGAATTTTTACAACACGTTAAATCAAGAATCAAGACAGAATTAAATTATAAATTCTGAATCAAGTGAAACAGTCTGTGCCATTGCGTTCGTCTCGGAAAAATACGTGAAATAGAGTCCGAGTTTTCGAGAATCGGAGTCCGTATGACCCATTAAAGGGCCAAAGAAGATTTCTGGAAATTTGAACTTCGGAAATAGCTTTGAAAATCCGATCTGGGGCTAGGCGGGAAGTTTCCCGCCTAGGCCACGTCGACAGGGCTGTCGACAGGCCTGTCGACTTGGGCCCAGACCAAGTCGACAGCCCTGTCGACTTGCCTGTCGACAGGGGGTGGCCGGGGCAAGTTGCCTGGCGCACCTGTTTGTCTCACCTGGTCTTGTTCTTGGGCTGGTTCTGGAAGCTTCCGAGATCTGATGGTCCTAATCTATCCTAGATCTAATCCTATGGCCTAAAACACACCCTAATCTCTATAAAACACCCTAAGGCCACCCTAAACCCTCATAACTCACCCTCTCCACGAAGTGCTGCCCAAATGCCAAGTGATCATGGCCTCCATCCCCTTTTCCTAAAGCCTAAGCACTTAAATCGGGTTCAAATAAAGAGGTGCAAGTTTGCTACACCAAATCGGAGGAAGATTAACGTTGCTATGCGAGTTCCATGACGATTCTTCAACAAAGGAGGCACCTTTCTTAGCCAAGATGATTCATGCTTCTTTCCCTAGGCCTAACTATGTAAGTTCTAGCTACTTTTAGATGGAAACGGTAGTTTTGATAATGACATGAGATAAAATGAGGCTAAACATGATTATGCGAACCTATATGAACCTTACCTTGCCTCTTGTGTTCATGTTTATGATTTTAGGCCATGTGAGTGACTTAATCATGCCTCTCATGCTATGCATAACCTAGTTTAACTTGCAAGTTTGGATCTTTATGCATGAAATGCTAGCATGAACCTTTAGGAACCACTTTACTTGTGAAACATTGGCTAAGGCAAGATTTTGGGGCTTATGCATGTTTATGAACCCAAACCCCTTATGCTATCATGCAAGTTTTTGGCCAAATCCTTTATGAGATTATGCATGCTTGTGGCCAATCCCCTCTTTTAAGTTGTGCATGTTTATGGCCAAACCCTTTTTGATAATATGCATGTTTGTGGCCAAATTCCCTTGTGACATTTTGTGTGTTTGTGGCCAAAACCCCTTTTTATGACACTATGCATGATCGAGGCCAATTTGTAGTCATAGTATTCCTATTATGTTGACTCATCTATACTTACGTTGGAAACACGTTTTGGGGTTAGGTTAGACAAGCATGAATATACATGAAAAACTTAACTTGAAGTTTCATAAAAATATGATGTGAAACATGATTTGGGTTAAATGGGTATAACATGACAACATGTAACATTAAATATAACATGGAAGTTGACATGTGAGTATACTTGATAATGGAATTGGGAATTTACCTATTAAGTTAGGTCTACCCATATTCTTGAAAACTTGGATATGAACATGACACTTAGAAAACATAAGAGTGGCCAACTCGAGGTTGGGTTGAGTTTGTAGTGTAATACTACCCGGAACCTACCGGCTTAACTAGTGGCTACAAACAATAGGACCCAATGTGGGAAGTTGGTCATGTTGTGCCTAAGACCCGAGGTTAGACCAAGTTGGGGTGTAAATCTACCCGGAACCCACCGGCTTAACTAGGTAACCACAACAAAGTCTAATGTGAGAGGTTGGGGTGCATTAAATAATTAATGCCACATAATAGGGTTAAGTTAATTTGATTAATGAGGCTTAACCAAATATGACATGGACAAATGGATTAAGTAATTTGATTAGGCTAATGATACTTAACAAAACATGACAGGGTTGGGTAGGTTAAGTAACTTGATTTGCCTAACGACACTTGACCATTTTTATACGACGAGGGGACGGGATTAAGTTAACCAACACTTAATCAATCCAACACGATAACTTGATAAGGTTAAGTAAATTTTCTTAGTAACAATTAACCGTTTAATACAGTTAATGGATGGGGTTAAGTCAACTCAGACCTAACTAATCTAAACATGGTAATTGGACGGGGTTAAGTTAATTTACACTTAACTAATCCAACTCGTTAGTTTGATGTGGTTAAGTGACCTATACTTAACCAATCTAACGTGAAAACATGATAAGGCTAAGTCACGAATCACTTGAATACGCTTGACCGATTTGACTCGGTAATTTGACAAGGTCAAGTTAATTTATATAATTAACCAATCTAAAATGATAATTAGACGAGGTTAAGTTATGGATTGCTTAATATACTTAGCCAACTTGACACATGATTTGTAGGGTTAAGTCTTGGACTTGGATACTTAGCCAATTTTGACATGGTTTGTAGACGGGCTAAGTTATGAACTTAAGTGACACTTAACCCATTAGATAAATCCTAATTCGAAGGATTAGGTAAATAACCATAGTTAACAAGGATTATGGAAATAAGGCTAAGTGGTAAACCTTAGTTAAGGGAAACTAAGTAATAATTCTTAGTCAAGGAAATTTGGACCATTTCTTAGATAGATTAGTAACCCGATACGTTAGGTCAACGTTTAAGTATGCGTGTAGGAGCAGGCTATCTGATTTAGATAAAGGCTCCAACGAACTGGGTAACGAAGCAGCGGCTTCGGGGAACGTGAGGATATTCTTGGGATCCCTCTGTGAGCTGCCAGGTCATTATACTAGGCTCACGAGAGGTTGAGGTCTGCGGTAGAAGAACCAAGAATATGCCTTGGTTGCTATGCGAGCGACCTAAAGACTGGGGTGGATAGCAGTGAGTCGACGAATACATAAGGTGCCCGAGATAGCAAGTTCGTCGATCATCTACCATCTTGAGTCAAGCGTGTACGTACGGAAAGGCAGGGAACACCCAACAGACCATAATTGCTATCTAATTATGGGTGAGGTAGGCCGTAGGATGTGGGCTGGCCAGAGTGTAGTTCTCATGCAAGATTTTCTCTTGTGTTGCCTTTCACTAGTTGAGGGAGGTGTCTCGTGGGACCATAGCCACGTGTAGAAAAGCAGACCTTAGTATCTGCATCGGCAGATAAATCTAAAGCTCCCGACCGAGTCCTGTATTTCTTGTTTTGCCCTGTGACAAGACTCGGATGGCACGATGTGATACATGTGCATACAGTTATAGAAAAACGATTCACGATGAATGCGTGGGAAAAAGGGCGCGGTAGAGGGTTAGCGTAATCCCTAGTGGCCTAGGTGGTTTAACCCAAACCGAAATACGAAAGCGTGCAATAGGTAAGCGTAATCCCTAGTGGTGCTAGGTGGCGTAAGTCCTAGTAGTTCAAACGATGATTCATATGGAAGAGCCTAGCTAGAACAAGGGTGACAGTCCAAACGATTTCAAGGATAATACGACATGAGGAAGCCCGTACGAGGTACGGCAAAGGACTGAACTTATATACATGGAAAGAAACATATGATTTGAGTAACCTATATATGCGATATATTAGGTTGACATGGACCATTACACGACTTTGAGTAAGGGACATTCATGGTTAACACATAACAAGGCTGGGATACTAGTACGGAGGGTGCAGAGCAAATATACATGTAAAAACCAGTAAAGATATATATATATATATATATATATATATGAAAAATTCCATAGAACGTTAGACTAAATAGATACCATGGGACGTGATGCTTGATAGGAACCTGACGGCCTGATACCTTGTTTTATCTGACATCGTAATTTATCATGACACCTTAGTTTATCTGGGTACAGTAGTTCATCCTGTTATTTTGGTTCAGTTTATCTATCTTGACATCATCCTTGTGTTTACTTTCAGTTTATGCATGTCATGTCACCTTTATCTGTTTTTATGCTGGAAGTAGATAGGACTTACTAGTCTTTATGACTGACCCCGTTTCTTTCGCTTCTTGTCTTCCGTTTCCCCCCCCCCCAGGTTACAGGGAGGAAATACTGTTGTTTAGTTCAGACTTCTTCGGCTTGAAGGTCATCTTGGATGGCTTGGAGTTTCCTTGGCTATGGCTACTTTACTGTTTTAATTGGGGAATAATTTATGAAAAAGGTTTCATGCTTCTTTATTTCAGCAAGACAGGTTTTGATGTACTCTGATGTAAAAAGGCTTTTGACCTCATTTATTAATGTTAGGAAAGTTTGTTTTTACTTCCGCTATTTTTATATGTTCTGTCTTGTGATATTTCTGTGGATGTTTACCAATAATGCCACTCTAAAGCTAGTGCATTCCCTTGCGAGTGACCCTAGCGGAGGCGGGGTGTTACAATTAATTTACAAATGAATAACGTATAAAATCTGTAACTTTGTCATACAATGATGGAGTTGAATGAAATAAGTGGCGTCATATCCGTATCGACAAGCACGACAGATGAAATTGGTTTGGATAAAGCTGACAACTATTGGGTTATTTAATCAAATTAAACATCAGTTTAATTTAATTCGAACGAACTGTTTCAGCGTTAAACGAATCAATTTGAGTTCAACTCACTCAGTTTTATCCCACTTATAATTCATGTAAGTCGGGTTTAAATATTTGTGTGTTATGATTGTTAATTGGTTGATGGATGCTGAATATATATTTATATGTGTTGATTGAACTGATTAAATTAAACATTTGTTTAATTTAATAGCAAACCAGTCGTTATTCTTAACGATTATCCAAATGAGATAACTTACCTCGTTGTTTCGTTTATTATAATATAAACATAGTCAATTGGAATCGGATGTCTGAATTACTATTATTGTTGGATTAGTGAATATTATATTGATGATTTATTTGAGATAACATATTTGGATGCAGGGAAAACAGGTTGGAGGGATCCAACTAGATTCCTCAAATTTATCATTTATTTTCACGTTTAATTATATGAACTGTTGACCATTATGATTGGATGATTGACTTGATTATTGTCCGTTGAATCTAAATTCAACGTTTATTTTTGTTATCAACCAATGGGTAGTATTGGTTGAGTAATTGGTAGCAGTTGGCATAAAAGTAAATCATTTTATAAATGTGATTTACCGTCAAGTGTATCGATGGTAATGAAGTTATAAAATATATTTTTATAACTGAAAATAGATTTTTGAAATCTATTATATTTAATTAAAGTTTATTAAAATGGGAATTTGTACTGATTATTTATTATTTAAGTTTATAAGTAATTACTAAATGTTTTTTATAAATCAAATTCTTATGTTAATAATACTTATAACCAAAGGAGCATAAATTAACAATGATTAAGAATTGGATTGATTGTTTTTAAGAGACAGTTCTATGGGATTATTTATATTTCTAATTAATTAAAAAAGGTTAATTGGGGTTGATTAATGAGATAATCATGGTTTAAGTTAATGAAGTCAACTAATTTAATTTGAATTAGTTATTTGATTGATTTGTTTGAATTAATCCAGTGAAATAGATAAATGAATATTTGTTTTATCTAATAAGATTTTAAAAAAAAAAGAAATTTACTATTTATTTTGTTAATAAAGAACTTAATGGTAGTTAACGAAGAAGTAAATTATTATTATTATTAAAGAGGTTAACGTTTAAATGGAATTCTTTTAATTAAGTAATCAAAGTTGGTATTCGGACCAGATTAAATTGAGAAACGAGTTTATGAACGGAATTATTATAAAACCGAGTTTTATAAACTAAGTTAATGAAAGGAATTTTAAGCCGATAAGATAGCTTAAATAATATTTTACTTAATATTAAATTAAGCAAGAAGGAATCAAGATAAGTATGGTTTTATATTTAACCTAAGAGTTATAGACGATATTTATAAAAGGGGTGTGAGGCTATGACGTTAAGTTTTAATTTAATGTTACCTAATTCTGAAATTGAAACGAGATTTTCAAAATGGAAAATAATTGAATTGATCAGAAGTGAGATAATATGGGTTGATAAGGAGTTAATATAAGAATTAGAAGCTAACCGGAGATTGGTTGAGTTGAGTGGTTGTCTAATTGTTGATTTGATGTTGATTTCGGTCTTCGCGGTTGATACTTAGGGAATTATTCGCTGACCAATTTACGATCAGGAACCAATGAATGTTGAGATATAGTAATTCTTAAATAATGTTGTAATTAATATTTTGAAACAACAATAAAATAGAAACCGGATATGGTTATTAAATATTTTTCTAAATACTAGATTGAAATGGTTTTGAGAAGATTAATATATTGAAACAAGAATTAAATACCGTGTTTAAAAATGTGGAATATTTTAGAAGTTTAAATTAACCAATCGTTAACTATTTATAATTAAATGGGCCAAGTGATGCTGTGTATTGAACCAGTAAATCATCTTTATTTTCGTGATTGAATGATTGTTTATTTGATAGTTAAATAGCCGACTATCAAATCTGGCCAATATGATTGTTGGTACGGAAAGATCGGGATCGAATTTATATTCGAAAACCATTCCATCCAGAAAGTACGAAATATTAAAGATATCAGATGCTAATCAAGACGAAGAAATTGAAGACCGTGAATCTTCATAAAACGGTAGAATTACTTATAATCTCTTTTTTAGCGGACAGAGATATACTGTGACTCGGTCATGGTTGAAATCAACGGATTTGTAAGGATTACTCGATACTAATTTATAGGTTGATTCAAATGATGTGGTAGGATGGTACCTTCAATTCATCCTATTCCTGAATGACTTATATGGACGAATGTCTGATAGGGTATTTTCAAAAGATCATGTACATTGATTTTTACAAACGTATTTCTGTTGGTGGCAGAGAAGACACCTTCTCTTAGCTAACACCTAGAATATTTTTTTTGACATCAATTAGTGATTTGATGAATCTGATAATGTGGCATTCAAAGTAAATGATGACCAAATGTTCTAAAGGTGAATTCTAACCTCAAGCCTCACAACCGGGAAATGGCAAAAATCGGGCAGGCAGCATGGCTAAGTTGGTCACTCCTATTAGGGTGTATAATCACCTATCTAGAGAAAATCCATTTCATTCTTTATTCTATTTCGATGCTATCCCTTTCGGGAAACGGTTGATGTTCCCAACCATTGGTGATATGCATTCGATACACTCAAGCGAAATGAGTGGTCGGCCATGTGTGGCCGGTTTGCAAGACGTTCTTTTTGAACCCAATGTATTCCTCTCTAGAGATACACTACTGGCAGGTGGTTCCATACCTTGTCATAGTCGGAATCCAATCTCCAATAAGCGTCCGTGGTTTTGATTGTATATTATATATATGGAACGTAAGATGCAAACATTATGCTAGATTCTATTTACTAGTATCTAGACACTATTATACTATCATAAGATATATATATATATATATATATATATATATATATATGTATATGATTTCAAAATGTTTTGGGTTATCGCAAGGTAAAAACCGTCAGTATTTATGTGTGGATTTGGTCTTACGATTATCCTTTTCTTTCGAAGTGATTTTGAGCTTTAAAATCAAGTTTGATGATTCCGCTTAAAACTTTGTGAGTTTTTCTCACTCTGGTTCGCCAGACTGATCCGGCATTTTGTAAATGCTCGGGTTGGACCGAGTTTCGTAGGTTCAGGTTATTGGACACTACAAAGTTCAAAAGACATGTTGGAGGAGTTCAGACATATTAATATTTATTCTGCTGTATGTTGTATATCAGGACAGATTATTTTAACTGTCCAGGTGTGTGATGTACTCTGATGATTGTAAGTTTTGTTTCAAGCTCTCAATAAAGTTATTTCTAAATTGGTCCATTACGATGTGAGAGAGACTCTGATTTTGTTGTATTATTATTCTTCTTTCTTCTATTCTAGTATTACTCTCTTTCTCTTCTCATCTTCTGAATTCTTTCTATTGGCATCTGGGTTTCTAGTACAATTTGTGTGACACCCCACGACCATTAATGTCACTCATTAAGAGAATGCATTAAGTTTCGTGAAGCGTTATTGGTAAACAGAAACAGAAACATTACAAGATAGAAATAAAATAGCAGCGGAATTAAAAACTTTTATTAATCATAAAACATCGTAGTTCAAAACATGGTTACACCATATGTTTGAAAAACATAAAAACCAGTACATCATTAAAAAATTTGTCTTGTACTTAAAGCATCAGAGTACTATAAATAAAGAAGCATAATCCCCAAAACATAGCTATAGTAGAGAAATGTGAAATCGAGCAGTACATTTATGCAGCTCCAAGCAAGATGAAAGCAGAATCCTGATCAAGCTGGAGTATTCCCACCCTGAGAACCTGGGGGAAACGGAAGAGAAAGGAGAGGAAACAAAATGGGTCAGACGTAAAGTCTGGCGAGTCTAGTTACTTTTAGCAAATAAATAAGTAAAAGTACCATGACAGGCATATAAAGTGGATAAGAGAGATAACATCATAAAAGCAGGTATGACAAGGTAAACGGGATAGACATGATAGAGTATATTACGTTTCTCTAATGATTTCTCTACAACAATACTAGTGTCTTATTAAAAAGATGATCCCCAACAAGTATAAGATGGTAGACTTAGGTGTACTTCCGGTGAAAGGTTCTCACCCCATACAACCAACAGGCAACCCAACATACCAGAGTTACCCCTAAGGGTATTAACGGGCTCCCCAATATACCAGAGTCTAGATGTACCCTAATTGCTACCCCAATCGATCGGCTCCTTACTCCGTAGATACCCTGTGCTGGCTCCATAGTAGGATGTATCATTTCTTAAAGTGGCAACCCTTCGTTTTCAGGATGTGCACAAGCATATCTACAGGTGTCACGACGTCTAAACCTCCTCTGCCGGACCCATGCACGCACATGACCCCATCGAAATGCGCCGCCCACACCGTCCCCCACGTTTGGATCTCTTACGATCAACCCAGTAAGTGTGCCCCAAATCCGACCTAGTTCGGAGTACTCGTTTGATACATGTATATGGGTTACTGACTGAAACGGTCCCGCACACAAGATGATACAAGCTTCCCCCTACGCTTGCATCCCCACTAGGTTTTCCGTAGGTTATACCACACTAGTGTAAAAGATTGCATAACCCCACAGGTTAAGTTTGTGGGACTATATATAAATATTACCCACCCACCCAAGATTTACTTAACCCACCCACTGTTCCAAACAAGTTTACTTAATCCCTGCTCTAGTTTTATGTTCATACAATCCCTATGGATTCAACTAGGTTAAGTATTCCAATTCATTACAATATTCGTTTATGGTTATAATGTGCTAGACCTCCCACATTAAGCCTATCACTTGTGAATTCTGGATATGTCGCTCGGTTCCGAGCAGACTTCTTCCACAAGTCGTACTTAACCGTGTCTTAGCACGTATCGTGTTTTTACACTTAGACCCCTCACATTAGATTCACCACTTGTGGTCGCCAGATATGTTGGTCGGTTCCGGGTAGACTTCCACCACAAGTGTAATCTAACCTCGTGTCTAAGCGCGGTTACAGTTTTTAATTACTATAATCCTAGGCATTTCCATTTATTAAGCAATTGTACTTATGTCATTATAGGTTTTCATGCCCCTTTCCCAAGTTATGTTCATAATGAAACATATGCCCTAGATTAAGGTCTTTAATCACAATTTGATTTATGCTCCAAATTAAACTTTATATATTTCATTCAAGTTATGCCAAATTTCCAATTATAAGTTATGCCCCAATTTTAACGTTTTCCCCTCGTTCCCAATTTAATGCGTTCGCATATTTCAGCGGCATGCCTAGGCTCAAAGGTAGCCTGGCCATATAAAAATAAAAAGGGAAAAGATAGAGGGAAGAGTACAGAAATGATCATACTAACAGGGTGGACATATAATGGCAGAAATAGGCATAAACATATAATGACATAATGACAAGGTAGGCATATAGGAACAGATCTGATGAACATGTGACAATAGAACCGATTCTATAATAGGGACATCATAAATAGGCATGATGAGATCTAAACTATGAATTAGATATCCAACTAATAACAGATCTTATTTAGCCACAAACGAATTAGGAACAGGCATGAGGTGATCTAAACAGAGAATTATATCTACAAACAATGGTAGATCCGACATGATAAATAGGTACAGGTTCAAATCTAGTTCATAGTCATGCCAGAATAACGTAGATAAATAGGTTATAGCAAATCTGATATGATTTAAATAGTCACAGGCATAGATCCAAGTTATAGTCATGTCAAGATTAACTTTTAAATATTTAGATCTAAAAGTAACGTAAAATCACAGCGTTTGGATCTAGAAAATTAGAGAAAAGAATTGCTGATGTTGAACCACAGATCTCTAAACTTGAATAACTCTAGTTGATTGCTGAAGAAGAAAAGACTTGATTTATTCTGGGCAGAGGCAGCATCTAGTTCTCCATTATTTTTGGTGTGGAGAAACAAGAGAAATAAGGCCATATATATAACTATCACCCAAAATCCTAATCTGCCCAGATCTGCCGTAGGGGGGTCGACCCCCCTTTATTGGGTCGACCCATGGGTCGACACCCCTTTTGGGGTCGACCCACCCTGATGGGGTCGACATCCCTAGGAGGGAATTTTCCCACTCCCCAAAATTCTGTGATTTTGAACTGTTTTGAAATTTCTAGGTATATTTTCTTCATATATATTCTCGTTATGGGTATACAAACTTCAAACCTTAATAACTTCTTCATATAGTGTCCGTTTTACGTGAACCGGGTGTCTATTTTGACCAAAATTCCGAGACGAACGTAATGGCGTAGTTCATTTCCCTTAATTCTAAATATTAAATTAATTATTCTTTAATTTATCATCTTTTAGTGTTTTTAAAATACAGGGTGCTACAATTTGTGTTGGATTGGTGCTTTTTAGTCAACTCAAAAGGTATAGGAAATCTAGGTCGTCACATTCTTAGTGACATCTTTAAATATAGTTTTTCCAGCTTGGTCCAATGTCATTGCAAATCTCTAAAATGACATTTTCTCCCATTACAAATTTAAAGTAGTAAATGCCCATTGTTCCATTTCCTTCCTTTCCACGGTTGAAATATCATCTGTCAGCTCCTCAGGAGCAAACACCCAAGGATGAACATTGTTCCTCATCAGAACAAATTTTATCCTCCATTGCCACTTCTCGAAGTCTTTATCCTTGTTCCATCTTTCTATTTCTAACTGAGATCCTACTTCCATATATGTCCCTTTGACATATGGCCTTGATACAATTACTGAATTCTCATCATCTCCTACCATAATGCCTAACACCCTTTCTAATCAACCTCGTAGCTCTAATACCAATTGTAGGGGGAATTTTCCAAAAAAAGGCCTTAGGAATAGAACCCAACCTTGCAGAAAAACAAATAGGAACAGATTGATGGTGAGGCAAAACAAACAACAGATAGTCACCAGCAAAACAATCACGGATCAAGCAATAAAAGAAAGAACACAAGAGATTTATACTGGTTCTGCTAATGTCTTGTAGTGTATGTCCACTTGGAGAGAGAAGACTTTATTACTTTTCTAAATAAGAAAATATTACAAGATTGATAATAGAGAAGAAGAATAAGAAATACAACTTTTAGAGATGACATATACATTTACCTAATCCCTATCCTTATATAATTATTAATACTTGGGGTAGAAATAATTGATTTATGGTTATAAATCAATGCCTAATTAATTCTCCAATTTATTTGCTCATGATAAGATTTCTTGTTTAATAAACAAATCAGAGAATTAATTCCTTACTTTAATATCCCAAAAAAAACTTCTTCATATTCTTCCACTTATGTAGGTAATTTATTGCCCTATATAATTTTACAAAAGAGCCAATAAATTTTTTGATATCTTCTAAATCTTCTGCAGTTGGAAATATTATATTACTCAAATTAACAATATTTCCCCAATCTTCGCTAAATGGAAATATTGCATCACCATAATCAATGATATCTTCCAATCACAAAATATAACAATCTCCACCTTTTTCTAGCTTGGTCCACTAACGTCTTGTTAGTGTACGTCTACTTGGAAATATTATATCACGAAATCTAACAATCTAAGCATCACTAGCTATTCAAATGTTGACTAAGCAAATGATTATGATGATAGAAAGTCAACTACTGGATGTTGTATATTTCTCGGCAATAATCCAACCTTCCTGTGTGCAAAGAACCAAAATACAGCGTTAACATCAAGTATAGAGGATGAGTAGGAAGTATAGCAAACATCATAGTTGAAATAATGCTGATTCAATCACTATCAAGTGAACTGAAAGATTAACCAAGCATCAAAGCAACAATATGGCATGATAAATTGAGTGTCATGGCCCTAACTAATAACCCAATATTACATTCCATAACAAATCATATGGAACTCGATGTCTAATTCGTTAGAGAACTTCTTATGAAATAAAAGTTTCAAATAAATCATATACCATCAACTTACCAAACTGCGGATGTTCTCACGAAACTGTTGGCAAAGAAAAGCTTCGAGAAACTCAGAGACAAACTTCAAGTTGGTGAAATCAACAAGGATATTAATTCTAAAAAACTGAATCAAGCAATGAAAACCAATCCAAAGTCATTAAAAAGGAATCTTCTCAATGGAAAACTAATTGTGACAAATCTATTACAGAAGATCTCGAAGCCACTCAGTCTAATGAAAGAGATGAAATTAGAGACCAAGCCACTATCAAAGAAAAGCCGCTTTGTAATGACCCGCATCTTCAGCAGTATAATAATTAATTTATTTAATTATTTAAAGAGTGGTTTAGAGAATTTAAATGGTCGTTTAATTAAACAATAATGAATATTTAATTAAAATAATAATTAAGTAATATATTTAAATTCCAGAATAGTCGGAAATAGTAGAATTCACAATATTGTGTGAACTGGACAATTCAGAGTATATAATTCAGTTTGGAATTGAATTTGAATAACGAATATATTATATAAACGACAGTTGAACGAATAAATTATAATATAATTATAATCGAGCTCGAAATGGCGCTGCAGTTCGTAAATTGGTGATTCGAACTTCAACTGAATATACAGAAGCCATTTTAAATCGGATTTTTGTGAAACAAGAAACGTTAGGAGCTGGTGGAGTATATCTTTTTATTGGAAGAGAGAAATCGAGATTTCGTCGTATAGATTTTGATTTACGTCCAAATCAAATTTTAGAAAAGTCGCTGTGGAATTCCTTTATAATTTATAAAGGAATTATTTATATTTTAAAAAGGAATTTCAATATAAATCAAATATCGGTTGACCCAGATTAAAATATCAAGTTAGAAATTCATATAGGAATATTCTGAAGCCGTATGGTATTCCGCTGTGAATATAGACGATAATATTTATTTTTAAATATTAAATTTAATTATATTTAAATAGGCTATTTAGAACGTTAAAAATAGCCAGTTTTGCAAACGAAGTAGGAATTCGACGAAACTAATTTTGTTGGATTCGCAATGTCAAATAGTTGCTAGATTTCAGTTTTCGTGATTTTAAGAGTCACTGTGTGGTCGTATAGATTTTTAGAGTGAGAAACAGTCAGTATTCTGGCAGTTAAAAATACGCTGTGTGAGCAAACAGAGTCGGAATTCGACGAAACCAGTTTCGTTGGGACCGTAATGTCAAACTCTAGCAGTATGTCCAGTTTGGTGATTTTTGGGTACTTTATGTGATCACAGGAATTTTTAATTGATTAAAATGAATATTTAAAATATAAATATCTAACCAATAAAAATATCTAGATATTTATCTAACATTATAAATACCCCCCTAACTTTCTTCTAACCTAATTCCTCCTTCACGGTCAATGCCTTTTCTTGGCCGCCACCAAAAATGGTTTTAACAGTGAAAATGGAGAAGAATAAAATCAAAAGAAATCAAATAAATTCTGGTAAATCAGTTTACGCATATGTTTGGATTACTTTAAGGATCCTCTACTTCTCATATGATTTTTGATGGGATCAGTGAGGTTCGTCGTCGCTGGTTTTGACTATAGTGAGCTTAGGGTTCACGAGATTGTGAGAAGCGAGCACTAATTTGCGAATTCGAGTTCAAGTTTGGACTGAGCGGATTTAACCGCGCCTGTGGGGATTTTTGGGTGGATTTTGGCATTGAAAAGTGATGAGGTTGTCACTATGTTAGGCGTGAATGGCTCGAAGTCGGGTTCCGGCAACCGAGTGCGAGTGGGAAGACGAGGGTACCATCGGGTGGAGATTTTCAAGCCAAGGCTTTTGGTAGTGGTCACAGTGGAGACTAGTGGATGAGGTGGTGGGTGAAGATGGTCAAAATACGGTCAAAATGGGGGGTGTACTATAAGAAGGAATCGCATTTTAAAAGGAGAAGGGGAAGAAGAGTAGCGGGTTCGGTTTGAAGAGGGTGTTGGGCAGGGATGGATTTGGTGAGGCCCGAAACTAAAGATATTTTAGTTAAATTTATTTAAATAAGGTATTTTCTTGTAAAATCGATAAGTATCTCATATGATATCGGTTTTCAGCGAAACAAGATCCGACAGGATCGTATGGACGGACACTACACCATGGAACTGACTGGGAGTGGGTTGTTGCTCGTTTGAATTTATGGAGAAATAAATTGTTTGATTCAAATCAAACAAACAGTTTATCGTTCTTTAACAATGAACTGCCAAAGTGAGTAAATCTCACTAACTCTAAACCATTTATAATTTCATGTTGTATTTTTAGAACTGTTAAATATTGGCTGATTGACTGTGTGTTGACTGTTTGATTGAATTGCTAGTCAGTTAGTTGAATTTCTATATTGATTCTGTTTAACAGAATATATCATATGGAACTGAAAGTGATGTTGATTTTATTGTGTAACATCTGTGGATGTAGGGAAACATGTTGGAGGAATCCGACTGGATTCTTCAACAGTTATTTTATTGTTTTCATATATTGTGATATATGACGTGATTTATAATCTGTTGTTGATTATATGTGTATGGACGATATTGGACATCGTAATTTGATATGTTAAACACCATAACATACCGGGATTTTGAGAAAAGGGGAATTTGTCAAAGAGAATACTGGAAAGAGAATATTTATAAAATCAGAGGATTTTATAAAAGAGAATATTTATAAATAGAATAATTATAAATAGAAATTTATTTATAAATGGATTATTTATAAATAGAAAATACTTAGAAATAAAATAGAAAGAGAAATGTTTGCAAACCATTTGCAAATAGATTAGAAAGAGAAATGTTTGTAACCATTTTAAAAATCAAATAGAAAGAGAAATGTTTGTAAACCATTTAAAAATCAAATAGAAAGAGAAAAGTTTGTAAACCATTTACAAATGAAATCGAAAGAGGAATATTTGTAAAACCTTTACAAATGAAATCGAAAAGGAGATATATGTAAAACCATTTACAAATAGAATTAAAAAGGGAATATTTAGAAAATAAATAGAGTTAAACCAGTTAGAGTTAATCAAATAGAGTTAACTAGTTAGAGTTAATCAAATAGAGTTAACCAGTTAGAGTTAAACCGGTTAGAATTAAACCTGTTAGAGTTAATCAGTTAGAGTAAATCGATAGAGTTAAATCGAACAAGAGTTATTCAAATGGAGTTTATCAAATATTAGTTTATTCAAATAGAGTTAAAGGAAAGGAGTTATCGATTTTTAGTTAATCGAAAGGAGTTATCGATTATTAGTTAATCGAAGGAGTTATCGATTATAGTTTAATCGAAAAGAGTTATCGATTTGTTTAATCGAAGTGAGTTATAGAATATTGGTTATTCGAAGGAGTTATCGAATTTAGTTATTCGATGGAGTTAATCGATTAGAGTTAAAATAAAGGAGTTGATCGAATATAGTTTATTCGAATAGAATCAATTGAGTTAATCAAATATAATATTTCGAAATAGAGTTAAATAGAGTTATCGAATATTAGTTATTCGAATAAGAGTTAAATAGAGTTATCGAATATTTGTTATTCGAATATAGTTAAATGGAATTAAAGGAATAAATCGAATATAGTTTATTCGAATAGAGTTAAAGGAGTAATCAAATAGAGTTAATCAAAAAGCGATAGTCCAATAGAGTAAATTGAATAGAGTTATCGAATATACCTTATTCGAAGGAAAGAATTATCGAATAGAGATGATTCGAAAGAGAGTTACGTAAGGAAGTTTGTTAAAGAATTAAAAGGTGAACTTTGTCTATTTCAAGGTTAGAAACGTTGTTCAGTTAAGGTCTGAGAGGTAGTATTACCCCAACTTGATTGACTTCATTTTTAACTAAGGAATGGTTAAGGTTCGATAGTGAAGGTGGGTTAAAGGAATTTAGTTAATAAGCGTAATGGTTTGAGTTGGCATCGCGATGGTTTGTTTAAACATCTGTCTAAGTCCAATGAAGGAGTTTTGGAAATGTTTTCCAACTAAGAACCAGAAATGTTTTCTGATACAGAAAACAAGAAATGGAAATGTTTTCCAATGGTAATAACATATATTTTCTAAATTTAGAAAATAAGGAATGTTGAATATAGGGAAACAAGAGATAAGTAAATTAATGAAATAAAGAGATAAATGTTAAATGATGTTTGATCGACTAAATTTCCATCTGGAAATAATATTGTTGTTTGCACACCTGTTTTTCTTTGATGGTTAAATCACAGACTATCGAAGTTTTGACCATTTTAACGTTGTTAATATGGAGAGACCGGTTGGATTATTATCCAAAGAACCACTCTGTATTGGCATAAGCGTTGCGAATCTTATGTGCCAAAGATAATGGAAGACGGAGTAAAGCGCAAGGGCTATTGTATAAGTCTTAGATAACAGTGCCTAAGATGGATGTATTGAATAGTGCCTTCGGTTCATCCTGTTCCTGGATGACCTGTATGGATGAATGTCTGACAGAGTATTTCCAGAAAGGTCACGTACGTTGATTTCTTCAACCGTACCAAGAGTGGAAGCGGAGAAGGAAACTTCTTTAGCTAACATGTAATGTATTGTTGTAGACGTCAATTAGTGATTTTCGATGGATCTGACAATGTGGCATTCGAAGTGAATCTGATGTGATGATAAAGCGTAACCTCAAGCCTCATCAACCGGTAAATGACAGAAATCGGGCAGGTAGCATGGCTATGTAGGTCGCACCTATTAGGGTGTATAATCACCTGATCTAGAGTTTCGTTTATTTCTAAAATCTATTGTCGATACTGTCCCATTCGGGAAATGGTTGCTGATCCCAACCGTTGGTGATGTACATTCGATACACTCAAGCGAAATGAGTGGTCGGTCATGTGTGGCCGGGTTGCAAGATGTTCTTGTGGAACCCAGTGTATTCCTTTCTAAAGGTACACTAGCGAAAGGTGGTTCCATACCTTGTCATAGTTGGAAATCCATTACCCAATACGTGCTTGCGGTTTTGATTGTATACTATATATGTAGAACGTGAGATGAAAGCGTTTCTGCTAGATGATTATTATATTGTGTTGATAGACATTATTATAATATCAAAAGGTTTTTGATATAAAGATATTTTGGATTCTCATAAGGGAAAAACCCGTTCCGTTATACGGCGTGGTCTTATGAGATATCATTTACCTTCTTGAACTGTTTTAAACTGTTTTACTCACACCAGTCCCATGACTGACCCGGAGTTTATTTTGTTTTGTTTTCCCTAAACTCTTGGGTGCCCAATTTTGTACGGGCAGTCAAGTAGTCGGGATTTACAGATACTTGAAGAGCTGGAGCAGGAGGCTTCGGGATCATATAGCTATTGTTTATTTCCGCTGTGTTGTAAGTGCTATACTTTGATAATGATGTATATTCAAGTACAGATGTATATTTCAAGTTATGTTATATATATATATATATATATATATATTATATGTTATTCGTTCCGTTGTGAGGTTCGTGTTACTCTGATGTTGTCTTCTTCTTCTTCTTCTTCTTCTTCTTTTATTCTAAGTTTCTATCTTATCTTTCCTCACCCTCTAATTTCTTTCATTAATGACCGGTATTTTTCGATGTTTGGTTATTCATCAGTGAGTTTATGGCGATAACCAAAGTCGACAAAAACCCGGGTCATTACAGTTGGTATCAGAGCTTAAGTTAAGAATTACCTTGGCTCTGTGGCGTGACTCGGTAGAGATAGGGTTAGTAATACCCTAGATTGAGTTTGAGTGCACATATACAAGTGAACATATTTGTTATTGATATAAAAAATAATTTTATATTGTGGGGATTTTATTGATTGAGTTGTTTATGGGTTCTGATCGATCAGTTTGATCCACTGTATCGGTAGGAGTTTATAAACACTCGAATACGATGGGTCGACACGATATGTTTTGAAAAGTGGGTAAATTAAAATAAGTTTACCCAAGGTATATCTTGATATAGAGAAGATATATATATATATATATATATATATATATCAAAATTATAATATAGTGGATATATTGGTTGTTATTATAATCGAGTAAGATTATAAATTAAATGGTTATGTAAATAACCAATCAGAATTCATATAAGTGAAACATGTGAAATCAGATGAGTTAAATCTGAAATTTAAAACCAGAAATTGAATTAAAATTCTGGAAAATTGGATAAGTGTTTGTAAATGGATTTGGATTAAAAATAAGGAAAATTTAAGATCTTGGGAGATTTTAAATTGTTTTACAAGCAGTGTGAATTATATTTTAAAATGAATTTCAAAGTGGAAATGTTTAGAAATGGTTTTATAGTATTGAACTCACTTCGATCGCTAGAAAATAGATTCTGATGATGACAGCTGCATCATCAGTATTCATTTTCGAGTCGTAAGTGAAGAATTACTACCAGAGATACTGTTTTGAATTTGTTTTGGGAAAGACAAGTTGTGTTGAATTTCAAAAAGGAAAATTTGATTTTTGAAAAGAGTAAACTGTTTAAAAACTCCCAGGGAAAGACTGTTTGAATTAAAAACAAATTTAACAGAAATTTGTGAAAGCAAATTTGAATTAAAGTAAAGCCAGTAAATTGGTAACTGAGATTGAATTAGAATGACATCAATACAAATTGGATTGTGAGATTCAAATTTGAAGTGTAATGTGATAATCAAGTTAAGAGTTGGGAATCGAGAAAAAACTCGAGTTGAAATGATATTTGGCTCAGATATAAGCGAATGGTTGTGTTGTGGATAAAAGCAGATTGGAATTTGATTGGGATGACCCGTGTATCCGCTGAATTGATAACAGGTGGAAAGGATAAAATGATATGCCGACAAAAGGTACAAGTTTATATTTCTATTGGATATAAGATTTATGAGCTGAATTGGCAAGCCGCTTGGATGTTTGATTTTCTTTTGGGATGGAGATGGCCCAGAGAGGCGAGTGGTGGTTTGACGTATTGACCAGTACAAAGGAGGTGCTGGCGAAATTTTTCGAAAAGTTAAGGCGTTAGAAAATTTTCAGGATTTTTGAAAATTTTCGTTGATTAGAATTAATTAATATATAATTGAAATTAAATTGGTTCAGTTGAAACTGAAGTTAAGAAGTGAACAAATAAGTTCTAACCAGTCAATAGGGTTTGTTTCCTATCTTAGCAATTTCGAGGACGAAATTATTTTAAGTAAGGAAGAATATAATGACCCGCATCTTCAGCGGTATAATAAATAATTTATTTAATTATTTAAAAAGTGGTTTAGAGAATTTAAATGGTCGTTTAATTAAACAATAATGAATATTTAATTAAAATAATAATTAAATAATATATTTAAATTCCAGAATAGTCGGAAATAGTAGAATTCACAATATTGTGTGAACTGGACAATTCAGAGTATATAATTCAGTTTGGAATTGAATTTGAATAACGAATATATTATATAAACGACAGTTGAACGAATAAATTATAATATAATTATAATTGAGCTCGAAATGGCGCTGCAGTTCGTAAATTGGTGATTCGAACTTCAATTGAATATACAGAAGCCGTTTTAAATCGGATTTTTGAGAAATAAGAAACGTTAGGAGCCGGTGGAGTATATCTTTTTAGTGGAAGAGAGAAATCGAGATTTCGTCGTATAGATTTTGATTTACGTCCAAATCAAATTTTAGAAAAGTCGCTGTGGAATTCCTTTATAATTTATAGAGGAATTATTTATATTTTAAAAAGGAGTTTCAATATAAATCAAATATCGGGTTGACCCAGACTAAAATATCGAGTTAGAAATTCATATAGGAATATTCTGAAGCCGTATGGTATTCCACTATGAATATAGACGATAATATTTATTTTTAAATATTAAATTTAATTATATTTAAATAGGCTATTTAGAGCGTTAAAAATAGCCAGTTTTGCAAACGAAGTCGGAATTCGACGAAACTAATTTTGTTGGATCTGCAATGTCAAATAATTGCTAGATTTCAGTTTTCATGATTTTTAGAGTCACTGTGTGGTCGTACGAATTTTTAGAGTGAGAAACAGTCAGTATTTTGACAGTTAAAAATACGCTGTGTGAGCAAACGGAGTCGGAATTCGACGAAACCAGTTTCGTTGGGACCGTAATGTCAAACTCTAGCAGTATGTCCAGTTTGGTGATTTTTGGGTACTTTATGTGATCACAGGAATTTTTAATTGATTAAAATGAATATTTAAAATATAAATATCTAACCAATAAAAACATCTAGATATTTATCTAACATTATAAATACCCCCCTAACTTTCTTCTAACCTAATTCCTCCTTCACGGTCAATGCCTTCTCTTGGCCGCCACCAAAAATGGTTTTAACAGTGAAAATGGAGAAGAATAAAATCAAAAGAAATCAAATAAATTCCGGTAAATCAGTTTACGCATATGTTTGGATTACTTTAAGGATCCTCTACTTCTCATATGATTTTTGATGGGATCAGTGAGGTTCGTCGTCGCTGGTTTTGACTATAGTGAGCTTAGGGTTCACGAGATTGTGAGAAGCGAGCACTAATTTGCGAATTCGAGTTAAAGTTTGGACTGAGCGGATTTAACCGCGCCTGTGGGGATTTTTGGGTGGATTTTGGCATTGAAAAGTGATGAGGCTGTCACTATGTTAGGCGTGAATGGCTCGAAGTCGGGTTCCGGCAACCGAGTGCGAGTGGGAAGACGAGGGTACCATCGGGTGGAGATTTTCAAGCCAAGGCTTTTGGTAGTGGTCACAGTGGAGACTAGTGGATGAGGTGGTGGGTGAAGATGGTCAAAATACGGTCAAAATGGGGGTGTACTATAAGAAGGAATCGCATTTTAAAAGGAGAAGGGGAAGAAGAGTAGCGGGTTCGGTTTGAAGAGGGTGTTGGGTAGGGATGGATTTGGTGAGGCCCGAAACTAAAGATATTTTAGTTAAATTTATTTAAATAAGGTATTTTCTTGTAAAATCGATAAGTATCTCATATGATATCGGTTTTCAGCGAAACAAGATCCGACAGGATCGTATGGACGGACACTACACCTTGGAACTGTCTGGGAGTGGGTTGGTGCTCGTTTGAATTTATGACGAAATAAATTGTTTGATTCAAATCAAACAAACAGTTTATCGTTCTTTAATGATGAACTGCCAAAGTAAGTAAATCTCATTAACTCTAAACCATTTATAATTTCATGTTGTATTTTTAGAACTGTTAAATATTGGCTGATTGACTGTGTGTTGACTGTTTGATTGAATTGCTAGTCAGTTAGTTGAATTTCTATATTGATTCTGTTTAACAGAATATATCATATGAAACTGAAAGTGATCTTGATTTTATTGTGTAACATCTGTGGATGCAGGGAAACAGGTTGGAGGAATCCGACTGGATTCCTCAACAGTTATTTTATTGTTTTCATATATTGTGATATATGACGTGATTTATAATCTGTTGTTGATTATATGTGTATGGACGATATTGGACATCGTAATTTGATATGTTAAACACCATAACATACCGGGATTTGGAGAAAAGGGGAATTTGTCAAAGAGAATACTGGAAAGAGAATATTTATAAAATCAGAGGATTTTATAAAAGAGAATATTTATAAATAGAAATTTATTTATAAATGGATTATTTATAAATAGAAAATACTTAGAAATAAAATAGAAAGAAAAATGTTTGCAAACCATTTGCAAATAGATTAGAAAGAGAAATGTTTGTAGACCATTTTATAAATCAAATAGAAAGAGAAATGTGTGTAAACCATTTAAAAATCAAATAGAAAGAGAAAGGTTTGTAAACCATTTACAAATGAAATCGAAAGAAGAATATTTGTAAAACCTTACAAATGAAATCGAAAAGGAGATATTTGTAAAACCATTTACAAATAGAATTAAAAAGGGAATATTTAGAAAATAAATAGAGTTAAACCAGTTAGAGTTAATCAAATAGAGTTAACCAGTTAGAGTTAATCAAATAGAGTTAACCAGTTAGAGTTAAACCAGTTAGAGTTAATCAAATAGAGTTAACCAGTTAGAGTTAAACCAGTTAGAGTAAATCGATAGAGTTAAATCGAACTAGAGTTATTCAAATGGAGTTTATTGAATATTAGTTTATTCGAGTAGAGTTAAAGGAAAGGAGTTATCGATTTTTAGTTAATTGAAAGGAGTTATCAATTATTAGTCAATCGAAGGATTTATCGATTATAGTTTAATCGAAAAGAGTTATCGATTTGTTTAATCGAAGTGAGTTATAGAATATTGGTTATTCGAAGGAGTTATCGAATTTAGTTATTCGATGGAGTTAATCGATTAGAGTTAAAATAAAGGAGTTGATCGAATATAGTTTATTCAAATAGAATCAATTGAGTTAATCAAATATTAGTGATTCAAAATAGAGTTAAATAGAGTTATCGAATATTAGTTATTCGAATAAGAGTTAAATAGAGTTATCGAATATTAGTTATTCGAATATAGTTAAATGGAGTTAAAGGAATAAATCGAATATAGTTTATTCAAATAGAGTTAAAGGAGTAATCAAATAGAGTTAATCAAATAGCGTTAGTCTGATAGAGTAAATTGAATAGAGTTATCGAATATACCTTATTCGAAGGAAAGAATTATCGAATAGAGATGATTCGAAAGAGAGTTACGTAAGGAAATTTGTTAAAGAATTAAAAGGTGAACTTTGTCTATTTCAAGGTTAGAAACGTTGTTCAGTTAAGGTCTGAGAGGTATTATTATCCCAACTTGATTGACTTCATTTTTAACTAAGGAATGGTTAAGGTTCGATAGTGAAGGTGGGTTAAAGGAATTTAGTTAATAAGCGTAATGGTTTGAGTTGGCATCGCGATGGTTTGTTTAAACATCTGTCTAAGTCCAATGAAGGAGTTTTGGAAATGTTTTCTAACTAAGAACCAGAAATGTTTTCTGATATAGAAAACAAGAAATGGAAATGTTTTCCAATGGTAATAACATATATTTTCTAAATTTAGAAAATAAGGAATGTTGAATATAGGGAAACAGGAGATAAGTAAATTAATGAAATAAAGAGATAAATATTAAATGATGTTTGATCGATATAAAGTTCCATCTGGAAATAATGTCGTTGTTTGCACACCTGTTTTTCTTTGATGGTTAAATCACAGACTATCGAAGTTTTGACCATTTTAACGTTGTTAATATGGAGAGACCGGTTGGATTATTTTCCAAAGAACCACTCTGTATTGGCATAAGCGTTGCGAATCATATATGCCAAAGATAATGGAAGACGGAGTAAAGCGCAAGGGCTATTGTATAAGTCTTAGATAACAGTGCCTAAGATGGATGTATTGAATAGTGCCTTCGGTTCATCCTGTTCCTGGATGACTTGTATGGATGAATGTCTTACAGAGTATTTCCAGAAAGGTCACGTACATTGATTTCTTCAACCGTACCAAGAGTGGAAGCGGAGAAGGAAACTTATTTAGCTAACACGTAATGTATTGTTGTAGACGTCAATTAGTGATTTTCGATGGATCTGACAATGTGGCATTTGAAGTGAATCTGATGTGATGATAAAGCGTAACCTCAAGCCTCATCAACCGGTAAATGACAGAAATTAGGCAGGTAGCATGGCTATATAGGTCGCACCTATTAGGGTGTATAATCACCTGATCTAGAGTTTCATTTATTTCTAAAATCTATTGTTGATACTGTCCCATTCGGGAAACGGTTGCTGATCCCAACCGTTGGTGATGTACATTCGATACACTCAAGCGAAATGAGTGGTCGGTCATGTGTGGCCGGGTTGCAAGATGTTCTTGTTGAACCCAGTGAATTCCTTTCTAGAGGTACACTAGCGAAAGGTGGTTCCATACCTTGTCATAGTTGGAAATCCATTACCCAATACGTGCTTGCGGTTTTGATTGTATACTATATATGTAGAATGTGAGATGAAAGCGTTTTTGCTAGATGATTATTATATTGTGTTGATAGACATTATTATAATGTCAAAAGGTTTTTGATACAAAGATATTTTGGATTCTCATAAGGGAAAAACCCGTTCCGTTATACAGCGTGGTCTTATGAGATATCATTTCCCTGCTTGAACTGTTTTAAACTGTTTTACTCACACCAGTCCCATGACTGACCCGGAGTTTATTTTGTTTTGTTTTCCCTAAACTCTTGGGTGCCCAATTTTGTACGGGCAGTCAAGTAGTCGGGATTTACAGATACTTGAAGAGTTGGAGCAGGAGGCTTCAGGATCATATAGCTATAGTTTATTTCCGCTGTGTTGTAAGTGCTGTACTTTGATAATGATGTATATTCAAATACAGATGTATATTTCAAGTTATGTTATATATATTATATGTTATTCGTTCCATTGTGAGGTTCGTGTTACTCTGATGTTGTGTTCTTCTTCTTCTTCTATTCTAAATTTCTATCTTATCTTTCCTCACCCTCTAATTTCTTTCATTAATGACCAGTATTTTTCGATGTTTGGTTAGTCATCAGTGAGTTTATGGCGATAACCAAAGTCGACAAAAACCCGGGTCATTACACGCTTTATCGGAGTATTGAAATTTGTCAGGCGGCGGAAGCCGTGGATGCAAGCCCTAACTTCAAGAGCTAGTTAGGAATCACATGCCTCTCAGCTGTTTAATATATCATGTGCAATGTTCATTTTGTTTCGGTTCATGTTGTTCTAAGGCTCATATAACCATGTATAAACTTGTATGTAAAGTATGAGGGTGCGGCTGTTGCCACCCTATTATTTGCTATTCACCTTTAATTCAAATTTTAAACTTTTATTTCTAGTTATACCCTTTAATAATAAAATAGATAACTTGTCTTATGTTATGTGACGATTAAAAATAATAAAATCAGCTATGTATGATATTTAAGGTTAAATTACGAACAATAGTTAAAACTAAAAACTAGCACTGTATGCGATCTCAAAAAAATAAAGTCAGTCATGTATATAATTATGTATTTCAAGACCGAATAGATCAGTAGTGTATAAGAATTGTAAATGTTCGAATAGAAAATAACTAAATCATCACTATATGAGATGTTGATTTAAATAAATCAAACGCTCAGATGGAGCATTAATTACCATAACTGACGCTAGGTTATCAATGTTGTCATCTACAAACGTTAATTATTAATTCGATTAAGATGTTAAAAAGAGAGCTGCACAGTCAAACAGGAAGTTTGAAATAAGAAGTAAAGAACAAAAAACCAATAAGAATAAAAATGCAGTAAAGGTATTTTCAAAATAAATGGGCAAAAAGAAAAAATGTTGGATTATATATTTTATTTTCTATTTACTGGGGGTGAAAAGAAAATAATGAGGTGTTAATAGACGGATCAAAATTTTGTACATATATCATATGATCATGCCCGGCCCTGGGCATAGGCGGCCTAGGCGGTCGCTTAGGGCCTCCGATTCGGGAGGAGGAGGAGAAAGGAGAAGGGGGGCCTCAGTCAGTTGGTTCGTTAATTAAAAGGGATACATGATATTATTTGTTTGCGGGTTTGGATGTGAAAGTGCATTGGTTTGGTGGTAACAAGTCTGAATTGATAGTCTGCAACCATGGTTCGAGTCCTGCTGTAACTATTGCATGATTTTATTTTCCTTTCTACTGCCACTTTTGTGATTGCCTTCTATTTTTTTTACAAAACTTTGGACCTCAAAACGTTTTTCCATGCAATTCCAGTTTTTCATCTATGCATTCTAAACCTTATCATCTTCTTTGCTGTATTTGCGAAAATAGTCTATGTACATTACATCAATATTCTATATCTCATTATTCCACACATTAACTCGTTTTAAACCTAATTTGAAGCTGTTTTGAATAGGTAGATTTAGTTTTGATCTAGAAGTCCACATTTAAAGAGAACAAATGTTTTGTATTTGACACGAACAATAAAAGATACACACCAAATTATTAAAGACACTTTACATATTTCTGTTTTCCCTTCTACTACCATTTTGTGCTTTCCTTCTAATTTTCCTCAAAACTTTAGGCCTCAAAATTTTCTATGCCTAGGGCCCCCATTTGAGGAGGGTCGGCACTGCATATGATCAATAAGAGAATTTTACAATATTGTTTCTTTAGTACAATTCATTCTATCAAATTTCACAAACGCCCTTGTACCAATGATCTTCAAGGAAAAATTAAAAGGTAGCTATAAAACTTTTTTCTTAAGTATGTTATTTTTTTGGAAGAACCAATCATGTTATATTGTAGTAACATACTAGCATCTAACATTTATATGTGTGATGGCTCTGCAATAAAAGTATTTATTTTCTTTTATGCACTATTGTGTCCATTGTTGTGAGGTAAACAAAGGCCTAGAAATGTTCAGCTTTGACATGGTAATGTAGTATACAGTAATGTATAGAGGATCAAATGTACAGAGGATCTGAAGAAGGTGACATTAATAATAAATAACCATTAATCGGGCCACTTCCATGAGTTAGTAATGTGATTGTTAGCCTGTTTTGTGACCAGGCCACCCAAAACCCAAACGATCAGGGTTACATATGTTAGAGGTTAAAGCTCTTATACGTTCTAAAACCATAGTTCGGATTGGATTAGATTACAGAGCTCGGATCGGATTTGAGAGCTCAGATCGGAATGGATCGAACAACCTTGACTCGGATAGATGGCATCTCTACCTTGCTACATCAACTTCGGGTCGGAGACTACTTCAGGTCGAATAGGTTGGATTCAGACTTAACCTGGCTACAAGTAATAAGACACAATGAAAAGGTCGGATCGGATCAGAGGCATTGATCTGATCCCATCCCTTCAACCATACCTGAAGGATTCGGTTCGGAAGCATCAATGGCACATGTCGAATATAGATAGACCCGACCCTCTTTTTTACTTGAAGCGGTTACCAAGCATATGAGATTGGACCTATTTTTACTCCTCCTTTCATGGGAAGGATTACACTTGGCACACATGAACAAGATATAACTTCTCCCACGTTTCCCACTATTTTTGAGGTTCTCTTTGATGCTGCCACGTGACCATTTATCCCAGTCGAATTTCTACCCATAAATACATGAATTCGCACCACTTTACAGGGACTTTTGGCACTTAGTTCGTTCATGGCATCCATAAGAAGTTTTCCTCCACAGCAAATCATCATCTCCTCCAATAGAATCCATGAATTCGGAGACACAAATTCATTGTAATCAAGTGCTTGAGTGATTCAAAGCCTTGTAATTGTAATTCTATGTTGAATTAAGAATCTATAAAGTGGATGTATGCTCGTTAATGCCAAACCACTATAAATCTTGTGTGTTGATTTATTTCTCTTGCTTTCTCGTATATGATTTCTCATTATTCTCTGTAAAACATGATCAATTGGGTGTTAGAACCAATTTTGGTCTAACATTTTGGTGCTTTCACTGAGAAATGAACATTCTTAGTGTTTAGGGATTCTCCAATCTACTTATTGGATTGCCAAGTCCGATGAGGAAATCCTATGAATTCTATTGACTTTGCAATTGTGGAAATCACTAGAAGTGAAGTCACCACCATGCCATATAGAAGCAATCGCTGAAGATCAAAAACATAGTCCAACAAAGCTTCTAGATCGGATGTAGATGAAGCGCAGACCAATATCCCTGAGGGGGTCGGATCGGGTCCTACCCGACCTCAAAAAGAACCTCCGACCCGAACCCAAAGGGGAGATCCAAACCGGCTGCCTGCTGATGACGTAACCCTGACCCGATCCGATGACATACTCGATCCGATCCGACCCGAAGACATCCAACTTGGAGTGGCACCCGAACCGACCAGCTAATAATTCTCCGATCCGGATCGGAGGAGCGTATCGGATCCGACCCAACCTGAAGGCGCTCCCGAACCGTGATTTGAAGGCAAATTCTGATCCGACCCGGAACGGCTTTTTTTGGGAAAAAATACATTTTTCAGATCATTTCAGAAAAGGCTTCATCTTCCAAAATCGATCGCCGCCGAGACTGTGGGGCCCTGGACCCCACCGGCGATGCACCCGGACCCGCTGACGGCCTCGCCTTCGGCTCGGAGTACGGCTCGCCTTCGGCTCGGCGTACATTTTAGCCAATAGCAGTTATCAAAGATTATCAATGAAGATTAAATGGATAGACTGTGAATATCCCAGTAGATGATAACGATTGGGATTCTTCCCAGAGCCATGACACCTACTTACAACAGTAAGCCAATGCGAGAAGCCATCGATCAGATTCAACTTGCTATCAACAACAGTATACGAGACAACGATTGTCTACTAGCAGCTTCCTCTTCCACAGCTCCGATGGTGTATAGATTTCACCGACACAACTGATATTGTTCCCTGACGACTAGTGACCACCTTATTTATGTGACTTAAACTTGGCCAATCGGCGGAGCATCGAATGATGGTTATATGGAACAGTTCGAGAACTAATTCGAAGATGATTCATATGATCTTTATTACCATGATTGTCAATAATGGGATACCAGAAAGCAACTAAGGATCCCAACATCCCAAAGCTACACTTCAATCGTATGATGTGGTGAATGAAATATGTCCTGAGGTTCACCTCCCGAAGAACTTGGCTAACCTTTGCAGTGTTAATTTCCATCGAATGAGGGTTAGATCAACATACTTTGGTGCCCAGGGTTAGGTACTAGTTGAACCACCACATGCCATGATTGGAACTATGGATCTTTTCCCGGATTATAGCAACTTGACTGCTCCCCAGCCACCATACGACCTTAGTCAAGTGATGAGAGATCGAGGTTAAAGAAAATATGAATCAACCATTAGTTGTTTACTTCTTTTTTCCGTTGTGACATAACACATGAATATTACTTAAAGTCTCACAAACTATGCTGTCGTATTCAAGCTTATCTGATCAAGGTCTAGATCGATTGGCTCCAACAAAATTCAGAACATACATCGTAGCCTAATTTCTATTGCTAAAATTCCCAACCAAAGCTAGAGTGGTAATGGTCCATGGTGACTAAGTTACTAGAAGATCCTGCTATTTGCCTAAACGGAATATGCTACACAGCTGAGATGGAACCCAAATACGCTTCCCCTCTTGATGGGATGAAGTGCGAAGGAGGCATCGGCTTAGCAAGCAAAGGAAACATCACATAAAGAGTTTCCCGATGATCTGCCCGAAGACATAGATTTCAAAGAAGATTAAGATTCGGAATGCAGGAGGACGACATCTAATGAAGCAACTACCCAAAGATTGAAAAGTTCGCTTACAGTTTGTTGATTACCTCAAGAAAACTCCGCCACTATTTCCAAGTTCATATAATTGTGATACACATTGATTGGCCAATACCACAGGTCCTACAACAACCCGAGGCATCTGAATGATTGCTCGAACGAAACATCATGCGGAACCAGTTTGATCTCAATTCCCTCCTGAAGAAATCCATATAGGGGCAAACGTTACCCGACTTCATCTCCGAGTTTACTGTTCCTGAAGAGGATGTGTTAGATGAAGGTGATGGCCCCTTAAAATGAAAGATGAAAACCAAGCACCCAAAAGTTGTTTACAGACGGTGCAAAGAATAATCGACAGTCCGACGTTGAGTTGTATTGATTCAAAGGAAATTCCAAACGAAGGGACTACGGCTCGCAGCTTACTTAGAACGGATAAAAGAGCTGTTTGATGGATGAGGACATTACAACATGTCTCGTATTCAGCACACATAAAATTAAAAAGCGGATTACCTGGCCAAGTTAGAAAGTTTCGACAATGCAGAAGAGATGAAGATAATCCTAATCAAGACATTGCAAACTCCGACCATTGATCAGATGGAAGTTGATCCAGTGTTGGAGACCGAACCCGAAAGAGATTCGTGGACAGCCCCCATAAAGAATTTCCTGCAGCACAGACTGCATTTAGCAAGGAGAAGTGAAAGGCGTGCCACCATTCATTATGCCTCAAGATATGACAAGCAAGGCGACATTGCTTATTTCCTTTGGAAGGTTGTCCTAAGATTGACAGCAACAAGTCCTATTGCTGCCATCCTGAATGATTAGACAAAAGCACTCATTAGCTTCCCACTAGATGGGAGATGTACACGAATGAAGGTTCTGATGAAAGACGTCCCGGAGTTAGAAACTGAAGATTCACAATTCCACTCCATTGATCGATTATCTGCCAAGTAACTCTTGCCCCAAATGTTGGGGGCAATAGAAGAATCAAGCGTGGAATGCTCGTGATTACATCATCTAATTCAATGTTGATACATCATAAGTCTGCATGATCGATTGCCACAGTCTTTCCCGAAGAGTGGTGAGTTAAGGGTTTGGAACACTTGAATCTGGATGCTGATTGATTGTTTGTGTCTAACCTTTTATCCTCGATGCGGGATCGAAGGCGTGTCTGCAGACGGATGAGGCATGTTTATCCTTATGGCTCCCGCACAAACTTCCTGACATGGAAGGGGCAAAAATCCTTTAAGTATGGACCCATTTTCAGCCATGTCCTACTTCATAGCATGGAGAGTGCAAAGTTCCTCTAACCATAGATCTATTGTTCTCCTGCCAACCACCGTCCTAGAACCAATATGATGATGTCCTACTATTAGCGGTACAGACATGACTCCCTAACACTCAATCCTTGCCTTTGGCATAGGGGCAAGAAGGCGATTCAAAGGAGATGCAACCTCATTATTCGCTTATAGTGTTTACCTAGCTGCCTTTGTCGCTCCAATACCCCTATCAAGCCATCCCCTGGCAGAGATTAGGCGAGGCAAAATGGACCTGCAAAGAACCTACAGTGCCATTTTCGCTTCGAATGATATTCATTCCTTTACAGGATTACTCTTTAACCATAACTCTTATATTTGCATGCTTTATGAGTTATTGATATAATTAACTCAGATGAATTAATATGTGGATGGTGTAGGTACAGAGGATTTGATATCGATCAGACTTCTAGCACCCGCATATAGAGTTATGGAGCAATATCATGGCAAGCTTGACTGAACCACTAGTTTACAAAGCCACGCCCTCCGCCTGAAAGAGGTTGTATAGCTCAAGGTGGATCCGAGATGACCATCCACTCCTTGGCTCATACGTGGCAGAGCTAAAGATAATTATGCATTGACTCTTACATTTCAAAGTCGGAATCCAATTTTAGATGGATGTAGTTCGACCGTCTACATGGCTCGATCCTATATTTGACACCATTAGATTACATGAATCCAAATGAAGGAGGCAGCACTACCCCTTGATATGCTTACGTTTCAATTATGCAATCTACTTTTACATTCTTCCTGAGTTGTTGACATGACTAGCTCATGCAATATTAATGATGTAGGTATCCAAATTTCGGTGCCAATAACTCCTCTCATAGATTGAATGGAGGAACGCAAAGATTTGGCAAGTGTGGCCAGACCACTTTCCCGATAATGTACATTCGCCAGAGCGAAGCGGGAAGTATGTATTAAAATCAAGTTCGAGAACGACACTCGAGCCGGCAGAATCCCGCTCTTGGGATTAGAGCACATAAGGAAAGCCGGGGCGAATGACATGACCGTTCGCTTGATTAACTCTAACTCTCATGATTCGAGAGAGAGTATAAAGGACGGGAAAACGACGTCCCCAAGGCGTGATGGTGCACCACGACTAAACACCGCCTTGATTCCACTCTACCCTTAGTGTTCGACGGGAGAGTATGAAGGCGTCAGGGACTGAGCGCTGCAAACGAACTCCTACCCCACTGAAGGATTGAGGGGCAGACTGAAAGCTAAGTTCGAACTCTTTCCTGGGAATACGACAGGAGAGTATAAAGGCATTGCGATTAAATGCCATGGAAGGGCTTTTATCCCGTTGCAGGATAGGGGGCAAGAATGAAAGCTGAGCCCAAACCCCTTGTTTCTAGACATGGGGGACAACACTGTCGATCCTAATCAATTCCAAAAGCCCTGGCCAGGAACTTATTTACTATTGATCGGGGGCATACACACACATCACACCCCTATGATGGCCGCAATATGATATGCTATTTATATGCAGGGATACTAAATTGAAACCCTTATCTGATTTGTGATGCGATTTATTGCTTGCTACTAAGTGTAGTAATGCTATGACTACAAGTATATTTGATTGAAATATATATATATATATTGAAAATGTATGATATTGCAGGAATACCGCTTTGTTTGCTAATGGTAGATTTACAGAGGATAACTAGTCAAGAACACGAGCCCCGCACTCGCAACAACAACAGGCTAGTAGAAAACAAGTAAAGGGCCATGTCCAGAAGGCCAATGCTGATGCCCAATGCTAAACTTCTCATGTGACTCAAGGCGATGACCAAAAGGTGGCCTTGAGAGAGAGTTGTTTAATGACATGACACACAACTTAAGGCAACGACCGAAAGGAGGCCCTAAGAGTCATATATCAAACCAACATATGACTGGCCATAGCCCAAGTGCAATGACAACTGCCACCTCGCAGATACACTGAATGGAAAATGCAATAACTTGAGCATTTGGATAACTCAATCACTTAAGCCTTGAAAGCAAATTCTCTTTTCCATGCATCCATGTATAAATTTAAAAGCCCGTTTGAGGACCACAGAATGGATGCAGAGTGAACGTCCATTTGCTTGATAGACTTCCCGATTGAAAGACCCCGGATAAGGGGGCACGCCATTACTTTGACTCCTAGCTTGCAAGGAAGCGAATAGCCTGATACTCCAACTCAACGGCTAAGAAGAAGGAAGATAGAAATTTCTTCCATGCTGAGGACGTTGGTGCAGAAGGCGCTAGGAACGAAGGAAGTCAACAGATTTCTTCTTGCGATGATCCCTCACCATGTCAGACTAGATAAAAATGGATGGTTTCATTGCTGAATTGAGAACTCAGATGCTCGAAAAGATGAACTTCTCTAGAAATGAAAAAAAATGATGGATAACTTCTTTACATAGATAGATGGAAGGCCGGGCAACTATGACTTACTCGCTGGAGCGAGCACCGTAGGAATTCAAGCGATAACGAATTTTGCTCACGAACACCCTGTTCCGCGGTTCAGATCACATGACACCCCAGGATGAGTGGAAAATGTTGTCTTGATTGAAACAAGGTGCAATCAAGCTCCTCCTAGACATTTGTAGCATGCAACTTCTAACTGCAACATTTCGGATGAAAGCGACGGCAATGCAAGAGCCACTAGAAACTTAAACGAAGTCCGACCAACCTATGCTCCAATTCAGATGAATACTTCAAATCCAAATCAACTTCAACATTATGCTTCCCATTCCTTAGTGTAAGGGCAAGTGGAAACATTCGAAGTGACTATAATTTGACCTTATCGCTACCCGACTCCGATCCCCAGAACCTGGATGGGAGACCAAAGACAAACATGAGCTAGATACGAATAAATCATTTTGTATAGATCTCTAACTCACGGCTTGATGAGGGAATATGAATTGAAAGAAGATATGGATTTGATGCGCACCACTTAGCAAAACCTCTATGGATAAGGGGCACGAGATATTAGTTCGAAGCAGTGGATCATCATCCACAATTAAAGGACAGAAGCCTGATTGATGGCTACTACATATGTGGAACCAAGAAGCCAGAACCGGCTTCCACCTACTCCAAGACTTCATGCTGGGGGAACCTGCTCTAAATTGGATAATTGATGACAACTTCTCAAAGATGAAGGCCAGATTCCAACATTAATTGATGATTCACAAGAGGTGGCACACTCGAAGAAGCAATGTCAATCAAAACCCTTGAACAAAATACATCAGGGATCTCAACAAACCCCCATACTTCAAGCTACCACTTCTGGATCTTGATTTATATTGTTGCTATACAATTTTGGTGGCATGCATCTGAATCGATCAACCGCTGGAGCACTTTGGTCACCGATTTCACTAAGTTGTCAAAGGTCCACATTTATCGACCCAAGAACATCATGCTACTCATTTCAATCAAACAGAAGTATGACAAGATCCTGCATTCATTCCTCAAAAGACCCAGCACTGGAATGACATTGGTAGATTGGCTTAACCATCTATGGTGTTTATGGCAGCAGTACCCAGTATTCTAGGTAACTCAGACATCAAAGTTTTTCTGCATCAAGACCCACCAAGAGGCTTTGGTGAATTCTTGCAACAAAAGTATGTTAATGTTGAGATGGATGATCTCAATGTTTTCATGATAGAGAATGGAGCACTATCTAACTTTTGAAATGATAATGACAAAAGAAAAGCCCTGGAAAAGACTGACTGGAATGTACAATTCCAAAAAGGACCAATTTCATTTATTGAGCCCACGATCTTAATTGTCAAGCTCAATGGAACCAACCATCAAAAATAGAATCAACAAGACTATAACGACTATTTCGGATTGTGCCAAAGCATGAATGAAGGAGCTTGAATAACTCCCTAATGACATTCTTTCGCTCGCATGATTGGAAAACTTATTCTCAACTCCGTGATTGATGGAAGGAGGGTATCTAGGTTTGTTGACACTTATTGAGTCAATCCTCGCTTTCTGGCTAAAGAGATGGAATGACACCAAAGAAAATGTGACTCGACCATTCGTGCATACAACTTCGACTTTTGCTAACTTGAGAAAGAGCAAAAAACAACTTGGGTCTACTAAGATGATTAAACCTACAACTCTGACCCGATGAAACAACGGAAAGTATAAATGTTTTAAGACTAGATGTTTGATTGACCTGATCCAACTTCCACCGATGCTGGGGGAATAAGAGCTGACCTCGCTTATCCTCCACTAATGATAAGGAGCACGAGCTTCAAATAGAAAACTGGCTTTGAGCATGATCTGACTTGATGCGTAATTTAGAACTATGCACTATGTCTCTGGAATATGACATGATTCATCTTGACCATCCAAGTGAGCCAACGACCCTACGTGACTTATGATGAAGGAATTAGACCTCTTGATTTGATGAAGTTTAAACGGTTACCTGATCATTTCGACTACTCCTTTAATAGAATTTCGACTAACTAGCACCCATGGAAGCACTGCAACAATTTGATAAAACCTTCTCAAGGACGGATGACTTACCAGAAATATTCAGCTTGGCATATTCAAAGCACGCCTCATCTTTGATAAGACGTACTTTGGGGGCAAAATGTTAGCCTATTTTGTGACCAGGCCACCCAAAACCCAAACGATCAGGGTTAGATATGTTAGAGGTTAAAGCTCTTATACGTTATAAAACCAAAGCTCGGATCGGATTGGATTACATAGCTCGGATCGGATTTAAGAGCTCAGATTGGATTGGATCGAACAACCTTGACTCGGATAGATGGCATCTCTACCTTGCTACATCAACTTCGGGTCGGATACTACTTCGGGTCGAATAGCCTGGATTCGGACTTAACCTGGCGGCAAGTAATAAGACACAATGAATAGGTCGGATCGAATCGGAGGCATTTATTTGATCCCATCCCTTCAACCATACCTGAAGGATTCCGGTTCGGCAGCATCAATGGCACAGGTCGAATATAGATAGACCCGAACCCCATTTTTACTTGAAGCAGTTACCAGGCATATGAGATTGGACCTATTTTTGCTCCTCCTTTCATGGGAAGGATTACACTTGGCACACATGAACAAGATATAACTTCTCTCACGTTTCCCACTATTTTCGAGGTTCTCTTTGATGCTTCCACGTGACCATTTATCCCAACCGAATTTCTACCCATAAATACATGAATTCACACCACTTTACAGGGACTTTTGGCACTTAGTTCGTTCATGGCAGCCATGAGAAGTTTTCCTCCACAACAAATCATCATCTCCTCCAATAGAATCCATGAATTCGGAGAGACAAATTCATTGTAATCAAGTGCTTGAGTGATTCAAAGCCTTGTAATTGTAATTCTATGTTAAATTAAGAATCTATAAAGTGGATGTAGGCTCGTTAACGCCGAACCACTATAAATCTTGTGTGTTGATTGATTTCTCATGCTTTCTCGTATGTGATTTCTCATTATTCTCTGTAAAACATGATTAATTGGTTGTTAGAACCAAATTTTTGTCTAACAGTGATATTATGTAAGACGCTGCTGCTTCCTAATTCTATTATTCACAACTTCATATTGTTTTCATTAGATCATTATCAACCATTAATCAGGCCACTTCTATCCTTAAGTAACGCTAGTACACTGTAATGAATATTATCTAAAGTCGATGAATTGAGCTGTCGCTTCAACAATCATCGACCAGTAGTATAACGATGAAACTAGAAATGACCTCGTCAGTAGTTCTAGGAATGGGTTGTATCGTCTATTCATGGCTAACCATCACCAACTGATGGACATGCCTCAGTCCATTAGAACATAACAGTTTTACTTTAAGACGTTGCTATTTAGCTGACATAAGCCCGTAATTACTAAACCGTCATTAGATCTTATGTCGTCACTGACATGAAACATTGATTTATTTTTCAACTCTTTATTTTTGACACGCGGTTTGATCAATTGAATGCCAACATCCAGTTCTTTGGAAATCTAGATAATAATCATAGAAAAGCAATATAAATCCAGACACGGAGTGCATGAATACGAATGAAAACAGAGATATATAGTGGTTCGGTAAGTGTGCCTGTGACCATAATGAGGTAATCATTTGTTTATACTGCTTGATTATAAGTGTAGTCTTGTTTGATTATAGGAATGTGGAGTAAAAGAAGTCGTAGTTTGGTAGCAGCAATGTCCTTATGTAGAGGTGCCAAATGGATCCTCAAAATGTCCAAGTCATACTGTATTTATATTAAGGTTTGAGTAGGAATTACAAAATGTATACAGATGAATTTTAATATTGTGAAGAGGAAATTGTATTATTGAATGTCTCTGTAGTGTACACATGCATCGTTTATATAGATGCAAAGAGTAATAGCTAGTGGAATTCGGTGAGCTCGTATGTACAATGGCCCATAGCTATATTTAATTACATCTGTATAAAAGAGAAAACGAGACATCGTTTGTATACAAAACATTTGTAGCAGCCGGCTTTATTCTCTAACACCCCCTCTCAAATCTAGGGTTAGGGTTACGGTTCCAAGATTTTCTTTATGAAGATAAAGTCGGTGATTTTGTTGATGAGCTATCGATCATTAGTCTCCTTTAAGTATATTGAAGCAAACTTGAATCGATTCGTTTCTGATTTCCAATTGAGAGCTTTAGGGTTTTTTTAATCGCTCAAGTTGGGGCTTTGATTGTTGAATCTGGAGTTCCAATTTTCTATTGATGTTGGATTTGGCTTCTGATGCGTGTTGACTATCGATTATTGGTCTCCTTTCAGTATATTGAAGCAAACTTGAATCGATTCGTTTCTAATCTCCAGTTAAGAGCTTTAGGGTTTTTGAATCGTTCAAGTTGGGGATTTGATTGTTGAATCTGGAGTTCTGATTTTCTATTTATGTTGGACTTGGCTTCTAAAGTGTGTTGACTGAAGATCCATGAGTGCTTAACTTCTGGATCTTCGGTTCATCACGTAATCGAGTGTAATTCTTCGCTGACAGTGCCTTCGTGAGGATATCAGCCTTCTGATGGTAAGAAGGTATGAAATTAACTTGAAGTTTTCCATTTCTTACATGTTCTCTTACGACATAGATATCTATCTCTATATGCTTTGTTCTGGCATGTTGAATTGGATTTGCTGACATGTATATAGAACTCTGATTTTCTCACCATATAGTTGCTTTGGTATTATTTAGCGGTTTTAGTTCTTTTAGTATAGATTGTAGCTATACTATTTCAGCTGTAGCACTTGCGATGCTTCAGTATTCTACCTCTGCGCTTGATTTTGAAACAGTAGATTGTTTCTTTGAACTCCATGACATAGGGTTGTTTCCAATAAAAATGCAGTACCCAGTGATGGATTTTCTATCGTTTGGGTCTGTTGCCCAATCAAAGTCTGTGTATCCTGTAATGCTTAGCTCCTTTCCCCCTCTGAATGCAACCTCATAGTCAATTGTGCCCTTTAGGTGTCTTAGTATTCTCTATACTGCTTTCCAGTGTTCTTCTTTTGGTTCCTGTAAGAATTGTGAAGCTTTGTTAACATTGAACGCAATGTCTGGACATGTTATGGTTGCATATTGTAATGCACCCACAATACTCCTATAATGTTTAACATTATTCATGGCTTCTCCCATGTATTTAGAGTAGTGTTGATTAGTAATCATTGGGGTTGGTTGAGGTTTATCTTCCATCATATTTGTTTTGATCAGCAGTTCTGTTAAGTATTTCCTTTGGCATAGTGTCATTTCAGTTGCAGATTTTCTGTGCACTTCTGTTCCCAAAAAATATGTGACTTCACCAAGATTTTTGATAGAAAATTCTTTATCCAGATATTGAGTTAGCTTACTCACTTCAGCTTTGTCATTACCTGTTACAATAAGGTCATCAACGTATATCAGAACATATATAGTAATATGGTCATTAATTTAAAAAAAGAGAGAGTTGTCTGATTTTGCGTATTGGTAACCCAGATTGGTTAGTACTAATCTTAGTTATCAAACCAGGCCCTTGGGGATTGTTTCAGACTATATATTGCTTTTTGAAGCGTGCACACGAGTTCTGGTTCTTTGATGTACCCTTGTGGTTGTATCATGTAGATTTCAACCAGCAAATCTCCGTTTAAAAAGGAATTATTCACATCAAGATGAATTGTATTACAATGACTATTTAGTGCAATAGTGAATATTAGTCTAATTGTTGCAAATTTGACTACGGGTGAAAAAGTTTCATTATAGTCAAACCTATACTCTTGAGTATAACATTTAGCGACGAGTCTTGCTTTATATCTACTTACTGTACCATAAGGAATTTTCTTTAATCCTATATGTCCACTTGCAACCAATTAAATTTTTATTGTCTGGGATTTTGAATAATTCCCATGTTTTGTTGTTGATGAGTGCATTGTACTCATCATCTATGGAAGCTTTCCAGTGCTTGGATTTGATTGCTTGCTTGAAGGTGCATGGTTCATCATCATTGACTATAGCATTATATATCTTTGATTTGAAAATTCCACTCTTGGACCTAGTTATCATTGGGCGACCGGTTGGTTTGGGAGGATCAGGAGTTTGCTGGTTATTGTTGTTCCCTTCTTCAGGTACTATATTCTCTGATTCTTCATTACCGGTAGTATTATCCTGGTAGCTTTGATTGTGATCAAAATTGTTTTCATTGTTCATGCAGAGGACTGGCGAGGCTGGGTGGTTCATGATTTTTGGTATTATGCGGATTGTCAGTCATATTATAGATAACATGATCATCAGCAGCCTTTCTGCTTGTGAAGGGAGGCAGTAGAGTGTCACGATATATTGGAATCTCAGGTATATCTGTTTTGTCATTATAGATCTTGTTTGATGTTTTGATGTTACTGTTGCTGTATGGAAAGGTGTTCTCATTAAATATCACGTGTCTACTGATGAAAATCCTTCCATTTTCGTCAATACATCTATAACCTTTTTGTCTAACAACATAGCCTAAAAAAGTGCAAGGTTTAGACCTAAAGTTTAATTTATTTGAGTTGTAAGGTCTAAGGTAGGGAAAGCATAGACATCCAAATGGTTATAGACTAGAGTAATTTAGTTTAACATTGTATAATACTTCTAGTGGACTGATGTCATTCAACACTTTTGTTGGCATTCTGTTAATTAAATAAACAACAGTGTTGAATGATTCTGACCAAAATTTGATTGGTAAAGAGGTATGTGCTAGTAACTGGATTCGACTATATGTCTATGTTTTCTCTCGACTAATCCGTTTTGCTCAGACGTATATGGAAAGTAATTATGTGAATGATTCCTTTATCCTTAAAATAATAGCCTAGAATTTCGAATTTAGATACTCCATCTGATTGAATAACTTTGACTTTTGTGTTGAACTGAATTTCAATCATATTCATGTACCTAACAATAGTATCATGTGTGTCAGATTTTGACTTTAGATAATATATCCATGTATATCTTGTGTGTGCATCTACAAAAGAAATATAATATTTATAGCCATAATCAGTACATATTGGGGTTAGTCCCCATAAATCAGATGCACCAAGATCAAATGTTTTAGAGTATTTAGTTAATGAATCATTAAATGGCAACTTATGATTTTTGCCCATTTGGCAGCAGGTACAAATATAGGGCACAGAAACATTGTCACAATTAATATTATTTCTACTGAATACGTTCCTCGTTATCTTTACACTAGGATGGCCAAGTTTATAATGCCAAATATCAAAAGCATTAGGATTGTTACTACTATTTTGCATCATAGAAGTGTAACATGAGTTCTGATCTGCAAGATTTGCCCTTGTATTGAATCTGAACTTGTACAGTCCATTTATAACGTCACCCTGCAGTAAAATTCCATTAGTTAGAATATCTTTAACAAGGCAATATTTAGGAAAGAAGTCAAAATATACATTATTATCTGTAGCGAACTGTGATACATTTATCAAGTTCTTTTTGATTCTTGGCACTCTAAGTAGGTTATGTAAAAATAATTGCCTTTTTCCTTGAATTATACTACTTCCAGTATGAGAAATATTAATACACTTGCCATTTCCCATGCTTATTGAATGTTTACCTCTATACTCCCTGTTTCCTTGATTAAGATTGTCAAGATTGTTCATCATATGATTGGTAGCCCCTGAATTAGGATACCAGTTGTCATCTTGAACGTTGTCGGTTCTTGTACTTTCATTCTAATTGTTGCTTTTACTGTTGTCTAATAAATTTGATGCATCACCTTGAGTATGTGCTATGTTAGCATTAGGATTTTTGTTTCTTTGATTGTTGTCATTCTGTTTTGGCACAAAGTTTGAATTGTATATAAAATAACACTTAAAGGTAGTGTGTCCCACTTTTTCACAGATTTGGCATTTTAGTTTATTGTTATTGTTCCATCTACCCCTTCCTCTTCCTCTATTAAGTTAGCCTCCTCTTTGATTAGGATTGGTGCCTCTATAAGATTGACCTCTTCCCCTGTTACTTACTGCTAGATTTAGTGAATAGTCGGAATCAGGACTGTTTTTATATCGATTCTGGATTCATATGAGAGAAGTATTGAGTGAACATCATCGAGTGGTGGTGTTACTTTCTGTGATGTTATTATGCAATAACGGCTTCATATTCATTTCCTAAACCATTTAATAATGACAATACATGTTCTGATTCATCAATCTTGCTACCTGAAGCAAGAAGCATATCACATATGTTCTTGACCTTTGCAATGTATTCCCTCATGCTAAGATTGTCTTTCCTGTAATTCTGTAATTGTCTTCTATAGAACAGGGACTTGGCTGAAGATTGTGCATTGAAGTTGTTTTCAACAATGACCTAAATATCGTTTGCAGTTTTGCATCCAATTACTTGAGATAAAAAATTTGGGCTAATTGAAGATAACAGCCACACACTGATTAATCTTTCTTGTTTGTGAAATTGATTGTAATCTTCATTATTGATTATCTTATTGTCTTTATCAGTGATGAACGGAGGAGGAGTTGGCAAAGTTCCATAGATGTATCCATCCAGACCATAGCCTTGGATGGCAGTTTCAACCTGAAGCTTCCATAGAAGAAAGTTGTTCTCGTCGAGTTTGACCGTGATCAATTGGCTTTGAGGGCTTATGATGGTTTTGACGATTTGCTCAGTGTTTTGTGGTGGTGGATGGACCCTTGAAGTGGAAGATTCACTTCCTTCTATCACTATTGGATCAACCATGATGAAAATATGATATCAAGAAATAGGTAAGAATCGAATTCCTGAAGTTTAGCATTGAGATTGTCAAAAGATATTAGGCAATCTTGAGAATCTTTTGTCATGACAAAGAATAAGGGATATTTTGATAAGAACAAATGTGTGTCTAAACAGATTTTCTTGATTGTAGAGGGTGCTTTGATCTTCTTGATCGACTTCAGAACGGATGATATTACCTGTAAAGATTTGCAATCAAGGTTTGACGCAGCCACTGCAAGGTCAGGCACGACACACTTGTTGATTGTGAATGTGACGACCGCCCACAGCCCCCACACTTAAGAAGACGAATAATGCACAGAAAGGTGTGCACGACAACTATGGACGATCATCAGATTAGGTAAACACAAGCAGAACCTGTCATAGAACTCACAACGCAAGGATAAAGTATAGTAGAAAATATACAATAGGTAATAATAGTGAAGCATCACATAATAAACTTTTGAAACTTTCACAACATCCTGAAAGGTTATCCAAAGATCATAGGAAATACCAAAGTTTGTACATAAGACCTCACAACAACACTAATAGAGCAACTCAAATAGCGGAAACAGAAATACTAGTTAGTAATAAAACTGGTATGTAAGCCTCCAGCTCGCCTTCGCACAGTAACATCCTCACTAATAACCAGTCACCTGCTACTTAGTATGCCCATCCACAACCAGATGAACAACCCAAGGTAATTAGAGGAAACATAAAACCTTGAGTCAGACAACAGTCTTAGTGAGCGATAAAACAACTAACAAACTTCAACAATAAAGTATATGAGAATGGATAGATAAACATACTAATCCACCCACAACACTAGAGAAGAACTCAACCTTATCTTCCCCACATCGGACAGTGATAGCCTTTACAATAGACCATTCAACCATTCATCCATGGAAACCAGAACACCCATTCATTCATGGTAAAGCATTTATAACATCAAGATTTTATATATCTCATGTAAACCATTCTAATCGAATTTACCATCCCTCAAGGACAAGCCCAGAGGCCCAAACCAATATCAGACAAGTACTCAAGGAACATCTCCTTCGACGTTGGACGACCTACATGAGACAGTACAAACAGAACAACCAATCATCCATGACTGACTCCGGCTATCACCGCTAATCCTACTTTGAAACCATCGTTAATTGTATGATGGCCAACCTTGCCATATGTCAAGGGCTAATGGTAACCCCAGTTCTAGCATAAAATCCATATGCCTTTCAACGATACGTATGTATGTCCAACCTTGATAGCTAGCCTTTCAACGATACTCAGGGTACTCGACCTGCAACCGGTCTTTTAGATGTCTCTAGTGTACCCCTTCTTCGAGCCTACTAGAACTTACGACAATGACAATCTCTCAGCCTTCACATATCTAGTCATCCAACCCGACAACTTTATATAGCTCAAGCAACCTTCTTAAGCAACCATTATTCACCAACTCATGACCTTTGAATTGCCACCTTCCTCATTGTTCTACACCGATCAACGAACACATTCAACACTTTGGATATTCCACTTGAATTCTCCTCCAAGTTATCACCAACCTTGAACCAAAGAAACATCAATCATGAGGTACGAAACCATTCCTAGCATCACATCAATTTTTTAGAGAAAACAAACCACGACACTTAAACCATTCACCACAACGTTTAAAACTGCTGCTAATTCTTTAACACACTGGCCAATAGACTCATGGGATCAGAGGGCGACCAACCACCCTCAAGCATTAGGACCAACCGACCCTACCTGGATCGACCGACCCAAATCATCTCCAACCCAATACTGACAACCTCCTTTACAGAGATGCACCACCATCCCTAGTGACCGACCCCTCTCCCGAGACCGACCCCCTTTGAGCCTTTAGCCAACCCGTCCATTCATTTATCACAACCAACCAACCAGGGCCTTGGCACTCGAATGAACTGGTCCCTGCTCGTCCTCTCTGCTCATCTGACCTGGAGCTTCTTTTTCCCCAGATCGACCGACCCTGGGTGCATGGCCCAAGCTCGCTCAACACTTAGACTTGCTCGAACCGAACCCTACACTGTCCAGATCAATGCTTGCTCGAGCCAAGTATTTTTTTGCGATCGACCCTCCTAGCTCGTTCGACCCACTTACCGACTTGTTTCCCAAGAAATCCACACCTTTGGTGTGACCGACCCTTCACGTGCGATCCAAAACCTGCACCACTCCCATGCAACTCCAATTTCGACCAAAACTTCGTTAATCAATACAATCGACGAAACTAACTCAACCACTTCACCAAATACAACCATAAACATGCCAAAAGGTTGCTAACAACATGAATATGACAATTATCGCTTAAAATGATGTAAATTTCACCATAACCATTAAAAATGGACATATGACCAAAACGATGGATCTAATAGACATAAGCATATGAAATGGCATGGAATTACCAGTTTAAAACTTGCTAAATTGGATCATAAGGTGATTCACATGAAAATGGACTTATAATGGTATAGATCTATGGTAAAACACTTAAAATTGAAGAAAAACACGATCAAACTTTAATATACTTCATTGAATCCATGTGAGAGATGTAAATCACTAACCAATTCTCCAAAATAAGCTAAAATTAATGTAATAAGATCCCGAATTACAAACACTTCGCATCGAACCTCTTGATTCGATGAGTTCCCACTTCAATTGATGTAGATCTAGCCTCCGATGGTGTAGATCTATGATTTCCCTCCTTAGATTTTGATTTTTAATGATGGAAATGTGTTAGAGGAAGGAGGAGCACAAGGCCACCAAATGAGAGAATGGGAGAAGTAACCTATTCTCCATACCCCTCACCCCCTATTTATAGTTTCCACTAGCCCAATAATGGGCCTTTCCAAATCAGCCTTTTGGGCTCTCCAAACTTAAACAACCAACTGAAAAACCTTAAAATAGTGATTCCCCCAAACTGTTGAGCCAAATCTTTAATGTAACTATTGTACAGAAAGGCAATCATCAATTCCCTTATAATGGCACAGATCTCACAACCTGATTCGACCTGAGCCAAAAATTATGCCCTGTACAAGACTGACAGGGGAAAAATGGCCACACACAAAATTGGTAAAAATTATGGACATGTCTCACATCCCTGTAAGCAACATACCAAAACATGAGAATGATCCAACCCTCAAGTAATAAAACAAAAATATTTTACGATCTTTCGATACGTAAAATGCGTGCTGTTACATTCTCCCCCTCCCCTTAAGAATTTTGCCCCCGAAATTCTAAGCAAACATAAGCAACCACAAAAATTCCGCGTGCCTATCATCCATGAGAAGCCAATTCTATCACCCCCAAACAAGCAACCATCAAGCCATGCATCCATAGCCTTGTCCTAGCACATGGAATTCTATCAAACAACAACAAGATACAATGATACAATGATGATACTATATCAAAGGGTCCTACCGACAAAGAGTTATGAATGAGTCACCTTCATGCTCTCTTCCATCTCCCACGTACAATCGTCGCCATCCTCACTCCACTGTAACTTGACTAGCTTAATCGTCTTCCTCCTAAGCTGTTTCGTATCATTTCCCACAACATGAAGTGGCTTACGAGGTCTCGAAACTGCGGTTTCTACTTCTAGGTCTTCGTACTGCTCTGGAGATACCACTACATTCGAATCATGCACGAACTTTCGTAGAAATGACACATGGAACACATTATGCACACTCGATATCTTCTCGGGTAACTCCAATCTATATGCGAGCTTTCCAATTCGCTCGACTATTGGAAATGGTCCAATGAACCTTGAAGCTAACTTTCCTTTACTTCCGAATTGAACCACATGCTTTAATGGCGAAATCTTTACAAAAACCATGTCGTCTACGTCGAATTCCAAGTCTTTTCGACGTTTATCAGCATAACTCTTCTGACGATCTTGGGTCGCCTTCATTCGTTGCCGAACGACCTTGATACAATCCGAGGTCTCTCTAATCATCTTAGGCCCAAGTATCAACTTATCTCCAGTTTCTAACAAAAACGCTGGAGAATTGCACGGTCTTCCATATAACGCCTCGTATGGTGCCATCACAATGCTAGACTGGTAGTTATTATTATATGCAAACTCAGCTAGATGTAGATGGTCTTCCCATGATCCTCCGAAGTCTAACACACAAGCCCTCAGGAGATCTTCCAAAACTTGATTGACTCTCTCAATCTCACCATCAGTTTGCGAATGGTAAGTCGTACTTAAACGCAACTCAATCCCTAAAGCTTCTTGCAAACTCTTCCAAAATCCACTCGTAAATAATGGATCTTCGTCACTCACTATGCTCTTTAGGATACCATGGAATCAAACTATCCATTTCACCAATTTCGATGCTGTCCTAATTGACTTAATAGGAATGAACCGTGCACTTTTGGTCAAGCGATCCATGATGACCCAAATCCCTTTGTTTTCTGCCCTGGTTCTAGGTAGTCCATTGATAAAGTCCATCGATATCTGCTTCCACTTCCATGTAGGAATTTCTAATGGCAGAAGCAAACCACTCGGCTTCTTTTGTTCATCTTTCACCAACTGATAGTTCATGCACTTAAAAATGAACTTTCCAATATATCGCTTCGTCCCCTCCCAGTAGTAGACTCGCTTCATGTCCTGATACATCATATTGCCACTAGGATGAATCATCAACTTCGAGTGATGACATTCTATCAGAACCTCATCTCTCAATCCATCGATATCAGGAACAACTAATCGCCCTTGCTTTCGAAGCCAACCTTCTCGATTGACCTTGAACTCTTTATCTTCTGGTTCCAGTTTCTGGATAAACTCGACAAGCTTTGCATCTCGCTTTTGGCTCTCGCCAATCCTTCCGATAAGAGTTGGTCTTATCGACAAGCTTGCCAACATTTCAGGCTCCAACTCACACCTTGGCCTAAAATCGAACCTTGCCAAGCACTCGAGGCTCTTCCATTCTTAAAACATTGCTCCCAAACTTGTGTGTCTTCGACTTAACGCATCTGCAATTGTGCTACCTTTTCCAGGGGTATAGGCTATACCCAAATCAAACGACGCCAGAAACTCTAGCCACCTTTGCTGCAGAAGATTTAGATCCTTTTGGGAGAAAATATACTTCAATGACTTGTGATCCATAAATAACTCGAATCGAACTCCCAACAGGTAATGTCTCCAGTCTTCAGAGCAAACACGGTCGTTGCCAACTCCAAATCATGAGTTAGGTAATTTCTCTCATGCGGCTTCAGCTGTCGACTTGCGTAGGCCACAACCTTATCCTTTTGCATCAGTACTACTCCAAGTCCAGTATCACATTCATCGGTATATACCACCATCTCTTCATTCCCACTTGGAATGGTCAACACAGGAGCACTCGTTAGTCTCTCTTTCAGGATTCTGAACGCTTGCTCACACTTTGCATCCCATGTGAACACTTGGTTCTTCTTTGTTAACCTTGTCAACGGTGCAACTACCTTGGAAAATTCCTTGATAAACCGTCAGTAATAATAAGGCAACCTAGGGAAACTCCGAACATCCATCGCATTCTTAGGTCTATCCCAGTCCTGGATTACTGGTACTTTAGTGGGGTCAACCGCTATCCCATTTCCAGAAACAATATGGCCTAAGAACCTCACTTACCTCTTACAGAAGTGAAACTTCCAAAACTTAGCTCTCAACTGACGCTTTCGCAAGATTTCCAGCACAACTCTCAAGTGCGTCTTGTGTTCTTCCTCGTTCCAAGAGTAAACCAGAATATCATCCACGAACACAAGTACGAACTTGTTCAACTGATCTATGAATACTCTATTCATAAGATCCACAAAATACATTGGCGCGTTAGTCAGCCTGAATGACATCACCAACCATTCGAACAAACCGGATGGTGTCCTAAAAGCAGTCTTTGGCACACTATCCTTTGCCACCCTCAACTAGTGAAATCTTGTTGCTAGATCCATCTGAGAAAACACTTTGGCTTCGTGAAGCTGATCGAACAAGTCATTAATCCTTGGCAATGGATACTTGTTCTTTTAGTCACCTTTGGAGCGGGGATCCTGAACATCTTGAGACTCCAAAAATACACTTTGGCTTCGTGAAGCTGATCGAGCAAGCATTCTCTTGTTTGCACCATCCAAACTCAAGTCTCCAAAGATACAAACTCAAGAATCAATCCACCTCTGAACCTCTTCATTTGGCTCAAATCCTTTTAATGGCTTTCCTCCTAGAGTTGTATAATCTTTGCATAGCTTCACAAAATCCAAAACCCTAGGCAGTTGAACTCTTATGTCTACCGTAGCTGCCGCTGGAGCGGGGACCCTTCGCATGAATGCCTCCATCATGGCTTCAAACATGGTAGATTAGTTTGGTTCACCTCCATTTCCCCCTCCAGTATTAGCTCCTCTAGCAGCGTGTCTTGATGGTCGTCTACTCATTCTAAATCTGCAATTTAGAATAATTAGCCACTTCCAAGAAAAACTGCTAAAGAGATACAACCACTACTACTATATATGCTAATATATATAGTAACCAACCAACTGAAATCTACAAGTACGTCTCTCATACGTAAATACGTCTTTGAACTTTGGCTAAAATCGTTAACCAGAGCTCTGATGCCAAATGTGACGACCGCGCACAGCTTCCGCACTTAAGAAGAGGAATAATGCGCTGAAAGGTGTGCACGACAACTATGGATGATCATCAGAGTAGGTAAAAGCACGCGGAACCTGTCGTAGAACTCATAGCGCAAGGATAAAGTATAGTAGAAAATGTACAACAGGTAATAATAGTGAAGCATCACATAACAAACTTTAGAAACCTTCTCAACATCCTGAAAGGTTATCCAAAGATCATAGGAAATACCAAAGTTTGTACATAAGGCCTCACTACGACACTCATAGAGCAACTCAAACAGCGGAAACAGAAATACTAGATAGTAATAAAACTGGTACGTAAGCCTTCAGCTCGCCTTCGCATAGTAGCATTGTCCTCACTAATCACCTGTCACCTGCTACTTAGTTTGCCCATCCACAACCAAATGAACAACCCAAGGTAATAAGAGGAAATATAAAACCTTGAGTCAGACAATAGTCTTAGTGAGCGATAAAACACCTAACAAACTTCAACAATAAAGTATATGAGAATGGATAGATAGATAAACATACTAATCTACCCACAACACCAGAGAAGAACTCAACCCTATCTTCCCCACATCGGACAGTGATAGCCTTTACAATAGATAATTCATCCATGGAAACCAGAACACCTATTCAATCATGGTAAAGCATTTATAACATCCAGATTATATTTATCTAATGTAAACAATCCTAATCGAATTTAACATCCCTCAAGGACAAGCCCTAAAGGCCTAAACCAATATCAGACAAGCACTCAAGGAACATCCCCTTCGACGTTGGACGACCTACATGAGAAGGTACAAACAGAACAACCAATCATCCATGACTAACTCTAGCTATCACCGCCAATCCTGCTTTGAAACCATTCTTAATTGTATGACGACCAACCTTGCCATATGTCAAGGGCTAATGGTAACCCCTGTTCTAGCTTAAACTACATACGTCTTTTAACGATACGTATGTATGTCCAACCTTGAAAACTAACACTATACCATAACAACCAATTTGGAACACAAAGCTACGGAGATAAAATACGGGTTATAGCCATATCATATTTGATAGTGATCATATTTGTATCAAACTATATTTTGCGATACGCACCACCTTAAACACCCTAAATATGATTGTCCATCTAGGAAGCTCCGGATCAATTAATTTGATGCAGCTTTGTGCCAAATCGAATGCGTATCATATTGTGCATCCCATTCGGCACTCAGAATAAAAATTTTGGCTGCTCCCTTTTCCCTTTTTTTTACTTTAATGGTGACCGAAAACCCAAATAAGGGTTTTCGGTCACAAAATCGTGCCTCCACCTTTCTTTGGAATCTCCTCCTCCGGTAGAGACGAATAACCCTCTCCTTCGACAGAAACACAACAACCCTTGGTCCCTAGCCCTCTCCTTCAACAGCAGGTATGTGTTTCAATTGAATTGTGGCATGCATGCATGATAGTAGGGAACAAGTTGAAATCTTTGTGTGTTAGATGATTGCTACTTTGTGTTAGTGTGTTAGTTGTTTCAATTAAATTGGTATGTACGTGTGTTAGCTGATTGCTACTTTGTGTAAGGGATAGATTTGTGGTTATACCCTAGAATCATAGAAATAAAATTTGAATCATGTTTTATGATAATGTAAAACACATCTGAATTGCTATTGGAAACATATATGGTACAATTTTTGATTGTGGTATATCCATGAAACAAAGAAATAACAATGAGTTAGTCATAAGGATGCAGTAACCTTTACTAATGTTAAGATGCTTAATGTCAATTGTCCACAACCTGATTCTATTTGTAACAGCCATTTGACTGTTTGTTGTCCATTTCTTAAACTAAATGACAAGCCAAGAATATAGTCGTATAATTATAGCTTTGATGTCAAAAATGGCAAACAGACATAATATATTACCTGATGTGGCGGAAACTGAGCAAATGGATAATTGTAGTTCAATATTTAACTATGATTTCATCGTCATTTGACTGCTTGTTTTCCTTATGCTTGAAATTGAAATTGGGTTATCTTATAATAAGTTTACTCTATTTTGAGAAATAACAAGTTTACTGAAAATATATTAATAGGTTTGCTGAAATTTTTTGTAGATGGATGATTACTCGACTTCCTGATTAATATTTTAATGGACAATCCACCAGGTGGATGCATTTTAGCTCATGCGTATGGTCGGGTATCCATGCTTATTAGATTCATCCAAATGATAGATGCTACTGCACTTAACCTTAGTAAAAAGCTGCTTTCACTGGCAACTTTCCCCTACTTTGTAGCAGACTGTAGTGTAAGTTAACTTGCACTACACAGTCTGCTTCAAAGAAACTGAAAATTGCAAGTGAAAACAGCTTTTTCCAAAGGTTAAGTGAAGAGGCATTCGACATTTGAATGAAGCTAATAAGCATGGATTACTGACACAGCGCGTGAGCCAAAATGCATCCACCTGGTGGATCGCCCACTAAATTCTTAATCAAAAATTCGAGTATGTGTGTCTTCCAAAGATGATGATTCGATATCTTTAGACGTTGGAGCAAGTATATATTATTTTACACTTAATCAGAAAGCCTAGTAAATTCTTAATCAGAAATTTGACATTTTGTTTATTCATTCCTTTTTGTGTGTATAGGAGGATGTTCTGTATGCTATGGTACGAACTACCGGTGTTGCAGATCGACTACAGTTCAGGTGATTCTTCTTTTGGGTTTGCATTTTTAATGTCTATCAATTTTTAATTCCTATGTACAGTTAATTTCATTTCAAAGCCTATATGGTCATAGCAAAACTAGTTTGTAATGTGTATTCATTCATTTTGGAGACATATATTGATCAAACCGAATGTTATTTTAGTTTCTCTGTATTCATGTGTGCAATGTCGATCTCCTATATACGATGTTGGAGGTCATGTTAAACCACAAAGCATGTGAGATGCTGGTATGTTTCTATGTTGTCTATGCAAGTTCATGAAATCATGTCATTAGCATCATAAACATGTTAGATAGAATCATAGATACAATTGACTAATATGTACACACGAACACAAAAACACGATATGCCCTTCACTGTTATCAGTACAATGCTCGACTAGTCGCGACTAGTCATCGACTAGTCGTGACTAGTAGTCGACTAGTCGTGACTAGTCGTCAACTAGTCTATTAATCGAGATCAAACCATCGACATGAAGTCTCGACTTGCTTTTTGTATGAATTTCGGGCGCATGGGTAGAAATTAGTCGACTAGTCGGTTTGACTAGGTTGTTATTGGTGTCCAGTGAAGTATTTGTACATAAACACACTGATCGAGTACCGTGAAATTACACAAACATACCGATTGACACGTTATGCCCTTCATTGTTATTGGTATCCAGTGAAATTACACAAACACACTGATCGATTGGTCGATCCGAACCCCTTACGGTGATCGACTGCCAGTGTACACAAACACACTGATTCGACTAGGTTGTTATTGGTGTCTAGTGAAGTATTTGTAACTTGTTTTTTGTATTTTATAGGCAGTCGTGTTGGAGATTTTCGTGCTTTTTTGCTGCTAGAACTCAGGCTGCAGGTTATATATCACGATTCATTTTTGCTGCCAAATGAAACTTGTACTCAGGATGGCTATCACGCTCAATCCTCCCGGCCTCGACTGGAATTTTATCAGGCTGATATGTTTTTACCTTTTTTTGTTAGTTCATAATGTGATGAAAATCTTTAATAGTTTCCTTTTATTGTATATGTTTGTATGTACATTGTGTTCGTGTTATGACAAAACTTGTAATGTTTTGAGTACATACACACACACACACATATATATATATATATATATATATATATATATATAATGTGTTATTCCTGTGTATAATTTGTGGTATATATGCTCTGTGTTATGAAAAATATGTGCTACAGTTTTTGTTTATATATACACACATATATGATATATATACATTTATATGTATATGTGTGTACACACATATATAATTAGATACGGTCAAAGGCCGTGTCTGATTGCACTTTAAATACGGATAAGAGCCGTACGTAACTTCAAGTGAGATACGGTTTATAGCCATATAAAATAATTTAACACGCTAGCTTTTGATACGGCCTTTTACCATGCCTAACTGCTTTATATACAGCTAAAACATAGCCTAATTAGCATATATGGTGTAGTGTAAGCCTTTCAACGATACTCAGGGTACTTGACCTACAACCGGTCATTTAGACATCTCTAGTGTACCCTTGCTTCGAGCCTACTAGAACTTACGACAACGATAATCTCTCGGCCTTCACATCTCTAGTCATCCAACCCGACGACTTTCCATCGCTCAAGCAACCTTCTTAAGCAACCATTATTCACCAACTCACGACCTTTGAGTTGCCACCTTCCTCGTTGTTCTACACCGATCAACGAACACATTCAACACTTCGAATATTCCCACTTGAATTCTCCTCGAAGTTATCACCAACCTTGAACCAAAGAAACATCAATCATGAGGTCTGAAACCATTCCTTGCATCACATCAATTTTCTAGAGAAAGCAACCACGGTACTTAGGCCATTCACCACGGCATTTAAAACCGCTGCTAATTCTTTAACACACTGGTCGACCGACCCATGGGATCAGAGGGCGACCGACCACCCTCAAGCATTAGGACCGACCGACCCTACCTGGCTCGACCGACCCAAATCATCTCCAACCCAGTACTGACCAACCTCCTTTATAGAGATGCACAACCGACCCCTGGTGTAACAACTCGAAATTTTTGAACCAATTTAAAATTTTCATTTTAGATATTTTAATGGGTTTTGAATATTTGAAATGATTTATTTTAAATATTAACGACTAAAAATTTATTTGAATCGAAGTTAAAACGTATAAATTTATATTAAATTAAAAACGAGCCTGAAATGGCGCGGTAGTTTGAAAATTCAATTTTAAATTTCAAATGAATGTATAGAATTCAAAATAAATCGGATTTCAGTAAACCAGAAACATTAGAAACTGTTTAATTATACCTTTCTAATGAATGTAAGAAATTGAGATTTCACTTTATAAATTGAAAGTTATGTCCAGTTTAAAATTTAAAATAGTCGCTACAGACTTTATACATATATTATATAATACATAACCCTTAAAAACAACCATTTTGCAAACGACCTCTGTTTTCGACGAAACCCTTTTGTTGGATCCGGGATGTCAAATTATTGTTAAGTTTCAAATTTCATAATTTTTGGAATTAATATGTTAGTGTGGTAAATTTAAACGTGTTTTATAATTTTTAGTTTAAATTTAATCGACTTGAAAAAGGCCATTTTTCAAACGATCTCCAAATTCAACGAAATTAGATTTGTTAGGACCATATCATCAAAACATAGCTAGATTTATTTTTCTGTAATTTTTGGAGTCAGTATGTGGCCCCGGTAAATTAAAATGTACATTTAAATTCAAAATATATTGATTTATAGTTTAATTTTGATAAAAACTAAATGAAACGGTCGAATTGGCTTACGAAATATTCCATTGTGTTTGGAATGGGGGTATTTAGCTGGGAACGACGGTCGTTGGGTTGGATTTGGAGTTCATGTCAACAAACAAGTATTTTTCGAATTAAATAATAAAATAAAATAATGAGTATAAATATAAACACACCAAACCCTAATTCCCTACTTCAGCCCAGCACCGCCACATATCAAATGAAGGGCCGATATTTTCGATTTTAATTTCTCAAATTATTTGCAATCAAACAAAACTGTCCCAATCTCATAAAATGAAATTCAAAGAGGTTCGAATGTTCTCCAAATCTATATGGGTTTGACAAACTTTTATAGCTTAAATCTCTCAAAATCTGTGCTTAAAGGACCGACGTTCAAAGGGGATTTTGGTACTGACGGGGGCACCGAGTTCGAGGTAATTCCTGATGTAAGCGCGAGGCACGACGACAAACCTCGTGGCGTCGTCTGATCATCTACAAGTGGCATCAAGTAGCAGCGCTGATTGATTGTTGAAGACAAGCGGATGGGTTTCGATTTCGAGAAACTTGAACGAGCGGTGAGGGTTTAATTAAGATGTAATTAGGGTTTTAATTATAATTAATAATTTATTTATTTAATGAAACCAATATTTAAAATAACATAACTTCTTCAAATATTATCAGAATGAGACGATTTCAGATGCATTGAGATGGTGGTGAAAAATACTACAACATGGAACTGACTAGAAGCGATTTGGAGCAAACAGAATTTGCGGCAAATTCAAATCCGAACAATTCAGAAATGAAAGACTGGCGGAGTGGAAACGAATGTGAGAACTTTTTCTCACTCAACTATTTTTGTTATGTAATTATACCATAGGTTGCAGACGGGGCTTAGTAGCTCCTGACACTATTTTTTTGGCAAACCATGGTTGATTGTTTGTTTGAATTGTGATCGGGATTGTCATTGATTTGTATATTAAATTATTTATATAAAATGTATATAAAATTATCATTAAAATAAATTAAAATAAATAAAATATTCATTAACAAGTCAATATGTACACCAATTTAATTGATATTAATTGGGACGATAAATTTTACACATCGCCCAACTGCACAAATAATAATCAGTATTTGTTGTTTGAAAACCCCACACGGGTATTGGGATGATATTTGACATACACTAATCCCAATATTTAGTTGTATGTCAACTGATGGGTTGAAAGGCTATGATGAGCATTATTTATTTTAATGCTTATACAGTTGTACAATACACTCTAGATGATGATGTTTGAATGTTGAATGATTATTTATCATTATTGTTGAATACATGCGATGTATGAAATCCATACAACTGAAATTATATGGTAATTGATTGGGTTTGATTCCGATTCAGAAATAACAAAGATTTCAAAATAATATTTAGTAAATATTTTAAAATAATATTCAGTAAAGATTTTAAAATAATATTTAGTAAAGAATTAAATTACGGTTTTGATGTTCGGTTTTGGATGGACATGAAAACATGGGAATATATGAAGCCGAGTAGGTAGCTAAACGCCATTCTAACTCGAATAGGTTTACCGATTGATTTTATTCATTTTATAATTAATACGAAAAGGAAATGGATTTCAAAATCAGATATTTTGAAAATATTATCATTTTAAAATTAAAATGATATGGAATATTTAATTTTTATTTAAAATTGAAAATGAAGTTAAAATCAATTTAAAATGAATTTATAAACGAATTTATAAAATACATTTTAAATAGAAATCGATGATATATATTATATATATGTATATATTTAATGGCTTGAATAGAATGCGTCGCGCAGCGACCGTTGGCAAATTTCGAAAATTAACTTCAAATGGACATAACGGGAGATCCGACCGTCGGATTCTCCTAAAACCAGAACCATTGGGTTTGTATCGAAAAGATCATTCCAATGAATATAAGAGATTTAATTTTGAATGGTTGAATTTTAAATTATGTCCAAATCAATTTTAGAAAAGGTCGCTATGAATACAGTTCGGTGGCCGTTATTGGAAACCGACTATAAGGGCCTTAATAATATACTATTAAAAATATGGAAAAATTGTGTAAAATCATAATAAATGATTTGGAAAGATTTAGGATGAAAAAAATCCAATTTTGAAAGGATAAAAATATATTTTTATCAAAATGAACTAGTTTTTTATTAGTATAAGAATCCAATTATTTTTAGAAATAATAATTAGGATTGAAAAATGGGTTTTAAAATAATTAGAGTTTTCCAATTCATAAATTGGAATGGATTTTGAATGGAAATAATCTTCGGAATATTTCTATATTGGATTCCGTAATTATACGGATATTGTGGAGGAATTTGGAAGATATATATATATATATATATTGTTATTCCCAATACGATATTTTTTGTTTGCAGAATTTGATACTGAATATAAGCCGATATAATTTCTATTCAGAGACTTGTATTTAATATTAAACTGGATTTTGGGTTTGTCGTGAATGGTGTCATTATTAACACCATTCTTAAACACAGTTGAGAAAGAATAAATCTTTTAATTAAGATTTAGTGAAGTTTACCAATTAATTTATTTAATTGGAATTGAGTTGGATTTTGGGTTTGTCGTGAATGGTGCCTTTAATAACACTGTTTTTAAACCCTGATGAGAAAAGAATAAATCTTTTAAATAAGATTTAGAGAAGTTTATCAATTAATTAATATTTAATTGGAATTGAATTGAAATCAGATTTTTGGGTTTATCGTGAATGGCGTTTTAAATAACACTTGTTCTTCAACCCGATTAACAGTGAAGAGATGATTTGGAATTTATAAATCTTATTATTAAGATTTGATGGAAAATTTCCAAAGTAAAATTTTCCAATTTAATATATTAAATTGGAATTGAATGGAATTTGATTTGGTAATAATTGAGATGAGCTTCTGTAAAGGAAGACCGTTATTATATATGGAATTTAAAAGGCTTTGTCATTATTCCATTTACAGTATTGATTGGATAAAGAAACCTATATCGATTATATATTGATCTGCTTTCCTTGAAGATTCCATAGTTGATGGAAGCTGATTTGGGTTTATTGTGAACTGTGTTTTAAATGACATTAGTTCTTTAACCTAATTAAAGATAAGATTAAGTTCTTAAATCTGAATAATCATTAAGTAATGATTTTCGTGATTAAAACTGAATTAGAGTTTTAAGGAATCTTTGAATAGATTGAAATGAGAATGAGATAAATAAATTTATTGAATTCATGAAATGATCGAGAAGGAGTACCACCAGTTTTACTCCAGGCGATAGTTAGATCTTTAATTAGATTTGAACGTGAAATGGTAATTAAATCTACCGATAACACCGTGGGTGTTAGATATAGAGTACTACCAGTTTTGCTCCATGAGATGAATAGGTTGGGATTGAAAAGATAAAATAAATAATTACTTCTATAAGGCTCAATAATCTCGACTAGTTTTAGAAACTTTAATTTTGGTTTAGAATTGATAAAGGATAAAATGAAAATCTTTTGAAATTGATATCCAAAGGAATATTAAAGAGAAAATTTAAAAGAATTTATGTTTGATAAAATTAATGGGAACCTTTCCCTAATGATGTGAATATTTGAATAAAAGAATATTTTGAATTAGAATGAGGTGTATGATGTATTTTTATAGCACTTGATTATAAAATACGCGAGTTATTCGGAAAGACTGGGTTTAACCCATTCTGAATAACTGTTATGATGATTAAAAGTCAACGATGAAGATGGTGGTTGAAGACCGGAGATCTTCACATCGTTTGGATGATTACTGATGTCTTGATTGGGATGTACACCTAAGACAAGGTAATAAGTGTTGATCGTCCAGACGTACTTGGAGATCGACTGGATATGCGAGGACCTCTCTCCTATATTGGACATATGGAACGAGGAATAAGGTGCCTCCAGATTCGTTTAGACCCAGAACGGACTTGCAAATGGATAGTGTGTCTGACATTGTATTCGTTTATACTTTATTCATTTATCTCTGCTAAATATATATTTGTTTGATGGCGGAAAATTTATTCTCTTTCTTAACACCCTTCTCTGAAACTTACGAGCTTAGAGGTATATATTGGTGGAAATCAGTGGTACGGTATGGATCGAAAGTGTGGCATGCTGAGTTGCAAGTGATCAAGGCTTTTTTTGAAAAGAAGAGTCTTGTTGTTGATGATCAAAGCACAACTTTAAATTAGCATAGCTTTGTGTAGCGTTAATTCGCAAGCTTCACACCCCGGTATGAACTAGAAACGGGATGAGGAACGTATGGAAATGGACATATATTAGTTTCTAGCTATGAGTAACATCACAGTATGAAGCCCAGACTGTTTACTCATGTGGATGTTGGAAAACTTTATTGATGGAAAGCAAGGTACCTCGATATTGAGCCGATTGAAAGGCTTTCTGATAGTGAGTCCCTAGTGACTCTTGAGTGGTCGACATACTGACCCATTTTGGAGTTCGATAGATCTGGCTAACATATAGTTTATGGTATTGCTAGAGTGTCTCGAATCGGTAAGGAGGATCGCTTGCCTTGGTTCATAGATGGAAACCTAATTTCCAATATGTGATTTTACGGTTTTAGTTGTAAACCTATATGGCGACGTAATATAATAGTACCTACTACGCCTATGATTGATACATTTATATTAGAAGTTGATTCTTCACTTATAGTAAGAATAAAAGATGAAATTTCGCGTATCAAACATATTTGGCTATTATAAGGGAAAACTCTATCCTCGACTGCCTTCATTGTGTGATGAGACCTGAGTCTTATAATTGTTTCATTTTTCTATTTAGCATTGCGCTGTTTATTTTTATGCATTGGTCTTCTTGGGAGATAAACTTGTTTCGTGTTATACGATGTGGTCCCGTAATTTACGTAACTTTAAAATAAAAGCTAATAACTATTTTAGTTCTCACACCAGTCCCATGAATAACTCGGTGTTTTTGTTTTAACCTAAAATCTGGGTGCCCATATTTCCACACGGGCAGCTAGTAGTTTTGTTTTTCATAGATAATTCTTTTCGCAAGATCTTGGATTACAGCTGGAGCTATATTCGGAAAGATTTGTATCCGTATATCTCTTTCAATTGTGGTTGTAGATGATTTCCGCTTTACATTATATTTATGTATGTATTTTCTGCTGCTATGTATTTTAAATCTCTGATATTTTTCCAAGTAATATTTATTCATACTCTGATATATTCTTGTACTCTGATGTAAATTATTGTAATAGCAATGAAATGTTCTTATATTTGTGTTCTGATGCGTCATGTTCTCAAAGCAATCCGGGCTTTCCCATAAGGGCGATTTCGGGTCGTTTCATTGTGGTGTCGGTGCTTTGGTTTACAGAGCTCGAGAACAAGACACATTAGAACCGAATGAGAGAATTCATCAGAGATAGGATTAGTAATATCCTATAAAAATGACTCCTTTGAGATAGGGTTATTAATATCCTAGAATGAGTTAGAAGAGTGCTATTTTATAAAAACAAATTTTGTTTTTAAATTTATATCTTATTATGCGTATTTGATTATTTTATTTTAAATTGATTTTGGACTATCGGGTATAAGAAGATTTTTCATATACGTCTGATCCACGTGTATATGAAGTCTCAAATATGCTGGGTAGATATAGAATCACACTCTATTCGCTCGAGGATGATTTTGATGATTGTCTGGACATCATTAGAATTTATGTTCGAGTTTCGAAAGTGGGATATCTATATATTTCCAATTGACTGGTGTGAGAACCAAAACTTAGTTAGAGTTGTTGTTGTGATTTGACACTAGAAATATGATTTTTAGGTATATATTAAAGTTATATGATTGAAAAGCTAACAAACTAATTGTTTGCTGGTTGTGATGTTTGATTATTAATTTAACGAATAAAATTATTGGAATGATAATTAATTTAACTAATAAGAGAATGAAAAGTAAATTTAGCCAAATTGAATCAAATATTGAACTGAATTGAAAATTGATTAGAATTGCATATATGTACATGTGTATATAATGAACTGGTCATAGCATGGAAGCTAAGAAGAGGAATAAAATTGTATGCCCGCAAATAGGTACATATTTACTGTATTTTTTTTGTTTGATGATTTTATAAGCTGACTGGCTTTTTCTTTTTCTTTTTTGTTTTGATTGATGAGGGCCCTGTGAGGCAAGTTGTGATTTTACCGATAGGGCTGTATAAAGGAGGTTATGGAAAAAAAATTCGAAAACTTAGGGTGTTAGCCAAATTTTTGAGAAATTGGAAAATTCTTAGAAATTGAAAAGTTGAAGAATGAAAGCCAGAATGAAAGTTGAGCTGGTTAGTTAAACAACTTTCAGCTCCGTTCCTTTTCGAGGACGAAAAGATTTTAAGTAGGGGAGATTATAACAACTCGGAATTTCTGAACCAATTTAAAATTTTTATTTTAGCTATTTTAATGGGTTTTGAATATCTGAAATGATTTATTTTAAATATTAACGACTAAAAATTTATTTAAATCGAAGTTAGAACGTATAAATTTATTTTAAATTAAAAACGAGCCTAAAATGGCGTGGTAGTTTGAAAATTCGATTTTTAATTTCAAATAAATGTATAGAATTCAAAATAAATCGGATTTCAGTAAAACCAGAAACATTAGAATCTGTTTAATTATATCTTTCCAACGAATGTAAGAAATTGAGATTTCACTTTATAAATTGAAAGTCATGTCCAGTTTAAAATTTAAAGTAGTCGCTATAGGATTTATATATATTTTGTATAATATATAGCCATTAAAAATATACATTTCGTAAACAACCTCTGTTTTCAATGAAACCACTTTTGTTGGATCCGGAAAGTCAAATTATTGTTAAGTTTCAAATTTCATAATTTTTGGAATTAATATGTGAGCATGGTAAATTTAAACGTGTTTTGAAATTTTCAATTTAAATTTAATCGACTTGAAAAAGGCCATTTTTCAAATGATCTCAAAATTCGACGAATTAGTTTTGTTAGGACTGTATCGTCAAAACATAACTAAATATATTTTTTTGTAAATTTTGGAGTCAGTATGTGGCCCCGGTAAATTAAAATGTACGTTTAAATTCAAAATATATTGATTTATATTTTAATTTTGGTAAAAACTAAACGAAACGGTTAAATTGGCTTACGAAACATAATCCATTGTGTCCGGAATGGGGGTATTTAGCTAGGAACGACAGTCCTTGGGTTGGATTTGGAGTTCGTATCAACAAGCAAGTATTTTTCGAATTAAATAAAAAAATTAAATAAAATAATGGGTATAAATATAAACACACCAAACCCTAATTCTCTACTTCAGCCCAGCGCTGGCACATATCAAATGAAGGTCCGATATTTTTTGTTTTAATTTCTCAAATTATATGCAATCCAAACAAAATCGTTCCAATCTCATAAAACGAAATTCAAAGAGGTTCGAATGTTCTCCAAATCCATAAGGGTTTGATGAATTTTTATAGCGTGAATCTCTCAAAATCTGTGCTCAAAGGACCGGCGTTCAAAGGGGATTTTGGCACTGACGGGGGCGCCGAGTTAGAGGTAATTCCTGCCATAGGCGCGAGGCATGGTGGCGAACCCCGTGGCTGCGTCCGATCATCTACAAGTGGCTTCAAGTAGCGGCGCTGATCGATTGTTGAAGACAAGCGGATGGGTTTCGATTTCCAGAAACTTGAACGTGGGGTGAGGGTTCAATTAAGATGCAATTAGGGTTTTAGTTATATAATTAACTATTTATTTATTTATTTATTTAATGAAACCAATGTTTAAAATAGCATAACTTCTTCAGATATTATCAAAATGAGACGATTTCAAAAGCATAGAGATCGTGGTGAAAAATACTACAACATGGAATAGGCTAGAAGCGATATGGAGAAAATTAGAATTTGCGACAAATTCTAATCCGAACAAAAATTCAGAAATGAAAGACTGGCGAGTGTAAATGAATGTGAGAACTCTATCTCACTCAACTATTTTTGTTATGTAATTATATCATAGGTTGCGGACGGGGCGTAGTAGCTCCTGACACTATCTCTTTGCAAACCATGGTTGATTGTTTGTTTGGATTGTGATTGGAATTGTCATTGATTGGTATTGTTGTATATAAAGTTATTTATATAAATGTATATAAAATTATCATGAAAAGAAATTATAATAAATAAAATAATCATTAACAAGTCGGACGACTTGTTATGTACACCTACTTAACTGATATTGATTGGGACAATAAATTTTACACATCGCCCAACTGCACAAATAATAATCAGTATTTGTTATTTGAAAACCCCATACGGGTATTGGGATGATATTTGAAAAACACTGATCCCAATATTTAGTTGTATATCAATCGATGAGTTGACAAGCTATGATGAGTGTTATTTTTTTAATGCTTATACAGCTGTACAATACACTCTGGAAGATGATGTTTGAATGTTGAATGATTATTTATCATTATTGTTGAATACATGCGATGTATGAAATCCATATAACTGAAATTGTATGGTAATTGATTGGGTCAGATTCCGATTCAGAAATAACAAAGATTTCAAAAAAATAATTAGTAAAGATTTTAAAATAATATATAGTAATGATTTAAAAAAAAATACTTAGTAAAGAAATAAATTATGGTTTTGATGTCCGATTTTGGATGGACACAAAAACATGGGAATATATGAAGTCGAGTAGGTAGCTAAACACCATTTCAACCTGAATGGGTTTATCAATCGATTTTATTCATTTTATAATGAATACGAAAAGGAAATGGATTTCAAAATCAGATATTTTGAAAATATTATCATTTTAAAATTAAAATCATATGGAATATCCAATTTTTATTTAAAATTGAAAATGAAGTTAAAATCGATTTAAAATGAATTTATAAACGAATTTATAAAATTCGTTTTAGATAGAAATCGACGATATTATATATATATATAATGGCTTGAATAGAACGCGCCGCGCAGCGGCCGTTCGCGAATTCGACCATTAACTTCAAATGGACGTAATGGGAGATTCGTTCGTTGGATTCTCCTAAAACCAAAACCGTTGGGTTCGTATCGAAAAGATCTTTCCAATGAATATAAGAGATTTAAATTTGAACGGTTGAATTTTAAATTATGTCCAAATCAATTTCAGAAAAGGTCGCTATGAATGCAGTTCGGTGGCCGTTATTGCAAACCGACTATAAGGGCCTTTATAAAATTATTAAAAATATGGAAAAATTCTATAAAATCATAATAAATGATTAGGAAAGATTTAGGTTGAAAAATTCCAAGTTTGAAAAGATAAAAAATATATTTTTATCAAAATGAACTAGTTTTTAACTAATATAAGAATCCAATTATGTTTAGAAATAATAAATTGGATTGAAAAATGGGTTTTAAAATAATCAGAGATTTCCAATTCATAAATTGGAATGGATTTTGAATGGAAATAATCTTTGGAATATTTCGATATTGGATTCCGTAATTATACAGATATTGTGGAAGAATTTGAAAGATATATATATCGTTATTCCCAATACGATATTTGTTGGTTGCAGAATTTGATATTAAATATAAGCCGATATAATTTCTATTCAAAGCCTTGTATTTAATATTAAATTGGATTTTGGTTTTGTCATGAATGTTGTATTTATTAACGCTATTCTTAAACTCAGTTGAGAAAGAATAAATCTTTTAATTAAGATTTAGTGAAGTTTACCAATTAATTTATTTAATTGGAATTGAATTGGATTTTGGGTTTGTCGTGAATGGTGTCTTTAATAACACTATTCTTAAACCCCGATGAGAAAAGAATAAATCTTTTAAATAAGATTTAGAGAAGTTTACCAATTAATTAATATTTAATTAGAAGTGAATTGAGATCATATTTTTGGGTTTATCGTGAACGGTGTTTCAAATTACACTTGTTCTTTAACCCGATTAACATTGAGGAAATGATTTTGAATTTATAAATCTTATTATCAAGATTTGATGGAAATTTGCAAAGTAAAGTTTTCCAATTTAGTATATTAAATTGGAATTGAACGGAATTCGATTTGGTCATAATCTAGATGAGCTTCTGTAAAGGAAGACCGTTATTATATATGGAATTTAAAAGGCTTTGCCGTTATTCCATTTATACTATTGATTGGATATAGAAACTTATATCAATTACATATTTATCTGTTTTCCATGAAGAACGATTGATGGAAGCTGATTTGGGTTTATTGCGAACTATGTTTTAAATGACATTAGTTCTTTAACCTAGTTAAAGATAAGATTAATTTCTTAAATTTGAATAATCATTAAGTAATGATTTTTGAGATTAAAACTGAATTAGAGTTTTAAGGAATCTTTAATTAGATTGGAATGAGAATGAGATAAATAAATTTATCGAATCCATGAAATGATCGAGAATGGAGTACCACCAGTTTTACTCCAGGCGATAGTTAGATCTTTAATTAGATTTGAACGTGAAATGGTAATTAAATTTACCGATAACACCATGGGTGTTAGATATGGAGTACTACCAGTTTTGCTCCATGGAATGAATAGGTTGGGATTGGAAAGATAAAATAAATGATTACTTTGGTAAGGCTCGATAATCCCGACTAGTTTTATAAACCTTAATTTTGGTTTAGAATTGATAAAGGATAAAATGAAAATCTTTTGAAATTGATATCCAAAGAAAGATTAAAGAGAAAATTTAAAAGAATTTATCTTTGATAAATTAATGGGAACCTTTCCCTAATTATGTGAATATTTGAATAAAAGAATAATCTGAATTGAAATAAGGCGTATGATATGTTTTTATAGCACTTGATTATAAAATTCGTGAGTTATTCGGAAAGACCTGGTTTAACCCACTCTGAATAACTGTTACGACGATTAAAAGTCGACGTTGAGGACGGTGGTTGAAGATCAGAGATCTTCACATCATTTGGATGATTACTGATGTCTTGATTGGGATGTACACCCAAGACAAGGTAATAAGTGGTTATCGTCCAGACGTACTTGGAGATCGACCGGATATCTGAGGGCCTCTCTCCTATATTGGACATATGGGACGAGGAATAAGGTGACTACGATTTCGTTCAGATGCAGAATGGACTTGCAAATGGATATTGTGTCTGACATTGTATTCCTTTATATTGCATTCGTTGATCTCTGCTAAATATATATATATATGTTTGGTGGCGGAGAATTTATTCTCTTGCTTAACATCCTTCTCTTAGATGTACAAGCTTAGAGGTTATATATTGGTGGAAATCAGTGGTACGATATGGATTGAGAGTGTGGCATGCTGAGATGCAAATGATCAAGGCTTTTTTTGAAAAGCAGAGTCTTGCGGTTGATGATCAAAGCACAACTTTAAGTTAGCATAGCTTTGTGTAGCGTTAATTTGCGATCTTCACACCCTGGAATGAACCAGAAACGGGATGAGGAACATTTGGAAATGGACATATGTTAGTTTCTAGCTACGAGTAACGTCATGGTATGGAGCCCACACTGTTTACTCATGTGGATGTTGGAAAACTTTATTGATGAAAAGCGAGGTACCTCGATCGTTGGGCCGATTGAAAGTGAGACGACCCGAACTTCCCCGTGAAGGAAAGCACGGATAGAATTGAGGACAAGACAAAATAGAACGCATACAGGAGAACATTTCATTGTTATTACAACAATTCCATCAGATTACAAGAATATACAGAGTATGAATAAATAAATTACATTCGACAAATATCAGAGATTACAATAAATTACATAGCAGCGGAAGAATATACAAAACACAACTAGAAGTGATACACGGATACAGAGCTTTCCGAGCATCGTTCCAGCTGTAAATCAGGACCCTGTGAATATAAATCTGCAAAACCAAAACTACTAGCTGCCCGTGTGGAAAATAGGGGCACCCAGAGTTTAGGTTAAAACAATAAACTCCAGGTCAGTCATGGGACTGGTGTGAGAACTAAAAACAGTTATAATTCTTTATTTTAAAGTTCGGTAAATCAAGGGACCACGCCGTATAACACGGAACGGGTTTCCTCCCAAGGATACCAGTGCATAGAACAAACAACGCAATGCTAAATAAAGAAAAATGAAGCTGTTATAAGACCCAGGTCCCATCACACAATGCAACGCAAGCCGGAGGATAGGGTTTTTACCTTATAACAGCCAAAGCATGCTTGATACGTTTAAAACACATTATTTGATACTATTATAGGTGTATAGTGTCAAAACAATTTCAATCATAAATATCAATCATAGGCGGCATGAATGACCCATACCACTATGTCGCCATACTAGGTTCTACAAATAAAACCGAAGCACACGTATTGGAAATTGGATCCCATCATGAGTCGAGGCAAGGGGCAAGCTCCTCTCCGCGTTCGAGACACTCTAGCAAATGCCTCAGGACCCCACTATGATCCTTGGATCTTCAGGGCCGGTCCTCTCTTACTTTTGAGGATTAGTTATTCCTGAACACACGTTTCCCGGTCCTTACAGACCTATATCCGAGGCGCCTCGCATTCCAACAACCACACAGGTGAAAAATATATAAATGTCAGGGCTGGTAGGTCACTGACACCACCCTAGCTAGAAAGAAACGTCGTGCTCTCCCTGCAGTCACTATCCCGTTTTTGACTCATACCGAGGTGTGAGGCTCGCGAATTCACGTTACACACAAAGCTACGCCACACAGGCCGTGCTTTGATCATCAACCACAAGACTTTGCTTTTCAACAGAAGCCCTGATCAATTGCCACTTACGCGTGCCACACTGGCAATTCACTCCATGCGACTGATGTCCATCGATATACAACCTCTGAGCTCGTACGTCTCAGAGAAGGGCGTTAAGCAAGAGAATAAATTCTCCGCCGCCAAACAGATGTATATTTAATAGAGATCAATCAACACAGAATAAAATCCAATGTCAGACACACAATCCATTTACAAGTTCGTTCTGGGTCTGAACGAAACCGGAGGCACTTTCCTCGCATATCCATCCATCTCCAGGTATGTCTGGACGATCACCAACTGATTCCCTCATCCTGGGTGTACAGCCCAATCAAGATCATCAGTAATCACCCAAACGATGTGAAGACTTCCGGTCTTCAACCACCGTCTTCATCTTCGACATCTCGTCGAATCGGTTATTCAGAATGGGTATAAACCCGGCCTTTCTGAACAACCCACGTATATAATAAACGAATGTTACACAAACACAACAAACGCCTCATTCCAATTCAGAATATTCTTTTATTCACAAAAACATATTCTTAGGGAAATGTTCCCATTAATTTTATCCAAGATAAATTCTTCTAAGTTTATCCTATAATCTTCCTTTGGATATCATTTCAAACCATTTTATGGTTTTCCAAACTAGTCGGGATTAGCGAACCACACCGAAGTAATTATTTATTTTATTTCCCAATCCCAACCTATATATCCCATGGAGCAAAACTGGTGATACTCCATTCCTAACACCACGGTGTTATAGGTAAAATTAATTACCATTTCACGTTCAAATCTAATTAAAGATTTAACTATCGCTTTGGAGCAAAACTGGTGATACTCCATTCTCGATCACTTTTCAAATTTGATAATTTAAATTATCAATTCACATTTTAATCTAATTAAAAATTCATTAAAACTCCACTTAGTTTTAATCTTCTCAAAAATCGATATCTTGCCTTTAACTGGGTTAAAGGACCAATGTCTTCTAAAACACGATTCACGATAAACCCAAATCACATTTGATATTAAATACAAGGCTCTGAATAGAAAATATATCGGCTTATATTCAATATCAAATTCTGAAACCAACATATATCGTATTGGAAATAACGATATAAAATATATCTTTCAAATTCCCATAACAATATATGTATAGTCACGAAATCCAACATCGAAATATCCCGAAGATAATTTCGATTCAACTCCAGTCCAATCCACGTATTGGGAATATTGATTATTTTTAATGATTTTATCAAGGCCCGTACAGTCGATTTCCACCAATGGCCATCGAACTGCACTTACAACGACCTTTTCAAAATTTGATTTGGACATAATTCCAAATCCAACCATTAGATTTCAAATTTCTAATATTCATTGGAAAGCTCTTTTCGATACGAACCCAACGGTTCCGGTTTTAGGAGAATCCGACGGTCGGATCTCCCGCAACGTCAATTCGAAGTCAATGGTCGAAATTCACGAACTGCCGCGGCGCGGCGCGTTCTATTCAGGCCATTATATATATATATATATATATATATATATATATATATATATATATATTATATATATTTCATCGATTTCCTTTTTAAAACGTATTTTATAAATCGTTTTAACTTCGTTTTCAAAACCATTTCAACTCTATATTCAATTTCAAATCAAAATTGGATATTTCATATCATTACTATATAAATGATAATATTTTCAAAATGTTATATTTTGAAATCACTTCTTTTCTATATTCATTATAAAAACGAATATAATCGATATAAATATCGTTCACGTCAAAATAGCGCAACTCTAATTAACACGGCTTTATATATTTCAATAAATCCGTTATTCTATTCAACAAATGAATATTTATTCTATTCAACACATGAATCTATATTTCTTCCAACACACGACTAATCTCAACACATGAGTACTGTCAACACATCACTATTTTTGTTATGTAAAATATTTTATAAAACTATGGTATCTATCGTTTGATTTTCAATTAGACTTCAACCGTAAAGTAGTTCTAATTTTAAATACGATAAAGATGTAAATTTCATTGTATAAAATATTTCACTCAACACATGAACATCGTCAACACATGACTATTTTTATATTCAACACATGAATTTTCTTTTATAATATTCCTTATTTTCCCGATTGGAATGAGGCCCAATCAATCACCATATAACGTTGATTATATGGATTCCATACAACACATGTATATAATAGCATTGATAAACAATCAACCATCAACCAAAGTGCACTACACTGTATAAGCATCAAATATAGATATCTTACGCTTATAACAGCCTGTCAATCAATCGATCGACATATTTAATCAATCAGGATGAGTGAACTTCCAAATTTCATCCCAACACCTGTGTGGGGTTTCAAACAATCAAACACAGATTTTATTTGTGCAGTTGGGCGATGTGTAAAATTTATCGTCCCAATCAATGTCCTTCAAATAGGTGTACATAAACAAACCGTCAGGTTTGTAAATGAATATTTTATTTTATTCACTTTCACGTTAAAAATTATATTTTTAACGATAAAATATTCTATTTCAACACATGAATTTCTATTCATTTCATTTACACAATAAAAATGATATTTTTATTTTTCTAACATATTTTGGGAAATTTCGGCGGCATAACGGCACGATACTAGAAACGGGACAAGGCCTAGCCTTATCCCCGGTCTAGTGAAGGCCCACGCCATTCACACATCAATCAAATCAATTCCAATTCACCAAACAATTCAATTCATCCCAAATCGTCTAACTAATTTATGCAACCAAACAAACAAGTCCATGGTTTGTGGACGATTGTGTCGGGTGCTACTAAGCACCGTCTGCATCCTAGTATATATATATATATAACTAGAAAAGGAGAATTTAGAGTGAGAAGTTCTCACCAATAGCTAATCCAATCATCTCGACTCTTCTTTTTTAGAAATCTTCGTCGTTCTCGTCTTTTGTCACTTTCACCGCCCGTAGTCACTACATATATAAAAATCACATTTTTATATTGTTACCATGTATATAAAAATCACATTTTTATATTGTTGCTATGTATATAAAAATCACATTTTTATATTGTTGCTATGTATATAAAAATCACATTTTTATATTGTTGCTATGTATATAAAAATCACATTTTTATACTACTACTATATAGATAAAAATTCTATTTTTACAACGGTGTTCATATAATAAAGATTATATTTTTATATCGCCACTTATATAAAAATCACATCTTTGCTCCTTTTACATAATAAAGATCAAATCTTTAATACTTCTATAATGTAAAAATCATATTTTTATCATCTCTATAACATAAAAATCATATTTTTATTAACTTCATGTCAAAAATCATAGAAGCTTTAAAGCGGAGAAAACTCACTTTTTTTCTAACGCCCGGATTCACTGTTCGGGTTCCAGAATTTGCAAACGAGCTTCAATCTTCACACCATCTTTTTTCCTAGCACAAGCACGCCATTCTGAACAACTTTTGCCTGGTCTTCTTGCCGAAAATGTGCCATTTCGCCGGAAATCGCGAAAAGACAGCATTTTGACAGTGTTTAAACAGCAGACTTCGGACGCGTTTTCCCGACAACTCCGCAATGCAAAATAGGACTTATCATATACCAAATCGAAGAGAAAATCGTGCTCTTCGACTTTGGTCTTGAGGTACTTTGGCTAAAAGTACACGGTTTGGGAGTTATTCACGAAATGGTGACAGGGACTTTTACGCAAAAACGGGATTTTTGGTGAAAAGGGGGATATTGGCCATGTGGGGCCCACGGCCGGAATTGAGGGGGCTGGAGGGGGGCGCGGGCCTGATGGACGTGGGGGAGGGTGTGGGTGGCGGTGGTGGGGCCCGTGGTGGCCGCGGTGGTGGTGTTTGGTGATTTGGGGCTTAGGGTTTGCAAATGGAGAGAGGAGGAAGAGGAGGAGGAGGGGAGGAGGAAGAGGGGGTGCGGATGGCCGGCGGCGGTCGGTGGAGGTGGTGGAGGGGCGGTGGCAGCGGCAAGGAGGAAGGGCGGTCTCCATTTTTGATTTTTTTTGGAGGAAGAAGGAGGAAGAAAATAATGAAGAGAAAAGGAAGTAAAGTGGCTTATATGCCTGTTTCTCGCGTATCGCCTGAACGCTAGCGATCTCCGATGGCCGCGGATTTCGGGCACGAGATAGTAGACGTGAAGACGAGTCCAACGAAACAAGTTTCGTCGAATTCCGAGTTCGTTTGACCGTCCGTTAAAAATCACAAAAATGCTCAGATAAGCTCTAAAAATGCGATTTTGGCGCACCTTTTCTTCTCGCACGCTCACATGCTAACTCAAAAAAATCATGCCCTCTTGGATTAAACCATTATTAGACGATACGAATCCATAAAAAAAAGTAGAATCGAATTCCGAGGTCGTATCAATAATGTTCCTTTGTAAAATGACTGCTCGCTTTACCCGGAACTGTTTCTGCTCGCACGGCCACATATTAACTCCGTTCGACGCGCCATTTGGGACTCAACAATGATTTGTCATTATGAGTCCATAAAAATTTATCTCGTCGAATTCTGAGCTCGTATGCAAAATTTCACTTTTTAAGGGCTATGTATTGTTAACCGAACAACTCCAGCCCATAGCCACTATTCCGGATATCGGAATATATCGAAGCTTATACTTTTCGAAGTTCTAAACGGCATTTTGAACTCAATGGAAGTGGTTTCGAGTCCAAATTCATCCGTATGCAAAATATGACTTTTTGGGCCATGTATAATTTACATAGCGACTATTCTGAATTTTCAACTGGGCATAACTTTTGATTCCCGCTATGAAATTTCAATTTTTCGGATTCGTTGGAAAGATATTATCAATTAGATCCTAATGTTTTTGGTTTCACTAAAATCCGGATTGTTTTGCACCCGGTACATTCAATTGAAGTTTGAAATCGAATTATCGAACTACCGCGCCATTTTCAATTCTATTTATAATTATATATAATTATTTATATTCTAACGACGACGTATATAATATATACGTCGAATTTTATTCAAAATAAATTTCTCGTCGATATTATTTAAAATAATCCATTTTAAATGTTCAAAATTCGCTAAAATAGCCAAAATAAAAATTTTAAACTGGCTCAGAATTTCGGGTTATTACAATCTCCCCCACTTAAAACTTTTCGTCCCCGAAAAGGAACAAAGTCGAAAGTGGTTTGATTAATCAACTCTACGTTCGATCAGGCTTCCATTCTCCAACTTTTCAGTTTCCGAGAATTTTCAAATTCTTCAAAAATTTGGCTAACACCCGGAATTTTCGAAAAATTTCGCCATAACCTCCTTTGTACGGGGAGCACGGGAAAATCCCGAAATTGCCATATAGGCCTTCTGATCTCAAAAAGAAAAAGAAAAAGCCAAGCGGCTAGCCAATAGGCTCATAAAATCATCATCACCCAAACAAAACAGGAAATTATATAGTAAACATGTACCTATTTGTCGGGCAAACAAATTTTATTCTTCGGCTCTAGCCTCCTTGCTATGACCTGTTCAATGTAAGAACATATATATATGCATGCAAGCAAAAGCGACCAATTTTTCAATACAATTCAATATTTGATGCAATTAGGCATAATGGTTAAAAATTATCAAACAAATAAACAAACAACACAAACATCAATCAATTAGTGAATTAGAGTTTCAAATTCATAATTTTTGATATATATACAAAAATCTCATTTTTGATGCCAATTCACAACAATGTATTCTAGCTATATAGGTTTGGTTCTCACACCAGTCTAATGGAAATATATAGAAATCACACCTTCGAAACACGAACATAAATACTGATGATGTGGCCACATCATCAGAATTATCCCCGGGTGTCTAGAATGCGATTCTATATCTATCCAGTATATTAAAACTTCAAATATACGTTCATGACGCGTATACGCGAAATCTATATATACTCGATTGTCCATATTCAAAATAAATAAATATTCAAATACGTATAAAGAGATTTAAATTTTCAAAACAAAATTGCTTTCATTTGAAAAATATACTCTTTACACTCGTACTAGGATACTACTGATCCTATCTCTAACGAGTAATTCTAATTGGATATTACTAATCCAATATCTGATGAATTCTTTCGTATGGTTCTAATGTGCCTTGTTCTCGAGCTCTGTAAACCAAAGCTCTGATACCAAACTGAGACGACCTGAACTTCCCCATGAAGGAAAGCACGGATAGAATTGAGGACAAGACAAAATAGAACGCATACAGGAGAACATTTCATTGTTATTACAACAATTCCATCAGATTACAAGAATATACAGAGTATGAATAAATAAATTACATTCGACAAATATCAGAGATTACAATAAATTACATAGCAGCGGAAGAATATACAAAACACAACTAGAAGTGATACACGGATACAGAGCTTTCCGAGCATCGTTCCAGCTGTAAATCAGGACCCTGTGAATATAAATCTGCAAAACCAAAACTACTAGCTGCCCGTGTGGAAAATAGGGGCACCCAGAGTTTAGGTTAAAACAATAAACTCCAGGTCAGTCATGGGACTGGTGTGAGAACTAAAAACAGTTATAATTCTTTATTTTAAAGTTCGGTAAATCAAGGGACCACGCTGTATAACACGGAACGGGTTTCCTCCCAAGGATACCAGTGCATAGAACAAACAACGCAATGCTAAATAAAGAAAAATGAAGCTGTTATAAGACCCAGGTCCCATCACACAATGCAACGCAAGCCGGAGGATAGGGTTTTTACCTTATAACAGCCAAAGCATGCTTGATACGTTTAAAACACATTATTTGATACTATTATAGGTGTATAGTGTCAAAACAATTTCAATCATAAATATCAATCATAGGCGGCATGAATGACCCATACCACTATGTCGCCATACTAGGTTCTACAAATAAAACCGAAGCACACGTATTGGAAATTGGATCCCATCATGAGTCGAGGCAAGGGGCAAGCTCCTCTCCGCGTTCGAGACACTCTAGCAAATGCCTCAGGACCCCACTATGATCCTTGGATCTTCAGGGCCGGTCCTCTCTTACTTTTGAGGATTAGTTATTCCTGAACACACGTTTCCCGGTCCTTACAGACCTATATCCGAGGCGCCTCGCATTCCAACAACCACACAGGTGAAAAGTATATAAATGTCAGGGCTGGTAGGTCACTGACACCACCCTAGCTAGAAAGAAACGTCGTGCTCTCCCTGCAGTCACTATCCCGTTTTTGACTCATACCAAGGTGTGAGGCTCGCGAATTCACGTTACACACAAAGCTACGCCACACAGGCCGTGCTTTGATCATCAACCACAAGACTTTGCTTTTCAACAGAAGCCCTGATCAATTGCCACTTACGCGTGCCACACTGGCAATTCACTCCATGCGACTGATGTCCATCGATATACAACCTCTGAGCTCGTACGTCTCAGAGAAGGGCGTTAAGCAAGAGAATAAATTCTCCGCCGCCAAACAGATGTTTATTTAATAGAGATCAATCAACACAGAATAAAATCCAATGTCAGACACACAATCCATTTACAAGTTCGTTCTGGGTCTGAACGAAACCGGAGGCACTTTCCTCGCATATCCATCCATCTCCAGGTACGTCTGGACGATCACCAACTGATTCCCTCATCCTGGGTGTACAGCCCAATCAAGATCATCAGTAATCACCCAAACGATGTGAAGACTTCCGGTCTTCAACCACCGTCTTCATCTTCGACATCTCGTTGAATCGGTTATTCAGAATGGGTATAAACCCGACCTTTCTGAACAACCCACGTATATAATAAACGAATGTTACACAAACACAACAAACGCCTCATTCCAATTCAGAATATTCTTTTATTCACAAAAACATATTCTTAGGGAAATGTTCCCATTAATTTTATCCAAGATAAATTCTTCTAAGTTTATCCTATAATCTTCCTTTGGATATCATTTCAAACCATTTTATGGTTTTCCAAACTAGTCGGGATTAGCGAACCACACCGAAGTAATTATTTATTTTATTTCCCAATCCCAACCTATATATCCCATGGAGCAAAACTGGTGATACTCCATTCCTAACACCACGGTGTTATCGGTAAAATTAATTACCATTTCACGTTCAAATCTAATTAAAGATTTAACTATCGCTTTGGAGCAAAACTGGTGATACTCCATTCTCGATCACTTTTCAAATTTGATAATTTAAATTATCAATTCACATTTTAATCTAATTAAAGATTCATTAAAACTCCACTTAGTTTTAATCTTCTCAAAAATCGATATCTTGCCCTTAACTGGGTTAAAGGACCAATGTTTTCTAAAACACGATTCACGATAAACCCAAATCACATTTGATATTAAATACAAGGCTCTGAATAGAAAATATATCGGCTTATATTCAATATCAAATTCTGAAACCAACATATATCGTATTGGAAATAACGATATAAAATATATCTTTCAAATTCCCATAACAATATATGTATAGTCACGAAATCCAACATCGAAATATCCCGAAGATAATTTCGATTCAACTCCAGTCCAATCCACGTATTGGGAATATTGATTATTTTTAATAATTTTATCAAGGCCCGTACAGTCGATTTCCACCAATGGCCATCGAACTGCACTTACAACGACCTTTTCAAAATTTGATTTGGACATAATTCCAAATCCAACCGTTAGATTTCAAATTTCTAATATTCATTGGAAAGCTCTTTTCGATACGAACCCAACGGTTCCGGTTTTAGGAGAATCCGACGGTCGGATCTCCCGCAACGTCAATTCGAAGTCAATGGTCGAAATTCACGAACTGCCGCGGCGCGGCGCGTTCTATTCAGGCCATTATATATAATATATATATATATATATATTATATATTTCGTCGATTTCCTTTTTAAAACGTATTTTATAAATCGTTTTAACTTCGTTTTCAAAACCATTTCAACTCTATATTCAATTTCAAATCAAAATTGGATATTTCATATCATTACTATATAAATGATAATATTTTCAAAATGTTATATTTTGAAATCACTTCTTTTCTATATTCATTATAAAAACGAATATAATCGATATAAATATCGTTCACGTCAAAATAGCGCAACTCTAATTAACACGGCTTTATATATTTCAATAAATCCGTTATTCTATTCAACAAATGAATATTTATTCTATTCAACACATGAATCTATATTTCTTCCAACACACGACTAATCTCAACACATGAGTACTGTCAACACATCACTATTTTTGTTATGTAAAATATTTTATAAAACTATGGTATCTATCGTTTGATTTTCAATTAGACTTCAACCGTAAAGTAGTTCTAATTTTAAATACGATAAAGATGTAAATTTCATTGCATAAAATATTTCACTCAACACATGAACATCGTCAACACATGACTATTTTTATATTCAACACATGAATTTTCTTTTATAATATTCCTTATTTTCCCGATTGGAATGAGGCCCAATCAATCACCATATAACGTTGATTATATGGATTCCATACAACACATGTATATAATAGCATTGATAAACAATCAACCATCAACCAAAGTGCACTACACTGTATAAGCATCAAATATAGATATCTTACGCTTATAACAGCCTGTCAATCAATCGATCGACATATTTAATCAATCAGGATGAGTGAACTTCCAAATTTCATCCCAACACCTGTGTGGGGTTTCAAACAATCAAACACAGATTTTATTTGTGCAGTTGGGCGATGTGTAAAATTTATCGTCCCAATCAATGTCCTTCAAATAGGTGTACATAAACAAACCGTCAGGTTTGTAAATGAATATTTTATTTTATTCACTTTCACGTTAAAAATTATATTTTTAACGATAAAATATTCTATTTCAACACATGAATTTCTATTCATTTCATTTACACAATAAAAATGATATTTTTATTTTTCTAACATATTTTGGGAAATTTCGGCGGCATAACGGCACAATACTAGAAATGGGACAAGGCCTAGCCTTATCCCCGGTCTAGTGAAGGCCCACGCCATTCACACATCAATCAAATCAATTCCAATTCACCAAACAATTCAATTCAGCCCAAATCGTCTAACTAATTTATGCAACCAAACAAACAAGTCCATGGTTTGTGGACGATTGTGTCGGGTGCTACTAAGCACCGTCTGCATCCTAGTATATATATATATATATATATATATATATATATATATATATATATAACTAGAAAAGGAGAATTTAGAGTGAGAAGTTCTCACCAATAGCTAATCCAATCATCTCGACTCTTCTTTTGTAGAAATCTTCGTCGTTCTCGCCTTTTGTCACTTTCACCGCCCGTAGTCACTACATATATAAAAATCACATTTTTATATTGTTACCATGTATATAAAAATCACATTTTTATATTGTTGCTATGTATATAAAAATCACATTTTTATATTGTTGCTATGTATATAAAAATCACATTTTTATACTACTACTATATAGATAAAAATTCTATTTTTACAACGGTGTTCATATAATAAAGATTATATTTTTATATCGCCACTTATATAAAAATCACATCTTTGCTCCTTTTACATAATAAAGATCAAATCTTTAATACTTCTATAATGTAAAAATCATATTTTTATCATCTCTATAACATAAAAATCATATTTTTATTAACTTCATATGTCAAAAATCATAGAAGTTTTAAAGCGGAGAAAACTCACTTTTTTTCTAACGCCCGGATTCACTGTTCGGGTTCCAGAATTTGCAAACGAGCTTCAATCTTCACACCGTCTTTTTTTCTAGCACAAGCACGCCACTCTGAACAACTTTTGCCTAGTGGTCTTCTTGCCGAAAATGTGCCATTTCGCCGGAAATCGCGAAAAGACAGCATTTTGACAGTGTTTAAACAGCAGACTTCGGACGCGTTTTCCCGACAACTCCGCAATGCAAAATAGGACTTATCATATACCAAATCGAAGAGAAAATCGTGCTCTTCGACTTTGGTCTTGAGATACTTTGGCTAAAAGTACACGGTTTGGGAGTTATTCACGAAATGGTGACAGGGACTTTTATGCAAAAACGAGATTTTTGGTGAAAAGGGGGATATTGGCCATGTGGGGCCCACGGCCGGAATTGAGGGGGCTGGAGGGGGGCGCGGGCCTGATGGACGTGGGGGAGGGTGTGGGTGGCGGTGGTGGGGCCCGTGGTGGCCGCGGTGGGGGTGTTTGGTGATTTGGGGCTTAGGGTTTGCAAATGGAGAGAGGAGGAGGAAGAGGAGGAGGAGGGGAGGAGGAAGAGGGGGTGCGGATGGCCGGCGGCGGTCGGTGGAGGTGGTGGAGGGGCGGTGGCAGCGGCAAGGAGGAAGGGTGGTCTCCATTTTTGATTTTTTTTTGGAGGAAGAAAATAATGAAGAGAAAAGGAAGTAAAGTGGCTTATATGCCTGTTTCTCGCGTATCGCCTGAACGCTAGCGATCTCCGATGGCCGCGGATTTCGAGCACGAGATAGTAGACGTGAAGACGAGTCCAACGAAACAAGTTTCGTCGAATTCCGAGTTCGTTTGACCGTCCGTTAAAAATCACAAAAATGCTCAGATAAGCTCTAAAAATGCGATTTTGGCGCACCTTTTCTTCTCGCACGCTCACATGCTAACTCAAAAAAATCATGCCCTCTTGGATTTAACCATTATTAGACGATACGAATCCATAAAAAAAAGTAGAATCGAATTCCGAGGTCGTATCAATAATGTTCCTTTGTAAAATGACTGCTCGCTTTACCCGGAACTGTTTCAGCTCGCACGGCCACATATTAACTCCGTTCGACGCGCCATTTGGGACTCAACAATGATTTGTCATTATGAGTCCATAAAAATTTATCTCGTCGAATTCTGAGCTCGTATGCAAAATTTCACTTTTTAAGGGCTATGTATTGTTAACCGAACAACTCCAGCCCATAGCCACTATTCCGGATATCGGAATATATCGAAGCTTATACTTTTCGAAGTTCTAAACGGCATTTTGAACTCAATGGAAGTGGTTTCGAGTCCAAATTCATCCGTATGCAAAATATGACTTTTTGGGTCATGTATAATTTACATAGCGACTATTCTGAATTTTCAACTGGGCATAACTTTTGATTCCCGCTATGAAATTTCAATTTTTCGGATTCGTTGGAAAGATATTATCAATTAGATCCTAATGTTTTTGGTTTCACTAAAATCCGGATTGTTTTGCACCCGGTACATTCAATTGAAGTTTGAAATCGAATTATCGAACTACCGCGCCATTTTCAATTCTATTTATAATTATATATAATTATTTATATTCTAACGACGACGTATATAATATATACGTCGAATTTTATTCAAAATAAATTTCTCGTCGATATTATTTAAAATAATCCATTTTAAATGTTCAAAATTCGCTAAAATAGCCAAAATAAAAATTTTAAACTGGCTCAGAATTTCGGGTTATTACAGAAAGGCTCTATGATAGTGAGTCCCTAGTGGCTCTTGAGTAGTCGACAAACTGACCCATTTTGGAGGTTCGATAGAATCGGCTAACATATAGTTTATGGTATAACTAATCATCGATGGATGACCAGCAATGTAGCTAACCTAGGGCTCACTAGCGTCCGGGTCCTGAGGCATTGCTAGTGTGTCTCGAATCGATAAGGAGGATTGGTTACCTTGGTTCACAGATGGAAACCCAATTTTCAATACGTGATTTTTCAGTTTTAGTTGTAAACCTATATGGCGACGTAATATAATGGTACCTACGCTGCCTATGATTGATACATTTATTTTTGAAGTTGATTTCTTTACTTATGGTAATAATAAAAGAGGAAATTTCGCGTATCAAGCATACTTGGCTATTATAAGGGAAAACTCTATCCTCGACTGTGTTCATTGTGTGATGGGACCTGAGTCTTGTAATAGCTTCATTTTTCTGTTTAGCATTGCGTTGTTTTTTTTATGCACTGGTATTAATAGGGGATAAACCTGTTCCGTGTTATACGGCGTGGTCCCGTGATTTACCTAACTTTAAAATAAAAGCTAATAACTGTTTTAGTTCTCATACCAGTCCCATGACTGACTCGGAGTTTATTGTTTTAACATAAACTCTGTGTTCCCATATTTCCACAGGGGCAGCTAGTAGTTTTGGTTTTCGCAGATACTTCTTTTCATAGGATCCTGGATTACAGCTGGAGCTATATTCGGAAAACTTTGTATCCGTATATCTCTTTCCGTTGTGGTTGTAGATGATTTCCGCTGTACATTATATTTATGTATATATTTTCCGCTGCTATGTATTTTAAATCTATGATATTTTTCCATGTAATACTTATTCATATTATGGTATATTCTTGTACTCTGATGTAAATTGTTGTAATAGCAATGAAATGTTCTTATATTTATGTTCTGATGCATCGTGTTCTCAAAGCAATCTAGGCTTTCCCGTAAGGGGGATTTCGGGTCGTTTCACCTAGTGACCGACCCCTCTCTTGAGACCGGCCCCTTTAAGCCTTTAGCCAACCCGTGCATTCATTTATCACAACCAACCGACCAGGACCCTGGCACTCAACTGACCTGGTCCCTGCTCGACTGCTCTACTCATCTGACATGGAGCATCTTTTTCCCTATACCGACCGACCCTGGGTGCATGACCCAAGCTTACTCAACCCTTAGACTTGCTCGACCCGAACCTTACAATGTCCATATCAATACTTGGTCGAGCCAAGTTTTTTTTAAAATTTTTGCGATCGGCCCTCCTCGCTCATTCGACCTACTTACTGACTTGTTTCCCAAGAAATCCGCACCTTTGGTGCAATCAACCCTTCACGTGCGACCCAAAACCTGCACCACTCCTATGCAACTCCAATTTCGATCAAAACTTCGCCAGTCAATACAATCGACGAAACTAACTCAAACAATTCACCAAATACAACCATAAACATGTCTAAAGGTTGCTAACAACATGAATATGACGATTATCCCTTAAAATGATGTAAATTTCACCATAACCATTAAAAATGGACATATGATCAAAACGATGGATCTAATACACATAAGCATATGAAATGACGTAGAATTACCGGTTTAAAACTTGCTAAATTGGACCATAAGGTGATTCATATGAAAATGAATTTATAATGGTATAGATCTATGGTAAAACACTTAAACTTAAAGGAAAACATGATCAAACATTCATATACTTCATTGAATCCATGTGAGAGATGTAAATCACTCACCGATTCCCAAAAATATGCTAAAATCAATGTAATAAAATACCTGACAGCAAACACTTCACACCAAACCTCTTGATTCGATGAATTACTGCTTCAGCTGATGTAGATCTAGCCTCCAATGGTGTAGATCTATGATTTCCCTCCTTAGATTTTGATTTTTAATGGTGGAAAGGTATTAGAGGAAGGAGGAGCACAAGGCCATCAAATGAGATAATAGGAGAAGTAACATATTCTCCATACCCCTCACCCCATATTTATAGTTTCCACCAACCCACTAATGGGCCTTTCCAAATCACCCCATTGTGGCTCTCCAAACCTAAACAGGCAACTGAAAAACCTTAAAAAAAACGATTCCTCCCAAACCGTTGAGCCAAATCTTTAATGTAACCATTATACGGAAAGACAATTATCAATTCCTTTCCAATGACACAGGTCTCACCACCTGATTCGACCTGAGTCAAAAATTATTCCCCGTACAAGACTGACAAGGGAAAATGGTCACAAACAAAATCGGTAAAAATTATGGACATGTCTCACATCCCCATAAGCAACATATCAAAACATGAGAATTATCCAACCCTTGGGGAATAAAATAAAAATATTTTACAGTCTTTCGATACGTAAAATGCGGGTTGTTACAGTGAATCTTGAACTCAAATGAAGAGAGCTTTCTCTGATGAGTTCAGATATCCAAATGATGAAGATTAAATTGATGGATATCTATACACAAAACCCACGATGATATTCAGATGGCTGGTCGTTTGATGCTGTTAAGCAAGAAGATCTCTGATACCATATTAAGGTTTGAATAGGAATTATAAAATGTATACAGATGAATTGTAATATTGTGAAGAGGAAATTATGTTATTGAATGTCTCTGTAGTGTACGCATGCATCGTTTATATAGATGCAAAGAGTAATAGCTAGTGGTCTTCGGTGAGCTCATATGTACAATGGCCCATAGCCTTATTTAATTACATACGTATAAAAGCGAAAACGAGACCCTTTTTGTATATAAAACATCTGTAGCATCCGACTTTATTCTCTAACAATTTATAGTTGTAGAAGAGTAAGAATCAACCATGAATCACGAAGAAAAAATAGATTCTAAAAGTTGACTGGTTGGAAAGCGATTAGATCTGATCAGATTCTTGGAAAATACGGGGATCGGTACCGATCCCATCAAGGGATCAATACATATCCTTTGGATCTGATCCCGTTCTACTGTAAGTGCCAACTTTTAAATTGCATTGCCAAATCATTTGTTTTTGCATTGATTTGCGTGTTAATCACCTATTTTAGCTCGGTCCACTGCTCCAATCCAAAATGTGTCTAGGCATTTTTCCGATCCCTCTAATCCTTTGCCAAATCTAAGCTTCAAGTGGGGATCCATCAATTCCATATCTTGATCACGCCGATTCCATGGTAATCCATGCGCCGATCCACTATTTGATCGTAGGGCCAATCCCATGATCATGCCATGTTTGGTCTAGTCCCTCTAGGGATCTGGTAAATGTCAATGGTTGGAACCATGGATTGATCCATGCAAACCTTATGGACCGCCCATGCCTAGAGGTTATCCGCTTATGTTAATTGTTACTTTATGTGTGATCAATCTGATCCCTTACTTGACTGGTCATACGCAAGTTGTGTGAATTCATGAGCTACTCAGGGGATTTTCATGTGATCGTATGATGCCCAAAGGTGATCGATCTGGGTTGTGTATTTTTTGATTTTCAAGCAAATGTCGAGTCTGATGTGTTAGTTTGAATTTCTCAAGTCTATGCTCGAGCTATGAGCGATCTAGTGATGAGAATCTCAAAGCATGACGGCTTTGTCAAAAGGCGTACCAACACTTGTGACCTAAAACATGTCTTTCTATGGAAGACATGTTTTGTAAAACTTGGATTCGAGATTATTTTGAAATTAATTGAAAATATAAAATTGTATATTATGATTTGAAACTTTGTGGAACTATTTTGAAATAGTAAATGTATATTTTAAATATAGTGAAACTTAAGAGAACTTGTTAAAATTATTTTATAAAAATTTAGGTAAAAATAAAATATTTGTATTTAAAACCATATGCAATCAAATATATTAAATTTAAAATATAAGTATAAAAACAATAATACTATTATATTATAATAATTAAATTAAAAACCAAAATCTAATATATAATCGAAAACAAAATCTAAAGTATAATATCAAAGTATATATAATTGTAAAAATCAAAGTATAATTAAAATATATAAAAACAAAATTATAGGTTTATAAGAAGTCAGATTATGATTGATAATCAAAATATAAGTATAAAATTAATAGTAAGTATTTTGAAATCAAAGTACAAGTAAAAGAATAAACATAAAAATATAGTACAAAAAAATTTCAAAGTAAATAATTTAAAAACTTGAAATTTCTATTTGATACTTCGATGAAAGATCATTTTGAAAACAAGGACATTCGAAAACATTTTGAAAACAGATTTGAAATACATTTTTGAAATACATTTTTGAAATCATTTTAAATAGAATTTTAAACTGGGAGTATTTGGAGAAAATTACTTTAAAAAAATGGAAGGAGATCAGATAAGGGAAATATGTTTTTTAAAATAAAATCTAACACTCTGTAATGTCTTGAAATCTTTACTCTTCATAACTCATGTGTAACAACCTTGGTTTTGTGTTTATCTACGAAAACAAATTATTGCAGCATTTATAATTTGTTAATTAAGAAAACTGAATATAAACTTGGAAAGGATATACAATCATTAAGTTGAATAATTAAAGAGATTTTCGTTACTTTGATAAGTAAGATAGAAAATATTGAATTTGAGGTTGAAAATAATTAAATTCAACTTTTGTATATTGAATAAATCTAAATATAAAAGAAACAAAGCTTTGAAACTTTATAATGGGAATTTATGATAAAAACAAGTACGGAAGGTTTTCACTATTAAAAATGTAATAATGTGGTAAATTATTGTAAATGGTATGTCCTTACATTAATAAATAATATTTAAATTGTTTAAAGTGATTAAAACATGTTAAAAACAACTTTATAAAGAAACAATGTGAGAAATGTAAGCATTTGATGTCAAAAATGGCTTAACAAAGTTTAATCTAGTGTTAATGATAGCATGATGGCTTATTTAAGTAGAAATTAAACATACTTGGGTTATTGGGTAATAATTAGGTTCACAACCTAAATCCAACTTTTCGTTTTGAAATTAGCAAAGACAAATATAATAAAAAGATATGTATTTTTTCCCTAAGCTACTTCTTCCTCTTGTAAGCAAAAACTACAGAACCCGAGACTCCTCCTCTCTTATTACTAAAACGATGCTCCAATTCAAGTTAAAACAAGAAAAGTTTGCAAATCTTATCTTTAACAGTAATCTATATCAAAGTAGTGATTATTTCATCCATCTCTCAGATTTCAGGAAATTGATTCATCGTAAGTTTCATACTTTTTCTACATGTTTGTATTTTTACAGCTATACGTGTTTGAGAAGTTTTTCTTGCCAAAAGCTTCTTCTTTGCAATCGAATTCAATTAAAATTCTCTGCTAATAATTCTAAGGTGAGTTAATTCCCACTCTTCTAGCTCAAACATTGTTTGCATGTCGATAAAAATTTGTTTTATGTAAGATTTCGCTCTCCTAGAAAGGAAAATGTGGAGTTTGATGTTTACAGTAATACCATGTTATGTGTTGGTCTTTGTAATCTTATCTCTTCATTGTTTCATGCTGATTCGTGTATGATCTTTTCTGATGCTACCCTGTGTGTTACTCCTGTCGCATGCCATACTTCATGCCCAAACTCGTTTTGTAACTCAACCAAACTTTGTTGTAAAGTCCAATACGGAGCAGAAAATGCTCTTAGAAGATTCACGACTATATAGGTCAACACTGCTCTATATGGATTGACCTATAGGTCGGCCCATATCTCCTAACGATCGGTATAAGGCTTAGAAAATGTCGACCTGTATATTGCTAAAATGAGTGTATGTATTTTCCTTACAACTTAAATTTTATGATGCGAAATATAAGTCAAAATATCTATGTTCCTTGTAGAAGAGGATAATTGTTTGCGTCAAAAATGGCACAAACACCAAGTGTACTTGGGGTACTTCTCAAAAATCTTGGTAATATAAAATGTGGAGCCAATCAACAAGATAAAGCAAGTAAAGAGACACAATATTTTTATAGTGGTTCAATCAAGTGTGATCTACGTCCACTTTGAATTGTGATTCCATTATTGCACATAGAGTTACAGGGAAAACACATCCTCTCATTACATTCATCAATACACTTCCCTAGAATTTGACTAAGGAAGAATGGTGAAGGACTTCAATCGTGGTGGATAATGGTGGATTGAATGGAGATTTCCATGTAAACGTTGATAGATTAGGAGTTAGATCTTCACTTTATGGTGATTGGATATGATGAAATCTCTAACTAGATGTAGAGAATGGAGTTTAGCAGCCCTTCGGGATCATCGGATTTGTCCCCCCTTAAAGTGGGGTTGGACCTCTATTTATAGGTGTGGAGAAATAAGGTGATATCATATTCAGTGTCACCGGTCGGTCGACCCTTATTTACGAAATTGCCACCGGCCAGCTTGGCAACAGTTGTCCAGAAACCAACCAATAGACAGCTATCAGAAGGACCGATCGGTCTGGATTGGGTCCAGCTGGTCGGTACGACTCCTCTTTTGCTTCACACGAGTGACTTGGCAAGGATTCCATAACATGGTCGGCCGGTTGCTCATCCTTAGGCCGGTCGGTGTTGTATCACTTGGGCAAACATGATATCTCTAAATGGGTCGGTCAGGACTCGCAGATCTCGACTGCCCGGTAAGGGAGTTTTCCTTTCTTCGTGTACAGGACTGCCCTACTCTGAAGTTGTGACTATCTGACCAGTGTGTTTGGGTTTGGACCGACCGGTGTCGCTGTCATCATACCGATCGGCGTTGCTTTCTTGGATCAAGCCATGCTGTATTTTCCTGGTTGTTCGGTCCATTCTTCTGACTATACCGATCGGGTTCGCTCCCCAATATTTGGTGGATAACATTTACCCCTCGACGTCCTCAATCTTTATTCTTGTAAAATTGAGGACCTCGACACAAAAACCTTTATTATGAATCGGTATATCCCGATCGCCGCACCTATGAATGGGCAGAACAAGCTGAAACAAAGGAACCCGATAGGCCGATCGGTCTATTAACCTGAGCACGAGCGAGATAGGTGTCGGTTGGTTTTCTAGCCAATCGGTGTATGCCCCTTGGGATTCATGGACTTGATTTGAGATTTGACCGATGTGACTTTTTATCTCTCTTGACCGCTGGGCTTCCCAATGCTCCTCTATTTATATCCCTTTGAATGATCATTTCCTCATCGTTCCACATTTTTCTTTTAAGGAAAATTAATGGTAGCTAAATCTTGACCTGACAGAAAATCAAAAGTGGGGCTTTCTTTCTCCCTCAAGCTTCTCACTAATCCTTCACCTTCTCTCGAGCTTCGAATTGACTTCTCCACCACCAGGTTCTTCTTTAACTCTGCTTTATTTTGCTTCGGTTTAAGTTAAAATGTTATTGTATTCATGCTCCCTACTTGAAAACAATGTCGTTTGATCCTGGTGTGAGTTGATTTGGCATAAAAGTGATGGTTTGACGAATATGAACTTTTGGTTTAACCGATTTAGCTCTAAGTAGTTTTGAAATTGAGTTAAGCACGGTTGTTGCAACCTTAAGAAACTTGTTGCGAAATTTGGTTTTCATAACTCTAGCCTCGTTCGATGTCGCCATGGTGTTCGACGAAATGACTAGGCTGAAACGTGTTAGACATGCTGTGCAAATTCCAAATTTCATGTTGCATGACTTTGCATTAGAGAATTGCGGTCTTTAAATTTTGTCACGCATATTTTGCTCCGATACCACCTCTATTATAGTTGCATGTTACATTGAGTTCGGTTTCTGGATGCTACTTAACTACACTGATCTTCACAATGCCACATTTGAATCTAATATCCTCGTATAACCTTGTGTACCATTTCATGTTGATCGTGAAAAAATCCTTCAGAAAAATCATCGACCGGACTTCTTTATGGGAAGATGATCACATTTGCTGGTCGGCCACGGATACCGGTCGGTCCTAGTTAAATTCCTGAAGGAGTGGGGGCACCGGTCGGTGTGTGTTGATCACCGTCCGATTTGCTCAATCCTTCTGGGAAGTTAATGGTACCGACCGGTTTGTTCCTAGGTGCTAGTCAGTCGTGTGATTTCTGGGCACGCGATTGGTACTGACCAGCCGGTTATTTCTGTTTCTTTGGGCGATTTCTCGAAGGCACCAGTCGGTCTGGATTGAAATCGATACCGATCGGTTGATTCTGGAGGTCACCCAACTGCTTTCTCATCCTTGCTCACTTTAATGTTTAGAAAAGTGTTTGAGTACTTCCTTTTTCTGTGCACGATGGATCCAACTTCCAACGAATACAGGATAAAAAAGTTCTTTGATCTGGATGAAGACACAATTGGCCGACCCTCAGTGAATTCCCCCATACTTGCTGGCCCTACTTACCTAGAGATACAATCAATCGTGAACAGGCCTCGTTATGCACTAAGGGCTTGTAATGCCAAGCTTGCTAAGCGACTTCCCAGTTGGAACTTACAAGGGGTTTCTTCCGACTTAGAGGTGCCGCTCACCGGTTGTCGAATTACATCCAGTGACATCGTGGTTGCCAAATCCAGATTGCTTGGACATATGGAAGAGACTTTACATCAATTCGAGAAACAAATGGATCTACTCAAAGATCGAACTGCGAAAAAGCTTCAAGACTGGTATTCTCTGGCCGGAGACCTTCAAAAACTTCATCAGGAGAGCCTCGGCCGTATTGCAATTTTAGAAGCTGACAAGGTGAAACTGATATACGCTCTGAGAAACCGAGACTCTCTTTTTGCTGCTTTTCCAAAGGGAGACATTGAGTTGGCGGGTCCAGCTAGCAAGAGGCCTGTTCCTGATGCTTCCACATTAGGGTCTGTTCCAATGAAGAAGAAGGTCGGATGGCCCAGGAAGTACCCGAATGCATAGCTCTTTCCTCCTTATGCTTGGTAACTTTTGGCTTGATGAATTTTATCTCTAGACCGGTTGTATTAGGCGAGTTCCGGTCCTCGCCTTTAACTGCTATGTTAGCTTGTGCTAGTGTTATGTGACTGCGGTGATTGTGTTTGCTAGTTTTATTTTATGGCGATGGGATATTAGCCATGAAAGTTAATGCTTAATTATCTAGGTCACTTAGTTCATAGCTTTCTTTCTTCTTTATGCCTTTATTTGTTGTGGCTTGTATTCTTTGTGTCTAATACCGGGCAGTCCATGTTTAAGATGACTCGGACGACCAGTTTATGATCGACCGGTTACCGATGGCGTTGATCGACCGGTTGTTTTCCACTTGAAGCTGGCCGGTGGTGCGGGTTGCTAATGGTGCATTGATCCCATTTTTGTATGATGGCTTTTTGGCTTTGAATGTCGGATCATGTCACTATATGTGCGGTGACGACGCGTGGTTGCCCCTGGTTCCGACCCGGGTCATCACAACCTGTCTTATAATAATTGAAGCATTGCATAACACTAGGTTAGTTAATTCGATATTGATTGTCCATATTACCAACAAGTCAATCATCTAAGTATGATAAATTTCAAACATGAATCAGTGTTTTTGCAAACTTGTTTCATTCGATGGTCTTTAGAACCTAACGAAGCTTGTTTTCTAAAATACACCATCTTAGTTTGGAGTGGTATCGATACTTGACGATTAGATGGTTGATATAACCTGACAAGTTCAATATTGTACGCTATTTTATGCTTATGAAACATGTATCTGTGATTTGTTTTTCATGTTTGCAACACAGAATTTCTGCACTTTTTATGAAGATAAGTTCCTTCTTAGTGCCCCTGTTTGGAAGCCAACATTTATGAACCCTTTATTCATTGTGACTGAACAGTTCAGCCACTTGTAGAATTTGTAGGGTGCCTCTGAAAAAGGCCTTTGGGTCCGTCACTAACTGAATTTGGAAGATCCGGCATATGATCGGACACCCCCGAAGAGGTTTTTTGGTAATTCGTCAGTAACTGGGTTTGGAAGACTCAGAATTGATAGTTGGATTTGGAAGACCTAACATTTGAACGGATGCCTCCGAAGAGGTCTTTTATACTCAGTGTTCGTGTCGTTGTCCAACCATATATTAATGGCGTTGACGAGTAACCGAGTGCCCCCTAGGGAGGTGTTTGGTTTTTAAAACCCGGTGTTAGTGTCGCTATCCGACCATGTATCAATGGCGTCGGCGAGTAACCAAGTACCCCCTAGGGAGGTTATTGGTTTATCGACTATATAAAATTTCTTTTGGAACTGTCACTAGCTTACTTACTGGTTTTTATTGCCACCTGTTGAAGCTAGTGTTTGGAACCATTTAATAGGAATATTCCTCGTACCCTGTTTTGCACAATTATGCTTTCACATATTTTGAATCCATCGTGAATGATGCTTTTAACGTTAAATGGTGGATATTTGAGCTTTCCAGCCAAGATATGCTATAATAATCATCAGAATTAGCTACGTTATGATAGGGTCACCACTTTTTAAGACCTGCGATAGAGGTCAATCTCAGCAAGAAGTACGTAAATTTAAGATTTATACGGGTAACGTAATATCTTCTCATTTATATTTACAAAACTTGTAATAACGTCACATGGTGTGTACGATGCATTTTTTACAAGTAATATAAAAAGAAAATTAAAAGAAGTAGCGGTGGAGATGAATAGCATTCCATGCTCTCGGGAGTTGGATTCCTTCCGTTGTCTTTAGCTCAAATGTTCCATCTGAGAACTTTTGACTTATTACATATGGTCCCTCCCAATGGGTCCTAGTACTCCGGTTCCTATCATGATTTTCTTAAGAACGAGATCCCCAACTTGGAAGGTCCTTCACCTAACTTGGGCATTAAAACGGCGGGCTATTCTTCTCTGATGCGCCATAGCTCTGAGTTCTGATTCTTTCCTTCTTTCCTCGAGTAAGTCAAGCGCCTTGAGTGGAAGTTCTTCATTTTTTGCTTGGTCGAAGTAGATTCTTCTATGAGTTGGGATTTCTAATTCGACTGGGATCATCGCTTCAGATCCGAATGCCGATGAAAACGGAGTGTGGCCTGTTGCAGTTTTATGGGTAGTACGGTATGCCCACAATGCTAGCGGAAGTTCATCAACCCATCCCCTCTTGGCTTTCTCAAGTCATTTCTTGATGGTTGACTTCAGGATCTTGTTGATTGCTTCATCTTGTCCATTAGCTTGCGGATGGGCAAAACTTTTCTTGATTTTGAATTTGGCGCAAAAATCCAAGAACTCACCACTTTCAAATTGAGTGTCGTTGTCAGTGATTATCTTTTGTGGTATGCCGAACCTACAGATGATGTTTTTCAAGAGAAAGTTGATCACATTCTTAGAAGTAATAATGGCTAATGGTTCTGCTTCGGCCCATTTTGTAAAATAATCAACTGCCACTATTGCGTACTTCATATTTGACTTTGCGGTGGGTAGTGCCCCAATTAAATCTATACCCTGGATAGCAAATGGCCACGGGCTGACCATTTGTGTTAACTCGATCGGTGGTGCTCTCAGAATTTTCGCAAATCTCTGGCATTTTTCGCATCTTTTGGCATAATTCATTGCGTCCAGGTTCACATCGGGCCAAAAATAGTTGTATCGCAGAACTTTCTTGGCTAATGTTTGACCGCCGACGTGACCTCCACAATCTCCCTCATGCAATTCCGACAAGATTGCTCTTGACTCCTCCTTGCACACACACCGCAATAATGGCACAGAGAATCCTCGTCTATACAGCCTTTTGTCCTGAACAAGATATAGTGGAGCCTTGTGCAGTATTTTCTTCCGCCTTTTCGGTACCTCTGGGAGTGTTCCATTGAGGATGTATTCCTTAATCAGTGTCATCCAGGACTCAGGTTCTTCCACGGTTTCCATAATCCACTCGACATCTTCCTCTTCAATGACAGGCGTTGTAAGGACTTCAACAGGCACTAGTCCCAGCAAATGTGCATCAGAAGAACTAGCATATCGGGCGAGAGAATCAGCCTTAGTATTTTCCTCTCTCAGAATGTGAGATAGAGTGTAATGATCGAGGTTGTTGAGGAATTCCATGGACTTCATAAGATAGGAAGGAATATTTCCCACTTTAGTCTGGAATTCCCCAGGAACCTGCCCCACTACCAATTGGGAATCGCTGAAAATCCATATGGTCATTAGATTCAGCTCTTTTGCCAGTTTTAATCCATTTATCAGTGCTTTGTACTCAGCCTCATTATTGGTTGACGGAAACTCTAGCCTTAATGCATGACATAAAGAATGGCCTTCTGGAGTTTCCAAGACAATCTCGACTCCTGAACAGTAATCGTTTCTTGAGCCATCCACGTATAGCTTCCAGCTAGTGACTGCTTCCCCTGGTTCCTCAATTTCTTCTCCTCTGTCCATGAATTCGGCAATGTAGTCCGCTAAAGCTTGCCCATTAATAGCCTTTCGAGGGTGATAGGTGATGTCATATTGGCTGAGCTCAATGTTCCACTTTAGCAGTCTTCCAGAAGTTTCTGGACGGAAGAGAATTTGCCTTAGCGGTTGGTCGGTGAGGACCTTTATTGGATGGGACTGGAAATATGGTTTCAATTTCTTTGAGGCGATGAGTAGACATTATGCCATCTTTTCAAGCTTTGGGTAATTCAGCTCCGCTCCAGCAAGTCACTTACTGATATAATAGACTGGCCATTGGACCTTTGAATCTTCTCGGACAAGTGCGGCACTCAGGGCATGTGGTGATACTGCCAAGTATAAGAATAGCTCTTCTCCATATTTGGGTTTAGAAAGCGTCGACGGTGATTCCAAATGTTGAATTAATTGTTCAAAAGCGATTTGGCATTCTGGAGTCCATTGAAAGTCTTTCTTTCCTTTCCTTAAAGTGTCAAAAAGCGGGATGCATCGATCCGTTGCCTTGGAGATGAAGCGGTTAAGGGCAGCGATTTTTCCATTCAAGCTTAGAAGCTCCTTTATTGTTTTTGGCGCACGCACTTCTCTTAATGCCATGACCTAGTAAGGATTTGCCTCGATGCTCCTGGCATTGACTATTAACCCGAGGAATTTTCCTAAAGACACTCCAAATGAGCATTTCAGAGGATTTAACTTCATGCCGAATTTTCTTAAAATATGGAACATTTCTGCTAGAACTTCTAGGTGATCTTCATCCTTTTTCGACTTTACCAGCATGTCATCGACGTACACCTCCATAGTGTTCCCAATTTGGGATTTGAACATGGAGTTTACTAGACGCTGATATGTTGCCCCAGCATTCTTTAGTCCGAATGGCATGACCTTGTAATAGTATAGGCCTCTATCAGTTATAAAGCTAGTGTTCTCTTCATCTGGTTCATGCATCATGATCTAATATATCCAAAATATGCATCCATGAAAGACAGCAGTGCATGCCCCACAGTTGCATTAATGAGCTGATCGATTCTTGGTAGGGGAAAGCTATCCTTAGGACATGCTTTATTAAGGTTCGAGTAGTCTATGCACAACCTCCATTTGCCGTTAAACTTTTTGACAAGAACTGGATTTGATACCCAATCAGGATATGTTGATGCTCGTATGAAGTTGTTCTTAAAAAGTCTGTCTACCTCTTCTTGCAATGTTATCGATTTTTCAGGTCCCTGGGCTTGTCGTTTTTGTTTTACAGGAGTGACACGAGAACAAACATTCAGTTTATGAACAATTGTATCTGTTAATATTCCACACATGTCTGAGTGTGTCCATGCAAAGACGTCTAAGTTTGCTTTCAGAAACAATATCAAATCCCTTTTCCGCTTCTGGCACAGCTGAGAACCTATTTTTAGAACTCGGTTAGGATCTTTATCATGCACCGGAACAGAAATGGTATCTTCAGCTGGGACCACTCGGTCTTCCCCCATAATGGTTTTTCTTGGATCCATCTCCTTCTGAGCTTCGCTATGCTCTCCAGTATGGGGGCCTTGCTTTAGTTGCTATAAAGGTGGGTTTTGGATGCGGAGCGGTGGCTCCACATCCTTCTTCACTTCCTTTTTCCTTAATTCAGAAAGCTCATCCAGGTAGCACTCCCTTGCTGCTTGCTGGTCGCCTTTAACTATATCAATCCCGTTCTCGGTGGGAAATTTCATCGTCAGGCACCACGGGGCCATGGTGATTCAGAATGCTGCAAGTGTTGGTTTTCCTAGGAAGGCGTTATAGGCTGAGAGCTCGTCGATTACAACAAAGTCTTGCTCTCGTGTGACCTTTTGCTCTCCTTCTCCGAGATCAACTGGCAGATTGATAATTCTAATCGGTTGGAAGGCTTGCCCGGTAAAGCCATGAATTTTGTTCTGACAAGCTTTCATATCTCCCATAGAAAGCTTCATTCTGTGAAAGGCATTAATGAACAAGACATTGAAGGACGCTCCACTGTCAACCAGAACTCTTCTGGCGATGGCAGGACCCAAGCCTATGGTTATCACCATTGGGTCTTCGGTTGGGACTATCAACCCTTCTGAATCCTGTTTTTTGAATACAATGTCATCCCAGGAGAACCTGGGTATCTTTGCTAAAAAAGCTTCACTCATGATCATGAGTTCACCTTCCTTTGGGAGGTTCCTCATCTCGTTATCATACTTCACAAGATCCCCCCAACTTTTCCCGGCAGGGTGTGGGCCTCCTGATATGGTATTAATGATCAGCCTTGGCATAACAGCGTTTGCAGGTTTCTCACTTTGGCCTGGTTGTCCACTAGAGCTCCTTGGCCTTGGGATGCTTGAGAATTTTGCGGATTCTTGGTATATTGTTGGAGTCTATTTTTCCTTATAAGTTCTTCAATTAAGCTCTTTAGGTGTCGACATTCATTTGTATTATGCCCCGGTTGGTTATGAAACCGACAAAATCTTCCGGATTTAACGGCGGCATCACTAACCTTTATTTGCTTTGGTGAAGGGTAATCTTCAGTCTCCTTGGTGGCCATGAAGATATTCTCTATCGTCTCGTTTAATGGTGTCAACTCCGAGTTCTTGAAGTAAGGGAATTTTTTATTAACTCGGTTGTCTCTCCCATCATTGCCTCGTTTTTGGCCTCCAAGGTTTTTCTGATTGTTATCAGCTTCATCACCCTTCTTCTCAAGCCGTATGCTTCTTTCTGGGATATTTATAGCATAGGCAGGATCCTCGTCCACACCTATGTATTCTTCAGCTTTATCGAATAATTCTTCGAGGGTACCGGGTTTCTTCTTTTTAATCCATCATCTGAGCTTAGTCTTCTTATTTACGGCCCCCTTCAAGGCCATTAAAGCCAATCGAGGCTCCTAATTCCCAACTTCAGCTGCTGCGATATTGAATCGGATAAGAAAAGTTCTAATCGGCTCCCCCGGCCTCTGCTCTAGCTCGTTCAACTCCATTACATCTCGCACCTTCATGGTTTGAAGTCTGAATTGCTCTCGGAATAGCTTTGCCAGTGTGGCGAAGTCATCCACTGATCTAGGTGGTAACTTTGTGAACCAAAGCGAAGCTACTCCGTCGAGGTAGGTCGGAAAATATAAGCATTTTAATTCATCAGTGGCTCGGGCCCCGTCCATGTGCTGATCATACTTAAATAGGAACACATTAGGGTCGGTTGTCCCATTATAGGCCTGAACTGTTGGTGGTTTGAATTTGTTCGGATATGGTGCCATTTTTATCTTTTCTGTCAGTGGAGTCTTTGTGGGAGCGAATCCTTATTCTTTCTCGTCACTCTGCTTCTTCAGCCCCTTTTCCATAATTCTGTGGATCATCTCCGATATACACTCTTCCTCGTTGTGTTAATCCGCGGGGCGGACGCCGTCTTCCTTACCAGATGCCTGCTTAAGAGGACGATCGCAGTTCAGATTTCATAGCCCTAAGCCTCCTTCTTGAGGAGGTGCCCCTTAAGCGGAGCCGAGCACTTGTTGGGAAGTCGCCTTGTCATTATAGTTATGAGGAGGTATTTTAGTTTCCTTATGGTTAGAATTTGTCATCTCTTGGACAGAATTCCCTCGGATTGGACTTGAAGAAGAAGATCCTGCGTTTTCCGTATGTGGAGCTTGAAGGGATTTTACTCGAGCGGATTTCGTGGTGACCTTGGCCACAGCAACTTGTGTGGCGAACATTGCTTCAAGCCTTTTCATTATAGTTTTATTTGCAACGTCCATCCGATTTGCTAGTCCGGCTGCCACTTCGTCGAGTTCTCTCCTCGTGACTGCCTCTCCGGCGTTAGAAGTTTCTCCGCGTTCAAATGGGTTGGTAGGAGGAGTGGTTTCATGCTCATGGTCAGTGGCACTATCATTATTCTCGGTGTTTTGATTGGCGACCTCCTTTGATGGTCTACCTAGTTTCTTCATTATTTTCAGCAAGGGCTTGAATGGGACTGTAGTGAAATGGGCTCAGACCTTACATACAAGGCGTAGGACCTTGTGAGTGAGTATGAGTGAACGGATGATTGAATCGGCCCCACGGTGGGTGCCAAATGTTTGCGTCAAAAATGGCACAAACACCAAGTGTACTCGGGGTACTTCTCAAAAAGCTTGGTAATATAAAATGTGGAGCCAATCAACAAGATAAAGCAAGTAAAGAGACATAATATTTTTATAGTGGTTCGATCAAGTGTGATCTACGTCCACTTTGAATTGTGATTCCATTATTGCACATAGAGTTACAGGGCAAACACATCCTATCATTACATTCATCGCTACACTTACCTAGAATTTGACTAAGGAAGAATGGTGAAGGACTTCAATCGTGGTGGATGATGGTGGATTGAATGGAGATTTCCATGTAAACTTTGATGGATTAGGAGTTAGATCTTCACTTTATGGTGATTGAAGATGAAATCTCTAACTAGATGTAGAGAATGGAGTTTAGCAGCCCTTCGGGATCATCAGATTCGTCCCCCCTTAAAGTGGGGTTGGACCTCTATTTATAGGTGTGGAGAAATGAGGTGATATCATATTCAGTGTCACCGGTCAGTCGACCCTTATTTACGAAATTGCCACCGGCCAGCCTAGCAACAGTTGTCCAGAAACCAAACTTTAGACAGCTGTCGGAAGGACCGATCAGTCTGGATTGGGTCCAGCCGGTCAGTACGACTCTTCTTTTGCTTCACACGGGTGACTTGGCAAAGATTCCATAACATGGTGGGCTGGTTGCTCATCCTTAGGCCGGTCGGTGTTGTCTCACTTGGGCAAACATGATATCTCTAAAGGGGCCGGTCAGGACTCACATATCTCGGCCGCCCGGTAGGGGAGTTTTTCTTTGTTCATGTACATGACTACTCTACTCTGAAGTTGTGACTATCTGACCAGTGTGTTTGGGTTCAGACCGACCGGTGTCGCTGTCATCATACCGATCGGCGTTGCTTTCTTGGATCAAGCCATGCTGTATTTTCCTGGCCGTTCGGTCCATTCTTCTGACTATACCGATCGGGTTCGTTCCCCAATATTTGGTGGATAACAATAACGTCTTAGTTACACACTAAAAAGATTTCAAATATTAGAAGATTTTGTAGCATCCCCCGGTATCTGAGTTATCGAGAAGAGGACTCACTGGGTGGGCGTGGTTAGGTCTGGTGCGGTTTGAAGGCTAAACCGCTCCTACACCGCATTAAATGGTTGATCAAAAATACAAACCATTATATTAACCATTCAAACGATTTGGTTTTGAATTGGTTTTATTGTAATACGTCCATTTTGAAACCATATTAAATATGAAATAAGACAATTACTTCCATCAACAATAAATTTACAATTGTGTGACGTTGTCACTTTAAGGTTAAAACACACAATATAATCCTGAATTGAAAGACTAGTTTCCAATTGTATGAATACTTCAATTTTACGTTTAATGAGTAATAAAATGTTTTAGTACATTAACCAAACATCAGCGTTAATAAACGCATAAACATTATATAAGATAACTCAAATACGATTATAACTAACATTATTCAAAATAATGATATGGAAACTATTATACTGACAATATAAAAAAGAAACCACACAACTAAAAAATGTTAAATTGATAGATTGCTTCCTGCACATTTGCAGAAGCTTATCATTAATCTTGGTACCTGGAAATCCCTAATCTCGATATGCTTAAATGAGCACCTAATAAGGGAAAAAACTTCGGATCTAACAACAGTTAAGTGTGAATCATCTCGAAACAAAATGATTTCCTGTACGACCACGCCATTTAGTAGAATGGGTTTTCCACTCACCGGTATCTAATAAATAGAATGATCAACCTTATGCTTTTGTATACAAATAAATAATCATGTTCATGTATGCAACTTTTACCGGATTACGCAAGCCCATTTTTTGGCTATGTGTCATTACATTTTTTTGATTACCCATCATACAATCAAGCGATTATCCGATCGTAATATCATATGACTACCCATTATGGTTTAAATGACTATCGTAAAATTATACAGACTTCCCATTCCTTACCATTTTCGCTACTTGTCCCCATGGTTTATTTATTTTAACTTTATGGACTATGTTTTGCATAATAAAAAGTTGTTGACTAACCATCACACTAACCATCATAAATTCTGTTTAATTTATTTGTATCTATTTTTTCACGTTCCAATCAAGTTGGTTAAGTGTAGAACTCTCAACGAGAATTTATGATGGTTAGTGTGATTGGAACGTGAAAAATTATTACATTGATTTGTGATGGGAGTGATGGTTGAGATATTAAAACATTCAAAAATATTGTATTAATATCCTTTTATTAATAATGTTCATTACGTAATATCTTGAATGTCCATTTATTCAAAATTGATGCCCAGACGTCTGATGCCCAGAAATTTGTTGAACAAATATTTAATTTTAAATATTTAAATTTACGGATATCAGACGTTTGTTGAACATTAAATATTTAAATTAAATATTCAAAAATATTTAATATTTAATGTAACAAACCGGAAATTCTGGGCCAGTTTAAAATTTTTATTTTGGCAATTTTAGCAAAGTATGAATATTTAAAATGAATTATTTTAAATAATATCGACGAGAAATTTATTTTGAATGGAATTAGAACGTATATATTTATATAGATCATCGTTAGAATATAAATATTTATTTTAAATTATAAAAGGAATTGAAAATGGCGCGGTAATTCGATAATTTGATTTCAAATTTCAGATGAATGTACCGGGTGCAAAATAAACCGGATTTTAGTGAAACAAAAAATATTTGAATCTAATTGAGAATATTTTTCCAACGAATCCGAAAAATTGAAATTTCATAGCGGGAATCAAAAGAGAGGTCCAATTGAAAATTCAGAATAGTCGCTATGGAATTTCAACCCTTAAAAATGGAAATTTTGCAAACGACCTCGGTTTTCGACAAAACCACTTTTGTTGGATCCGTGATGTCAAATTATTGCTAGATTCTAAAATTCATAATTTTCTGAATCAATATGTGAGCGTGGCAAAGGAGTACGCATTTGACCAGTTTTAGTTGATTTTAATCGACTGGAAAATGGCCATTTTTCAAACGGTCTCAGAATTTGACGAAATCAGTTTTGTTAGGACCATATCGTCAATATGAAGCTAGAAAATATTTTCTAGAATTTTTCGAGTTTGTATGTGGCCTCGGTAAATGGAAAGGTGCGTTCAAATTCAATATATAGAGTTATATGTTGATTTCGACGAAAACTGATCGAAACGATCAAATCAGCTTACGATACATATCCCATTGTGTTCGGAACGGGGGTAATTAGCTAGGGATGACAGTCGTTGGGTTCGAATCGGGATTCGGATGAAAAGTCAACTCTAAAGGCGAAATAAATTAAAATAAATAATTAAATTATATATTAACTCACTCACCTTTCTCTCCCTCATAACCACCGTTCAAAATAAAAAAAAAAAACCCGCTGAATAGGGGGAAACCCTTCTCGCGCCACCGCCCCTCGTCATCGCCCCCCCCACCAGTTCGCCGCGCCGCCCACGACAAGGCCCCCCCTTCGATCTCCCTCGCGTCTCTTCACCTCCGTCCCTTCCTTCCTCCATTCGACCCCCTTCTGACCCCCTTCACCACAACGCGCCGCCGATCCCCCCCCCCCAGTCCGCTCCCCTCTCCTCCTCCGAGCGACGAAATCAGTGAGCCCCTCCTTTTTATTTAATTTATTTATTTATTTTAACTTCAGTTTTTACTTTAAATGCATTGTTTAAATTCAGTTTCTAGTTTTATAAATTACATAGAATAAAAATCTGATTTTCATGTATGATAACATAGAGTAAAGATGTGGTCTTTAATTTTTTTTTTTTAAAAAAAAGAGAAGCTTTGATTTTTCATAGTAAAAATATAATCTTTTTATATAGAATAGCATTATAAAAATATATTCTTTATATTTGAAAAGGCAAAATCTTTATATGGAAAATAGCGTGATAAAAATATAATCTTTATTATATGAACACCGTTATAAAAATAGAATTTTTATCTGTATAGTAGCGGTGTAAAAATAGAATTTTTATCTATATAGTAGCGGTGTAAAAATAGAATTTTTATCTATAGTAGCCGTGTAAAAATAGAATTTTTATCTATATAGTAGCGGTGTAAAAATAGAATTTTTATCTATATAGTAGCGGTTTTAAAATAGAATTTTTATCTATATAGTAGCGGTGTAAAAATAGAATTTTTATCTATATAGTAGCGGTGTAAAAATAGAATTTTTATCTCTAAAGTAGCGGTGTAAAAATAGAATTTTTATCTCTATAGTAGCGGTATAAAAATAGAATTTTTATCTATATAGTAGCGGTATAAAAATAGAATTTTTATCCACGTAGCGTAGTTATAAAAATGTGATTTTTATATACATAGCAACAATATAAAAATGTGATTTTTATATATGTAGTGGCTACGAACAATGAAAGTGACAAAAGGCGAGCACGACGAAGATTTCTACATATGAAGAGTTGTGGCGTGGTTTAGCTAGTCGGTGAGAACTTCTCACTTTAAATTTTCTTTTCTAGTTAAAATTATATACTAGGATGTAGACGGTGTTTAGTAGCACTCGACACCCGTCGTCCACAGACCATGGACGGCTTGTATGCTTGTTTGTTTGATTTTGATGTGTAGTTGATTTTGTGATGTGATGTGAAATGAAATAAAATATTTATATAGTTAAAATATTTTATAGTTGAAAATAGAACTTTTAACGTGTATTTAAAATGAAATAAATATAAACAAATCGTATGATTTGTTTATATACACGCATTTGACTGATATTGATTGGGACGATAAATTTTACACATCGCCCAACTGCACAAATAAAATCTATGTTTGATTGTTTGAAACCCCATACGGGTATTGGGATGATATTTGGCGTACACTAATCCCAATTATTTAGTTGTATGTCGATCGATTGGTCGACAGACTGTGTGAGCGTTAATTATTTATATTTGATGCTTATGCAGTTGTGTGGTGCACTTTGGATGATGGTTGATTATTTATCGTTGTTATTTTATACATGTGTTGTATGGAATCCATATAATTAACATTATATGGTAATTGATTGAGCCTCATTCCAATTTAGAAAATAAAGAATATTATAAAATATCGATTCATGTGTTGACAGTACTCATTCATTGAGATTAGTCATGTGTTGAACGAAATATAACAATAAAATTTACACCTTTATCATATATAAATTTAGAAACTAACTGGAAAATAGATAAGATGAGTGGTCTCCTGGGTATTGATCTGATGTTGGTTTCGGCCTTCGGGGTTAATGCTTAGGGGATCGTTCTCTTACTAATTTACGGTTGGAGTCTGATTAAAAATTTAACAATAGAAATCAAAATTTTATAAAATATATCAAATAACAAAAATAGTCACGTGTTGACAGTACTCATTTGTTGAGATTAGTTATGTATTGAAAATATAAAGCCGTGTTGATTAGAGATGCGCTATTTTGACGCGAACGACATTTATATCGATTATATTCGTTTTTATAATGAATATTGAAAAGAGATTTAAGAATTCAATATAAAATGAATTCGAATTGAATTGAAATGAAAATGAATTTGAATTGAATATAAAATGAATTCGAATTGAATTGAATATAAAACGAATTCGAATTGAATTGAATTGAAAATGAATTCGAATTGAATTGAATATAAAACGAATTCGAGTTGAATTGAATATAAAACGAATTCGAGTTGAATTGAATATAAAACGAATTCGAATTGAATTGAATATAAAACGAATTCGAATTGAATTGAATATAAAACGAATTCGAATTGAATTGAATATAAGACGAATTCGAATTGAATTGAATATAAAACGTATTCGAATTGAATTGAATTGAAAACGAATTCGAATTGAATTGAAACGAATTCGAATTGAATTGAATGAATTGAAAATGAACTGAAATAGAATTGAAATCGATTTGAATTGAAATCAAATAGAAATTAAAGTGAAAAGAATTTATAATTGAAAATTCAGTTTTGATTTGAATTTGAAATGAAGGTTGAAATTGTTTTTGAAACAAATTTGAAACGATTTATAAAATTCGTTTTGAAGGGAAATCGACGAAATATATGTATAATATATATTATATATATAATGGCCTGAATAGAACGCGTCGCGCCGCGGCAGTTCGTGAATATTGACCATTGATTTCGAACAGACATTACGGGAGATCTGACCGTCGGATTCTCCTAAAACTGGAACCGTTGGGTTCGTATCGAAAAGAGCTTTCTAACGAATATTAGAAATTTGAAATCTAACGGTTGGATTTGGAGATATGTCCAAATCAATTTCAGAAAAGGTCGTTGTAAGTGCAGTTCAATGGCCATTATTGGAAATCGACTGTACGGGCCTTGATAAAATTATCAAAAATATCAATAATTTGTGTAAAATCATAAGAAATGATTTGTGAAGAACTGATATGATAAATCCCACATTTGTAAAGATAAAAATAGATTTTTATCGAAATGAACTAGTTTTGAACTAAATTTAAAACCCAATTATTTTTAAAATAAATAAATTGGATTTGAAAGGGGTTTTAAATAATCAGAATTTCTAATATATTTAATTGGAATTGAATTAGAATTGATTTGTGGGTTTATCATGAATGGTGTTTTAAATAACACTTGTTCTTTAACCCGATAATAAATAGAATGTGATTTGGGTTTATCGTGAACTATGTTTTTAAATGACATTAGTTCTTTAACCCAGTAAATGAGTTCCAATGAATCTGTAATTAGATTGAAATGGGAATCGATAATTTAAATTATCAAATTTGAAAAATGAGCGAGAATGGAGTATCACCAGTTTTGCTCCAAAGCGATAGTTAAATCTTTAATTAGATTTGAACGTGAAATAGTAATTAATTTTACCGATAACACTGTGGTGTTAGGTATGGAGTATTACCAGTTTTGCTCCATGGGATGAATAGGTTGGGATTGGAAATTAAAATTAATTACTTCGGTGTGGTTCGCTAATCCCGACTAGTTTGGAAAACCTTAACATGGTTTGAAATGATATCCAAAGGAAGATTAAAAGAATAAATTTCAAAGAATTTATCTTTGATAAAATTAATGGGAACCTTTCCCTAAGAATGTGAAATTTAGCAACTAACTGAAGATTAGTTGAGAAGGATGGTTTCCTGGGTATTGATCTAATGTTGGTTTCGGCCTTCAGGGTTAATATTTGGGGAATTGTTCTCTTGCTAATTTACGGTTAGTGACTGATGTATTGGAATGAGGCGTATGTTATGTTTGTGTAACATTTATTAATTATATACGCGGGTTATTCGGAAAGGCCAGGTTTATACCCATTCTGAATAACCGATTCGACGATATGTCGAAGACGAAGACGGTGGTTGAAGACCGAAAGTCTTCACATCGTATGGGTGATTACTGATGATCTTGAATGGGCTGTACACCCAAGATGAGGGAATCAGTTGGTGATCGTCCAGACATACTTGGAGATCGATGGATATGCGAGGAAAGTGCCTCCGGTTTCGTTCAGACCCAAAACGAACTTGTAAGTGGACTGTGTGTCTGACATTGGATTTTATTCTATGTTGATTGATCTCTATTAAATATACATCTGTTTGGCGGCGGAGAATTTATTCTTTTGCTTAATGCCCTTCTCAGAGACGTACGAGCTCATGGGTTGTATATCGATGGACATCAGTCGCATGGCATGAATTGCCTGTGTGGCACGCCTAAGTGGTAATTGATCAAGGCTTCTGTTGAAAAGCAAAGTCTTGTGGTTGATGATCAAAGCACGGCCTGTGTGGCGCAGCTTTGTGTATAACGTGAATTCGCGAGCCTCACACCTCGGTATGAGTCAAAAACGGGATAGTGACTGCAGGGGAGCACGACGTTTCTTTCTAGCTAGTGGTGGTGTTAGTGCTTAAACTGGCTGACATTTATATACTTTTCACCTATGTGGTTGTTGGATGCGAGGCGCCTCGATTTTAGGTCAGTAAGGACCGGGAAACGTGTGTTCAGGAATTGCCAATCCTCAAACGTTAGAGAGGACCGGCCTTTAAGATCCAAGGGTTGCCCAGAGTGTGTAGTCCTAAGACATTTGCTAGAGTGTCTCGAAGTGGAGAGGAGCTTGCCCCTTGCCTCGACTCATGACGGAAATCCAATTTCCAATACGTGATATTGCGGTTTTTATTTGTAGAACCTAGTATGGCGACATAGTAGATGGTAGCTATGCCGCCTATGATTGATACTTATGATTGAAATTGTTTTGACACTATACACGTACAATAGTATCAAATGATTTGTTTTAAACGTACCAAGCAGGTTTGACTATTATAAGGGAAAATCCTATCCTTCGGCTTGCGTTGCATTGTGTGATGGGACCTAGGTCTTATAATTGCTTCATTTTTCCAAAAAGCATTGCATTGTTTATTCTAAGCACTAGTATTCTTGGGAGGAAACCCGTTCCATGTTATACGGCGTGGTCCCTTGATTTACCCAACTTTAAAAATAAAGATTAATGTTTGCGAACAAATTATACAATTGTAAACAACTGTAAAATCCGTTCGGCTTTCCTAAACAACAAGGATTGTTGTAGAGGGTGTCGAACTCTGGGACCAAATTATTTTATTAATAAATCTAATCAAGTTATCCCTAACTTTTGATTGGTTGAAAACAAAGAAAATAGCAAAATTAAATAAAAGAGAGTTTTAACAATAAGTGAAAGCAATTAGGGGATAATGACATAGATCAGATTCATAATCATCAATAGCCAAAAGATTAACCAGATCTAATACATGTTTCTGTCACAAACATGAATCAACGATAATAGGTTTTTAGAAACAAATATGTAAATAACGACAAGCATAGCCTATGCAGGAGCTCGGCTCTACAACCATAGACTATCAGGACTTATTCACTAATTAATTTCTAAAACCCTAAAATTAGATCTAAATCTGATAATTGTTAGACCGAACACGAATATATCCTATGAAGGAGCATAGCTCTTAAACGACACAGGATATTAAGGTTCAGATCTAACCCTTGGTTCAGATCTAAATCTATATACATGAATTCCTCATCCTTTGGCTATGTGATTCATATTGAATCATACTATCAGCGTCATCACCCCCTAATCAAAGGGGATTAGCTAGACATAGCTAAAGAAGAAGAGAAAAAGAAAATAAATAACATGAACATAAATAAAATAAACAAAAAGTAAAAAAAAAGGGAGAGAATGATTTTATTCCAAGAAGAGAATTACAGAATAAAACCTAATGTTTTTTTACATGAATGAGATACAAGGTATTTATAGCTGATATGACAAAGACTACTTGGCAAATTCCACAATGTGGGACTAAAGAATTAGCCCAAATAACACATAAGCTAGTGTGAACGGGGTTGTAGAGTAAGAGGCCTTGTAAGTGAGCCAGTGTGAACGCGTGTAGTGCATGAATGAGAAGCCTTGCAAGGGAGCTAATGTGAACGCTACATGAGTGAAATGGTCTGCAATTGAGCCAATGTGAACACAATATGAGTCTTTAGTGAGCCAAATCTACCCAACTGAACTCTATTTGCAACCGTTCTTCAAGCTTTAAACTCTTCAAGCTTTAGAAATTTCAACTTCACTTTTTTTTAAGCAAATTCTTCATGCTTTATTCGTCAAATGCTCTAAACCATGATTCTTGTCAATAATCTGAAAACACAACTATAAATACACAATATCAATTATTTAAAAGATAAAATAAGATAAATATGAGGATAAAATATACACATTTACGTGTATATCAAATACCCCCACACTTATCTTTTTATTCGTCCTCGAATAAACTAAACTAAGATATGTCACAGTTTCGTAGGAAACACGATCGCATTTAGCGTATGCAACAAGCCGTTAAACCTCTGGGTGTCCCCAGTAGGACGAGTGTTGTCTCGTGAGGGTTTTCAGCGGATACTACCCACAAAATCCAAAGCGTCTTATGTACGTGGATTAATCAAACAATATATTTAAGGTTTTTCACATTCCAAGGATTTCACCTAACTTCAATAATAACAGTTTAGCCCCAAATTGTCCATCCCATAATTAGTGCAAAAATGAACAAAAATTTTCAAGCTGAATCGTAATTCCTTGATAACACTGTAATTTTCTTGAAGGTTAAGAGCATGGTGTCAACCAAAGTTCTACACATCGATAATGTGCACCCAATCATTTATTCTCTTTTTTTTTTTTTTTTGAATGAATTTGCACCAATGTAACTGTAATGTATTGGATATGAGTTATGCATAGATGGAGGAAAATTTTGTAAGTTCTAAAAATATTCTAGATAAGAGGGCAAGTGTATTAGTTGAATTTCAAGCTACAAAAGATAAAGTAATACTAAGGCACATATGAACATTTTTATTTCCTTTCATCTCGTCTACTACAATCCTCACTTCCAAGTACAGTAGAATGGATGTGGATGGAATGGAATTGAATGCTTTTATAGCCAAGAATGATGAATGACTATTTTATTCAGAGAGACTCTCTCTTTATTTCATTTTTTTTCTATTCTTTTTTTTCTTCTTCTTTTTTTTTCTTTTTCTTTTGCATGATGAATGGAGATGGAATGATGACGTACATGATTTCATTTGATTCCTCCACTACTACCAACACTTCATGAAAGGAAAGTTTTGTGCCCTAGTTATTCTACTTCTATAACCTTAATTCAACACACAAGTCTGGATTGATGTTATACAAAAAGCTGAAAGGAATGATAAGCAAGGTTTCGTAAGATAGATAACCCATATAAAATAAGATGTGGTATATGGTTATCCTACGTTAAAACAAGTACGGAGTGGGTGGTGTAATATTGGTATAAAAAGTGATGTTTTTGACCTTTAAACAAAGGTTCTTGAGTATACCAATATAAGATAAACTTGTCGACACATGGATGTAAATCGACTAAAACTTGGGTTTGAATAATGTGGGGTATCGAAGAAGAACGCTACAATGAGTCATTTCTCCTTAATTGGGCCAAGTGGATTTTAGAACTTACGATTTTGAAAATTTGAGTGGAAAAGAAAATATTATGCATGAAAACAAACTCAGAAAATCCAACAAATGTAGGTGCAAAATCATTTTTATTTCTTGATTTTTTTTTTTACTTGCACATTCTAACATGTATAACAAAGGTTGACACGCTTACTCCAGAACACGACTAACGTCTGCACAGTCTCAAGCTAGCATCTTAAAAAGACACATTACGATTCAATGAATAAATAATGTTCATTCCCATTACCCAACAATTCAACTTATTAAACAAGAACCAAGGTGTTATTTATGAATTTAAGTTAATCATTGTTCAATGAATGACCTACTTCATAAAATTTGATTGCTGATGTAATGTAAATCCCCCCCACACTTGAGTGTGACTGTGTCCTCACAGTCTTAATCAGACATATCTTAGTGAAAGGGAAAAACAAATAAGAGAATATTTACATATGTACAAAAGAGGGTTAGTGCGTCTTACCGAATGTAATGTGGCTCATGGAGGACCATGAGCTCTTCCTCTTGGTTGGGTATTGGTTCCAAGTAAGGTTTAAGGCGTTGACCATTGACCTTAAAGGATGATCCATCAGTTGGATTCTCAATTTCTACCGCACCATACGGAAAAACAGTCCGTATAGTGTAAGGTCCTGTCCATCTAGATTTTAGCTTACCCGGAAATAGATGCAGTTTTGAGTCATACAACAGAACTTTTTGACCTGGCATGAAAGTTTTACGTAAAATTGATTTATCATGAAAAACTTTTGTTCTGTCCTTGTAAATTCGTTCATTTTCATAGGCATCATTTCGAATTTCATAAAGTTCATTAAGTTGAAGCTTCCTATGTTCACCTGCTTGCTCTAAATCAAGATTCAAAGTTTTTATTGCCCATAACGCCCTATGTTCTAGTTCAACTGGCAAGTGACATGGCTTACCAAAAATCAACCGATAAGGGGACATACCCAAGTTTGTTTTGAAAGCAGTGCGGTAAGCCCAAAGAGCGTCGGTTAATTTTTGAGACCAATCTTTACGATTTCGATTCACAGTTTTCTCAAGGATTTGTTTAATCTGCCTATTCGATACTTCAACTTTCCCACAAGTTTGAGGATGGTAAGGAGTAGATAACTTGTGGGTTATCGAATACTTTCTCATGAGAGCTTCAAAAGAACGATTACAGAAGTGTGTACCATTATCACTGATTATTGTGCGAGGTGTGCCAAACCTAGAAAAGATGTTTTCTTTCAAGAAGCGCACAACAACCTTGTTATCGTTTGTTTTGCATGGTACAGCTTCGACCCATTTGGAAACATAATCAACAGCTAAGAGAATGTAAAGGTTCCCAAAAGAATTAGGGAAGGGTCCCAAGAAGTCTATACCCCACACATCAAAAATTTCGACCTCTAGAATGGGATTTAGGGGCATCATATTCCGTTTAGAAATTTTCCCTAAGAATTGACATCGATCACAAGTTTTGCAAAATTCGTACGCGTCTTTGAAAAGGGTTGGCCAGTAGAAACCCGATTGGAGAACCTTTTCGGCTGTCTTTTTGGGACCGAAGTGACCACCGCACGCTTGGTCATGACAGAAAGAGAGGACACTGTGAATTTCAGTGTCAGGAACACATCTTCGAATGATTTGGTAGGGACAATACTTGAAAAGATAGGTGTCGTCCCAATAAAAATGTTTCACTTGGGAAAAAAATTTGTGTTTATCCTGCTTAGACCAAAAAGAAGGGGTCTGCTTAGTGACTAAGTAGTTGACAATGTCAGCAAACCAAGGATCAGTGGATAGAGAAAACAGCTGTTCATCGGGGAAATTCTCGTTGATCGGAAGAGAAGAAGACGGGGCATTTGGAAGACGAGACAAGTGGTCCGCAATAACGTTGTCAGATCCTTTTTTATCCTTAATGGTAAGGTCAAATTCTTGAAGTAGAAAGATCCAACGAATGAGACGAGCCTTAGCATCCTTTTTAGAGAAAAGATACCTAAGTGCGGAATGATCGGTATAAACCGTGATGTGTGAGCCAACTAGATAAGGCCTGAATTTTTCTAGAGCAAAGACAACTGCCAAGAGTTCCTTTTCAGTGGTAGTATAATTGATTTGAGCGTCGTTCAGAGTTTTACTCGCGTAGTAAACGACGTGAAGAATCTTATCGATACGTTGTCCTAGGACAGCGCCAACAGCGAAATTCGAGGCATCACACATGATTTCAAAAGGCAGCTTCCAATTAGGAGAGCAAATGATCGGGGCAGAGACAATTTCATTTTTAAGACGCTCAAAAGATAAAATGCAATCAGAATTGAAATCGAAAGGAACATCCTTACCAAGAAGATTGGTCAAAGGTCGAGTGATTTTGCTAAAATCTTTTATAAAGCGACGGTAAAAACCAGCATGACCTAAAAAGGATCGGATGTCCTTAACAGATTTGGGAATGGGAAGATTTGAGATAACCTCAATTTTAGCTTTGTCTACTCCAATTCCTTTATTAGAGATGACATGTCCCAAAACAATGCCATGTTTAACCATGAAGTGACACTTTTCCCAATTAAGCGTTAAGTGTTTATCTTTGCAACGGTTAAGAACAAGATCCAGGTGATGTAAACACTCAATGTAGGAATCACCAAATATGGAAAAATCATCCATGAACACTTCCAAAAATCGCTCGATCATATCAGAAAAAATGCTAATCATGCACCTCTGAAAGGTTGCAGGTGCATTACAGAGACCAAAAGGCATACGTCGGTACGCAAATGTACCAAACGGACAAGTGAAAGTGGTTTTCTCTTGGTCCTCAGGAGCGATAGGGATTTGATTATAGCCTGAGTACCCATCAAGGAAACAGTAGTACTCATGACCAGCTAGTCGTTCTAACATTTGATCGATAAATGGCAGAGGGAAATGATCCTTACGTGTTGCAGCGTTAAGTTTCCTATAGTCAATGCAAACACGCCAACCGGTCTGGGTGCGGGTTGGGATAAGCTCGTTAGCTTCATTTTGGATCACAGTAATCCCTGATTTCTTAGGTACGACATGAATCGGACTAACCCATTGACTGTCAGAAATCGGGTAGATTATTCCATTGTCAAGGCATTTAAGGATTTCAGCACGAACTGCTTCTTTCATGATAGGGTTTAGTCGACGCTGAGGATCCCGAGTGGGTTTGGCATCATCTATAAGGTGGATTCGATGTTGGACAATCGAAGGACTAATCCCCTTAATATCAGCCATGGACCAACCAATTGCTTCCTTATTTTTCTTAAGGATGGGAAGGAGCAATTGTTCCTGCTCTAAAGTAAGGTCAGAAGCGATAATGACAGGAAAAGTTTCATTGTCTCCTAAGTAAGCGTACTTAAGATGACTGGGCAGCACTTTGAGGTCAGATTTTGGGGGTGACTCAACCGAAGAAATTGGTTGAGGGATAGAATCATTTGTGAGAGGCTCGACAGGAATTGAATCAAAGACATTTTCGGGAGTATCTTGAAACAAAGTTTCGTAATCTGATTCAATTTCGTTATTCAGATGGTCGAGCTCAGATTCATTATCGTGGACAGCATGGATTTCAGAAAACTGGTCCACATAAGAGTTAGGAGAGTTTTCAGTTCTGAAGATGTTTAGCTCGACAGTCATGTTACCAAAAGAAAGTTTCATAGACCCATTTCTACAGTTGATGAGAGCATTAGAGGTTGCTAAGAAGGGTCGTCCTAGAATCAAAGGGATTTGGTTTGCAGGATTGCTAACCTGTTGAGTTTCTAAGACAATAAAATCAACTGGAAAGATGAATTCGCCTATTTTGATCAACACATCCTCGATTTCGCCCACAGGTTTCTTAATTGAACGGTCAGCAAGCTGAACGATAACCTTGGTGGGTTTCAGTTCTCCTAGCCCTAATTGGCGATAGACGGAATATGGAAGCAAGTTAACACTAGCACCTAAGTCTAGCATGCATCTATCAATTTTCTTGTCCCCAATAGTACATGATATTGTGGGGCAGCCAGGATCTTTGTATTTTACTGGCATTGATTGGGACAAGACTTCGCTTAGAGTTGCCGCTAGAAACACTTTCTTAGGTACATGTGTATGACGTTTTTGAGTGCACATATCTTTTAGAAATTTTGCGTATTGTGGAACTTGTTGTATAATATCTAAAAGAGGAATGTTCACTTTAACTTGCTTAAATATTTCAAGGATTTTTTCTAGCTGATCCGTCTTTTTCCTAGGTCGGAGTCTATGAGGAAATGGAGCAGACAACTCAGTAGGTTGGGCTACTTGAGTTTGAGGATGGTCCTTGTCAGAAATTGGCTCAATTTTTTGATCTGAGTTGGTCGAATTTTCGATAGGGTTTGGAAGATCGTCCGGTAAAGCATTTGGGTTGACCACATGGTTGTCAATCTTTTTGCCGGATCTAAGAGTCGTGACCGCATTCAAGTGACTAACGTTTGAATCTTGAATGATGTGAATTTGGTTGGAGTTAGGATTTTGACGGTTGGGGTTTGGAATGGATTGACTTGGGAAAGTGCCTCTTTCCCGTTCGCTTACTGAAGTGGCTAACTGACTCATTTGCATTTCAAGTTTAGCAATCGATTGACTCGTGTTTTGCATGTGCGAAGTCAATAAATTTTGAAGATTGGTATTTGATTGGAGATTTTGAGTCGTCGCTTTAGTCAATTCTTCGAGAGTTTTCTCCAGTGATGTCAATCGTTTATCGTCTTGGGGAACAAAAGATGGTTGTGCTTGGTTTTGAAAAGGTGGCGCAGGATGTTGGAATTGAGTTTGTTGAAAGGGAGGTTTCGAAGGATTATTCGAAAATGACTGAAAAGGTGGTCGAACCGCATTCGAATTTGCATTGTTTTGGGTCCAAGAGAAGTTAGGATGGTTTCTCCAACCTGGATTGTATGTTGGGGAGAATTGGTTGTTCCTAGCTTTGTTAAATGCGTTGAGTTGTTCCAATGAATGTGGGCATTGATCAGATATGTGGTTAGGATCGTTACATTTGTAACATGAGGTCTGAGACGCTTGAGCTTGATTTATTTGAGTTGATGAAAGGACATTATCGAATTTGGATATCATCGCGTCTATTTTTGCTTCTAAGGCTACTGATGATCCTACCGAATGAGAGTTAGATCGGGAATAAATCGATTTCTCGTTGGATCTTTCCCATTGAGCTGATTTTTCGGCCAAATTTTCGAGAAATTGCCAAGCGGCATTGTGATCTTGGGCTAGAAAATTTCCTTGGCACATTGATTCGAGCTTGGTTCGAGAGTTATTTTCAAGTCCATCGTATAAAATTTGACAAAAGTCCATTTTTCAAAATTGTGATGTGGACATTTGACTAGAAGCTCTTTAAGTCTTTCAAAATATTTTGCAAAAGATTCACCCCCAAATTGACGAAAATTGACGATTTCATTTCAAATTTTAGATGTTTTTTCCAGAGGGTAAAATTTCTTTAGAAAAATGTTTACAAATTCACCCCAAGTTCCAATCGTATTTGAAGGCAAGCTATACAACCATTTCTCAGCATAATCGGTAAGTGCAAATGGAATTAACCTAAGTTTGATTCCATCGTCACTTAATTGTTGAAATTTCATTGTTGCACAAACTTGTTCAAATTTGGTCAGGAAAATATAAGGATCATCACATTCTAGATTGCCGAACTTTGGAAGAGTATTTATGTGATTCGAATGAATTTCAAAGTGGTTACCCGTTGGGGCGGGCAATATGATGCAAGAAGGAATAGAAACCCGATCGGGGAAGTATCGATCCATAAGAGATCGAGGGGGGTTTTCTTCGGCCATGGTTAAAGAAATGTTTGTTCGAAGTAAACGATTGTCTGAAGGATCATGTGTCCAATGATGCATGCACTAGCGAGAAGAATAAGGGAAGACGAGAAAAACAAATTTGAGCGATTTTTTTTTTTTTTAACAAAACGAGAATTATTTTGAAATTTTTTTTTTAGAGAAAAAAGAATTAGACACAAAAGATTTTTTGTTTAATGAACCTAATGCAATTTACAATTTCTAGAATTATGTAATGACGGTTTTATTTATTTCAACAAAAGACTTCTCAGCCAGTTAACGGACAGGAGTTATCGGTGCACCAGGAATCACCCTAGCAATGCAGCCGAAGGTTTAAGTACCCTCAGAGGAACAACCGATATAATATTTACGAATCACTGTAATATTTATAAACAGTTATTACTCTGCCGTAGTCTAGACACCGAGAAATAATCTGTTAGAACTAAACCAAATTGTCAAAATATAATGAAGTCCTTAGAAAATAAAAACAAAACTAAAAAACAAATTGCAATATTAATTTTTTTAGTCACAGAATGAACAGTCTCAGAACAGTCACAGAACAGTCAATTGCAGAGATAAATAATAATAAAAAAAACAATTTTTTTTACAAGCAAGTCGATGCCCTGCAGAAGATTTTTACAAGCAATGTCTATATTTTTTTATTTGCAGCAGCGGTCCCTGTAAAGTTAGAAAATACTCACCTTGATCGGCAGTCCGTCCAGTGCAATTGGGTCGCGCTAGCGTGTTCACACCCCACTTGGTGTGCAACCGCTTGAACACTGAATTGTTCGCCGCTTTCTGTTGTCGCCTCCTATTATTTGCTTGACTGTGCAATTTTTAGACCTTTTTCTAACTTCCACTGTACCTGTTTTCGAAAAAATTCAATTTTTTTTTTGTAAACTAGAACAAAGTTTACAAAAAAACAAAAACAAACAAACACAAAAACTACTACAGCCCAAAACCAAATCAAATGAAGATGAGGCCCACAAGTTTATTCAATTATTACCACACGCCTAAAAGAAAAGAGCCGGCCTTCTCAAAATTCAAGCATTCCCAAAATTAAAACAGTCGCTCGAATTAGAGTGCTCCAGCTCTTACAAAAAACGCGATTTTTTTTTACTTTCCGCAAATCGATTCGAAGGTTGCGGTTGTTTGGTAATTAGAAGTTGGAGATCTGGAGGTCAGCGAGAGGGTGGATTGAGGATTAGCGGCTTTGGAGTCAAGTTGTCAAAATTGATTCGAAGGGAGGGGTGGTGCGATCTTCAGTTTCGGGTTTGGTATGCTTGCGTGTTGAGTTTTTAGGACGAAGCTGGGCTTCGATGTTGATCAAGGCGTGGTGTGGTTTTGAATTTGAGGGGGTTGCAGGTGGATGAGAACAGGGTTTTGGGACATGGTATTGTCTGTGTTGCGTGAGTACTATGGTTGGATTGTAGTGAGATGTGTTCAGAGTATGGAAGGGGCTGGCCGAATGTTTGTTAAATTTGGAGGTGGAGTTTGATTTTGCAGTGGGAATCTGAGGTTGTTGAGGAAATTGGGGTGTTTTGATGTGAAGAGGAACAGGGGTATTTGCAGAGTTTTTGCGATTGGGTTGTGGTGGTTCCGTGGAGATTGCGAGCTGTGAAAGAGGGTGGAGGTGAATATTGTGTTTTTGCGTTGAATGGTGAGGGGTACTGGTTATGGTGGCAGAGATTGGTATTGTGTTTTGTGGTGATGTGATTTTGGAAGGGGATGTGTGCGATTTGTACCCCGTGGATTTGAACAGAAGTGGGGTGATGTTTGACAGGGTATTGCAGCAGAAATTATGCGAAGGGTATGTTTGTTGAGGTAGAAGATGGATGTGGTAGTCTGCAGGGAAGATTGATGTATGTAGCGTAGTTGAAGTAGATGTGGTCGGTGAAGAATGATGAAGGTAAACTATGGTTTTGCTGTCTGGTCTTAGCAGTGGTATGGTGATCGGGAATTATGGACGTGTGGTTTGAAGGGTTTATGTAGGGTGAAAAATCTCAGAACAGAAAAGTTGGAAAGGAATTTTTTTTTATTATTATCTGTTAGATTTGTAGAAAGGAATTTGTATTGAAGAGGGGAAAGAAAAAAAATGGAAAGAAATTGAAACAAAATCTGGCAAGAATATATATCTTTTCTCTTATTTGTTCTGATTGTGGTAACTAAATGATACCAAATCAAATAAACAAGATTTTTTTTTCTTGTAGACAAAGAAATGTAAAGATGGGAATAAGAAAGGAAACAAATCAAATAAAAATTGTAATTCTTTTTTTTTCCTCTTGGTAGGAAGATCACAGTATTATTGACTAACACCAAATCAAACCAATCAAGAATTTTTTTTTTATCTATACTAGAAAACAAAACGAAACAAAATAAAATAAAAATATTTTTTTTATGTTTTTTTTATATATGAAGAAAAATAAAAAATAAAAAATAAAAAATTATAACTCGAAGGATTTAAAAATAAAAATTATTTTGTTCCCCGGCAACGGCGCCAAAATTTGTTTGCGAACAAATTATACAATTGTAAACAACTGTAAAATCCGTTCGGCTTTCCTAAACAACAAGGATTGTTGTAGAGGGTGTCGAACTCTGGGACCAAATTATTTTATTAATAAATCCAATCAAGTTATCCCTAACTTTTGATTGGTTGAAAACAAAGAAAATAGCAAAATTAAATAAAAGAGAGTTTTAACAATAAGTGAAAGCAATTAGGGGATAATGACATAGAACAGATTCATAATCATCAATAGCCAAAAGATTAACCAGATCTAATACATGTTTCTGTCACAAACATAAATCAACGATAATAAGTTTTTAGAAACAAATATGTAAATAACGACAAGCATAGCCTATGCAGGAGCTCGGCTCTACAACCATAGACTATCAGGACAGATTCACTAATTAATTTCTAAAACCCTAAAATTAGATCTAAATCTGATAATTGTTAGACCGAACACGAATATACCCTGTGAAGGAGCATAGCTCTTAAACGACACAGGATATTAAGGTTCAGATCTAACCCTTGGTTCATATCTAAATCTATATACATGAATTCCTCATCCTTTGGCTATGTGATTCATATTGAATCATACTATCAGCGTCATCACCCCCTAATCAAAGGGGATTAGCTAGACATAGCTAAAGAAGAAGAGAAAAAGAAAATAAATAACATGAACATAAATAAAATAAACAAAAAGTAAAAAGAAAGGGAGAGAATGATTTTATTCCAAGAAGAGAATTACAGAATAAAACCTAATGTGTTTTTACATGAATGAAATACAAGGTATTTATAGCTGATATGACAAAGACTACTTGGCAAATTCCACAATGTGGGACTAAAGAATTAGCCCAAATAACACATAAGCTAGTGTGAACGGGGTTGTAGAGTAAGAGGCCTTGTAAGTGAGCCAGTGTGAACGCGTGTAGTGCATGAATGAGAAGCCTTGCAAGGGAGCTAATGTGAACGCTACATGAGTGAAATGGTCTGCAATTGAGCCAATGTGAACACAATATGAGTCTTTAGTGAGCCAAATCTACCCAACTGAACTCTATTTGCAACCGTTCTTCAAGCTTTAAACTCTTCAAGCTTTAGAAATTTCAACTTCACTTTTTTTAAGCAAATTCTTCATGCTTTATTCGTCAAATGCTCTAAACCATGATTCTTGTCAATAATCTGAAAACACAACTATAAATACACAATATCAATTATTTAAAAGATAAAATAAGATAAATATGAGGATAAAATATACACATTTACGTGTATATCAATTAATAACTGTTTTAGTTCTCACACCAATCACATGACTAACCTGGAGTTTATTGTTTTAACCTAAACTCTGGGTGCCCCTATTTTCGACACGGGCAGCTAATAGTTTTGGTTTTGCATATTTATATTCACAGGATCCTGATTTACAGCTGGAACGATGCTCGGAAAGCTCTGTATCCGTGTATTACTTTCAGTTGTGTTTTGTATTGCTTTTCCGCTGCTATGTAAATTATTGTAATCTCTGATATTTATCGAATGTATTTTATTCATTCATACTCTGTATATTCTTGTATCTGATGGAATTGTTGTAATTAACAATGAAATGTTCTTTTGTTTGCGTTCTATTTTGTCTTGTCCTCAATTCAATCCGGGATTTCCTTCACGGGGAAGTTCGGGTCGTTTCATTTAAATTTGTGTGCCCAGACGTTTGTTGAACATTAAATATTTAAATTAAATATCTAATATTTAATATTTAAATATTTAAATTAAATATTTAAATTAAAACATTCAAAGACATTATTTTCTCATTTTAAGTATAATTTCTTTCATTTGTAAATTAAATATTTAAATTTTACAAATACTGATTGAGATTGACATTGCAACAAACATGAATTCCATATCAATTCATCATAGATGGTAAATTAAATAACATGCATGCCAATGTATTGACCTCTAATTTTATTATTTTTCCGATGCAGAGGTTATTTGCAGTTTGGATGTCAACTAAAAAAGGATATTGATCTTAATGATAAGTTTTGTTGAATGTCTAACTTCTTTCACACTCTTAAATTTTCCTAGTTATTCACTGCTTCTAAAATGCTATACTCTCTCAATATCCTTTTGAATGTTCATTAAGTAATCAATACTAAACGTACCCATCATATTATTCACAAGTGTTACAAAATATATACATATACAAAGTATTATCAAATCATTCATTTACGTTCACATGTGTATGAGAGCTAGAGGTGTTTTTTGAAGGATTATAGGGTTCTTAAAGCATTTTATCTATTTGGAATTTCATGAGCAACATGTTTCCTATTATGTTGATGTGGAAAAGCGGTAACTCTTGCACACCAACCCATGAGAGTGGGTTTAAAAGAAAACCCAATATCCAAACAACAAAATACAATGAAATTTAAAGGAACATACAACTTTTATAATGGTTCGGCACTAACGTCTATGTCCACTTTATTGTGGTCATTCATCATCATAGTTGCTAAAGCAGTTGCTAAATATTTTTAATATCTCAACCATCACTCCCTAGATATTAATTTATGTGCACTTTTAATCTCTTTGATAGTCTGTTGGAATAATATTTATTTTGGTTTGTTTGATATGTTGGATCAGGTTTGATAAGTTGAATTTATTTAGTGAACCTGTATTTGTTGCTTAAAATTTTAGACACGTACACACATATTCTTCTGTTGTTTTTATAGAATATTTTTCAATGTATTGTAGATATTCTGTTGTACACGTATAGCCTAAACAAACTACGAATCCATTATAAAACTATAGTATTTGAGTTATTGTCCCCGTCTCCAACAAGCTTATACCATGCTTTGATTTCTTGATCTATTATATAAATATATTGCATTCATGGATATTTGACTGCATTCCTTTTGTACATTGAGCCTAATTTCTTTGTAGAATATAATTGTTTGACTAGTGCTGCAATCCTGCTGCAACTAAATGCACTTCTGTTATTGAATTCTTGATGCTTTACTACAGTTCTAATTTAATTTGAAAATAATGTAGTGCGACTCAAGTAGTGACAACACTAATGTTATGCAAAAATTGCTCTAATACCAACTGTTGGGGTTATGTACGCACCGAAAATTTGACAAAACACCCCAAAAAAACAGGATCTTTTCACCCAATCGCCTAAAGTTAATTTGACTGAAAATAACAACACAATAAATCGGAAATAATAGCAATACACAAATATTCCACCCAATCACCCTCTTTATTGATTCACCAAAACCAAATTTTGTTTACATTCAATGGATCAAACCAAAAATAAATAAAATATAATTAAATCAATAACCTTATTGAGAAAGGGAAAAACATCTAGATGACTACAAATATTGTTGTAGCAAATGAGAAATGAAGAACGACGACAATCCCTGGGACAATCTAGAGTCACCAACTACGTCTTTCAGCAGTAAATAGGAATAACTATCCCCAGCCTAAATTCGTACTTCTTCCTCTACATGACGCAAACCCTTGGAGGCACACAACCTCACCAGATATTCCTATATGGTTTCTTTTTGTTGTTTGGTCTAACCAAGAAGGCTACATATATAGAGAATAGAAGACCTAGACAAATATCTAAATTGCCTCTTCAAAATATCTCCAGAATATAAAATTTCATATCTTTCCTTCCATTATAAAATCAACCAATCAAATGAATCAATCAATCAAATTAATTAGTCAATTAATCAATCAATCAAATCGATTAATTGATTACATCTTTTTCATAAAATATTTAAATAAAAAAATTCAACACTCCGCCTTGATTCAAATATCACATATCTCCAACAATCCACAAACAAGTCAACCTAGCTCTTCCAACAACATCTACTCCCAATTAAAACCAACCTAGATTTCAAGGAAACGAGTTACACCCCAATCAATTTGAAAGGACTATGACCACACCTCAATTACAAATACAACCCACCACCTGCAAAAGATGAATCTACCCCTGAGCTGCGCCATACAAAACTAATGGTCTAAAAGTGCTTGTAATACCACAAAGACCTCCATCTTGTCTTTGTGGATTTCACAACTCGACATCCGTCTTCCGTTTGACATGATCTCTTCAACTTCGGGATCCCTGGAGCATCGTCAACATCTAGACCCTTTTAGATACCATGATCCTCCATCTTAGAACCATCAGCAGTGACCATATTAACCTCTCCACCTTGCTGCATACTAGATTCTTCAATCGTTACCTGCCTTCTTCTTCGTCTTCTTCCATCTTCCCTCATGCATATTAAAGGGCTTCTTCTCATCTCCTTCATTCAGACCATTGAAGCATGGAACATCCACCAACATAGGCTTTCAAATTCCCCAATATCTACCATCAAAAAATGGTCATCCACGAAATCAACATCATCTCCGACGTTTACAATCTTAAATCCAAAATCACTCCAAGTTATGCGATGATCTAAGCTCTGATACCAATGATTATGCAAAAATTGCACAAATTGCTCTGATACCAACTGTTGGTGTAACGACCCGCATTCTTCATATCGGAGGATCGTAGAATATTTATTTTATTATCATACGAAGTCATATGGCCGTGTAAATTTGGGAAACGACTATTGGTGTAACAACCCGTATTTTTGAATAACATGTTATAACATAAATGGAGGCAGAATTAAACTGTAAAATCTGAATCAAGGGAAACGGGCTGGACCATTGCGTTCGTCTCGGAAAAATACGCGAAATAGAGTCCGAGTTTTCGAAAATCGGAGTCCGTATGACCAAGATATGGCCTCGCGAAGTTTCACAAAAAAATTCACAAATTAAAGTATACTTAATTAAGTGAAATGGGTTGCGCAGAGAAATATATATATATATTGATATATATATATATATATAATTGAAAATTAAATAAATAAATATGCAAAAATGTTCAAAACAGCGAATTGGGAGAGGGGAATAACCGAACCGGCCGATTTTTGAGGTCGACCCAAGCCCGCTGGGTCGACTAGGGGTTAATCCAGGGTGTTTGGCTGTCAACCCGTGGGCCGATTCGCTCAAATGCAGATTTTGCATTTGAATGGTTCTCATGGTTCAACTTTAATCTAAAGGCCCTAGATGGTTCCTACACTCGACTTCTTCCCCAAGACATGCTTTGATGGCTTGGATTGAATCTAGGGTTAATCCTATGGCTAATACTATCCTAATCCTCTATAAAAAGACCCCTAAACCTAGCTTAAATCACCATTATTCAATCCTACAACTAAACTATGTCAAATGTGTTCCTCTCATGGCCTCCACTCTCATGCTAAAATTCCTAAGCCTATTTCTATGAGAGATTGTGAGTTCATACAAGTGCTTTCAAACTTGTATGAGTGTTCTTAGTTTGCATTCAAGTCAAGTTGCAACATTTCTATTTCAAAGCAAGGATTTTTATTGATTTGGCGCAAGGGTTTTTCAATTGGGGCTTTCATATTTTGGTGCTTGCATAAGGGCTTCGTCTCAATCTTTATAATAAATATTCATTTGTGTCTTCATAGCGTAGTAAGCCCTTTTCTACTTTCTTTTTATTGAACTCTAAAGTTAAATGAATGATGCAAGTTTGGTTGATCATTATATGCAAGTTTGGTTGATCATTATGCAAGTTATGTATGACACATGTTGCCATGTTATGCAAGTTTGGGTTGATCATGTCATCATGTTATGCAAGTTTGGGTTGATCATGTTATCATGTTATGCAAGTTTGGGTTGATCATGTTATCATGTTATGCAAGTTTGGGTTGATCATGTTACCATGTTATGCAAGTTTGGGTTGATCATGTTATCATGTTATGCAAGTTTGGGTTGATCATGTTATCATGTTATGCGAGTTAAACTTGAGTTTATGACCTTAAAGCTTCAAGCTTTATGTTAAAGGTTGCATTTTGGCAACATGAAAGTTATCATATCCCTTATGATAACTTGCATGTGAGGCCAAATGCGAACTTCTAGCAACTTCTACATGTTATTTATCACCATGTATCACTCATATGCTAAGTTTGGTTTTATGCATGCTTTTGAAGCCTAATAATGCAATATGCAAGTATATGAACATATGTACATCTCATATGCCACCATGTTAAACTTGTGGCTTCAACACCTTTTTGTCATGATTATGCCAAGTTCCTTATTTTATCCTTTATGCGTTGTTGCGATTATGTAAACGATGGGATTACGTTGGGGTTGGCTAACATAATGACATGAACATGGTTTTTATAACATAACGTGATATGTTAACTTGTAATTATGTTTTGGAAACATAATGGACATGACACTTAGAAAATATGAGTGTGGCCAACTCGAGGTTGGGTTGAGTTTGTAGCATAAATCTACCCGGACCCGCCCGGCTTAACTAGTGGCTACAAACAATAGGACCCAATGTGAGAAGTTGGTCATGTTGTGCACGAACCCGAGGTTAGACCAGGTTGTGGTGTAAAGCTACCCGGACCCGCCCGGCTTAACTAGTAACCACAACAAGGTCTAATGTGATAGGTTAAAGCACATTAAGTTAATGAATGCCTCCTGATTAGGGTTAAGTCATGGTCCACTTAATACTTAACTAATTTGGGCTTGATGGATTAATCGAGGTTAAGTCGGGAGCCTTGGGTACTCTTAACCAATTTAATCCACGTGTGGATCGGGTTAACCACATTTAACCCGTTAAGAAACCTTAGTTGCGTGGTCCTTTTCAGCAGTAACCTCCTTGGTAGTATCATAAGACCCTAGGACTAGGCTAGGGTGGGGCACGATTACTGGGCTGATTGTAAGAGTCCAAAAGAAACGGCTGAATGATGCCCCGGTTGTTCAGGCGGACCATGGTCGTGCACATTAAGTCCGGAGTTGAACACGGGCACCGGTAGGTTTGGACTGTGCATCACGGTATGGTGTCAGAGGGTTACACCATAGGGCCTGATACACCCTAGGGTGGACCCTGCACAGTCAACTACATTACATGATTAGGCCGCATGACACCGACACTTGACGAGTTAGGCTTATAGGGAGCCGATCGACTAGACCGAGTAGTTGGACCTTGATTTAGGTCACCTTATGATGTTGGGCCAAGCTTGGGCCAAGGGATCAATTCTTGTTTTTACTTGACATGTTAGAATGCTAGTACACCCGTGGTGCAAAACTTAACCTTGATTATGCGATGACACCTTTATCTATCTTGTTAGTTAATCACCATGCCAGTATGTTGTTATCCTTATGTTCATCTCAGCTTCTCACGACAGTTAACTTTACTAGTTCATAGGCAGATAGTAGTAGGGCTTACCAGTCTTTTTGACTGACCTGTTTTCTTTCGCCTCTTTTCTTCCATTCCCCCCCCCCCCCTCAGGTTCTCAGGGTGGGAACATTGGAGCTTAGCTTGGATCTTTACAGCTTGCTTACTGGATTTGCTCATGTACGGTTTTGAACATTGAGCTAGCTATGGTTTATCACTTCATTTTGGGGATAGTACTTTATGTATTTCGGTTTTTTAGTTTATGCTTTTATCTAGACTTTGTTGTTGGAAAATAATGACCAAGTACTTTGTTGTAACATAACTATGGTTTTGAAATGCTAAGTTTTATCCGCTGCTTTACTACTTTGTTTTACTTATATGTTTTGTCTTGTGATATCTGCATGCATGTTTACCTTGTTTAACGCCCCTCCAAAGCTAATGTCCTTGCAAGAGTGGCATTGGCGGAGGTGGGGTGTTACATTTGGTATCGGAGCATAAGGTTAACAAGATTCGAGCAAAAGGTTTTTAAAACTTACCTTTTGAAAAACTATTTTCAAAACCAATTATGTATTTTCCAAGAAAAGTCTAGTTATTTTAAAAAAGGCTATTCCCCAAAAGCCATAGCACTATCCTTCGTTCCTTCGTTCTGAATCTATCTATCTTTTGCTTCGTTTCAGTATGGCCGATCGCTTTAACATCCCGGAAGACGTACAAGTACCCGTCTGGTTCCGGAGATTTATGGAGGCAAGGGCGAATGAAGCCGGCCCCGCAAACATTCCTCCTCCTTCCCCCGTCGCTAACATATCTCCTCCTCCCGTAGCTGAGGTTCCTCCTCCCCCTCAGCATACACAAGTGAATTTCGCGGAGCTTTGCAAAGACTTTAAGGCGATGGGTTGCAAGAATTTTGACGGAACGGAGACTTCTGTGGAGGCAAGAAACTGGTTAAAGGAAACTGAAGACCTCTTTGATATATTGGATGTGGAAGATCGTAGGAAAGTTCTGTTGGCGGTATGGCTATTGAAAGGGGAAGCCGCTTATTGGTGTGTAGTCACCACCACTACTAGACCCATTGAGACTTGGGATGACTTTAGGAGAAGGTTTGGACTAAAGTTCCTATCATCGACAGAAGAGAATCTTCAGATGGAGAAGTTCCTATCTCTAAAGCAAGGGGACACGACAGTTAGGGAATACGTGGATATGTTTAATCAACTTGCTCAGTTCGGTCTAGAATTGGTAAACACAGCTCGGAAGAAGGCCCTACACTTTGCTCTAGGATTGAATGAGCCATTGCGCGGTTTGGCCATGTCTCATATACCCCTGGGGGCAACTTTCGAGAGTTTGGTGAATATGGCCCTGCTTCAAGAGGGCGATAAGAGTGGCAAGAAGGAGGTCAAGGAAAATGAGTCTCAAGGCAAGAAGGTAGATTCCGGAAAAGGAGGCAAGAACAACAATAGCAAGAACAACAAGTCAAGAGAAAGGAGGAAGTGCAACTTTTGTGGGATTACTGGGCACATAGCCAAAGACTGTAGGAAGAAGAAGAGGAAGTTGGGCGAATGCTTTCACTATGGAGAGCCTGGACATCTTAGCAAGGATTGCCCCAAGAAGCAAGGACAAGGGCAAGGACAAACTCAGCAAGCAGGACCCTCTGGAGGGCAATTGCAGGATCTCCTTGCTCTTCCAGCTTTTGATCGAGGTAGGGTTTTTATAGAAATTCATGTTTACATTTCTGATTTTCCTGTTCGCACCTTGTTTGATTCTGGCGCATCGCATAGTTTTATCTCTTCTGATATTGTTGAAAGTTTGCACCTAAGTACTAGCTTAGCTGAGGATCCCGTTTGTGTTTCAAATCCAATTGGGGGTTCCGCCCATCTACCTGTGGTTTGTATGGATTTGAAAATCTCTATCTTGAGCATAGAATTCATGTGTAATGTTTAGGTTCTCGGGTTTATGGGATACGGGTTGATTTTGGAGGTGGATTGGTTGTCCAGTTATGGAGCCATTCTTGACTGTGAGCATAGGGTAGTGAGGCTCATGACTCGCCTCGGTAATCCCCTAGAAATTTCTTGTAACCCTAGAGGTCCCGTCATGTTATGTTATCTTGAATCTCTCGACTCGTCCATCGATGATCTGCAATTTGTAAGGGTGGTCCGAGACTATCCCGATGTCTTTGAAGAAGTTAAGGGGTTACCCCCTAAACGAGAGATAGATTTCCGCATTTATCTAGTCGATAATGCCAAGCCAGTATCATTGCCCGTTAGGCACATGGCCCCTCGAGAAAGAAGGGAGCTCGGTAAGCAAATCAAGGAATTGCTTGAGAAGAATTTTATTAGGCGAAGCATTTCTGAATGGGGTGCTCTGGTGGTATTCGCCACTAAGGCGGATGGTTCGCTTCGTCTATGTGTTGATTATCGAGAGTTGAACAAGCTGACAAAGAAGAATAGGCACCCGTTACCGAGAATTGATGATCTCTTTGACCAGTTGGTAGGTGCTTCTGTTTTCTCTCAGCTCGATCTAGCCACCGGATTCCATCAGCTTAGAGTGGCTGAGGATAGTATTGATAAGACTGCGTTTAGGACTCCAGATGGATTCTTTGAATGGCTTGTCATGCCATTCGGTTTGACTAATGCACCCGCCTACTTCGTAGATTTGATGAGTAGGGTGTTCAGAGAGTTCCTTAACAAGTTCGTGGTTGTCTTCGTGGATGACATTATGATCTTCTCAAAGGATGAGGAAGAGCATGCTAGGCATCTCAAGGAAGTGATGGATACGCTTAGAGCGCATCAGTTGAAAGCCAAGTTCTCCAAATGTCATTTCTGGAGAAGGGAAGTTCGGTTTCTTGGACATATAGTTTCTAAGTAAGGCATAGTGGTGGATCCCGCGAAAGTGGTTGTGGTTCAAGACTGGAAGACTCCGAGGAATGCAACCGAAGTAAGAAGCTTTCTCGGTATGGCAGGCTACTATAGGAAGTTCATCAGGGACTTCGCTAAGATTTCGGCCCCTCTTACTAAGTTGACGAAGAAGAACTTAGTCTTTGCATGGGACTTGGAGTGTGAGCTTGCTTTTCAAAGGCTCAAGAGAGCCCTTACCTCAGCTCTAGTTTGGCAACGTGGAGTGGCACTGTTTTCAAGAGATAGTTTTCTGCGTGGGATACCGTAAAATATGTAAACGAGATCCAAGATTCACTAACGAATCTTGGAAAGCTTGCACGAAACCATGAGCACGCAGTTATGTTTAAGCCAAGTATTTTAGGCAAAGAATAAGTGGAAGTGGAACGAGAGGCAACGGTGAAATGAGTTCTTACTCATATTTTGGGAACAAGAATTAAGAACTACGGAATTGCGAAGTTAAAAGACGGTCAGGGCACGATGGGATTAAGCACAAGAAAATGCGGCTTAGAAGATCGAAGACTAGATACGTGCATTTAATCTCTTTCTAAGAATATATCCTCGATCCCTATTGTTCCGTAGAGCTTACTCGCATGCTATCTTTTAAGTATATCCTCTCGGCCCTATCCTCAATCTTAGATCTGTTGCAAACTCCCTAAGGAGTATGACTAGCCTATTTGTGATATATGGTTGGGGTGAAGAAGTTCGTCACCAAACTATTTGGGCTTTATGGGATATGGGTAATAATTGATAGACTTACGAAGAGAACCCATTTTTCCGGTGAAAAGCAAGAGGACCGTATCATGGCTAGCATCTGTTTATCTTCGAGAGATAGTATGGTTGCATGGAGTTTCTTCTAGCATAGTTAGCGATCGTGACCCAATTTTCACTAGCCAGTTCTGGAACAGTTTGCAAGAAGCGATGGGTACACGATTGAATCTGAGTACAGCCTATCACCCCCAGACGGATGGCCAAACCGAAAGGGTGAATAGAGTGCTAGAAGATCTCTTGAGGCTTTGTGTTCTCGACTTCGGTGGTACTTGGGAAGACCACCTTCCTCTTGTAGAATTTGCTTATAATAATAGCTATTAAGCCAGCATAGGGATGGCACCATTTGAAGCTTTATATGGGAGGCCGTGTAGGTCACCATCTTGTTGGTGGGAGACAACAGATAGACTTATACTTGGGCCCGATATGATACGAGACACATCCGAGAAAGTTGAATTAGTAAGAAGAAGGATGAAAGCGGCCCAAGATAGACAGAAATCCTATGCTGACAAGCGAAGGGCAGATTTGGAATTCGAAGTGGGAGACATGGTTTTCATAAAGGTTTCTCCTTTACGTAATGTGGTTCGTTTTGGAGCAGTGGGGAAGCTGGCACCAAGGTTCGTAGGACCTTTCCCTATCACAGAGAGAATTGGAAAGATGGCCTATAAGGTGGAATTGCCCGAAAAGCTAGCCGGAGTGCATAATGTCTTTCATGTCTCGCATCTCCGAAAGTGCCTTCATGAGTCCGCTGAGGTGGTTGAACCAAGCATTCTTGAAGACATTGAGGTAGAGAAAGAAGCAACCTTGAGAAAAGCTCCGATTCGTATCTTGGGAACAGAGATCAAGAAACTGAGGAATCGAGAAGTCAAATTGGTGAAAGTTCAGTGGGGTGAAGCCGACGAAGATGCAACTTGGGAAACCGAGGAGAAGATGCGTGGGCTTTATCCATTTCTTTTTTAGGGTACATTCTCAACCTCTCTCTTAAGTAGCATATCTTTCTTTTTGCTATCCGTGTTTATCCTGTTTGTCTAATTATCTCGTTAATCATGTTATGAGGACCTTAGGTAGAAACCCTTTGGATGAAACATGTATTTGAAACATGTTATGCTTGATGGTTGCAAGTGTTTGCACATGGATACTCGTGGATGCATGATACACATTAGGCACTAAGATCGGCTCACACACTTTCATACCGCATATGCATGAGTGTTTATGCTTATTCATGGATGAAACTTGTTATGCTATCACGTGGATGTTGCATATGGATGAATGTTATGTGCACTCATGTAGAGACTATGAGTTATGTTAGGAATTTGCATACATATGGACTCATTTCACTAACATGCTTTGCATTAAGGAGGTTTACTGAATCAGTAACTGCCTGATTTTTGCATTAGATAAGTACATATACACACACCTTTGCATATGATCATACAGCATTTAGAATCCTTTAAGGACAATGACTGTACGTGGATGATGTTTTGAGTAGATGGGTGATGGATGGTAGGATACGTTCTTCCTAACTTGGAGATTTCGGGGACGAAATCCTTTAAGGAGGGGAGAATGTAACAACCCGTATTTTTGAATAACATGTTATAACATAAATGGAGGCAGAATTAAACTGTAAAATCTGAATCAAGGGAAACGGGCTGTGCCATTGCGTTCGTCTCGGAAAAATACGCGAAATAGAGTCCGAGTTTTCGAAAATCGGAGTCCGTATGACCAAGATATGGCCTCGCGAAGTTTCACAAAAAAATTCACAAATTAAAGTATACTTAATTAAGTGAAATGGGTTGCGCAGAGAAATATATATATATTGATATATATATATATATATATATAATTGAAAATTAAATAAATAAATATGCAAAAATGTTCAAAACAGCGATTTGGGAGAGGGGAATAACCGAACCGGCCGATTTTTGAGGTCGACCCAAGCCCGCTGGGTCAACTAGGGGTTAATCCAGGGTGTTTGGCTGTCAACCCGTGGGCCGATTCGCTCAAATGCAGATTTTGCATTTGAATGGTTCTCATGGTTCAGCTTTAATCTAAAGGCCCTAGATGGTTCCTACACTCGACTTCTTCCCCAAGACATGCTTTGATGGCTTGGATTGAATCTAGGGTTAATCCTATGGCTAATACTATCCTAATCCTCTATAAAAAGACCCCTAAACCTAGCCTAAATCACCATTATTCAATCCTACAACTAAACTATATCAAATTTGTTCCTCTCATGGCCTCCACTCTCATGCTAAAATTCCTAAGCCTATTTCTATGAGACATTGTGAGTTCATACAAGTGCTTTCAAACTTGTATGAGTGTTCTTAGTTTGCATTCAAGTCAAGTTGCAACATTTCTATTTCAAAGCAAGGATTTTTATTGATTTGGCGCAAGGGTTTTTCAATTGGGGCTTTCATATTTTGGTGCTTGCATAAGGGCTTCGTCTCAATCTTTATAATAAATATTCATTTGTGTCTTCATAGCGTAGTAAGCCCTTTTCTACTTTCTTTTTATTGAACTCTAAAGTTAAATGAATGATGCAAGTTTGGTTGATCATTATATGCAAGTTTGGTTGATCATTATGCAAGTTATGTATGACACATGTTGCCATGTTATGCAAGTTTGGGTTGATCATGTCATCATGTTATGCAAGTTTGGGTTGATCATGTTATCATGTTATGCAAGTTTGGGTTGATCATGTTATCATGTTATGCAAGTTTGGGTTGATCATGTTATCATGTTATGCAAGTTTGGGTTGATCATGTTATCATGTTATGCAAGTTTGGGTTGATCATGTTATCATGTTATGCGAGTTAAACTTGAGTTTATGACCTTAAAGCTTCAAGCTTTATGTTAAAGGTTGCATTTTGGCAACATGAAAGTTATCATATCCCTTATGATAACTTGCATGTGAGGCCAAATGCGAACTTCTAGCAACTTCTACATGTTATTTATCACCATGTATCACTCATATGCTAAGTTTGGTTTTATGCATGCTTTTGAAGCCTAATAATGCAATATGCAAGTATATGAACATATGTACATCTCATATGCCACCATGTTAAACTTGTGGCTTCAACACCTTTTTGTCATGATTATGCCAAGTTCCTTATTTTATCCTTTATGCGTTGTTGCGATTATGTAAACGATGGGATTACGTTGGGGTTGGCTAACATAATGACATGAACATGGTTTTTATAACATAACGTGATATGTTAACTTGTAATTATGTTTTGGAAAAATAATGGACATGACACTTAGAAAATATGAGTGTGGCCAACTCGAGGTTGGGTTGAGTTTGTAGCATAAATCTACCCGGACCCGTCCGGCTTAACTAGTGGCTACAAACAATAGGACCTAATGTGAGAAGTTGGTCATGTTGTGCACGAACCCGAGGTTAGACCAGGTTGTGGTGTAAAGCTACCCGGACCCGCCCGGCTTAACTAGTAACCACAACAAGGTCTAATGTGAGAGGTTAAAGCACATTAAGTTAATGAATGCCTCCTGATTAGGGTTAAGTCATGGTCCACTTAATACTTAACTAATTTGGGCTTGATGGATTAATCGAGGTTACGTCGGGAGCCTTGGGTACTCTTAACCAATTTAATCCACGCGTGGATCGGGTTAACCACATTTAACCCGTTAAGAAACCCTAGTTGCGTGGTCCTTTTCAGCAGTAACCTCCTTGGTAGTATCATAAGACCCTAGGACTAGGCTAGGGTGGGGCACGTTTACTGGGCTGATTGTAAGAGACCAAAAGAGACGGCTGAATGATGCCCCGGTTGTTCAGGCGGACCATGGTCGTGCACATTAAGTCCGGAGTTGAACACGGGCACCGGTAGGTTTGGACTGTGCATCATGGTATGGTGTCAGAGGGTTACACCATAGGGCCTGATACACCCTAGGGTGGACCCTACACAGTCAACTACATTACATGATTAGGCCGCATGACACCGACACTTGACGAGTTAGGCTTATAGGGAGCCGATCGACTAGACCGAGTAGTTGGACTTTGATTTAGGTCACCTTATGATGTTGGGCCAAGCTTGGGCCAAGGGATCAATTCTTGTTTTTACTTGACATGTTAGAATGCTAGTACACCCGTGGTGCAAAACTTAACCTTGATTATGCAATGACACCTTTATCTATCTTGTTAGTTAATCACCATGCCAGTATGTTGTTATCCTTATGTTCATCTCAGCTTCTCACGACAGTTAACTTTACTAGTTCATAGACAGATAGTAGTAGGGCTTACCAGTCTTTTTGACTGACCTGTTTTCTTTCGCCTCTTTTCTTCCATTTCCCCCCCCCCCCCCCTCAGGTTCTCAGGGTGGGAACATTGGAGCTTAGCTTGGATCTTTACAGCTTGCTTACTGGATTTGCTCATGTACGGTTTTGGACATTGAGCTAGCTATGGTTTATCACTTCATTTTGGGGATAGTACTTTATGTATTTCAGTTTTTCAGTTTATGCTTTTATCTAGACTTTGTTGTTGGAAAATAATGACCAAGTACTTTGTTGTAACATGACTATGGTTTTGAAATGCTAAGTTTTATCCGCTGCTTTACTACTCTATTTTACTTATATGTTCTGTCTTGTGATATCTGCATGCATGTTTACCTTGTTTAACGCCCCTCCAAAGCTAATGTCCTTGCAAGAGTGGCATTGGCGGAGGTGGGGTGTTACATTTGGTATCAGAGCATAAGGTTAACAAGATTCGAGCAAAAGGTTTTTAAAACTTACCTTTTGAAAAACTATTTTCAAAACCAATTATGTATTTTCCAAGAAAAGTCTAGTTATTTTAAAAAAGGCTATTCCCCAAAAGCCATAGCACTATCCTTCGTTCCTTCGTTCTGAATCTATCTATCTTTTTCTTCGTTTCAGTATGGCCGATCGCTTTAACATCCCGGAAGACGTACAAGTACCCGTCTGGTTCCGGAGATTTATGGAGGCAAGGGCGAATGAAGCTGGCCCCGCAAACATTCCTCCTCCTTCCCCCGTCGCTAACATCTCTCCTCCTCCCGTAGCTGAGGTTCCTCCTCCCCCTCAGCATACACAAGTGAATTTCGCGGAGCTTTGCAAAGACTTTAAGGCGATGGGTTGCAAGAATTTTGACGGAACGGAGACTTCTGTGGAGGCAAGAAACTGGTTAAAGGAAACTGAAGACCTCTTTGATATCTTGGATGTGGAAGATCGTAGGAAAGTTCTGTTGGCGGTATGGATATTGAAAGGGGAAGCCGCTTATTGGTGGGTAGTCACCACCACTACTAGACCCATTGAGACTTGGGATGACTTTAGGAGAAGGTTTGGACTAAAGTTCCTATCATCGCCAGAAGAGAATCTTCAGATGGAGAAGTTCCTATCTCTAAAGCAAGGGGACATGACAGTTAGGGAATACGTGGATATGTTTAATCAACTTTCTCGGTTCGGTCTAGAATGGGTAAACACAGCTCGGAAGAAGGCCCTACACTTTGCTCTAGGATTGAATGAGCCATTGCGTGGTTTGGCCATGTCTCATATACCCCTGGGGGCAACTTTCGAGAGTTTGGTGAATATGGCCCTGCTTCAAGAGGGCGATAAGAGTGGCAAGAAGGAGGTCAAGGCAAATGAGTCTCAAGGCAAGAAGGTAGATTCCGGAAAAGGAGGCAAGAACAACAATAGCAAGAACAACAAGTCAAGAGAAAGGAGGAAGTGCAACTTCTGTGGGATTACTGGGCACATAGCCAAAGACTGTAGGAAGAAGAAGAGGAAGTTGGGCGAATGCTTTCACTATGGAGAGCCTGAACATCTTAGCAAGGATTGCCCCAAGAAGCAAGGACAAGGGCAAGGACAAACTCAGCAAGCAGGACCCTCTGGAGGGCAATTGCAGGCTCTCCTCGCTCTTCCAGCTTTTGATCGAGGTAGGGTTTTTATAGAAATTCATGTTTACATTTCTGATTTTCCTATTCGCACCTTGTTTGATTCTGGCGCATCGCATAGTTTTATCTCTTCTGATATTGTTGAAAGTTTGCACCTAAGTACTAGCTTAGCTGAGGATCCCGTTTGTGTTTCAAATCCAATTGGGGGTTCCGCCCATCTACCTGTGGTTTGTATGGATTTGAAAATCTCTATCTTGAGCATAGAATTCATGTGTAATGTTTAGGTTCTCGGGTTTATGGGATACGGGTTGATTTTGGAGGTGGATTGGTTGTCCAGTTATGGAGCCATTCTTGACTGTGAGCATAGGGTAGTGAGGCTCATGACTCGCCTCGGTAATCCCCTAGAAATTTCTTGTAACCCTAGAGGTCCCGTCATGTTATGTTATCTTGAATCTCTCGACTCGTCCATCGATGATCTGCAATCTGTAAGGGTGGTCCGAGACTATCCCGATGTCTTTGAAGAAGTTAAGGGGTTACCCCCTAAACGAGAGATAGATTTCCGCATTTATCTAGTCGATAATGCAGAGCCAGTATCATTGCCCGTTAGGCACATGGCTTCTCGAGAAAGAAGGGAGCTCGGTAAGCAAATCAACTACATTACATGATTAGGCCGCATGACACCGACACTTGACGAGTTAGGCTTATAGGGAGCCGATCGACTAGACCGAGTAGTTGGACCTTGATTTAGGTCACCTCATGATGTTGGGCCAAGCTTGGGCCAAGGGATCAATTCTTGTTTTTACTTGACATGTTAGAATGCTAGTACACCCGTGGTGCAAAACTTAACCTTGATTATGCGATGACACCTTTATCTATCTTGTTAGTTAATCACCATGCCAGTATGTTGTTATCCTTATGTTCATCTCAGCTTCTCACGACAGTTAACTTTACTAGTTCATAGACAGATAGTAGTAGGGCTTACCAGTCTTTTTGACTGACCTGTTTTCTTTCACCTCTTTTCTTCCGTTCCCCCCCCCCCCCCTCAGGTTCTCAGGGTGGGAACATTGGAGCTTAGCTTGGATCTTTACAGCTTGCTTACTGGATTTGCTCATGTACGGTTTTGGACATTGAGCTAGCTATGGTTTATCACTTCATTTTGGGGATAGTACTTTATGTATTTCAGTTTTTCAGTTTATGCTTTTATATAGACTTTGTTGTTGGAAAATAATGACCAAGTACTTTGTTGTAACATGACTATGGTTTTGAAATGCTATGTTTTATCCGCTGCTTTACTACTCTGTTTTACTTATATGTTCTGTCTTGTGATATCTGCATGCATGTTTACCTTGTTTAACGCCCCTCCAAAGCTAATGTCCTTGCAAGAGTGGCATTGGCGGAGGTGGGGTGTTACAATTGGGGTCATTTCCCAGATTCACGATTTTCCCGAATCTTAAATGACCGTTTTGCCCCTGGAGAATCTTGTTTCCCCTATAACTTTTGATTGGTAAGGAGTTTTGACCTAAAACTACTTCCATTGGATTCGGATGATGGTTTCCCATTTCGTAGAGTGGTCACATTAATCAAACGGACTACATAGGATATGGTTAATCAATATAAGTGAGAAGTTGGATTTACACCAAATCAGAGTTGGAGCTGCTGCACTACATAGTAATCCATGCCAAATCAATATAAGTTTCAGATCTAACATTCATTTGTGGCTAAGGTGAGTGATTTGCATGTTTATACACTAATTATGGCTAATTAGGGGTGGTTAGTGATAATTAGCGAAATTATACATCTAAAAATTCTAGAAAAATATGTAGAAATTCTAAAATATTATTTTTTTGCCGCTGGTATGAATTTGGGTTAATTTGGATTACATTTGTTAATCCAATAGTTAGATATGGTTAAACATGGTTAAGGGGAAAATCCTAGATTTGGGGTATGTTTGATCTAAAATAGCCTAGGTAATTGATGTTATAATGTTTTTGATTGATTCTATATATTGCTGCTACTGTTTGGTATATTTTTTGATGTCATAAAAAAAGTTAGAATGGTTGAAAATGTTGTCGTATGGCGAAATTAGCTTGCTGGAAAAACTGCAGGATGTCGGTTCCTGAAAGGGGTATGCCTCAAGAACCGACTAGGAGGATTTCGGTTCCTGAAGGGGGTATGTCTCACGAACCGCAAAGGGGTTCACGAACCGCCACCAAGAGAGGGTCACGAACCGCCATAAGGAGAGGGTCACGAAACGTCACCAGGAGACGGTTACGAACCGGGATCACGAACCGCCACAAGGAGAGGGTCACGAACCTCCCCCATGAGAGGGTCACGAATCGGGGTCACGAACCGCCACCAGGAGAGGGTCATGAACCGCCACCAGGAGAGGGTCACGAACATGGTCACAAACCGCCACCAGGAGAGGGTCAAGAACCGACCGGATGGAGCACCACAAACCGAACTCGATTTGAATTTCTACAACGCGACGACGATTATGAACTCTTCTGAAGATCAACTCCAATTCAACTAAAACCAAAGATGCAAAGGAAGTCGAAGTGAGAAGTTATTACTCAAGATCCAGATGGGAACCAACGAGTTAACTTCTAGAGTTGGGCTTTGCTGTTGGATGTGTGCAAAGGGGTTAGCGATATCCATAACTTTGGTTCACTATCGAGAGAGGGGTTATGTAGACGAACCAGGACTAGGGCCATGTGGACTGGTTGACCCGACAGGGTTATTGACTATGGACTAGTGTAGTGTGGTCAGAGGTTGTATGTAGTAGGACTTCGTCAGGGCCCTAAAGGGCAAAGTGGTCGTAGCGATAGTTGTACGGAGTTGGACTCCGTCATGGCCCCAATGGATCTGGTGATCAAAGCGGTGGATATCGTATGCTTTACACACTGAGTGAAAGATGTTAGGATGATTGCTATGTTTGATGTTTGTTATCACCATGACACTCACACTCCCATTTTTACACAATATATTAGTGTTACCTAAGTGTATTGTACATCTTGTTGTGTTAACTCTTTGGTTGCAGGTCCAGGTCAGGTATGATTTCTTATACTTGTTATTGCTCTATTTAGTGGTATAGATTTGCTATCGCTCATACCAGACTTTCGTCTGACCCAGAGTTTTATATCTCTTCTTATTACTCTGGGTTCTCCTAAACGAGCAGACTAGAGACATGTTAGGTGGTTATGCATGAGTAGCTGTCCGGAGACGAGCATGAGGCTTCCACGTACTATATACATATATTCTCCTTGTGTTGTTGTTGGTCACTGCTTCAGCATTAGTAGTGTATCTCTTTTATTTCCTTTTTAGAGACAGTATTTAGAAGTTGTAATAATATTTTGGATCATAAGCTGTATTTTGGGATTCCGCTACTCTGATGGATATGGTTTGTTTTTAAGCTTATGCATTGTCTCGCCTGTCTTATATCAAGTATGTTATTATTATATTTTGTTCCATATGTTGTGAGATATACTACATGTTCTTGATGATTCGTCATTTCAACCCTCTTTTGGCGACCGTCCCGTGCTAGTCGGACATTAACACAACGCATTTTTGGGGAAATGTCTAATGTTACGTGGCGGCCGTCACACTTTGTATCAGAGCCTGGTTGTGTAGTTTAACCAAGCGGAAGACATCAAGGAGAGATAATGTACGTATATGAGAGCGCGTATTTGTGATATTTCGGTTTTCAAAAACTATATATATACTATTAGTATATCTAAAGATGAAGCCACACTGCACGGGCACCACTAAGGAGATGGTTAATCGTTTTCTCTTTACAGATTGAGCGATGAGCCGAAATACGAGGAGTACGGGTTCAGGAGCCAACAATGGGAATGCCCCTGACATAGGACGATGTTTACTACCTTCATGCGAGAGATGCTCAGGGAGCAGTTTTTAACAACCCGGATTTTCAAAACCAATTTTAATTTTTTATTTTAGCTATTTTAATGTATTTTGAATACTTAAAATGATTTAAATAATAATGACTAAAAAATTATTTTAATCGAAGTTAGAAAATATAAATTTATTTTAATTATATAACGAGCCTGAAATGGCGTGGTAGTTTGAAAATTTGATTCTGAACTTTAACTGAATGTACATGATTCAAAATAAATCAGATTTCAGTAAAACCGGAAATATTTGAATCTGTTTAATTATATCTTTCTAAGAATGTGAAAAATCCTGATTTCATAACGGGAATTGAAAGTTATGTCCAGTTTAAAATTTAGAATAGCCGCTATGGAATTTGTATATATATTTTATATAATATATAGCCTTTAAAAATAGCCATTTTGCAAACGACCTCCGTTTTCGATGAAACCACTTTTGTTGGAACCGAAATGTCAAATTATTGCTAGATTATAATTTTCATAATTTTTGAATTAACATGTGAGCGTGGAAAAAAGAAAATGTGAATTGGATCGACCAGAAAATGGTCATTTTCAGACGGTCTCCAAATTTGACGAAATTAGTTTTGTTAGGACCGTATCATCAAAACAAAGCTAGATATTATTTTTTTGTAATTTTTGGAGTCAGTACGTGGCCTCGATAAATTAAAATGTACGTTTAAATTCAATATATATTGATTCAACTTTTAATTTGAAGAAAAACTGACCTAAGCAGTCGAATTGGCTTACGATACATATCTCATTGTGTTCGGAATGGGGGTATTTAGTTAGGGGCGATAGTCGTTGGGTTCGATTTGGAGTACATGGCATTAAACAAGAATTATCGGAATTAAAAGAAAATTAAATAAATATATATACTAGTTTATATACCCCCCAAATTCGTAAACCCTAATTCGTATTCTTCAGAAAGCCGCCTCTATGAACAAATCGATGGCAGGAAACCTTCGATCCTTCGCACCTTTCTTCTTCAAAATCTACTCAAAATTTTCTAATCTCCTAAAGGGAAAAATGAAGAACTCGTCGATCTTTACCTTGTGTACGGCTATGGTCTAAAATATCGACAGGGATTTGCTGATTTCAACCTCTAAAACCACCGCGTTCGAAACCAAAATCCGGCGCAGGTGGGGGTTCGAACTTGGCATGGCAGCCAGTGGTGGATGAGGGCATGGAGCTTTTCGGCGTTGAGGGTTTAGATTGGGGGCTGACATCTCGAATTGCGTGCGATAGGAGGAGTTTGGAGCCGAGTTTTTATCGGCTGTGTTCAAAAGGGAAGACGATGGCCTTGATTAATTATAAGGGTTAAGTAATTAATTAACATTAATTATTTAATTAGATTAATAAATGTAATTATTTATATATTTAGATGGTTTAAATGTTTTTCAAACATAACAATGTTTAAAAAAATATAAAATTGCATTAATAAAAATCATTGTTTTTAAATTTATCAATAGCATTGTTTTAAGGGCATGATTTTTAAAGTAAATGATATCGTTTAAAAATATGGTTTTTAGAAATATAAATATACATTGTTTTGAAAATAAAAAGAGCATTATTTTTGAAAATAAAAAGAGCATTGTTTTTGAAAATGAAAATAGCATTACTTTTGAAAATGTAAGTAGCGTTGTTTTAAAAATATAAATAGGATGATTTTTAAATAGAAATAGCATTACATAAAAATGTGATTTTTATATATAACAATTAGTATAAAAATATGATTTTTATGCATATAATGTTTGAAAAAAATATGGGGTTTTATATATTAATGTTTGAATATAAAAATGGGATTTTTAAAATATATATAGCATGATTTTTAAAAAAAGAAATAACACAGTAATAATGTGATTTTAAATAGAGATAGCATTGAAATAAAAATGTGATTTTTATTTATAAAGATCGTTTTTTAAAAATGTGATTTTTAACATAACCCGTGTGAAACAGATTGCGATGGAACCCACTGGTAGCAAAATGGAATCCAAACCATTGTCCGCTAAAGAATGACGGAGTGGAAACCAAAGGTGAGAACTCCTCACTAAAAATTCTGCATAGTTATTTATTTATTTTCATGACTGAAAAATATATAGGATTTCCATTGTAGATTTTTATCATTTTAATCATTATAAATTGTATATGGTGCCTGTTAGATCACCTCCCTCGTCCACAGACTATGGACGATTTAAATTGACTGTATTGTATGTTGTTTGTGATGTTAAAGTGTTTAACATATTAAAAGTAATGTTAACATTATATGGTAGTAGAAAGTAAATTATAAATACCCATTTATAATTTAAATAGTGAAAAAATGGTTAATTAGAAAAATAACTCAAACCAAATTAGAATTGGTTAAATTTATTAACCAATGATTTATTTAAAAAGACCGTTGTTGTTTAAAAACCCCACACGGGTATTGGGATGATATTTGACATACACTAATCCCAATATTTGGTAGTATGTCAATCGATGGGTTGACAGGCTATGATGAGCGTTATTTATTTATTTTAATGCTTACACAGTTGTAAATTGCACTCTGGATGATGTTCGATTTTTTATCATTATTGTGAATACATGTGATGTATGAAATCCATATAACTGAAATTATATGGTAATTGATTGAGTAGCATTCCGATTCAGAAATAAAGAATGTTTTATAATAAAGAATGATTTAAATTAAAGAATCTTTTAAAATAAAGGATATTTTAAAATAATCAATATTTTAAAACAATATCCAGTGAAGAAGAAAATTATGATTTTGATGTCCGGTTTTGGATGGACACAAAAATATTGAAATGTGAAGCTGAATTATGTAGTAAATGCTATTTTAACCCGAACGAATTTATCGATCAATTTTATTCATTTTATAATGAATATCGAAAAGAAGTGATTTCAAAATCTAATATTTTGAAAATATTATCATTTTAATATGATAAAGATACAGAATATTCAAATTTAAAAGTAAAAACGAAGTTAAAATCGTTTTAAAACAAATTTATAAACGATTTATAAAATATATTTTAAATGGAAACCGATGAAATATATATAATATATATATTATATATATTTAATGGCCCGAATAGAACGCGCCGCACAACGACCGTTCGCGAATTTCGACCATTAACTTCAAATCGATGTAACGGGAGATCCGACCGTCAGATTCTCCTAAATCCGGAACCATTGGGTTTGTATCGAAAAGAGATTTCCAATGAATATAAGAGATTTGAAATCTAACGGTTAGGTTTCAAATATGTCCAAATCAAAATCAGAAAAGGTCGCTATGGATGCAGTTTGCTGACCGTTATTGGAAACAGACTGTAAAGGCCTTAATAAAATTATTAAAAATATGAAAAAATTATGTAAAATAATAATTAATAATTTGGAAAGATTTTGGAAGAAAAATTCTACGTTTGAAAAGAAAAAAATATATTTTTATCGAAATGAAATGGTTATTAACTAGTATAATTATCCATGGTTTTTAAATAAATAAATTGGATTTGAAATGGTTTTAATCTAACCAAGATTTTCCAATGTATGAATCTGGCCGTTATTTCTATAATTGATTCTGTGATTATACAGATATTATTGTGGGAATTTGAAAGATACAGATATCGTTATTCCCAATATGATATCCATTAGTTTCAGAATTTGATATTGAATATAAGCCGATATAATTTCTATTCAGAGCCTTGTATGTAATATCAAATTGGATTTGGGTTTGTCGTGAATGGCGTCTTAAATAACACTGTTCTTAAACCCAGTTGAGAAAAGAATAAATCTTTTAATAAAAATTTAGAGAAGTTTACCAATTAATCAATATTTAATTAGAATTGAATTGAAATTCGATTTTGGGGTTTATCGTGGACAAAGTTTTAAATAACAATTGTCCTTTAACTCAATTAACAGTGAAGATATGATTTGGAATTTATAAATCTTTTTATTTAGATTTAATGGAAAATTTTCAAAGTAAAGTTTTCCAATTTAATATTTTAAATTGGAATTGAATGGAATTCGATTTGGTAATAATCGAGATGAGCTTATGTGGATGAAGACCGCTACTGTATATAGAATTTAAAAGGCCTTTCCGCTATTCCATTTATATTATTAGTCTGGTACGGGAACTTATATCGATTATACACTGTTATGATTTCCGTGTTAAATCCATTTTGATGGAAGATGATTTTGGGTTTATCGTGGACTATGTTTTAAATGACATTGGTTCTTTAACACAGTTAAAGAAAAGATTAATTTCTTAAAATTTGAATAATCATTAAGTAATGATTTTCGAGATTAAAACTAAACTAGATTTATAATAAATTTTTAATTAGATTGAAATGGGAAAGAGATAATTAAATTTATCGAATTCTTGAAATGATCAAAAATGGAGTACCACCAGTTTTACTCTAGGCGATAGTTAAATCTTTAATTAATTTTGAACATGAAAGGGTAATTAATTTTAGCCAGAGCATAGTGGGTGTTAGATATGGAGTGCTACCAATTTTTCTCCATGGGATGAATAGGTTGAGATTGGAAAATAATAAATGATTATTGCGGTAAGGTTCGATAATCCCGACTAGTTAATAAAATCTTTTGAAATTGATATCCAAAGGAAGATTAAAGAATAAACTTAAAAGAATTTATTTTTGATAAAATTAATGAGAACCTTTCCCTAATAATGTGAATATTTTATTAAAAGAATATTCCGAATTGGAATGAGGCATATGATGTGTTTTTATAGCACTTGATTATTGATTATAAAATACACGAGTTATTCGGAAAGATAGGGTTTAACCCATTCTGAATAATTACTACGATGATTAAAAGTCGACGATGAAGACGACGGTTGAAGACCGTAGATCATCACATCGTTTGGATGATTACTGATGTCTTAATTGGACCGTACACCCAAGACAAGGTAATAAGTGGTGATCGTCCAAACGTACTTGGAGATCGACCGGATATGCGAGGGCCTCTCTCCTGTATTGGACATATGGGATGAGGAATAAGGTGCCTCCGGTTTCGTTCAGACCCAGAACGGACTTGAAAATGGATGGTATGTCTGACGTTGTATTCGTTTATGCTGTATTTGTTGATCTCTGCTAAATATACATCTGTTTGGTGGCGGAGAATTTATTCTCTTGCTTAACACCCTTCTCTGAGACGTATGAGCTCAGAGGTTATATATTGGTAGAAATCAATGGTATGGTATGGATTGACAATGTGACATGCTAAGATGCATGGATCGAGGCATTTGTTGAAAAGCAGAGCCTTGTGGATGATGATCAAAGCATAGCTTTAATTAGCATAGCTTTGTGTAGCATTACTTCGCGAGCCTCACACCCCGGTATAATGGTGAACTGATGGTCAGGTCGGTATGCTTTCGATATGAGGATGGATTCGGTCGACCGAGATGAGCTGAGTGTGGTCACTCCACGCTCAGAGTGATAGGGCACACCCCCCGATTCCCAGAGGGATAGAGCAAGCGGTGTTTTCTCTCGCCAGGATGTAAGCCACAGTGATACTTGATTTCCCAAAACGGTGGATGTGGATTACGGTGTTTTCTCTAGCTGGGACATAAGACGTTGTGTATTGCACTACGCGGTAGATCTTTCGAATCAGGAGCCATCAGTACAGAAATCGAAATTTCCAATACGACATTTTGCGGTTTTAATTGTAAACCTATATATAGCGACATAATATATTGTACCTATGCCGCTTATGATTGATACATTTACTTTCAAAATTGATTTCTACACTATCGCTTATAGTAATAATAAAAGATAAATTTCGCATATCAAGCATATTTGGCTATTATAAAGTAAAACTCTATCCTTCGGCTTGCGTTGCATTGTGTTATGGGACCTAAGTCTTATAATAGCTTTATTTTTCTTTAATTAGCATTGCGTTGTTTGTTTTAGGTACTGGTATTCTTGGGGGTAAACCCGTTCCGTGTTATACGGCATGGTCCCTTGATTTACCTAAATTTAAAATAAAATTAATAACTGTTTTAGTTCTCACACCAGTCCCATGACTGACCTAGAGTTTATTGTTTTAACCTAAACTCTAGGTGCCCATATTTTCCACACGGGCTGCTAGTAGTTTTGGTTTTCGCAGATACTTCTTTTCATAGGATCCAGGATTACAATGGGAGCTATATTCAGAAAGCTTTTTATCCGTATATCTCTTTCAGTTGTGTCAGTTGTTATTTTCTGCTACGCATTATACTTATGTATTATTTTCCACTGCTATGTAATTTTAAATCTCTGATATTGTATTTTCAATGTGTAATATTCATTCATGCTCTGGAATATTCTTGTACTCTGATGTAAATTATTGTAATATCAATGTTCTATTTTTTGTGTCTCGATTTGTCGTGTTCTCAACTCAATCCAGGCTTTCTCGAAAGGGGAAGTTTGGGTCGTTTCAACCTAATGCTGCTAATAGTGGTGGTACAGTAGTGCAAGCGCCCAGAGCCGATTTCGCCAAGCTTAACAAGGATTATACTAGTCTTGGTGGGAAGCTGTTCCATGGAATGGAATCGACTACGGTGGTTCAAGATTGGCTAGATTGTTGTGAGCGCATCTTCAAGGATTTGGGGATTGATGATGCAATGAAGAGGAAGCTAGCATCACGTCAGCTTCAAAGACGGGCAATGAATTGGTGGAATGCCATTAAAGTGGCCACTCCCGAGTATCATGTTACTTGGAATCAGTTTAAGAGTCGCTTCAGTGACAAGTTTATTCCAGCTGCTCAGAAATCTGAATTGTTTAGGAGGTTTTTGAAGCTTAAGCAGAACGGTAGGGCAGTCTCGGAATATATTGTTGAATTCGATACTTTATCAAAATATGGATTATCCCTTATTGATACTGCTGAGAAGAAGAACGAGAAGTTCATAACTGGCTTAGATGGGTACTTAGGGTAAAGACTTATAAACCATATCGATGAGACATTCGAATCTATTATGGGAAAGGCATTGAGGTCAGAGAGCCTTTACCCTAAGCCAAAGACTGAGGTGCTGTTACATCTGCAGAGTAGCCGAAACCGTGGTCAAGCGGTGAAGGCAATAAGAATTCTCAGAATAAGAGAAAACAGAACAAAACCAAGAATGGTCAGAAAAAGAAGAATAAGAAAGATATAGAGTACTTTAGCTGTGGCAAGAAGGGCCACTGTTCCAGAGATTGTCGAGCAAAGCCAGCGGACACGAAGTGCTTCAATTGCTTACAAGTGGGACATCACAAGGATAAATGCCCACAACCTCCTAAGGAGAAGCAGATCATGAAAGCATATTCTATCAACGTTGTTCCTTCTTCGTCGAATTCCCCAACATCGACGGAGAAGGGAAAGGGTGTTGCTATCCAAGGTATTCTTTCTATTTATGATGTTCCCGTTTGAGTACTGTTTGATATAGGGGATTCCCATTCCTTTGTATCTAATGACCTGGTAGATAGGTTGGAATTGGAACCCGAGATTGTCAATAGACCTTTAGTTGTGACGAACCTGATCAGTGGTTCGACTAGCCTTTGTATGATTTGTCGTAATTTGGTCTTATCGAGTCATGTATGTGTGTTTGCTTGTGATTGCTTTGCTTTGGGCTTTACTGGGTTTAGCATTATTTTGGGAGTCGATTGGCTCCAAAGGTATGGAGTGGTGGTAGACTTTGAGGGGTCTTCGGTGACTATTAGAGCGGATGATGGGCGGAGTGTGGTATTGGGTTTCCTACCTAGTGATGGGTTGATGCCAGTTTTTTAAATTCCCTCAGCATCCCGCATGATGAGTTATCAGATGTGCCTATTGCTGGCAAGTATCCGGACATATTCGGGGAAGTGACCGGACTTCCACCACACCCAGAGATCGAGTTTCAGATTGATTTAGTGAAAGATGCCAGACCTATAGTGATGCCACTTCGTCGTATGGGGACAAGGGAGCAACGAGAGATCAAAGTGCAAGTAGGTGATCTTTTACAGAAGGGATTTAGCCGAAGAAGTGTTTCCGAGTGGCATCAGTTGTATTTGCTACCAAGGCCGATGGTTCCCTTCGCTTATATGTGGATTACCGCGAGTTGAACAAGGTGACTAGGAAGAATAAGTATCCTCTTCCACGGATAGATGATTTGTTTGATCAACTGAATGGAGCAAGAGTGTTTTCCCAGTTGGATCTCACGACAAGTTTTCATTAGCTTCGAGTAGCAGCTGAGAGTATACCAAAAACGACATTTCAGATGAGTGGTTGGTCATTTCATTCGGGTTGACCAATGCACCCGTATATTTTGTGGATCTTATGAATAAGGTTTTCAGGGATCAATTAAATAAGTTTGTTCTTGTGTTCGTGGACGATATCTTGGTTTACTCGAGGACAGAGGAAGAACACAAGGAACATTTGAGGACAGTGATGGAGGTGTTGAGGAAACACTTATTAAAAGCGAAATTTTCTAAATGTCACTTCTGGAGGAGGGAAGTGTGGTTCTTAGGCCATATTGTTTCAAAGAATGGTATTGTCGTGGACCCTACGAAGGTGGTTACGGTGAAAGATTGGTCTACGTCCAAGAATGCAACAGACGTGAGAAGTTTCTTGGGGTTTGCTGGATACTATCGTAAATTTATTCAAGACTTCTCCAATATAGCAGCACCGTTAACTCAGTTAACCAAGAATAATCAAGCTTTTTTCTTAGGACGAAAGGTGTGAGAATGCATTTAAGAGTCTAAAGGAGAAGTTAACGTGTGCGCCAGTGTTAGTTATTCCTAAGGGGAACGAAGAGATGACAGTATACACGGATGCCTGTGGTACCAGACTAGGTGTTGTACTGATGCAAGGAGGTAGGGTTGTATCTTATGCAAGTCGGCAACTGAAACCGCATGAGAAAAGGTATCCTACCCATGAATTAGAATTGGCAGTGATTGTGTTCGCGTTGAAGATGTGGAGACATTATCTCTTGGGAAAAAGATTTGAATTGTTTACCGATCATAAGTCTTTAAAATATCTTTTCTCTCAAAAGATTTAAATCTTCGTCAGCAGAGATGGTTAGAGTTCTTGGCTTCATATGATTTCAATATCGAACATACACCCAGGAAAGAAAATGCGGTAGCTGATGCATTGAGTAGGAGACATGGCCGTTTTGGGGGCTATGTTTCTGGAATGGAAGCAACTGGAGTATATCGCGGGATATGATTTTAGACCTAAGTGTGAATTGGATCCAGAGATGTTAGAAAGTTTGACGATCAGAATGACTTTGATTGAGAGGATTGGTTCCAGTCAAAGGGACGATCCTAATATATTGGAAATCATCTCCAAGGTAGAGAAGGGTATCGACGATGAGAGAATGAACAAGTATGGACTTGATCGAGAAGGATGGCTTCGAAAGAATGAGAGGCTGGCTATACCCAACGTAAATGGATTGAGAGATGAAGTGCTCAGAGAGTGTCATCACTCGAAGCTGACTATACATCCCGATGGCAACAAAATGTATCGAGACATGAAGCAGACATACTACTGGGAAGGGATGAATAGAGACGTTAGGAAGTTTATATCCAAGTGCATGAACTGCCAATTAATTAAAGCTGAGCTAAAGAAGCCCAATGTTTTGTTACAACCATGGAAATCCCCGAATGGAAATGGGAACAAGTCTTAATGGATTTCATTGTTGGTTTACCAAGGACTAGATCGGGTCACGATAGTATTCGAGTGATTGTGGATCGATTGACCAAAAGTGCAAGGTTTATACCAGTCAAGTCGAATAGAATGGCAGCTAAGTTAATGGAACTGTATATGAAGTGCGTAGTGAGATTTCATGGAGTACCTACAGGTATTATGAGTGACCGAGATCCCTTATTTACGAGTGGGTTTTGGAAGAGCTTACAAGAGGCTTTAGGGTCAGAGTTACATCTCAGTACCGCATACCATCCTCAAACCAACGGTCAAATAGAGAGGGTGAATCGTGTATTAGTGGATCTCTTGAGAGCTTTTATATTGGATTTTGAGGGTTCATGGGATGACCATTTGCATTTGGTTGAGTTCGCAAATAATAATAATTATCAGTCCAGTATTGGTATGGCTCCATTTGAAGCTTTGTACGGTACCGTGCAACTCACCATCATGTTGGTTAGAAACCTATGAGAAATTTGTACTTGGGCCAGATGTAATAAGAGAAACCTCAAGTAAGATCAAGGTTATTCAACAACGAATGAAGGCTGCCCAAGATAGGAAGAAGATTTATGCTGGTAAAAGATGAAGAGATTTGAAATTCTCCATTGGTGACTTGGCCTTCATCAAGATTTCCCCGTTAAAGAGTGTGATTCAGTTTAGTAGAAGGGGTAAATTAGCACCAAGGTTTGTCGGTCCATTTCCAGTTCTCAAACAAGTTGGTAATTTAGCGTATAGAGTTGGATTACCTGATAAGATGGCAGGAGTGCTCAACGTATTTCATGTTTCTCAGTTAAGGAAGTTCATGCACGATTCGAATATAACTATTTCACCAGATTAGTTAGATGATATCGAGACAGAAACCGAGGCAGTTGGAAACAGCAGATCAGTTCTATTATCAGATACGATACAAAGAAACTATGGAGGAAGAGGGTGAAACAGGTTAAGGTCCAGTGGATGATAATGAGAATGACTGTACTTGGGATACCGAGGAGAGCATAAGGGAGTCATATCCAGAGCTCTTTACTTGGTAAGATTTAAATCGTGATATAGGTACTCCCTTATTATTAAACCGCATGCCAGGATAGGCTTGTTTTGTTATTATGTATGTTTGATTGTTTGTAAATGGCCGATAGGCATGTGAGGCACCATTGTATGTTTTCTTGGTTAAGGAATTTCGGGGGCAAAATTTCTTACCGGGGGGAGGGGGAAAGAGTGTAAAGATCCGCATTCTACGTATCGAAGGATCGTAGAATATTTATTTTATTCTCATACGAAGTCATATGGTCGTGTAACTTTGGGAAACGACTATTGGGGTCATTTCCCATATTCACAATTTTTGGTGAATTTTAAATGACTGTTTTGCCCCTGGTGAATCTTGTTTCGCCTATAACTTCTGATTGGTAAAGAGTTTTGAACTGAAGCCACTTCCATTGGATTCAAATGATGGTTTCCCATTTCGTAGAGTGGTCACATTAATCAAACGGACTTACTGTTTGGGAGATGTGGCTGAAATAAGGTTTGAAAGATGGAAAACAGCTTAATCGGGCTTAATAGGGTGATTAGCAGCCAGGCCTGTTGACACGCTTTTTGGTTGACGCAGTCACACGTCAAGTATTGGATTATCGACGCGCTCAAGCACGAATAACATTGTCGGGAAACACAAAGCGGCTCGGTCGAAGTCGCGTCTCAAATAAAAGAAGGCCCAAGAACGTCTGCTTCAAGGCTTTGTAGTATAACTCTTAGTCAAACTGTCATCCGAGCCAAAGGCGAGCCGTGCTCCGAGCCGAAGGCGAGCCATCAAGCGGGTTCGGGCGCAGCGCCAGTAGGGGTCCGGGGCCCCATAGTCCCGCCGGCGATTAACCTACCCGGTTAGGTTGAACCAGTGGGCACCGCCCAATTCATCTGATTTCCGCCAACAAGTATGCTGCCCATAATCACTAGATCGACTGAAAGTCAGGATTCAACCATCAACTTCTATGGTCCTCGCGCCCTTCGAGAGGCGGACTTTGCACCCAGCAGGTGCGGAATTCCACAACCGCCGGGTGCGGAATTCCGCACCCAGAGGCGGGTGCGAATTTCTGCATGTGGTCCCCCATTCTCACCTACTCCCACCTAACTTTCCTCCTATAAATACCCCCAAGCCTTGGCCTTCATTTGGTCTCCCTTGGAATTTTCGGACCTTGAGAGCTCCAAACACTCATTAATGGCTTCCAACACCTCCACCATAGCCATGGGAGATGACATGGATAACTAAAACATGGCATGCATGTTTTCCTTCAACACTTGAACATTAACAAGGATTGTTATGCTACTCTTGAACTTCATGGACATGAACACCAAACTTGGATATTGTTGACCAAGTCAACACTTTTCAATGAAGAAGAAGAAGGGCAGTTTAGTCAAAGTGTAGAACAAGCATATATTTTGCTATTCTATTGTAACACTTTGTACTTAGCCATTGTCCGAACTTGTACAACTTTGTAATCGAAAAAAGATATGATGAATGATGATTATAAAGTGGACGTAGGTGTTAGCACCGAACCACTATAAAAGTTGTGTCTCCCTGCACTTACATTATTTACTACTTATTTGGATAATTGTTCACACATACACATTGGGTGTTGGCGTGCGACAATTCTGCCCGTCGACATTTTGGCGCACTAGGAAGGGGGACGCACAGCTTCGACATCAGCATCGGATTAAGTATTTGGATTTGTCTTCAAATCTCAACTTCAACCTTACCCGCTTCACACCATGGTTGTTAAGTGCAAGAAGCTCCCAGCTATCACGGAAGCCCTTGAGGCGACGGGAGACGAAGGAAGTCATGAACTTTCCTCGACTGGAGTTCCATCGAACTATGTCACTCGAGAAGATGTCGATGGAATGATCAAGAACCTCGCCATGGATTTGAATGCTCGACTCGAGCAACAAGAAGACGCTTTCAATACCTTCCTCGCTCGTATTGTAGACAGGATAAGGAACGCTTCAAGGCCGACTGGCCAGGAAGATATTATTGGGACTAGTACCGGCGTTCCTCCACCCGCAACTCGGGACTTGGGAGCAACCCCACATACCAACCAACATGCCGACGCCGCTCCTCGGAATGGTGCCGGTCCCACTACACTCGGAGGCACTCTAATCCTGATGTCGCTCCATCCCATGATGCTACTTTACTTGGACAAGTTGCGGGCTCCGCAGCGGGAAATGTTCCTCAAGCGCCAACGCGCGCAGCTTTGGATGGTAGCGCTCACATGGTTCCGGGAGCCAGGATTGCGCCTAGTATGGCCCCTCAAATTGGAATCCAAACAGACTTCCTTTTCAACCAACCAACTTCCAACTTTGGATAATTTAAACCAGTTACTCGCTTTTGGAAATGGGTCAAAGATTACGGATGTCCTTCGTCGGTTCACTCAAGGCGGTGCTTCTTCTATGGACATGGATTATGTGACTCGCAGCCCGCTCTTTTTGGATATCAGGAACTCTTGGAACCTAACTGATTTCAAACTACCAGTCTTGGATCCTTATGATGGTCGCAAGGACCCAACCGCATACCTCATAAGATATATTCGGCACATGGAAGTTCTCTCAGCTTTGGAAAATGTCATGTCCAAGTGCTTCTCGCTCTTCTTAACAGACATTGCTGCAATGTGGTATTTGCAGCTGGAGCCAGACTCCGTTACTTCTTGGAACGCTTTAATTACCTGATTCGTGGAAAAATTTAGAGTCAACATAGCTCACCCAAAAAGCGTCATGACTCTCAACATTATTAAGCAGAAGTCCGACGAGACTCTGCGAAAGTTCTTGAAACGGTTCAATGTTGCAGTCGCTTCAGTCCACCGACCTGACCCTTCCGTGGTTTTAATGGTCGCAGTATCTGGCATTCTAGATAAATATGAATTCAGGACTTCATTGCACCGGGACCCGCCAAGGGACCTTGGCGAGTTCTACTTTGAAGCTGAAAGGTTCCTTCGAGAAGAAGATGCGAAGGCCAATAATAGCAAGAAGGTTGTCGATGTTAATGCCGTTAAGGACGTGAAATCTTTCGATCTTGGGAAAGCTAAAAATTTTGCTCAGCAACCTCCAATGGGGAATGATCACAACATCACTAATTGGAAAAATAGGTTCTCAACCTACTCGGAGCTTACTCACACTCTCGAGGAGATCTACCGGGAAGTTCACCCTATTGCTCCCTTAAAAAGCCTCCCGCTCGGGATCCCCCTCGACAACAAAGTAATCCCAGCCGGTATTGCATATTTCATGAAACCGATAGTCACAATACAAATGAATGTCGTCATCTTAAGAATTCTATTGAAGAGCATGTTAGAAGTGGAGAGCTGGCACGGTTTGTTTGGACCCCTCAAAGGAATCAGGATGGGCCCGAGACCAGCAACAGTCGCTGCATCATCATCAGCTAAATCTATCACTGGACCTAATGTCTAGGGTTAAAGCCTCCATAGCATCAGTATCTTAAGGATTTTCGGTCTTCTAGTCTTATTATGGTTTTATATGGCTCTCAAATAATGCACTTCTCACTTATGGCTATCTCATTCTGGCTCTCCAGGCTCAATTATTTTGGCTTCAGCCCAAGGCATTGTATTTAAGGACCTTAGTCCTTTGGATGTATCCTTCCTTTTGGTGCGGCTTCAGATTGTGAATGGTTATGTTTGTTTAACCATGATACAGGAACCGATGAGATCCTAGGCATGCTCTTCGCAAATAATAAAATGTTTGTTATCCTTAACAAATGAACTTGGAATCAAAAAACGGCCAAGTCCGCTTACCCATGAACGGGGGCAGGCCAGCTCCCAAAGCATGCTTTTTACAGATGTGAACCATTGGGTTTTCCTTTGGTTTTGCTAAAAAGTCTCTAACTTTTATAACTTTAATAAAATTACTTTGCAAAGTACGGATGCTTACTGTGAAGTATGAAATCAATAACGGGATTGCAAACTCTAATAACCATCTAGCCATCTAGGCTTCTCGTCCTACTTTAACGAGATTGCCTTTACTCGTGGCGAGTGTCGGATCATGTACGATCCTGCTCGCTTGGATTAGTGGGTCGCCTTGTCAATGACCTTGGATTACGTCAGGTGAACTCGTCAGTGACACGACGAGAATATCCACTCATAACTATCTCGGCCTCTTATCCTACTTCGATAAGGGTGCCTTGACTCGACTTGCCAAGGTCATCTCGTTCACACGAGATTTCCTTGAATGCCACTTGCCAAGGTCATCTCGCTAACACGAGATCTCCTTGAATGCCACTTGCCAAGGTCATATCGCTAACACGAGATTTCCTTGAATTCCACTTGCCAAGGTCATCTCGCTCACACGAGATTTCCTTGAATGCCACTTGCCAAGGTCATCTCGCTAACACGAGATCTCCTTGAATGCCACTTGCCAAGGTCATCTCGCTAACACGAGATTTCCTTGAATGCCACTTGCCAAGGTTATATTGCTCAAATGGGATTTCCTTGAATGCCACTTGCCAAGGTCATCTCGCTAACACGAGATCTCCTTGAATGCCACTTGCCAAGGTCATCTCGCTAACATGAGATTTCCTTGAATGCCACTTGCCAAGGTCATCTCGCTCACATGAGATTTCCTTGAATGCCACTTGCCAAGGTCATCTCGCTAACATGAGATCTCCTTGAATGCCACTTGCCAAGGTCATCTCGCTAACACGAGATTTCCTTGAATGCCACTTTCCAAGGTCATCTCCCTCACACGATATTTCCTTGAACGCCACTTGCCAAGGTCATCTCCCTCACACGAGATGTCCTTGAATGCCACTTGCCAAGGTCATCTCGCTCACACAAGATTTCCTTGAATGCCACTTGCCAAGGTCATCTCGCCAATACGAGATCTCCTTGAATGCCACTTGCCAAGGTCATCTCGCCAACACGAGATTTCCTTGAATGCCACTTGCCAAGGTCATCTCGCTAACACGAGATTTCCTTGAATGCCACTTGCCAAGGTTATATTGCTCAAATGGGATTTCCTTGAATGCCACTTGCCAAGGTCATCTCGCTAACACGAGATCTCCTTGAATGCCACTTGCCAAGGTCATCTCGCTAACATGAGATTTCCTTGAATGCCACTTGCCAAGGTCATCTCGCTCACATGAGATTTCCTTGAATGCCACTTGCCAAGGTCATCTCGCTAACACGAGATTTCCTTGAATGCCACTTTCCAAGGTCATCTCCCTCACACGATATTTCCTTGAACGCCACTTGCCAAGGTCATCTCCCTCACACGAGATTTCCTTGAATGCCACTTGCCAAGGTCATCTCGCCAATACGAGATCTCCTTGAATGCCACTTGCCAAGGTCATCTCGCCAACACGAGATTTCCTTGAATGCCACTTGCCAAGGTCATCTCGCTAACACGAGATTTCCTTGAATGCCACTTGCCAAGGTCATCTCCCTCACATGAGATTTCCTTGAATGCCACTTGCCAAGGTCATCTCCCTTACACGAGATTTCCTTGAATGCCACTTGCCAAGGTCATCTCCCTCACACGAGATGTCCTTGAATGTCATTAGCCAAGGTCATCTCCCTAACGAGAGATTTCCTTGAATGCTACTTGCCAAGGCCATCTCCCTAATGCGAGATTTCCTTGAATGCTACGTGTCGAGGCCACCTCACCAATGTGAGATTTCCTTGAATTCTCTAACATGCCTTGGCCACCTCACCAACGTGAGATCGCCTTGAATGCAGTCTATCAAATGAATACGATGACCTATAGAAGCCTTGTCAGCAGCACGACAAAACTGCTCACATATGGTTATGTGTACACTTTTTCTATGTAGGTTACTAGGATCCTCTAGTCTCTCGGGTACTCTAGCTGTTCTGGCTTTATATTAATACGATCGTCGGATTTCTCTCCTTAATACAATCCTAAGCGATCATCAGATTTCTCTCCTTAATACGATCCAAAGTGATCGTGGTCTTCCATTAATATGATCTGAAGCGATCACGGATTTCTGGCTTATCGGCTTCGGTTTCCTGGATAATACGATCCAGCATGGTCATGGCTCTTCCGTCTCATGAATATAAAAGCTCGCTCCGGACTTCCCCATGCTTTGGTTTCTGGATTTCCCTTCTCCTCGCAAAAACACACCTTCCTTGGACCAAGTAAGATATGTTTCGGGAGGCAAATGTTGACACGTTTTTGGTTGATGCGGTCACACGTCAAGTATTAGATTAGCGATGCGCTCAAGCATGAAGAACGTTGTCGGGAAACACAAACCGTCTCGGTCGAAGTCGCGTCACAAATAAAAGAAGGCCCAAGAACGTCTGCTTCAAGGCTTTGCAGTATAAATCTTAGTAAAACCATCATCTGAGCCGAAGGCGAGCCGTCAAGCGGGTCCGGGCACATCGTCGGTGGGGGTCCAGAATCACCAGATCGACTCAAAGTCAGGATTCAGCCAGCAACTCCTATGGTCCTCACACCTTTCGAGAGGCGAACTTCACACCCGGCAGGTGCGAAATTCGCACCCGGCAGATGCGAAATTTTGCACTCGGCAGGTGCGAAATTTCGCACCCAGAAGCGGGTGTGAATTTCGCACTCAGAGGCGGATGAGAATTTCTGCATGTGGTCCCCCATTCTCACCTACTCCTACTTACTCCACCTAACCTTCCTCCTATAAATACCCCCAAGTCTTGGCCTTCATTTGGATCCTTCTCCCTTGTAATTTTCAAACCTTGAGAGCTCCAAACACTCATTAATGGCTTCCAACACCTCCACCATGGCCATGGGAAATGACATGGATAACTAAAACATGACATGCATGTTTTCCTTCAACACTTGAACATTAATAAGGATTGTTATGCTACTCTTGAACTTCATGGACATGAACACCAAACATGGATATTGTTGACCAAGTCAACGCTTTTCAATGAAGAAGAAGAAGGGCAATTTAGTCAAAGTATAGAACAAGCATATATTTTGCTATTCTATTGTAACACTTTGAACTTAGCCATTGTCCGAACTTGTACAACTTTGTAATCGACAAAAGATATAATGAATGATGATTATAAAGTGGATGAAGACATTAGCGCTGAACTATTATAAAAGCTGTGTCTCCCCGAAGTTACATTATTTACTGCTTATTTGGATAATTTTTCACACATACACATTTGGTGTTGGCGTGCGACATTTTTGCCCGTCTATAAGGCCCATAACCCATTTCAGGATTAGGGTTATCGGAGGGCTGAAAGGGTTTGGAGAAACATTCCCTTTCATTTTTCTAGTTGCCACAAACATTCCTCTAATCCTAATCATGGCCTCCATCTTCCAAATCTCTCTCTAGTTGCTTTCTAATCACTATTTGATCAAATCTACGTCAAATCAAGTCGGAGTAACACCAAATTAGAGTTGGAGCTGTTGCACTACATAGGTATCCGGGACAAATCAATATAAGTTTCAGACCTAACATTCATTTGTGGCTAAGGTGAGTGATTTGCATGTTTATACACTAATTATGGCAAACTAGGGGTGATTAGTGATAATTAGCGAAATTATACATATAAAAATTCTGGAAATATACGTAGAAATTATAAAATATTATTTTATGTCGTTGGTATGAATTTGGGTTAATTTGGATCAAGTTTGCTAATCCTATAGTTAGATATGGCTAAACATGGTTAAGGGGAAAATCCTAGATTTGGGGTATGTTTGATCTATAATAGCCTAGGTAATTGATGTTATAATGTTTTTGATTAATTCTGTATGTTTCTACTGCTGTTTAGTATGTTTTTTGATATAATAGGAAAGTTAGAATGGTTGAAAACGCTGTCGTTTGGCTAAATTAGATTATTGGAAAAACTGCAGGATTTCGGTTCCTGAAGGGGGTATGCCTCCCAAACCGACCAGGAGGATTTCGGTTCCTAAAGGGGGTATGTCTCACGAACTGCTAAGGGGGTCACGAACCGCCACCAGGAGAGGGTCACGAACCGCCACAGGAGAGGGTCACAAACCGCCACCAGGAGAGGGTCACGAACCGAGGTCACGAACCGCCACCAGGAGAGGGCCATGAACCGACCAGATGGAGCACCACGAACCAAACTAGATTTGAATTTCTACCATGCGACGACGATTGTGAACTCTTTTGAAGATCAACTCCAATTCAACTAAAACCCGAGATGCAAAGGAGGTCGAAGTGATAAGATATTACTCAAGATCCAGATGAGAACCAACGAGTTAACTTCTAGAGTTGGGCTTTGCTGTAGGACGTGTGCAAAGGGGTTATCGATATCCATAACTTTGGTTCACCATTGAGAGAGGGGATATGTAGACGAAGCAGGACTAGGGCTATGTGGACTGGTTGACCCGATAGGGTTATTGACAATGAACCAGTGTAGTGGGGTCAGAGGTTGTATGGAGTGGGACTCCATCAGGGCCCCAAAGGGCAAAGTGGTCGTAGCGATAGTTGTACGGAGTTGGACTCCATCATGGCCCCAATGGATCTGGTGATCAAAGCGGTGGATATCATATGCTTTACGCACTGAGTGAGAGATGTGAGGATGATTGCTATGTTTGATGTTTGCTATCACCATGACACGCACACTCCCATTTTAACACTATATGTTAGTGTTACCTTAGAGTATTGTACATCTTGACATCTTGTTGTGCTAACTCTTTGGTTGTAGGTCCAGGTCAGGTATGATTTCTTATACCTGTTATTGCTCTATTTAGTGGTATAGATTTGCTATCGCTCATACCATACTTCCGTCTGACCCAGAGTTTTATGTCTCTTCTAATTACTCTGGTGCTTCTAAACGAGCAGACTAGAGACATGTTACGTAGTTATGCACGACTAGCTGTCCGGAGACAAGCATGAGGCTTCCACGTACTATATACATATATTCTCCCTGTGTTGTTTCTAGTCACTGCTTGGGCATTAGTAGTGTACCTCTTTTATTTCCTTTTTAAATACAGTATTTTGAAGTTGTAATAATGGTTTGGATCATAAGCTGTATTTTGGGATTCCCCTACTTTGATGATATGGTTTAGTTTTCAGCTTATGCAATGTCTTGCCTATTTTATATCAAGTATGTTATTATTATATTTTATTCCATGCACTGTGAGATATACAACAGGTTCTTGATGATTCGTCGTTTCAATTCTCTTTTGGCGATCATCTCGTGCTAGTCGGACATTGACACAGCGCATTTCGGGGAAATGCCTGATGGTGCGGGTTGGCCGTCACAGTTGGGATTTTGTGCGCAACAAAGTTTGACAAAACGCCCAGAAAAATAGGATCTTTTTCACCTAATCACTTGAAGATGAATTTGATTGAAAATAACAACACAATAAATTGGAAATAATAGCAATACACAAATATTCCACCCAATCACCCTTTTTATTGAATCACCAAAAACAAATTTTGTTTACAGTAAACGGATCAAACAAAAAATAAACAAAATATAACTGAATCAATAACCTTATTGAGAAACGAAAAGAATATCTGGATGACTACAAATTTTGTTGGAGCAGATGAGCAACGAAGAACGACATCAGTAGTAAATAAGAATAGCAACCCTTAGCCCAAATTCCTACATCTTCCTCTCCATGGCGCAAGCTCCTGGAGGCACACAACCTCACCAGATATTCTCACATGGTTTCTTTTTGTTGTTTGATCTAACCAAGATGGTTGCATGTATAGAGAATAGTAGACCTAGGCAAATATCCAAATTGCCCCTTCAAAATATCTGCAGAATATAAACTTTTATTTCTTTCCTTCCATGATAAAATCAACCAATCAATCATTTAAATTAATTAGTTAACTAATCAATCAATCAATCAATCAAATCAATTAATTGATTATATCTTCTTCATAAAATATTTGAACCAAAAAATTCAGCAACTAAAGCCATGAATGGTGTTGCAATTTGGATCAAGCAGCAATTCAGGTTTCACACGGGGATGTTGTGCGGCAAACAAGTAGGTTTGCCCTTTTACGTATTTTTATATTTATTGTTACTCCTTTTTACTTCATTTCAAGGATAGTTCAATAGGATTTTATGTCATATTGAATTTTACTTTCTATAAAATAAAATTAAATGCAAATTAAAATAGCGACAAATATTAATATATGAAGCAAATAAATTTATTGAAATTAAACGAATGTATACAAATTTACTAAGTACACTACATTACATAAATATTAAACAAATTAAGTTTTACAAATTTCAAACTAAGTTAAGTTTTATAAAAAAAATAGCATGTTTATTAAATAACTAAGTTTATAAAAATTTGGGGTGCGTTTGGTTTATTTTGCGTTTTAAGTTTTCAGCGTTAATTATAAAATATGGAAAAAGTTAGGGGATGATCGAGAGTACTGTAACACCCCGAATTTTAGTTAACACTGATATTCACTAATTACAGAATTAATAATCTCAGATGTGAGAATCAGGAGAAACGGGTTACGTCATTGTGTTCGTCTCGGAAAAATACGCTAAATAGAGTCCGAAATTTTGTAAATCGGAGTCCGTATGACCCGGTTAAGGCCCAAAGAAGTTTTCGGGAAATTTGAATTTCGAAACATGCAGAAATGGGGGCCAGGCGGGAAAACTCCCGCCCAGCCAAGTCGACTAGGCTGTCGACAGGGCTGTCGACTTGCCTGTCGACATGCCTGTCGACTTGGCAGTCGACAGGGCTGTCGACTTGCCCTATCGGCTGATTCTGGCCTGGGTGCACCTGGTTGAGTTTTGGGCTGGGTTGGAGGGCTTGGGACGAAATCTGACGGACCTAAACTAACCTAGGGTTAATCTAAGGGTCTAAAACACAACCTAATCCTATAAATACACCCTAAGACTACCCTAATCCATACTAAAAATAGAATCTATGCCATCATGCCGCCAAAATGCAACTTAGAAGGAGCCTCCACTAATTAGAGAAGAGGATTGCAAGCTAATCAACTACTAATCCACCTCTACTTCAACTCTAGCAACTATCTAAGGAGCTAATCTTGGAGTTTGTGAGTTTCTATCACTTTAATAACCAATTGCTAAACTAAGTAGATGAGATGTGATGAGATCATATGGTTTTGCTTGCGGATCAAAGGATTTTAGGTCATATGTTATGATGCTAGTTTGCTAATCACTATGTTTAACACTTATTCATGATGATACTATGTTTATGCAAGTTAAGTGTTTGGGTTTATGCATGATAAGTGGTGGGTTTTATGCATGCTAAGTGTTTGGTTTTATGCATGCTAAGTGTTTGGTTTTATGCAAGTTAAATGCTTGGTTTTATGCTAGGATCATGTGTGAAATAAGTGACATGACATGCAAGTTTAACCTATAAGTTTGGATCTATAATATGCATAATCTATGCAAGTTGTTTGGATTAGTGATATGCATAACATATGCGAGTTTACCTTTGTATGTCATACATACATATGCAAGTTCATATGTAACATGTTATGCAAGTTTGGTGGTTGATTATATGCAAGTTCATATGTAACATGTTATGCAAGTTTGGTGGTTGATTATATGCAAGTTCATATGTAACATGTTATGCAAGTTTGGTGTTTGATTATATGCAAGTCCATATATGACATGTTATGCAAGTTTGGTGGTTGATTATATGCAAGTAACATGTGCAAGTTTACACCTTTGTATGTCATACATACATATGCAAGTTTACCCCTTTGTATGACATAAGTACATGTGCAAGTTCATCCCTTTTAGACCTATGACATGTATGCAAGTTGACACCTTTATGATAGGTCTATGACATGAACATTTAAGCAAGTTACCATCTTTATGACATATGTGATTCATGCAAGTTTGGGTTGGTTATTTATGCAAGTTGGGTTTATGGTCATATATGCAAGTTGACACCTTTTAAACCCATGATAATGCTAATGATATGCTAAGTTGAACCCATTGTGTGTATGATGAATCTTCTCTTTTGAAGTATGTCATGTTAACGTATTTACGTGGGGACGATGGGGTAAAAATTAATGAACACATAAAATTGTGTGAAGTGGGTATGATTAAACATACCATAAAGTGGATAGACATAATTGGGAATTTACCTATTAAGTTAGGTCTACCCATATTATGGAATTGGGAATTTACCTATTGAGTTAGGTCTACCCATATTCTTAAATATTTGTAATTAATTAGGGATAATTAATACAAATTATGGGGGTGATTAATTAGGTGTAATTAATCTACTAAGACACGAGGTTGGAGCCTTTTGTAGCATAAGACTGCCCGGAACCGACCGGCAAATCCAGCGGCTACAAATGATTGGCCCAATGTGAGAGGTCTTAGTCATAAACTAAATACGTGACAAGTGTAAAGACACGAGGTTAGACTCTGTTATGGTGTAAGGCTGCCCGGAACCAACCGGCATATCCAGCTGCCATAAAAGACAGTCTAATGTGAGAGGTCTTTACAAAGGTTACGATCTTAATTAATTAAGAAACACTTAACCAAATTAGCATGTAGTGGGGCATGAGGGGTTAAGTGGGTGCCTTGGGTGGCATGTAGTAACTAGTGGGGGTGCCTTGGGTGGCATGAGGAAACTAGTGGGTTGCCTTGGGTGGCAATAGAAAATACGATTAGAATACTTAACCAAAGTGGAACATGTAATTAAACATGATTAAAGGGTTAAGTAAGTGCCTTGGGTGGCATGTGGGAATCAAGTAAGTGCCTTGGGTGGCATGTGGAAATCTAGTGGGTGCCTTGTGTGGCAATTAAAGTATGATTAAATGACTTAACCAAAATTTATAACATGTAAGTGGACATGGTTAAAGGGTTAAGTGGGATTCACTAGAAATGACAAGCTTAGGTGGGTAGCTTGTGGGGGCCCATTTCAACCAATATCTCAAATGTATCTTTGTGGGCTCGACCCAAGTCGAGGATGGGACACGCATATTGGGCTTGACTATACGAGGCCAAAACGGGGTAGCGGTGGCAACGCGAGTCCAACAGGTTTCATATGCGTGTGTGGACCCGGGCTGGTAGGTAAGCCGTTGTTGCATCGTGTAGATATAAGCCGTGCACCATTTGTTGTATCGGGTTGCCACTTTGGGGAGTGATACACCCCATTGTGGGGCCAGCACGGGTATCTACGGTAGGGAGCCGATCGCTTGGGAGTAGTGGGTACACCTAGTGGAGATAGGGGCAGACGGCACCTATGTAGTCAGCTAGGGGTACACGAAACTACTGGGTAAATTTTCTAAGTCCTTGGGAGGGATCAACCTTTAAGTAGGAATGACTGGTGTGGTGCAGTGTAGTAATTATCCTTGGGTGGGTAGATGCGTCTTTACGGTTATCTTAGTTCATCCTAAGTCTAGTTGGCTGCTTAGTGTAGCCATTTATCCCCAGTCGTTACTGTATATCAAGCTTACGTCTTACTCTGGTTACTTTAATGATTGTATTGTTAAAGTTATAGGACTCGCTCAGACTTATGTATGACCCCGTTGTTTTTATCTTTTTCCCAACCCTCAGGTTATCAGAGTGGGCCTAGCACTAGTGGGCTTTGATCAGACTGCTTTATCTATCTTTTGGAGCTTGGACCGTGGATGTAAAGCTCAGTTAATCTTTTCTAGTATGGCTATTAAGTTATGTAGTGGGATTATGTACTTTTGTTTTATCAGGATGGATATTATGTACTTGACTCTTGTTTATGGTTTTGGTGTAACCAAACATGTTTTACTTTCCGCTGCAATGAAATGATGTTTTAAATTCTCAAGTATTACTTATATCTGTCTTGTTGTAATTTTTCTGTTCTATATTCACTTAAAATACTCCACCGATGTTATGGCATTCCCTTAGTGAGTGACCATAGCGGGTGTGGGGTGTTACACGTGGTATCAGAGCCAGGTTACCAGAACAGATATTTTTTTTTTAGAAAAACTATTTTTCTAAGAATATTTTTGAAAGGAGTATTTTCAAAAACATGTCTTTTAAGAGAAAAGTTTATGAAAGAAAAGCATAATCCCCAATAGCCATATCTATATCTTTCAAATTCTCCGTTTCGAATCTCTTCCTCTCTCGTTTTGAGTTTCCCCTCCGCGTATAGATGATCTTTCTAAGATAGATAAGAATGGAAAACCACTTCAAGGGACTTAGACATTAGTCGGACTAGAAGTTGGTTCAAGAAGGAGGAGGACTTGTAGGTACCTATTGGATAGACGATGGGAGGAAGGCTCAAATAGTTGTTTTTTAATGAAGGACGAAACCTCATTTTGATGGGAGGTTACGAGTGGAGAATGGGAAGAAGAGGGCTAGTAGTTATCCTTTTAGAGGAATAGGACACCTTATTAGGATTGTCCAAAGGGGCATGGGCAAGGTATGGAATCTCCTGGAGGGTAGTTGTATTCCCTCACTGCTAGTGTACCAGATGGGGATAGGACCGTCTAGGTTGGAATTTGGATTTCTTTGTTATCCGGTTCGAACTTTATTCTGATGCATCGAGTTCGTTTATCTCATCATTGTTAGTTGAGTCACTGCACTTAGACACCAGTTTAGTAGATGATCCCTTAGTTGTTTCAAACCCAATTGGGGCTCCATGATGTGTTTGGGTTTGAAAGTTTCTATACTTAGCATTGAGTTTAGATGTGATGCTTTTTGGGCTTCACAGGCTATGGGTTAGTTTTGGGCATGGACTGGTTATCCAGTAGGGGTGCCGTTCTTGATTTTGAAGGGAGAGTTGTTAGGTTAATGACCCGCTTGGGTAACACTCTCGAGATCTCTTATAATCCCATGGAATCTGTTATGCTAAGTTATCTAGAATCGCTTGACACGTCGGTCGAGAGTTTGCGATCTGTTAGAGTGGTCCGGGAATACTCGGATGTGTTTGAGGAGGTGAAGGGCTTACCTCCGGAGCGGGAGATTGACTTTCGAATATATCTGGTAGACAATGCTAAACCAGTATCTTGGCCAGTGTGCCACATGGCTCCTCGTGAGAGGAGGGAACTCCATAAGCAAGTAGGCGATTTGCTTGAGAAGGGGTTCATAAGACGAAGTATATCGGAGTGGGGTGCTCCAGTAGTTTTTGCCACGAAGGCGGATGGGTCCCTCAGACTTTGTGTAGGCTAAAGAGAACTAAATAAACTCACAAAGAAGAATAGACACCCATTGCCGAGGATTGATCAGTTAGTTGGCGCCTCAGTATTTTCGCAGTTGGACATAGCCATGGGGTTTCGTCAGTTGAGAGTGGCTGAGGATAGTATAGAGAAGACTGCCTTTAGGACTCCGGATGGTTTTTTTTTATGAGTGGCTGGTGATGCCATTTGGTTTGACGAACGCCCCTGCATACTTTATTGATTTGATGAGAAGGGTGTTCAGGGAGTACCTAAATAAGTTCGTGATGGTCTTTGTAAATGACATCTTGGTCTTTTCTAGGAGCGAAATAAGTTTTCGTATGTGCTCAATAGGTTGAGCAAAGCCAGTTATGGGATAAACGGTGGTTTTGGAGCGAGACTGGCGAGGACATCCAGAGTTGGACAAGGGCTTAATTATTTAGCCGTTTTTACTAGTATCATCTCACGTAGGTCGTCTGAATTCGAAGGAGGTATCCCTTGGGTGTTTGTCTGATATTGGTTTAGGCCTTTGGGGCTTGCATTTGGGGGATGTCGAGTTCGACTAGGGTGGTCTGCGTGAGAGATGGACAGTTGTGATGATTTTGGATGGGGTAATATCCTGGTTTTCTCTAAAAGTGGAGAAGAGCATGCCCTACATCTTAGGGAAGTGTTGGAGACTCTTCGAGCGCATAGTCTTAGGACAGCAAAAGTGGATGGGATTCTTAGCATCCTATGAGTTTGAGATAGCGTATACCCATGGCAAGGGTAACGTGGTAGCAGATGCCTTAAGTAGAAAAAGGTTGTCCTCGAGTTCATTGTTCGTTGAACGACGGAGCTTAGAGTTTATTTCTATGTTTGACTTTAGACCTTCCGTTGACTTTGTACCCGGTTTGCTAGCCTCCTTGGAGGATAGGCCTACTCTTTTGGGACGGATTGGCGAGGCACAGCGAGACGACCCACAGTTGGTTGAGTTAGTAGAGAATCTCATAAGGGGGAGTCGTCCAGCCATTTGAGTAGGTACACCCTATATGGTAAGGGGTGGTTGCGTAGAGACGGTAGACTTTGTGTACCGCAAGACGAGGGTTTAAGGAAGGCTATACTTGATGATGCACATCGGTCGAAGATGACCATTCATCCCGGTGGGGACAAGATGTACCAAGACATGAAGCGAGTTTTCTTTTGGGCCGGTATGAAGAAAGATGTGGCCAAGTATGTCGCTAGATGCTTGGTGTGCTAGCAAGTGAAAGCGGAGCAGAAGAAACCCGGTGGGTTGCTTCACCCATTGGAGGTTCCGCTATGGAAGTGGGATAGTGTCTCGATGGATTACCGAGATCGAGGAAGGGTAATACGGGAATTTGGGTTGTGGTAGACAGACTTACTAGGAGCGCCCATTTTATACCCGTGAAGAGTAAGAGAACTGCTCCATGGCTAGCTTCAGTTTACATTCGAGAGATTATTAGATTGCATGGTGTACCTTCCAGTATAGTGAGCGATCGAGATCCTATCTTCACTAGAGAGTTTTGGAAGAGTTTGCAAGAGGCGGTAGGGACTCAGTTGTGTTTGAGTACCGCATATCATCCTCAGACGGACGGCCAGACCGAGAGGGTGAATCGTATTTTAGAAGACCTTTTGAGGCTATGTATCTTGGATTTTGGAGGTACATGGGAAGAGCATCTTCCATTGGTGGAGTTCGCATATAATAACAGCTTTTAGTCTAGTATTGGCATGGCTCCTTTCGAAGCTCTTTATGGAAGGCCTTGTCGATCACCTACATGTTGGTGGGAATCTACGGATAAGATCTTACTTGGGCCCGATATGGTTAGAGAGACTTCGGAAAAGATTGATTTGATTCGAAGAAGGATGAAAGCGGCGTAAGACAGACAGAAATCTTATGTGGACAAGAGGAGGACAGATCTTGAGTTTGATGTGGGGACATGGTCTTTGTCAAAGTATATCCGTTACGGAATGTGGTTCGCTTTGGATCTGTTGGGAAGTTAGCACCAAGGTTTGTTGGACCGTTTCCTATTAAGGAAAGGATTGGACAGATGGCCTATAGAGTGGAGTTGCCCGACAGACTTAGTGGTGTACATGATGTATTCCATGTGTCACATTTGAGGAAGTGCTTACATGAGACCGCAGAGGTGGTAGAGCCGAGCTTGCTTAGAGAAATAAAGATAGAGCGTGATGCGACTATTCGACGAGCTCCTACACGCATCCTTGGGTCAGAGATTAAGAGGTTGAGAAACAGGGAGGTTCAACTAGTCAAAGTGCAATGGGGAGAAGATGAGAGCAACGCTACTTGGGAGACGGAAGCGAAAATGCGTTCATTATACCCATTCCTTTTTGAGGGTATGTCTTTTAACTTCTCCTTTATCGTTTGTCTAGTACTTATCTTATCTTTAGTATGTCCTCTTGTTAGTGCCTTTGACCTTTAGATAGGGTAAACCTATGGTTGAAACATGTGTTTGAGACATGGATGCATGTGGATGCAAGTGTTTGCTAGTGGTTGCTCGTGGATGCATATACACACACTCTAGACACTAGATCGGCTCAATCACTTCATATTGCATATTGCATATAATTGTGTGTAGGTAGCTATATTTATGGATGTATAATGGTTGTGTTATCATATGGATGATGCATTTTGGTGAATGATTGTGCACTCATGTAGATATAGTATGTGTCGATAGTGTTCTTTCGCATACATATTGGATGCATGGCACTATCACGGTTTGCATATGTTCATACATTAAATAGGGAACATATACACACACTTTTTGCATATGCTCATACATCAGTAGAAATTGTTTTAAGGACAATGGATGCCCGTGTTTGATGGATTGAGTAGATGGTTGTTTGGATGGTAGGATATGCATTCTCCTTAACTTGGAGATTTCGGGGACGAAATCCTTTAAGGAGGGGAGAATGTAACACCCCGAATTTCAGTTAACACTGATATTCACTAATTACAGAATTAATAATCTTAGATGTGAGAATCAGGGGAAACGGGTTACGTCATTGTGTTCGTCTCGGAAAAATACGCGAAATAGAGTCCGAAATTTTGTAAATCGGAGTCCGTATGACCCGGTTAAGGCCCAAAGAAGTTTTCGGGAAATTTGAATTTCGAAACATGCAGAAATGGGGGCCAGGCGGGAAAACTCTCGCCCAGCCAAGTCGACTTGGCTGTCGACTTGCCTGTCGACATGCCTGTCGACTTGGCAGTCGACAGGGCTGTCGACTTGCCCTGTCAGCTGATTCTGGCCTGGGTGCACCTGGTTGAGTTTTGGGCTGGGTTGGAGGGCTTGGGACGAAATCTGACGGACCTAAACTAACCTAGGGTTAATCTAAGGGTCTAAAACACAACCTAATCCTATAAATACACCCTAAGACTACCCTAATCCATACTAAAAATAGAATCTATGCCATCATGCCGCCAAAATGCAACTTAGAAGGAGCCTCCACTAATTAGAGAAGAAGATTGCAAGCTAATCAATTACTAATCCACCTCTACTTCAACTCTAGCAACTATCTAAGGAGCTAATCTTGGAGTTTGTGAGTTTCTATCACTTTAATAACCAATTGCTAAACTAAGTAGATGAGATGTGATGAGATCATATGGTTTTGCTTGCGGATCAAAGGATTTTAGGTCATATGTTATGATGCTAGTTTGCTAATCACTATGTTTAACACTTATTCATGATGATACTATGTTTATGCAAGTTAAGTGTTTTGGTTTATGCATGATAAGTGGTGGGTTTTATGCATGCTAAGTGTTTGGTTTTATGCATGCTAAGTGTTTGGTTTTATGCAAGTTAAATGCTTGGTTTTATGCTAGGATCATGTGTGAAATAAGTGACATGACATGCAAGTTTAACCTATAAGTTTGGATCTATAATATGCATAATCTATGCAAGTTGTTTGGATTAGTGATATGCATAACATATGTGAGTTTACCTTTGTATGTCATACATACATATGCAAGTTCATATGTAACATGTTATGCAAGTTTGGTGGTTGATTATATGCAAGTTCATATGTAACATGTTATGCAAGTTTGGTGTTTGATTATATGCAAGTCCATATATGACATGTTATGCAAGTTTGGTGGTTGATTATATGCAAGTAACATGTGCAAGTTTACACCTTTGTATGTCATACATACATATGCAAGTTTACCCCTTTGTATGACATAAGTACATGTGCAAGTTCATCCCTTTTAGACCTATGACATGTATGCAAGTTGACACCTTTATGATAGGTCTATGACATGAACATTTAAGCAAGTTACCATCTTTATGACATATGTGATTCATGCAAGTTTGGGTTGGTTATTTATGCAAGTTGGGTTTATGGTCATATATGCAAGTTGACACCTTTTAAACCCATGATAATGCTAATGATATGCTAAGTTGAACCCATTGTGTGTATGATGAATCTTCTCTTTTGAAGTATGTCATGTTAACGTATTTACGTGGGGACGATGGGGTAAAAATTAATGAACACATAAAATTGTGTGAAGTGGGTATGATTAAACATACCATAAAGTGGATAGACATAATTGGGAATTTACCTATTAAGTTAGGTCTACCCATATTATGGAATTGGGAATTTACCTATTGAGTTAGGTCTACCCATATTCTTAAATATTTGTAATTAATTAGGGATAATTAATACAAATTATGGGGGTGATTAATTAGGTGTAATTAATCTACTAAGACACGAGGTTGGACCCTTTTGTAGCATAAGACTGCCCGGAACCGACCGGCAAATCCAGCGGCTACAAATGATTGGCCCAATGTGAGAGGTCTTAGTCATAAACTAAATACGTGACAAGTGTAAAGACACGAGGTTAGACTCTGTTATGGTGTAAGGCTGCCCGGAACCAACCGGCATATCCAGCTGCCATAAAAGACAGTCTAATGTGAGAGGTCTTTACAAAGGTTACGATCTTAATTAATTAAGAAACACTTAACCAAATTAGCATGTAGTGGGGCATGAGGGGTTAAGTGGGTGCCTTGGGTGGCATGTAGTAACTAGTGGGGGTGCCTTGGGTGGCATGAGGAAACTAGTGGGTTGCCTTGGGTGGCAATAGAAAATACGATTAGAATACTTAACCAAAGTGGAACATGTAATTAAACATGATTAAAGGGTTAAGTAAGTGCCTTGGGTGGCATGTGGGAATCAAGTAAGTGCCTTGGGTGGCATCTGGAAATCTAGTGGGTGCCTTGTGTGGCAATTAAAGTATGATTAAATGACTTAACCAAAATTTATAACATGTAAGTGGACATGGTTAAAGGGTTAAGTGGGATTCACTAGAAATGACAAGCTTAGGTGGGTAGCTTGTGGGGGCCCATTTCAACCAATATCCCAAACGTATCTTTGTGGGCTCGACCCAAGTCGAGGACGGGACACGCATATTGGGCTTGACTTTAAGAGGCCAAAGCGGGGTAGCGGTGGCAACGCGAGTCCAACGGGTTTCATATGTGTGTGTGGACCCGGGCCGGTAGGTAAGACATTGTTGCATCGTGTAGATATAAGCCGTGCACCATTTGTTGTATCGGGTTGCCACTTTGGGGAGTGATACACCCCATTGTGGGGCCAGCACGGGTATCTACGGTAGGGAGCCGATCGCTTGGGAGTAGTGGGTACACCTAGTGGAGATAGGGGCAGACGACACCTATGTAGTCAGCTAGGGGTACACGAAACTACTGGGTAAATTTTCTAAGTCCTTGGGAGGGATCAACCTTTAAGTAGGAATGACTGGTGTGGTGCAGTGTAGTAATTATCCTTGGGTGGGAAGATGCGTCTTTACGGTTATCTTAATTCATCCTAAGTCTAGTTGGCTGCTTAGTGTAGCCATTTATCCCCAGTCGTTACCGTATATCAAGCTTACGTCTTACTCTGGTTACTTTAATGATTGTATGTTAAAGTTATAGGACTCGCTCAGACTTATGTCCGACCCCGTTGTTTTTATCTTTTTCCCAACCCTCAGGTTATCAGAGTGGGCCTAGCACTAGTGGGCTTTGATCAGACTGCTTTATCTATCTTTTGGAGCTTGGACCGTGGATGTAAAGCTCAGTTTATCTTTTCTAGTATGGCTATTAAGTTATGTAGTGGGATTATGTACTTTTGTTTTATCAGGATGGATATTATGTACTTGACTCTTGTTTATGGTTTTGGTGTAACCAAACATGTTTTACTTTCCGCTGCAATGAAATGATGTTTTAAATTCTCAAGTATTACTTATATCTGTCTTGTTGTAATTTTTCTGTTCTATATTCACTTAAAATACTCCACCGATGTTATGGCATTCCCTTAGTGAGTGACCATAGCGGGTGTGGGGTGTTACAAGTACGGAACAAAAATGAAGGGGTTTGAAGATTGTTGGATGTACGAATTCGCTAATGTTCTTCCATTAATTCTGAAAATACAAAAAACAATAAAAGTAGTTTTTTGTTTTATTTGTTAGTTTTGTTTTTTTAAAATGTCCATTTTTCATGGTATGTGTGCATCGTTCGCATTTTCGTACGTACGAAAATCCAAAATTATAAATGATAAACTGAATGCGACCTAAGTTTTCAAAAAGTTAACTAAGTTCACAAAATCGATTAATTAACTACGTTTTATAAAAAATTAACCAAGTTATGGAACTGTTATTGTGTGTCTGAACGATAACCACAATTCCTTCAACTAAATCAGTGATCGACCAGACATCATTAGGTACAAAAATATTACCATGGTTCAGATCATCAGAACTTGGGTTAGCAGGATTTTTTTTAGACTTTCTGCTTTTTTTCTTGGAGAGAGGTTGAGGGATTAAGGGGGAGGTTGTGAGGATAAAGGTACAGGAGGTAGGATTAGAGGGGAAGGTGGGGACAAGTTTATAAGGAGAGAAGTGTAGATATTTGTAGGGCTGTAAATTTTATACGAATATCCGACGTCCGTTCGTGTCCGTGACTAAAATATGTTCGTCTGAGTTTGTCCGATTCTCATTTAGGACACGAATTAGGACAACAAAATTTATAAGAAAAAAATTGCGTCTGATCCGTGTTTGTTCGAATTCCTTATAATCTAATATATATAGTTGATAGAAAATGTAATAGAATGTGATATAAATAACCATGTCTGACCATTTCCCTTCGTGTCCATGTCCGAAAAACATATGTCTGTTTCCAACCGATTTTATTTAGGACAACGAAATTTGTTAGAATTTTTTTTTTGTCCGGTCCTTGTTCGGTATGATTCTTTTAGGATAAAAACTCAATACACCTCCGTCCGCTCCGGTCCGACCGATTTACACCCCTAGATAATTGTAGATAATGGAATGTTTTTAGAAGGGAATGATGGAAACATAATATATTAGCAGTTGTTGAGATGGGAGCGGATATAACAAGAGGAGCAGCTGCGGTATTGACAGTGCTTACTGCAATGGGTGAGAGATAAGCTTGTGCAAGTTCAAACGCGAGAGGGAGGGATCGAATTGGAGCTGAATCTGAAGAAGAGCAGGCAACATGAGCTTGTGGCTGATAAGAGATTAAAGTGTGAATCATATTGAATTATCAAAAAAAAACATTTACGAGTTATAGGTAATTAATATAATCGCACATGATTAAAAGATTATTAAATAATTGTTACAGGCTAGCAATCAATGACGGAGCTGACAGACTAGAGCCGATATCGACTTAGTAGAGATCGAGGACTTGAGGTCAAGAATGACACAACTTAAGGACGATAATCGCTGCTAGACCATTGAGATGAAATAGCTTCTGGAGCAACGCATCACCGAGTTCAAGCAGCATCATGGACTCTTTCCATTATCTGTTGGCTCTGCAGATACTGGAGACAGGTGACTTCAGTGTGAGGTATGTTTTTTTTGTGCAGTATGACTTGGTGGTTGATAAGATAGTATGATTTGATGTTCTGTGCATATTATCTGATGGTGAAATTTATGTTGATTTTGTTTTTCTTAGTGGATTCGAATAGGTTTGATTTTGGTATTTGGTTGATATATGATATATTGAGGTTGTATATTGTCATTTAAATAGTGATTTGTATGAGAAATGCGGTTGGGATTGGAACCCGAGATTGTCAATAGACCTTCAGTTATGACGAACCCGATCGGTGGTTCGACTAGCCTTAGTATGATTTGTCGTAATTTGGTCTTATTGAGTCATGGATGTATGTTTGCTTGTGATTGCTTTGTTTTGGGCTTTACTGGGTTTGGCATTATTTTGGGAGTCGATTAGCTCCAAAGGTATGGGGTGGTGGTAGACTGTGAGGGGTCTTCGGCGACCATTAGAGTGGACGATGGGCGGAGGGTACTGTTTGGTTTCCTACCTAGTGATGGGGTGATAGCTAGTTTTCTAAATACCCTCGACATCCCGCATGATGAGTTGACAGATGTGCCTATTGCTGGCGAGTATCCGGATATCTTCGAGGAAGTGATCGGACTTTCACAACACCGAGAGATCACGTTTCAGATTGATTTAGTGAAAGATTCTAGGCTTATAGTGATGCCACTTCATCGTATGGCGCCAAGGGAGCAGCGAGAGCTCGAGGTGCAAGTAAGCGATCTTTTGAAGAAGGGGTTTATTCGAAGAAGTATTTTCGAGTGGGGAGCACCAGTTGTATTTGCTACTAAGGCAGATGGTTCCCTTTGATTATGTGTAGACTATCGTGAGATGAACAAGGTGACTAGGAAGAATAAGTATCCACTTTCGCGGATAGACGATTTGTTTGATCAATTGAATGGAGCAAGAGTGTTCTCCCTGTTAGATCTCGCGACATGTTTTCATCAGCTCCGAGTAGCAGCTGAGAGTATACCTAAAACGACATTTCGGACGCCGTCTGGATTCTATGAGTGGTTGGTCATGCCATTCGGGTTAACCAATGCACCAACATATTTTGTGGATCTTATGAATAGGGTATTCAGGGATCAAGTAAATAAGTTTGTTCTCGTGTTCGTGGACGATATCTTGGTTTTCTTGAGAACAGAGGAAGAACACAAGGAACATTTGGGGACAGTGATGGAGGTGTTGAGGAAACATCAATTGAAAGCAAAATTTTCTAAGTGTCACTTCTGGAGAAGGGAAGTGAGATTCTTGGGCCATGTTGTCTCAGAGAATGGTATTGCCATGGATCCTACAAAGGTGGTTACGGTGCAAGATTGGTCTACGCCCAAGAATGCAACGGACGTGAGAAGTTTCTTGGGGTTAGCTGGATATTATCGTAAGTTTATCTAAGACTTCTCCAAGATAGTAGCACCGTTAACTCAGTTGACCAAGAAGAATCAAGCTTTCGTCTAAGACGGAAGGTGTGAGAACCCATTTAAGAGTCTATAGGAAAAGTTAACGTGCGCACAAGTGTTAGTTATTCCCAAAGGGAACGAAGAGATAACGGTATACACGGATGCCTATGGTACAGGACTAGGTGTTGTACTGATGCAAGGAGGTAGGTTTGTAGCTTATGCTAGTTGGCAACTGAAACCGCATGAGAAAAGATATCATACCCATGATTTGGAATTGGCAGCAATCATGTTTGCGTTAAAGATGTGGAGACATTATCTCTTGGAAGAAAGATTTGAATTGTTTACCGATCATAAGTCATTAAAGTACCTTTTCTCTCAAAAGGATTTAAATCTTCGTCAATAGAGATGGTTAGAGTTCTTGGCTTCATATGATTTCAATATCGCATACACACCCGGAAAGGACAATGCAGTAGATGATGCATTGAGTAGGAGACATGCCCGTTTGGGGACTATGTTGCTGGAATGGAAGCAACTGGAGTATATCGCAGGATATGATTTCAGACCTAAGTGCAAATTGGAACTAGAGATGTTAGCAAGTTTGATGATCAGACCGACTTTGATTGATCGGATTGGTTCCAGTTAGAGGGACGATCCTAATCTATTGAAAATCTACTCCAAGGTAGTGATGTGTATCAACGACGAGAGAGTGAACAAGTATGGCCTCGATCGAAAAGGATGGCTTCGAAAGAATGAGAGGTTGGTTGTACCCAACGTAAATGGATTAAGGGATGAAGTGCTCAGAGAGTGTCATCACTCGAAACTGACTATACATCCCGGTGGTAACAAGATGTATCGAGACATGAAGCAGACCTACTACTGGGAAGGGATGAAGAGAGACGTTGGGAAGTTTATATCCAAGTGCATGAGTTATCAATTAGTTAAAACCGAGCAAAAGAAACCTAGTGGTTTGTTACAACCGTTAGAAATCCCCGAATGGAAATGGGAACAAGTCTCAATGGATTTCATTGATGGATTACCGAGGACTAGACCGGGTCATGATAGTATTTGGGTGATTGTGGCTCGATTGACCAAAAGTGCAAGGTTTATACCGGTCAAGTCGAAAAGAATGGCAGCTAAGTTAGTAGAATTGTATATAAAGTAGGTAGTGAGATTTCATAGAGTACATAAAGGTATTGTGAGTGCCCGAGATCCATTATTTACTAACGGATTTTGGAAGAGCTTACAAGAGACTTTAGGATCGGAATTACATCTCAGTACCGCATATCATCCTCAAACCGATGGTCAAACAGAGAGGGTGAATCGTGTATTAGAGGATCTCTTGAGAGCTTGTATATTGGACTTTGGGGGATCATGGGATGACCATTTGCATCTAGTAGAATTTGCATATAATATTTATCAATCCAGTATTGGTATGGCTCCATTTGAAGCTTTGTACGGAAGACCGTGCAACTCACCATCATGTTGGTTAGAAACAGGTGAGAAATTTGTGCTTGGGTCGAATGTAATAAGAGAAACTTCAGATAAGATCAAGGTTATTCAACAACGGATGAAGACTGCCCAAGATAGGCAGAAAAGTTATGCTGATAAAAGACAAAGTGATTTGAAATTCTCCGTTGGCGACTTTGTATTCGTCAAGATTTCTCCGTTGAAGAATATAATTCGATTTGGTAGGAGAGCTAAATTAGCACCAAGATTTGTTGGTCCATTTCCAGTCCTCGAGCAAGTGGGGAATTAGCAAGTGGGGAATTTGGCGTATAAAGTTGGGTTGTTTGACAAGATGGCAGGAGTTCACAACGTATTTCATGTTTCCCAATTAAGGAAGTTTGTGCATGATTCTGATATGACTATTTCACCAGATCAATTGGACGATATCGAGGTAGAATCCGAGGCAGTTGGGGGTCGCAGGACGATTCGTATTGTCGGACACGATACGAAACAACTTTGAAGGAAGAAAGTGGAACTATTCAAGGTCCAGTGGGGCGATAATGAGAATGACTGTACTTGGGAAAAAGAGGAGAGCATAAGGAAGTTATATCCAGAACTCTTTGCCTGGTAAGATTTTAAATCGCGATATAGTTATTCCCTTATTAGTAAACAACATGCTAGGATAGGCTTGTTGTGTTGTTATGTATGTTTGATTGTTTGTAATGGTTGATAGGCATGTGGGCCACCATTGTATGTTTTGGTTAAAGAATTTCGAGGGCGAAATTTCTTAAGGGGGAAGAGTGTAACGACTCGCATTCTACGTATCGGAGGATCGTAGAATATTTATTTTATTTTCATATGAAGTCGTATGGTAGTGTAACTTTGGAGGACGACTATTGGGGTCATTTCCCATGTTCACGATTTTCGCCGAATTGTAAATGACCGTTTTACCCCTAGTGAATCTTGTTTCTCCTATAACATTAGATTGGTAAGGAGTTTTGACCTAAAACCACTTCCATCAGACTCAAAAGATGGTTTACCTTTCCGCAGAGTGGTCACATTAATCAAACGGACTTACCATTTGGGAGATATGACCGAAACAAGGTTTGAAAGGTGAAAAACAACATAATTGAGCTTAACCGAGTGATTAGCAGCTAAGCCCATAACCCATTTCGGGATTAGGGTTATGGGAAGGCTGGTAGGGTTTGGAAAATCAGTTTTATTCATTTTTTAGCCGCTACTTATCATCTCTTTAAACCTAGAAATGGCCTTCAACTTCCAAATCACCTTTTAATCACTTTTTAATCACATATTAGCCAAATCTACATCAAATTAAGGTGGATTGGCATAGAAATCGAGATAGAGCTACTGGAATACATTGCAAACCATGCCAAATCAGTTAGAGTTTCAGATCTGAAATTTATTTATGGCTAAGGTGAGTGATTAGCATGTTAATTCACTAATTACGGCTAATTATGGGTGATTAGTGATAAGTGGCGAAATTATGACTCAGAAAAATATGTAAAAATTCTAGAATATTATTTTATGCCACTGATATAAACTTGGGTTTATTTGGATTAAGTTTGCTAGTCCTATTGTTAGATATGACTAAAATGATTAAGGGGAAAACATGGGTTTTGGGTATGTTTGATCCTACATAACACACATTATTGATGTTTTGATGTTTGTGATTGATTATACATGTTGTTACTACTGCTTGGAATGTTTTATGACTGTTTAGAGAAGTTAGAATGACCGAAAATGCCATCGTGTGGCATAAATAGCTCGCTGGAAGAATTGCAGGGATTTGGACCGGATCGGATCCTCCCCCCCACTCATGAAGCATATACTACAAACCAACCCCGACCCGAAGAGCACGACCCGAACCGGTGAAGGACCTCGACCCAACCCGGATGTTCTTCACGAACTGATCCGATGCACCACGAGTCGAACCGCCTGCCTCGAACCGGTGCACCACTGTCCCTCACGAGCCGACCCGTTGCTCCGAACCCGACCCACGAATCGGAATGCCACGAGTTGAACAGGGAGCCACGAACCGACGAGGCATGACCCGGAGGACCTTCCACGAACCGAATCGATCCAGTGAAGAATGCACGACTCGAACAAGGGTGATGATCATGAACTGAACGAGGGGAAGAAGGCTGAACTGAATGGAAGCTTGTTTCCGAAATGATCCGGAGAATACAAAAAACCCGAGATGCAAAGGTAGTCCAAATAAAATGTTAAAACTCAGAATCCAGATGGGAACCAACGAGTTAACTTCATGAGTTGAGCTTTGCGGCAGGACGTATGCAAAGGGGTTATCGATATCTATAGCTTTAGTTCACCACTGAGAGACGGATTAGTGGCCATGGATCAGCGCAATAGGATCATTAAGACTCCCATGGGCAAGTGATCGTAGCATGGCTATGGATCAGTGCAATGAGACAATTAGGACTCCCATGGGTAAGGTGATCATAGTAAGGGATTAGTGGCTATGGACCAGCGTAATGGGTCATTAAGACCCCAAGGGCAAAGTGGTCGTAGCAAAGGAATTGGTGATCAAAGTGGTGGATATCGTATACTTTACGCACTGAGTAAGAGATGTGAGGTTAATTACTATGTTTGATGTTTGCTATCACCATGACATGCACACTTCCACTTTACATTTTATGTTGTGTTACCTTAGAGTACTATACATCTTGTTGTGCTAACTCTTTAATTGTAGGTCCAGGTTCAAGTATGATTATTTATACCTGTTATTGTTTTGTTTTGCTGCTATCGCTCATACCAGACTTTTGTCTGACGCAGAGTTTTATGTCTCTTCTTGTTACTATGGGTGCTCCTAAACGAGCATACTTAGAGACATGTTAGGTGGTTATGCACGAGTAGCTGTCCGGAGACGAGCATGAGGCTTCCACATACTATTTACATATATTCTCCCTGTGTTGTTGCTGGTCACTACTTTGGGAATTGGTAGTGTACCTTTTCTATTTTTCTTTAGAGACAGTATTTTGAAGTTGTAATAATGATGGTTTGGATCATAAGCTGTATTTTGGATTCCGTTACTCTGATGGGCATGGTTTAGTTTTCAACTTATGCACCGTCTCGCCTGTTTTATGTCAAGTTATGTTATTATTATATTTTATTCCATGCGTTGTGAGATATACTACAGATTCTTTGATGATTCATAGTTTCAAATCCTTTTCTTTTGAAGACAATCTCGTGTTAGTCGGGCATTGGCACAACGTATTTCGGAGAAATGCCGGCTGGTGCAGGGCGGGCCGTCACACCGCATTTCTCACACCGGTACTCTCGAAAGCCGTCTAAAGCCATTGAAAATAGGGACAACGGGGTGTGTCAGGAGCCGTCGGAAACTCTGTTTCCCGATGCCCTCTTTTTCGACAGCAATTTCTGACGGCTGCCAACCGTTTCGAACCGTCAGAAATGGCTCTTATTCTTGTCGTGTGTGTATGCATACATTTATATATATATGTGTGTGTGTGAGTGACTGTGTTTTTTGTATGTGTGCATGTTTGTGCGCACGCGCGTATCCATTTAAAATGAGGATGAATCAATAGATCGCTCAAATGATGAACAAAAACGAGAAATATTAACAAAATGAGATGCTGAAATTGAAGTTTTATTAATAAGGTGTAGCAAGATCTAAAATTAATAGTGAGAACAAGTCTTCAAGAAAAAGGCAAATTCATCAAATAACATCAAAACGATAGGTATAAAGTAAATAAAATAAAATTTAAATACTAAAAATGCGTAATTGACATATGCTTTTACACGATAATAGCATTTACTAAGAAACTCTTTGTTAAAGAGTGGTCCAAACATGTTTTAGAAAAATCAAATACTACAAAAATATGATGTTAATAGAAAATAAAACAAAACATAAATATGCAAATGCAGCTCATCCACAGTAACATAACCGCTACCATGTCAATGAAGGAAGAACAAGCAGAAGGAGGTTCAGAACGTTGTTAAGCCCAGGGCTCTGATACCATATTGAATTATCAATAGAGATGAAGAATTTGTATTTAACTTTTTTTGAGGAGAAGATATGTGTTAAGGAATAGAAATTGTATCTTGTAATTGAATAATGACTTAACCGTACAAATGAATGTAACATATATACATGATATAACCGGCTACTTTATTACAGACCCAAAGTAGGGTGTCGTTATTGATACTCCAACTATTATTAAGGGGAGGTCATTTTTTAAAAACACTCCACACTTTGAAAAAGTGTTAAGGAGCCACACAAACATATTATTTCACACTACTCAATATTCCTGGGTTGCCCCTTTAAATTAAATTTTTAAAAAACTTATTTAATAAGGGAAATCAAATTTAAAATAAGCAGTTCGTCACCACTACACCGAATGCAGCATGTAATTAATTATATATATTCGACAGTGATATGTCGAAAATTAATAATCAACTCGGTGCATTGCCTCCGTAATTATAAAATTCGGCATATTTATGTCAAAAAGAATAACAGTTTGATCCTAGTCCTCCGAAAATGCTTATCCTTTAAGGGTTTAAAAAAACTGATATATGCGAATCGAAAAAAATTACTAAGGCCTTTGCAATATTTATTAAGGTAAACTTGCATTTATTTATTAAGGGGCTAAATGGGTAACAATGTAAAACTACCTTTGTTTGTTAAGGGGCTACTTTCCTCATTGGTACTCCCATTAATAATTTTTGAAAAAGAAAAAAATTGGCCTTCTCTTAACAATATTTGGAGTGTCAATAACAATGCCCCCAAAGTATATCGGTTAAAACCAAAACATACCGGGTATAATCCGTTTCAACATTCATCCGATAAGATATAAGATAAAACTATTGTAATAAGTTTCTATATTTAAAAAATGATTTTTTTTCCTCTGTTGAAAAAAACACTGTTATAATAGGATAATTTTGCTGCAGTGGCAACACATTTACGCAGCCTTTTTGGTGTTGGTGACATCCTGCCTTTGGAGATTAAATTCTTATAAATTCTGCTTTGCATGGGATTTTACCCCCCTGTCCACAACTGGAGCAAACAAATATAATTTTTTTTCCCTAATTGTTGAAACTGGTGTCTTAGAAACTAAAATTAACGCATTAGTAGCATTCTTAGTTGGGATCAAAGGAGTAGATAAGTTACAGAACAACAAACCACCCGTATCCATAAGGCATATGGTAGCCTCTAGTAAAACCGTGAGAAAACAATAATAATTTTTCGGATTATGTTCTACAGCTAAAGTCTACAGCGATATGGGATAAATAGAAAATATTAGAGTTCTTAATTTTAATGTGCATCGGGGTGATCAATCTTTTCAGAGGGAAAAAACCTCAATAGAATATTGAGGTGATGTGATAGAACAAATAAATTGAAATGACTATCAATCACAGATCACAAAAAAAAAAAAAAAAAAAAAGACAACAAAGAACACACAATATTTACAGTGGTTCCACTATCTTTAAATGCAAGAGATTACAGAGTTTTAAAGTAGAGTACAGAAATGAAGAAATACAAATAATAACATTTTCTGTGCCTCTCTTATATAAAGGAAAAAATACCTAGGGAGGATTAATTGATTTATGTAAATAAATCAATTCATGAAAAACTAATATTCTCATTAATTTTATTGTCGTATAATTGATTGATAAAATTCTCTTTTCTCAATCAATCAATTCTTCCTCAATTTAATTTCTTTCCGTTTCTTTTTTCATAAAATATGACAACAAAATAAATGACGAATATCTCCAATGGCAAATTCTATTCATACACCAAAAAACACTTAGTATACACTGTTATTATTTATAAAAAAAACTATTATTAAAATACCATTTTCTCCTAATTGCTTTAAACATTTACATATAATAAATCAAATCAACCTTAACACCATTAAAATTTGATACAAATCAAATATGGTAATTTAAATGTTAATGAATTACTTCATTATGAATCTAGAAATTTCAATTAAGGTAAGATTCATAAATAATTGTTGTAATTTAGAAGTTGAATTTTAAACAATTTTGTGAAGTTGGGAAACTTTGAAGATTCACTACAAGAAAAATACTCTATTGCAACTAGCTATTTGCAACAAGCGACAGATGACAGTTGCGGTAAATGATATTTAACAACAGACTTATTATAGTAGTTGCAATATATCAGATTTAGCAACAGGCCTTTTCTTTCTGTTGCAAAAAGCAAATTTTTAGCAACTGTGCTTCCCTTCCTGTTGCAAAAACATGCTTTTAGCAACTATGCTTTCATAACACTTGCAACAAACATATTATTTGCAACTGCTCTTCCAAGCCAGTTGCGAATAAATATCTTTAGCAACTATTTTTGCCACTTGCATGACTGTATTTTATTACAACTAGTAATGCCAGTTGTGAAAAACATATTGTTAAAAATTATTATTTTCCTGACTTTGGTAAGCATAATTACTATTAAATACAAAAGTACGAAGTAAAAAGTAATATTTAGTTATAGTATAATAAGTATTAAGTAATAATAATTAATTAATATGAATTAATACTTTAATAATTTATCATAGTTAGTTATTAATAGTGTGTAAATTATATTAACCAGTTATTAATTACATTTAATAATTAATAAATTTAATTAACAACAAATATTAAATAGTTAATAAAATAATTCATAATATTAAATAATTAATAAATTATTCATAATAATAACTGAATAATTAACTATTAGTAATTACATAATAATTAAGATTACAATTTATAATATAATTATTAGATGACAATAAAATTTAATTATATTATTAAGTGATATTTGTAGTTAATAATTCAATATAAATAGTGATTAACAGTTAATAATTGTTAAATAATTAAAAGTAATAATTAATAACTAAGACTAATAATAATTGTATTTGATAATTAATTTTAATATGTATTTTTTTACTTAGTATTTAATGTTAATTATTTTGTATGTAATGATTGATAGTTTATAATTAATTGTCAATAATTAATATTTAATGACTAATGTTAGTTCAACGATAATTAATAATTAATAATATATATGATTGTTAACGTTTTATAACCAGTATTCTATTAGAATAAAAGAATAACAAGTGATAATGATATATACTTAATATTTAAACTTGATATTTTATTGGATTAAATTACAAATTCATATCTCAAGTTATTCATAGATAATTACACTATGTTAGTTGTTTAAGAAATGTGAATCAATTTAGTTTAATAGGCTAATGGATCATCCGACTTCCCTTTCATAAGCAGAAAAAAGAAGGGCCATTGTGAATTTTTTTACAGCCCGTTCTAATTTTAGTTTTGCCGCATCTGCCCTTTAATTTTGTAGTTAATCCTAGAATCCAAAACCGATCCCTAATTCAGAAATCTTCACCACGTTTCTTCCTCTGACTTCATCGATCATAAATCCCAAATCCTAGATCCACATGCATCTCTTCCTTATTCACGATTCGCAGTAGTGATCAATGGTGCGCCTGTTCGGTAATTTATATCCTTGCTCCTCCTCTCGACGTCGCTGTCACCATCAGCAGAGGCGTCGAAGGTAAAAGAGAGAAGGAATTTAACATTCACAATTGGAATATTTTGGGCGACTGTATAAGACAAGAGATCTGTTTTGTTCCTTAGAGTGTGAAGACCATTCGTCCAATGAAGGCGATTCAAATGAATTTCTAGTGGATTCTCTTCTCTTGATAGATGCTTCAGTGGGCAATAGGTATTATTTTTTTCAAACATTTTTGAATCTCAAATGAATTTCCGTTTTATAACATGGTCAGATTTGTTGTGAATAAAATGTTGAAGTTTCGTAATATTCTTTGACTTGTTCGAAAATATTCAGAGAAATATTTTTTCTGGTTTGTTTCGTTTTTCTGCTGCATATCCTGTTGTTCGAATTCAACACAATTTGGCTGCCCCTGTAAATACCTATTCTACTTAGATTTCTCTGCCTTACCTTTTGAAGATATTCATTGGTTAGAATACATACTACACTTTATCCTTTTAGTCTGGTATATTTCAGCCATGCATTTGCACTCCCTTATGCTCCCTGTTGCCTGTAAATACCTTTTCAAATTAAGGAGTTTCTTTTGTACCCTTGGCCTTGATTTCTTGGTTTTTGGGTTGTTGTGGTAAGGCTGGAGTGAGGAAGTGCCGTAGTGAAGGTGCAGACTAGTTTGCTTCATACTTTGATTTCCTTATATTGATTACCATTTGCTTAAAGAATTGATTCAGAGACATCAGAACATGAAACAGTAGAATTCATGTTCATTCTTTGCATGAGAAAGCAGACGTACCCTACAACCCTATCATTTTTTAACCTTTTTCCATTTTCATTATATGTGAATTATATATAATAAAATTCGAATGTATGAATAAAACAGTAATTATGATGAATAGAAAAATTGATAAACTTGACAGGGAAAAAAGCGGCTTGGCGCAGCTAGGATGCTACCCTAAAAAGCTAAAATATTCATCGTACTAAAGTAAAACAAGAGTTACGAGACAAGATAAGGAAGCGAGTAGATGAGACAAATACATAGAACTGTGTGCTAGTTAACTTTCAATAAATCATATGTACACTGGAAAGAAAATTAGGCTACTTAATTATTAATGTTAAGGAATTGTATTTGTCGAGATTGATCAGGAATGTATAACTTGGATATAATCGATGTATTTAGGACCGCTGAAGGGAAAGATCAATGTATTTGAGTTAGAGATGTATATCATGTATTCAACTTTGTTAGAATTAAGCAGGTATTGCATTGAATTTTCTTGCATGCTGACAAGAATGGATAAGTACATAGTATTGATTTTGTCAAAGGTATCTAGAAGGTGAACTGATGGGTGCATCCGTATATGTAAAATTTAAAGGAAATTTTAGAAGTAAAATTGGACTTGACATGGAGCAAAAAGGAAAATAAGTATACATAGAATAATGTTGTGTTGCGTGGTTTAGAAGAAGTTTGATTGTCTTGTATACTCCATAATTAACTTTGTTTCAGTAGATGTTTCATACTGTGGTAGGTGTTAATCATTTTAATAATCAAAGTATGTTCAATGCTTATTGTTTTGTAATTAGTTGCAGATATCAAGTGTTTAATACTAGTGCATGTTAATGTATTCATAAATTTTTTAAACTAACATGTTAACACCCACTGAGTATAGAAACAGGATACTTCACTATACATAGATGATGACATGCATTGGCACGTACTGCTCAAATTTTGTGCATGTTTAAAAGTTTGCTGGCTTAAGGAAAGAAATCGTGCTCACTTTTCCTGAAAACAAAAATACTGCTCCTTGGCTTTTTTAAATTCACAAGAATGCTTGAGGTTTTCCCTAGTTTTTTTATTACACTATTTTCATATATTCATAGTGAAGCACGAGGGACAAAAGTTGTTCTAACGGTCCACAACCAGCACTTAATGGTACAAGGCTTGAGGATGTGCTTAAGTACACACTGATGTGTATAGTTTATAGTATTTATAAATGTCGTAAGGGGGCCACGTACTTCATTGTCTTTATGTTTGTATGTACAAGCACCACTAAGATTATTGAATTCTTTAATTCTTCATTTATCTCCTTAGCATGCAGTGAGCAAACTAAAATATTTAAGCTAAAAGTTCAAAATAACAGTAGTAATAGCAGCAGCCACCAGTAACATAACGCGAGTATTATCATGTATGCTTGCAAGTAATAGCAGCAGCCATTAGTAACGTAACTAAAACATATTTAGATAGAGATGGATTATAGTGCTGATGATATAGTTAATAGCTAGTTTTCTTGGCCATGTTTAATAGAGGTTGTAAGACATTTCTTTATGTTAAAGTGTTGGCAATTTGGCAAAGTAATTCAAAGGGGAAGGAAGCACCTTTGCGAAGCTATTGGCTGGCAAGCATTTCAAATACGGTTGGTCCAGCTATGGGTATCCAGGCATTGGAATATATTTGCTATCCAGCTCAGGTATAGTATGATATTTTGTTAGTTTTGCTGCAAATCCATTGAAGCTTTCCTCATAACTATATAACGATACTGCATAGTTTTGTATAAAATGAGAAGTAATCCTTTAATCTAAAATCAAACAACGGATGCAGATAGCATAGACCTTCCTATTACATTCAAGAGCATGGACTGATGCATTGTTAAGGTTGTAACTAGCCCACTCTTTGGAACAACACCCATGTACACAATATAACCTGCATGCATTTTGTTTTCGTTTGAATAAAAATGTATAACTGTATTTCGTTATGAATAATGTTTTGAATATTCCATATAGATTTTCTCTGTTTACTCCACTACATTGTACAGTCGGTATCAGGTCACCGAGAAGCAGCTTTTTTGGGATTCTTCGCCCGATAAGCTTTCTTTTCTATTTCTAATAAAGTAAGTTGCCTAATACGTTAGAATTCTTCACATTTCAATTCAAAAATTTATTCCATATATGTTTTATTATTGCATGTCAATTCTAGGTTTTTATTTGACGTAGAGTTCGCTGGAATGACATACATATTCATGGATAGGCATGTGCATGTTCATAATCGACAGCAAACTTGGAGCATGAACTGCAGATTTGTTCTAGTGAATTGATATGTATTCTCTTGTTATAGTATATGTACGATAGAGTAGAAATATGAGTACAAAATATTATTCGAAAAAAATGTGTTGTGTGTGAGAAGAAATTGTTACACATGAATGGTGTACGAAAATTATAGAAACTTTTATTGTAATTGTTTATATTATTAAAAATTTGTTGAGATAAAATTTTTATTTGTTTATTTCATTCTGTGATTTAAACTATTACTGAAACAAATACATTTAATATGTAATATCTATAAGTTATATTTTTTTTTATAGATTTATGAATCCATTGCAACGGGTATATGCTGTTGCAAAATGGTCCTTTGCAACAACAAATGTCAGTTGCAAAAAGTATACCGCAACGTTTTATCGCAACAGGCAGAAAACGTTGTAGACTTTTTGCAACTTCGGCTATACCAACAGGCGCGGGCCTGTTGCAATTGGTCTATTGCAACATATATTGCCTGTTGCGAAAAGTGTTTTTTGTTGTAGTGATTGTAAATTAGCTATAATATTAGCGCAAGAACAAAAATTCATTTTGTTAAATTTACTCAATTTGGTATAATGAATTTCTAGTTTTACATATATTTGTTTTAAGTTTGAAAGAGGAAAGAGAAGAAACGTGGTGCATGTAGAGTAATATTTGGTGTGCACTAGTTTATTATAATTTTTTTTGATGTATATTTAGCAGTTTTTTGTGTATGAAAACATTAGACATCTTCAATATCCCAATCTCCTTAATATTCTTTTCCATTTCTTAATTGCACAAAACGGGTAATCAAATTATTGACAATTTCTCCAAAATCTAATTGATTTTGAGAATGTTGTATCGTCAAAATTCCAATACATCAAACAGGCCCAGTATATAGTTTAAGCACACAGTTTACAAATCAAGTGACAAAAATGTATATGCATCATCTGTTTTAGCAGTATTGAATCCTCCTAAAAGGATTGCTGATAAATTTAATCCATATCATAATTTAGATCATTCCATTTCTTTCTTTATTTTTATTTTTTTTTCGTTTCATGTCTCAGTTTTAATCCATATCACAATTTAAAAAAATAGGAAAACATGATTCATATCTCAGTTTCACTGCTAACATGTGATTTCTCAAATACTAGATGACCATAATTAACTTAGAAGAGACGCAAGACAACATAACATTCCTCATTGTTCAAGTGCTTTAACATCTGCTATTAAAAGTCCTTGCTCGATTGCGCTTCTATTCAAGCTTACAGCATATGCATTTCATAGACTCACAGTGACCACTTCTATATAAAACCCCAAAAGCTTGAGTGCAAGCAGAATCGCATTGACTGCTCGAGAGACAAGGATCATAAAGATCTGGTCTGCGTGTACAGCTCGGGCCAAAGCATTCCACTGTAATCCCTGTAACATTTGATTAAAGGCTGATTATTTAATCAACAAAGTAATTAGATGAACATAAAAGCACATTCTTCCATATAGGATGGTAAATAAAAATATATTATTACTATATATACATATATATCTCTCTGTGATGCGTAAGAAACGAAGTTAGATAGAGAAGATACCTGATGCCATTAGGAAGACAGCCAGGGCAAACAAACATGATTTTGTCAATGAAGTTGCCATTAATTAGGGAGAGTACGTAGAAGAATCAGTACGATGAAGAACTTTAGCAAAGGCTGAGTGCAATTTATAAGTGGAGTTGCCCGGTGTATTTTTGGTTTTTTTTTATTATACATGGAATTATATTTAATACAAAGCAAAATCATTGAACTTAATCTCTGTTTTCAACTAAGCGCATTCCTTTTGTTGTTTTCATCTGAAAATTTATTTTGCACTGTATACATGAAGAATAAGATTTTGTTCACACTTTTTTTTAAGTGTGAACAAAACACTTTCCTCCTATTGGAGGAATTTGGTGGATCATATATGGACCCCCCCTGAATTCCTCCAATAGGGTCCGAGTGTTTTGTTCACACTTAAAAAAAAAGTGTGAACAAAATCGGACTCATACATGAACCGTATTTATTGGCCATTTAATCCTGCATACAACATAATTAATTAATAATAGTAATGGTTTTAAATGTTTATATATCCTCGATATCTATTTACATGGCAGCAGAATTAGATTACCCTTTTTTTACATGATCAACAGTGTACATTTAATACTATATTCAGACTCAGCTAAAAGTCATGTATGGGATGAATGGTTCAAAATAAATTTATATTAAATCAATGTATATCTTGTATAATGCAAAGTACTTGCATATACTGTTAAATCATATATATATATATATATATATATATATATATATATATATATATATATATTAGATTACCCTTTTTTTACATGATCAAGAGTGTACATTTAATACTATATTCAGACTCAGCTAAAAGCCATGTATGGGATAAATGGTTCAAAATAAATTTATATTAAATCAATGTACATCTTGTATAATGCAAAGTACTTGCATATACTGTTAAATCATATATATATATATATATATATATATATATATATATATATATATATATATATATATGTTAGATTACCCTTTTTTACATGATCAAGAGTGTCCGTTTCTTATCGACACTTCATATAAAAAAGGGTAATCTAACATATATATATATATATATATATATATATATATATATATATGACATTGTTATTGACACTTCATATATTGTTAAGGGGAGGACAAATTTAAAAAATACTCCAATTACAAAAAGAATGTTAAGGGGGGTCACGTACTTAATTTTTTACGTTCATTTTTATCCTAATAAAGCCATCAGTTACCATCCCAAATCCCATTCAATTTCAAATGCAAAAAAAAAAAAAAAAAAAAAAAAAAAAAGTAAGCAAATCTGTACATTATTTGCAAACCAAGAAAAAAGCAATCACTTGGAGGGTAATTTTATTAATATTGTTCGACATGAACGACGTAGATCTAGTGTATTATATATTTTTGTTTGACATTGTTCATTATTTTTGAAATTTGTATTCTTTGTCGGTTGCTGAAGTGAAGAAGATGGGGTGATTGAAAAATACGATGGTGGGATACCATATAATTTTTTTTGTTTGATATATGTATATTAGTTTCCTATGAATGATATATTTTAATCTGATCCGATGCATATCGACAAATGAGATTATTTATAATTTGATATAAAAATTTGATGTAGTTCGACTAATATACCATTTTTTTTGTTAACAACTAAAAAAAAAGATTATTGTAAAGAGAAGGCTAATTTGGTAAAATAAACTTTATCTGTTAAGGGGGTACCCTCTACATTGGTACTCCCCTTAACAAATTCTTGTTTTAAAAAAAAAAAATGAACCCCCTTAACAATACTTGGAGTGTTAATAACAACCCCAAGAAAAATAGACTAGTATAACCGCACAACGGTGGAAAAACGGACCGTTAAAGTTATCTGATATCGAAGGAAAAAGAATTCTATTTACTATATTCTTAAACAACAAATTAATGAAAAATTCACTGTGTAATTTAAAAAAAATAAAAATGAGTGCAAATATATAAATTCTGTTAATTAACATATTCTAAACCACTATCGATTTTATGAAATAAAATAAGAAATCAAATAAACGTTAACTTATAGCACATCATTATATTTGTGAATTGTCAAGCAAAAAACATAAAATAATGTAATGATAATTATACTCAATTCGCATGTGAATAACCAACCATCGACCGAGACATAGTAGTGATTTTTTGGTTTTTCTACTATATGAAGTCTCATGAACAACTTATAAATGGTCAAAATATACAAAACGCGAAAAAATAGTATAACCTGTCAACTTACAATGGGTTGCATGGACCCTTAATGAGTTCCCCTTATTTTAACAATGTAGGTGTTTCTTTTTATATACAGTACATGCATAAGTATCTGTGCTGCAAAATCAAGATAGCTTTAACAACAACGAAGAACAACTGCAGATGATTACATTTATGCTATCCCTTAAAAGTTCATTGATTACATTTCAACAAAGTAGCTAGTATTCCAATGCACTGCTAGCCACTTCCCAAAATTCTTCACTTGACATTACATTCGTGTTTTCTAAACAATTAAAGATTATTCTACAGGGCTTTTCCTAACCAATACCATTAAGAATCAGACATTTTCTATAATACAAATTAACTTTAGTGAAATCGGCACAAAAACACACATCATACTTCGAAAAATTATAGCATTTATTCTCTACACTACCCATTCACTCATTTCGTCATGCATCAAACAAAGTGGTAGAAAAGAAATGAACTGAGTTGTTATCAGAATAAGCATTTATAGCATTTATTCAACAGTCGGTAGCCTATATCTTTTCAAGATCAAACAGATGAATAGCATATCTCAGACGCCATATAAACCAAATGAAGATGAGTGTTCATCCATCCAGTAACTGACGTGCTAAAAGTTGATATGTTGCAGACTTCAAAAGCTCATTTACAGCAGCTGACCATTTTGTTAAAGCTATCGGCAACTTGCATACCAAGATCCTCATCAATATAGAAGAAACCTGCTTGCCGACTTGCATTAAAATGCTCCACATCAAGATCCTTATTCCAAAGGAATACATATTCATAATCTGCAACTACGTCCGGGTGTAGAACACACTCAACAAAATTAAAAGTGGACATGTGTGTTATTATAAGCTAGCAGTTTAGGAAACTATTAATAAAAGTACCATTTTATTTGATTAAAATTATACAAACTATCTGGTCAATAATCCCACGGCCGTTTTTTGGTTTTGTTTTCGAAAGAGGAAGGGAATGAAATGTAAAGTTAATTGAATCTTGATTTGGCGATGGTGCTCCATCGGTCCGATTCCCCTAATCAGCACCTTCTTGTACACTTTTAAGGCCACCATCCTTTGGCAGAACATGCTGCAGCTGAAATATGGATTTGGGTTTGTACTCCTTTTTTGCTAGAAAATGACATGTATGTGCACAGTATTATTTTTGAACTATTACTCATATATTCAACTAAAAAGAAACAAATAATACCTGTGCTTGCTGGAGCACGTCCAGTTCTAAGGCGCCGAGGGTAAGGAATTTTCTTTCCTCCAAGACTTGGTCTTCATAAACTGAACCTTTTATCTGAATCACCCAGATCATTATAAGTGTCATAATTCCATGAATCCCCTTTTGCCTTTGCCATCGCTTTGTAGCTCTTTGAGTTCATTGTCTCTTAACACTCTCAAACCCAGAGGTGTGTCAGTTGGCAAATATGGATTCATTAATAATAATAATAATACATCATTATATTTGTATTGATATTACATATATGTGTCTCTAAATATTGTTAAAAGCAATTCAACTTGATAGTCAGAAAGGTTTGTGCAAATTAACTAATGTATAAAAATGCAAAAGAAGTAAACAACCACCTTATTAGTAAAGAAAATTCTCTTTTGAGAGTGAAACCTGGTAGGCTGAACCCAAGAGCTACAGATGAAGTGGATCAGAGCGCATGGGAAACAATCAATTATAATGTTATTAAGTAAGAACTCTTTCTGATGTTGATTAGGCTTCACGACTCATGAATTGTGCGAAATCTATCTGATTTATTTTGCAGATCGCTCACTTAATTTATTTTGCAGATCGCTGATTGGTAAGCAAATCTATCTGTACAGCAGATGGCATCACGACTCATGAATTGTGCGAAATGAAAAAGGTTGGAATTGGTTTGTTGGAATTTAGATTCCTGTTTACAACACTGGGTGTGTTCCTCTTCTTTGAAAGAGAGGCTAGCTAATTGGAGGAAATAATGTGTGTTCTCCAATCATAGCTCTGGGAAATAACTGCGACGATTTAGAAATTTATAATCTGAAAACCACTATAGTTCTCCGATCCATGTTCTAGAGTTTCTAACTAATGTGTGCTCTTCAGATGCACCTTGCATACCATGAAATTCAAAGTTCTTACTTAGCGGCCTAGCCAGACTGATAGTGTTACTGATCTTGGCAGAATCTGGTGTCACTTATTTAAGAGTTTGTCACTTTTACTGGTTCTAGAATGAAATCTTTTTCTCCCATGGAAATTTAGTTAAAGTACAAACAACATTTTCGATACATGGTGTAACTTGTACCTTGCATACATTCACAATAAAAGGTGAGTTTCCATAATCAATATAACCGAGTGGAGTGCTAATAACTTTGATTTTGAGTATTTATTTATAAGCATGGGTAGCATGACATAGTGCTATTTTGGACTCTTCCTTTGACATGTATGTAAGAATAAATGTTTTAGCTTCATAACAAATCTTTAGAAGGTTGAATGACTCATTTTCTTATTCAGAGTTCTTGCTGCAAATAAATAAGACTTTGCTTAACAAGTAATAAGGTCTTGGATCTACATTATAATGTTCACCGTTATAATTTATCACCTTTATAATTTATTAAATGACATCAAATTCATTAGTTTTCCTCCTTTCAATTTTTTTTAAATGCTTTACTTTTTGTCAACACCAAATCTTGGATGATTGTTCGACCTTCAGTAATGTGGAGAACATCAAAAGAAATGAACAGACATACAAAACACATAGCAAATATCAATACAGCATTTATAAGTCCAGTAAATCCAAATGCCCAATGAAGTCTATGGGGATGACAATGCAACTGCCCACGAAAAAATAGTAACGGAAAAAATAAATTAGAAGACAATCACTAATTATTGATTGTTGTATTAATGTTGTATCCAAATTTTAATGGTCACTGAATCCAAAAACACAGTATTGCTCCAATTTCATTATTAAATTGGCATTACAAGTAGGTGTATTTCTATGCATTCAACAATAAACTAAATAAATGGTTACTAATAAATTTCACAATCAAGGTTACTAATGAATTTCACAATCATGTATCATAGGAATGGCACAGACAAAGATGAAAGCTTGCCAACTTTCCCAAAATTATACCTAGTATTCGAGCACAGGAAGAAGAAATGTTCCGAGAAACATAAATTCACATATGATACTAGAAAGGGTAGCCAAACTTGAAGACTTGGTATAGGAAAATAGCCACAACAAGTAATCATGTCACAATTAAAATCAGCTGCTATCATATAAAGAACATTAAGAACACTAAATAAACAAAATAATGTTATTGCATCCTTTTTCTATGAGATTAAAAAACATACTAAGATGTAGCCAGAAATTGCAGTGGGGATTATAAGAAAAACTAAGGGCAATCAAAATAAAGGCCGATATGAGAATTATATCCAAATTGAATTCAGATACATACCATCTTGCACAGTTGCACTACGTAAATTTCAAATGGTCATTTTTCATTGATCACAACTTAAGATCAGGTCACCAAGTATTAATCACAAATTTACATCAAAGATGACAGGTTAATAAAATATAGGTCTTCAAAGATACAATAAAAGGCATTTTAGAAATGAAACAAGTTTACAATGCGGCTATTTACCGCATAATTCTGAAATAGAAACATACGACTGATAAGAATATAATAAATTGAAAGAATTCACCTTAGAATAGTATTAGTATAAGAAGCAGCTTGAACCAAAAAGAGGACTCTAACTCATATCGGAGAGATGGAACCACTACAATAAATAGCAAAAAACTCGTTGACATATTCAAATTAAGTACGAATGAAACAAAAAATTGTGCTTTTACCTGAATTCTTTGAACGTTGAGGGAAATGGAAGAAGATGATTTCTGCAGTCACAAAAACATAACTATGCCTCGGCCTTATTTGGTCAGATTTTCTAGATTTGGGACAGTTTCAGGTTGATCAGAATATCGGAAATCCAAGATGAACAAAAAGGAAAAGATAACCAAAATCTTTAACATTGGCCATGAAATATGAACTATTCAAAAAAAAAAAACTTAATCGAATGATACAATATAACTTCAAATTGTACCACAAATTTGAGTGCTTATGGATGAAATCAAAACTAAGTTATGCAGATTAAATCCTATGTATGCAGTTTATCATCTTTAAACTCTGCTGAGTCGATGGCTGCCTAATTTTTTTTTATTGTAAGTATCATATCAGAAATTCCTACACAAATAAGATTGAGTTGCATACCATAGCCGTATATAACACCTAGATAGTTTAAGTATTTACTGTATTTTCACAACTATGAAATCTACCACACCTAAAGCTTTAGAGGCCCAGCTTCATTTCCACATGACTCCTTGGAATTAGAAAGCTTTGAACGAAGAGTATGCTCTGAGCCACCAATAATCTTCTTCTAGTTCCTTTCAAGTCTACAAAATATATATATATTCCAATAGTCTACAATTCAACATATTAATAAACTATTAACGACAACCTTCGAAATTAAATAACTTAAAACTGTAACAAAATCGATCAATAAATAAATATTGTAGTTTCTTGTTAAACAATATATCAATAAACAAATTAACTTTTACAGTACACAAATATGTATAGGTTATCAAATTCAGTACCTTTTATAATTGATTTGGCGGAGGCAATGTAGGTGCGGCATTAGTTAGGGTAGCCGATCTGCGTGCGACATTCTTGATGAAAAAATGGTGCTTGATTAGTGGAGGCGATGTAGATATGGCGTTCTTGATGGAAACCGATGCTTATTGATGGAGTCAGTCTAGGTGCGATGCTGTTAAGGTATTCAATTTGGGTGTGGCATTCGCTATAGAAAACCAGTGGGTGGCGACGGAAAGGGATTAGAGTTTGCAGCAAATCGTGGGAACTGAACTTCAAATATCCAACGAGAGATGTGAGATTTTGCAGGGAATGAATACTTGATAAGAAGAATCAACATTGATTTTGGTTAAAGCTGGAATAATCAGAAGACAAAAACGATGTCACGCGAAACTCAGATTTTGTTGCCGAATATAATTGGTTTCAGTGATTTAATTTTGGATCTCTTATCGTAGTTGTTCCCAATCCTAACGGTCGTTTTGACTAGCTGCAACGATTCCTCTTTTCCAACGTAGTTGTTCCCAATCCCCATTCTCTCATGGCCATTTTTCACTTCTTCTCAACCGATTCTTCTCCATTTCCTCCTCCCCCAAGCTCAGGGACGGAACCAGGAATCCGCTCAGCGGGGGGCGGATTCGAAGGGGGGCCAAAAATTTTTTTTTTATACCAGTTTACCCTGAATTTATCATAATTTCAACCAATAATGTTTCATATTGTTAAGTTTTAGACAAAAATATTGCATAAATACTAATAAAAATGCCTTAAAAATGGTTACTTTGGTACCAAAGGGGTTAAAAAATTTTTTTTTTTTAATTTTAAAATCAAAGGGGGGCCGCCGCCCCCACTTGCCCCCCCCCCCATGGTTCCGTCCCTGCCCAAGCTCACCCACATCTGCAAAAGATTCTGCCTTCCTTTCTGAAACCATGCCGCCTCCGACCACACAACCCATGCCGACCTCTCTCCACGTCCATCCACCTGAAACCGTCGCCCTTTCCTCACCCACACGCCGGAAGTTCGAACCCGCTTACAGTCGTTCGCCTTTGAGCCACCAACCACTGTGATAACGACCCGCTCCAGTAACCGAACCTCCCATCACCTCCGACCAACTGCCGAGTCCGACGATCCCCTCCTCCCTACTAGCCACGCTGACAGGCCCTCCGCCCCCACAACAGTTCCAACCGAACCCATTTGAACCCTCATGCCAACAACACCCTTTTGTTCCCTTCGTTTTGCCTACGTCGCCGGCCTCCATCCGAACTCGCTGCCACCTCCGTGCCAAAATGCCGAGCTCCGCCACTTGATGTCCTTAGACGACTTCTCTTACGTATGTGATTGTGCTAGTATGTTTGTGTGGGGTTTGTAAACTATTTATGTGTTAGTTCTTATTTTCTGTGTGTGAATGGCGATGAGTGGTGTGTGTGTATTTTGTTTACGGGTGTGTTCTTAACGAACGTGAGCGTGGCATTTGAGCGTGACATTTGAGCGTGTCATTTGAGCGTGGTACTGTAGCGAAGGGAAATTGTGTTTTTAGCGACGAACGGGGTATTTGAGCGTGGTATTTAATTGTTAAATTAATGGTTTTGATTTAATTAAATTCTAATTGCATCAAACTATAACGACAACATATTTCATAACACGACCACTTTTTTCATAAAACATAAAGAACACAACGGTACTGGAATTAAAACAAATACATGAAAATCTACAATAAACGACGATGAGGTAATAAGTTCAACTCCGATGAAATAAAGGCACATAAGCCCTCATCGCTAAGCTCCTGAGCAATATCAACATTCCACTCATCGTTGCGAAAAATCGTCAGAATCTCCCAAAGATCCACACGCGTCCCCGATCTCCGAACAAGCTCCAAACAACGAGCAGCAAGCTGTCTCGTATGGTCGGTCACCCACGAGCTGGCACGCTCTGCCTGTCTGCGCCTAGAGGGCTGACCAGACGGTGGATCGTCCAAAGCCATCCAACCAGTATAGAAACTCGCGTCCCCGGGGAAGAAAGAACCAGCTGCTGCATGCGCTGGTGGAGGTGCTGGTGCAGTAGGAAGCGCAACCTGAGGAATCGGATACGCACAAGTATCTTTCCGCAAACAACCCTCGAACATAATGTCCTTCTCTCGAAACTTCATCGGCGAGTGCTTCCTAAATTTTCTGAATCGTCTGCCACCGCCGGTACTCCAAAATTCATCAGGACCGTCTAGATAATCGAACTCCTCATTCCATACACCCCCAGGTGTTCTAAGCAGCATGTTCCAATCACGAAAAGCTCGCTTCATGTTGTCTCATTTGTTTTTAATCTGGTTTTCTGTGAACTCCAGATTAAAACGGTTGTTCATTGTTGTTGCGACTGTTGCGTAGAACCCACTGACGCTTGTATCGCGCTCCGCTATGAACTCAATGCAAACATCTATGAAAGCGGACTCCCGGTCGTCCGTCCAATTCGCAAAAGGCTGCGAGGTAGCAGTGGTGGAAGTGGAAGCCATATGCGTAAACAAAAAAAATTCAAAAAAAATATATATGATAGAGAATTGAAAAATAAACTCAACTATAAAAAAAATTACCGTTTTTGCAGCTCGAAATTGCTCAAAAAATTCGAAATAAGGGGTAAAAGGGGAGAGGTTTCGGGTTGGAATGAGGAGGAAAGGGGGAGGGGTCGTTCTTATAGCCAGCGAAACGATACGTTGGAAAATTAACCGTTGGCGTCGGACGCGTCGGACGCCAACGGTTACTTTTCCAACGTTCGAGAATCGTGGAATCTGGAAGGGGTAAAATGTGCTCGCGTCCGACGCGTCGGACGCCCAAAAAAAAATTGAGCGTGCCAAATTTTGGCTGCGAACGCACCCTATGTGTGCATGAGTTCCATTTTGGTTAAACGTTTTGGGTGCGTGAGTCCTTATGTTTTCTCATTTGTGTGTGTGTGGTGTGTATAATATATGACTATTTATATATGGTTGTGTGTGCTTGAATTTGTGTATATGAGTTGTTTTATGTTGTGTGGAGTTGTGTGTGTGGTGGTATATTGTGTGTGTTATGTGTACTGTTGAGTCGTGTGTGTTTGTGAAGAGTGGTGTACTATGTGCGTGCGTATTAGTGTATGTGTTTGGGTGAGTTATTTTGAAAATTTAATTGTTTTGAAAATATATGTATATTTGTTAAAAGTTTATATATGTTTATATAATAGCTTTGGTATGTTTATAGTAATCGCCTCCAAATCATCCTACTTCATTTTGGATCTCCACCGCGTACACAGTTGTTAAAGTGGTTTTCAGTATTGGCAAAGAGTATGCCAACAGTCGATCCTAGTCTCTTTAACAACCAAACTTTTACGTATTCACATCGTGGTCATTATTTTATAAATCACTTTATAAACTCGTTTATATGAATTCCATATTCAAATTTGAGATCAAAATTATATATCTAACTTCGATTATATTAAATTTTGAATCAACTCATTTAAATCGCTTTAATCAAATCAAATCAGAAGATTTTATCTTAAAGGTCTCAAATTATAGTATAAATCAATACTAAAATATTTAACTTCAATTCTATTTTAGTTTGAAATATTTTCGTTAAATTTCAGGTTTAAACAATTCATATAATCCAATTTCCCTTTTAAGAATTTAATTAAAGTCGATTCATAAAAATCCAACATTTTGGTTCAAATTCAATTTCTTCAATTCAAATCAAATTTCATATTTCAAGTCAAACTGTTCATATCACATTTTATAATTCAAGTCGTACAATTCAATATCTTTATAAATTCAATTCATACGATTTGAAACCATTCATATAAATTCGATTTAACAATTTCTTAATTCAAACTAAATGATTTATAAAATCAGTTCCATATATAAAATTTATATATTCCAATTCACATTCAGTCACCTTAAAATTGGATTAATCATTCATATCAATTATCATTTCTTATAAAAGTTCAATATTTAAACCAATTCAAATTCGCATTTAGTTGGTTTATAATCAAATTCATTTAATATCCATTATAGGTTCAAATTCATTCCATAAATTTGGAAATTCAAATACAGAAAATAATTTCACAATTCAAGTTCATCTCTTATATGTTTATATCGATTCAAATTAATGCATTTCTTATATAAGTTCATTCGTTAAGTCAAGTATCGTTATATAAATTTAAATCTTTAAACCTCGAATTCAAATCGCGAAAACCTTAACTTATCCACCCTTTTGATAAAATATATAAAATTTACTTTGAAAATTGATATAAATACAAGTTTATAAATTTCTGAAATTAATTAGAAAATAGATTATAAGCATATATAAGATTAAAATAATATAGAAATAGGTTTAAAAGAATTATTTATTATAATATATATAATTTAAAGTTTAAAAATACTTATATGATTAAATTATATGATTTAAAATAAATAAAGTTATAAGTAAAATCTTAAATAAGTATTTAAATCAATATTTGCTTATAAAATCATTTTAAAACATATAATTTAAAATTTACAAAATTAAATTTAAAAATCTCTGTTTGTCCGGTGTGGATTTGAGGTAACTTTCGTATAATTACCATCGCTTCTTCTTCTTCACCTTTTACCTGTAACATTAATTTCTCGAACCAGATTATTTGTTCATTGAGGATTGAAAGCTTGTTTCAAGGATTTCTCGATTGAACTTCTGGTAAATATTTCTTCTTTGAACTTTAAATAGGTGTTAAATTGTTCTTTCCAGTCTAATTAAGGTTTTGGATGTTAAACATAAATCATTCGAATGTCAATGATTGGTATTAGGTTTCACAATGGGCTACACATATGTTCTTTCCCCCAAATATCAATTTTTAGGGTTCAAGATATGAAATTTGCATTAAAGAATCTATTTTTATAATTAAGTAACGGAAACGGTGCTGCTGGCACCATCGATTTTGCTGGTGCCGAGAACCAACCAGGTCTTCGGTGCTGACTTATGGTTGCCTAGTTCTAGTCCAATCGTTATGTTTTCCTTTGAGCCCTCCTAGCATTATCCTTAAGAAAAACCAGTCTTGTTATTATTAAGGGCTCAATTATTTTTCATCTAATGTGGCATTTGTTGTGTGTCTAATCTAAACTAGTATCTGGAATCATCTTAATGTGTACTATCTTGGTCATATATTACTAGTAGGTTCATGTTCTATCACTCAATGGTATTCTAATGATTGGGATATGAATTTATGTATTTATGGAATTATATCACTTGGTAGCGCTATGTCTGATAAAAGGAGTCCCGGTCCAAATGGTGTTTGTGGCATTTCTTGAAGGAGGAAATCTTTTGCTTTGAAGAAATCTTTGATTATTTCTCAAGATGAAGTAAACTCCATTCTCGCCAGCTTTAGAATAGATAATGTGGAGGCCATTCCTGCTACTTATTGTGATGACATCAAGAATCCTCTTGAAGGATATTTTGCTTATTCAGCTTCACAGATCTGGCATGGGGGCTTCTTCCCTTTTCCATCTTTCATATTTCGACTTCTACGGGACTTGGAGGTTGCACCCATTCAACTCCTAGCTTCCAAGTACTTCTACGTTGCTTTTATGTCTTGAAATGCTTGCTCTTGAATCGGGTAAGGCTTCTCTTACTTCTAACCTCATCCAACACTTGATGCGTTTTTCAAGAGGTGCCAACTTCCCTATATTCCATTCTACCCCCTTAAGGAAGATTGTTAGTGATGGTGCGGGTAAGGCTATATCTTGGGAAGATCAGTTCTTCTTCATCAGATGCCTTGTTGGAATCTCAGGCAAATTTGCTGATTATGGTGAATCCTCTAACCCATTGTGAGCGACTACTTTTCTCATCTATGACTTAACTTTAGTCATTTTTCTTCATATCCTGCTTCTAAGAGAGTTCCCTTAACCGTTAGTGAATCTCGTGTGTTTGAGATTCTTTTGAAACTACTCGAAGAGCCATAGGGTCGATTTGTTCTATTAACCAAAGACAAGTTGTGTCAATATGATCTTCTTCCTGACGGGCAAAAGGTTTTGGGATGTCCACTAATTCGTTTTCCAGGCTCTTAATGCTTAGTGCTGGGCTCAGAAGTGTTTGCTTCTTCTACCCCCTTGTCTCTCGGTATGTTTTGGTTGATTCGGTAGTTTCTTTATCGAAGTCTCTTTAACATCCAAGTCCCATACTCTTGAATTTTTCTTTGATTTTTCATTTGACTAGGAGCTTTGACTTTGGAAGTCTCGACCATCAACGATGTTTAGAATCGATCTACCGCTGTTGCTATTAAGAGGTTGGCTGAGTTGCATGTCGAGCTGCCAGCTAAGAGGCTAAAGCTTGAGTTTTTCTACTTTTATAATTTTCGAGGGTACTTTCGGTAGGGAAAGAGGGGATGTTAAATGGTTGTCATCTCTTCTAAGTTCATCAGGAGCGGGTGCGCGTGTCATGTCACGAATTCCGACTTCCCAGCCCATAGAGCCTTCGAGGACCCCCGATCCTTCAACCGATTTTGTTGATTTTGTGAAGCTTGTTCTTTCTTGTCCGAAGTCTTCTGATATCTCGTTACCTTCTTCTTCCTCAGATGTGGTGGATTTCTACCACGCTTGATCGTCCAACAGCTTCAGCTACAACATTTTCTTTTTCTTTTTAATCTTGACTTTTAATCTGTTGTGGCCGTGTACTGAATTCTTTTATCTTTCTAGATTTCCAAAAGATGGTTTTTCCCCAAATCAACCCCTTCTTCCCCCACCTCTGAAATCGTTAAGCTTCGAGAGGTGAATGAAGCCTTAAGCAATGAATGTGAGAGGTTGAAAGCTTCCCTGGAACATGCCGAGGCAGCTTTAGAGAAAGAAAGGCAGATTAAGGACGTAGCCCCTGACAAAGTGTCGGCCTTAGAACATCAAATAGCGGAAGATGTGGTTACTCATGTTGAGGAACTCCAGAAGAAGGACGAGAAGCTTTCCTGCGCTGTGAAAATAATTTATGAAGCCGAAGGAAAGATTTATGACTTCTTGCAAGTTCAACTTCCGTAGATTAAGACTGAATGTCATGAAGATGCACTATTTCACCTTCTTTCCGATAACCTTCAGAGTCTTCCAGAGATCCGAACCACCAAAGTTTTTCCCTTTGTCAGGGATCGAGTTATGGAAAGGATTAGGTTTGGCAAACGAGGTGTTCGGATGCCACAGAAGGGTGAATCTAAAGTTGAGGATCTTCTATATATTGATAGTATCTCTGATGATTCTGTTGAAAGAGAAGAGGCTTTTACCTTCATTGATAACGATGGTGGTGACGGCGGCGATGGCTTCGAAAGTAAGGGCCGTCAGGGTGAACACGAGAGGAACAGAAATGATATTCCTTCGGGAGCCGAGGCACTCCATGATTGCATTAGGCATAATCCTGAAGTAGGAGGTTCTCGCGTTGCCTTTGATCCTAAATCTCCTTTGTTTAAAGAAACCGGCTGTTGAAGTCAAAAGTTGGTCACTAATGACAGTCAACCCCTAATCGTGTGAAGAGCACACGAATATTGATCAAAAAGCATAAATAAGTAAAGAAAAATAGGGAACACGCAAGAATTTTTATAGTGGTTCGGCAAATAGGGTGCCTACGTCCACTTTATATGTATTGATTTTCTTTTGGTTACAAGTACAATGTTTTTTCTATTTTTTAGAAAGGAGAAGAGTTTGCTATTATGAGACTTAGCCATGAGGAAGCTTTGAATTTTGGAGGAGAAGTTCAGCTAATAGTTCTAGTATCCGAAACAAGGTTCGAAAGAATCCGTCCCTTTCCATTTTGGGGTTGGATGTATTTATAGGCGAAGAAGTGGGCTGAGTAGGCCGCCAAGTGGCTTTCCTCTTTTTCGGAGCTCGGACGCGTGTAGCTCGATTATTGGAAGTAGTTGCGGCGGTGGGATCTGGTCCACTGCAGATTAATAGTATTCTTGGAAATGATGGCTTACGTGGCAACCGAGATGAGGTGTATCAAAAGTAGTGTTTTTTCCGGGAGTGGTTGACCGCCTTTAATGCCTTGAGATTCGGGCTGAGTATTGAATGACTCAGCTGGATATTTCTAGACGAGTGCAAGATATCCGGTCGATTCGATCTTTAAGGAGACGATGAACTCAGTTAGTTGAGATGAGCGATTCTTCGGGGCTCGGCGAGTCGTTGTTGGAAGGAAGCTAGTTCGGGTCAGCTCAGGTTCAGGCTGATCTTGAGAGAGATTGGCTTGGACCGAACTATGTCTGGGCTTTCTGGAATCTAGGTCGCCCTATCGGTCGATTGACCGATGCTGAGAGTGAACTTTCTGACATTGGGCTTCGATCCGTTGAATCGCGACAGCTTTTGCCAGAAAGTTGGTCAAAACCGGCCCTTCCGGCCTTTCGGGAGGGGAGAAAACTGTGGGCCCTGATGCTCCTTTTCCTCCAGTATAATTCTTGCTCTCGCGGCATTTTCTCTTTTTCTGAGTATTTTAACCATAGCTAGTTTTCTGCTACTATATTTAATAGACAAAAGAAAAGTTGTTTCCTGCCTTAAACAACATTAGATGGAAAACAGAAGGAACTCAATCGTTCTTATGTAGGATAAGAAGAATATTTGTAAACTTAATCCAATCAATTTATGTAAAACTTTTACAGAGTCCCGATTAATACATGTGTCTGCTAATATGCTTATTTGAATTATGACTGAACTTTGTTCACTGTGAAGATGCACTACGCGTGATTTATAGAATGAGAAGGGGGTTTTTAACAACATTAATTCACGATATCAGGAAAAAATGTTTTATTGAGAAACTTAAAAGTATTTTTACTGAATTCCCTCAGCTTTCTTTTAACTTTCTGAGCGAATACCGTGAGGCAATTCTAATGAGTCTAAGGGTTAAACATGTTGAGATGTTATGTAAACTATAGATATATTAATCAAGTGAAAGTGATCCTTTGTAACCCTTTTTCTATCTATATGCCACGATAGATTGGTTTCGGATTTAGCTCACACAAAGCTTTTATATAAAAATGGAGTTTTATTTTTGTAAACCGACAAGAAAATATAATCGTAACTATTTTCCTGTGTTCCCGTGGGTAGGTTGATCGTCGTGAGATTTTACTATCTCAGAGTGAAGCATTGCCGGCAAAAGAGACTCCTTTTGTCTCAAAAGAAGAAGATTTTACACCAGAATTTATCCAGTAAACACTTAAATGAGAGAGTGAATGCTTTAAATGACCAGTTAGAAGGGAGAGAGAGAGAGATAGCACTATTCTTAGATTGAGGGCATACATAAGGTTCACACCCTCTATTGAGTTTGAGGATGAATTGAGGAGTTTACACCAACGTATTGTCGATTTGGAAATTGATTTAAATAATGTCGACACGAAGTGTGATACATAGGAATATTGTTACAAAAATATCTGTATCACGATGGGATCTCAACCTCCCGGCGTTACAACCGTACATAAGGCCTTAGCCTCCCAAAAGTATTTTTACTTGAATAACCCTCCTCCTAGGTTAAAGGAATCCGTTATTTCTGAGTGGTGTAAGAGAGTGATAGCCGGGATAAAGGGGACCTATGATACGAAGTTAATTAAGGATTCTCATGACCGTGTTATCCGGTATGTTGATCAAATAAGACGTGTCCAAGAGGAAAGGCATGATTTGCAAATGAATGTTTTCGAGTTAGAGAAAGAAAATAAGTCTCTTAGGGCAATGTGCAGGTCTTATAACAGAGCTTTGAAACTTCATATTAAACCTTCTGATCATCTAGATGAAACAGGTAGGACAGTGCAAAAGCTTAACAAGCTACTAAGCATCACGCTCTGTCATTCCATTGACCCTCCTTTGCCGGAGGATGGAGAGGACTTATATATTTAGTGACATTTTGTAATAGTGACATATAATTATACCCATTTTTATGGTATTGAGAATGTAACTTTTGTGAATGAACTTGTGTAATGATGCTATCTATCATGTAAATGGTTGTTGATATAAAATGCAGATAACAATTGTTTGTACATAAATAGTTTAAGAATTTTCCCTGAAAGGAGGTAACCATTTTATCCGGAGCCATTTTGGATGATGTGCTTTCCCCTAAGAGCATATTTCTGGCTATGCTGATTTACCTCGGAATTCTTTTGTTAGTGAATTATAAGCTTTCGGATCCATCCCATACTAGGATCATCTGGTAGAGGACTGGGAATTAGCTTCTGATGCTTTGATAGAGCTCTCGGTTTATTTTAAGATTTCGTATGTGGCAGAAGTTCTGAACTAACCCAGATTCATGTATTGAAATAAGACCGAGAATTCACTTCTGGTGTTTGTAGGAATCTTGAACCAACCCTTGTTTGGGTAATTAAAGATTGATGGTCAGAAATCCCCATCCAGTATTAATAGAAATCCCGAACTACCCTTTATACGGGTAATATAAAGATCGAAGACCGGGAATCTCCTTCCGGTATTTGCGAGAAACTGAACCAACCCAGATTCGGGTATTATTATAACATGCCTGAAACAACCCTTGTACAGGCAATTAGAGATTGAGTACCAGAAATTCCCTTCCGGTATTTATGTAATATTATCCCCTTTGGATTTAATTTGTGAAGCAGAGTTTGTACGTTCTTCTTGAGCCATTCTCCGGGCTTATGATGTCAAAGCAGAGGATGTACGTGCTTTGTTGGCCACTCTCTGGGCCTATGCGTCCGGTGCGCTTGGCTAGCTTATCCACAAGTAGGGTCCAAGGACTTACCCGACCTCCCTCTAGAAGGCGCCTTATCCTGACCATCGTAGGTGATGATAAGGTCTTAGAAACTTAGACGAGGCCAATGTAGGCACAAAACTAAGGTTTACTCTTTTGATGCTCTATACTAACCATCGTAGGTACTGGTAGAGGCTTACACGCTACCTCCTCCAAGGGGTACCCAATCCTGACCATCATAGGTGATGATAGGGGTTTGCATTCCCTTAGCGGGTAATGCGGAACATAAGCACAGGTAGGACGCACTTAGTTCTTGCAGAGGCAGGACGTACTCTTCTGCGAGAAGAGGCATGACATGCTAATTTTAGATGCACTGCCATGACCATTTCTGGTGTGAAACGAAGGCTTACGCTTTCGATGCTTTAACCTAGCCCCCTCTGATTTGAGCAAGGACAAAGACTAACACACCACCCCCCTCCGAGGGATGCCTTGCCCTGACCAATTTGGTAATGACAAGTGTTAGATCAAAAATTGGCACTAACACCCAAATGCAGATCACAAATCAAAAAATACAGAAAACAGTAAAATCAGAGGGAACACACGATGATTTTATAGTGGTTCGGTTGTAGATGTAGGCTACGTCTAGTTTATATTCTTATTGTTATACTAACAGATTACAAGAATTAGTTGCATATAGACACACACTCCTTGTGTTAATTGAGATTACAAGAGGAGAATTTAGATGTAGAGAAGTGCAAAGTCCTTGCACTTCAGTAATGGTGGAAGCCGTGAAGGAGAATGGCCAAAAGTTCCTTCAATTTTCCATGTAGTGGTGTATTTATAGCTGTCAGAGAGCCTCTAGGAAGACCAGTTCATGATGGGGTACGTGGCACCCGATCCGGGAAAGTAGGAGTAGCCTTGAGAACAGGTCAAAATCTACGCGTGCATCAGCAGGTGCAGGGATCGGTTCGTGGTCATGGGTCCGGTCGTGATGTGTGCTTCACGAGCCGAGGTCTGGTCGCGAGCTTAGTGTCCACGGTCGAGTCGTGGTCATGGGGTCGTGATGGTCAAGGTGCACCACGAGCTGGTTCATGAGGTAGTGGTCTACGAGCCGTGGATGGGGGGCGAGCGGGGACTAAGGCGAACCAAGGTAGGTCCCACGAGCCGAGAGTGCATCACGATCCGAGGAGGGTGCTAGAGCAATATTCCGAGCTATTGATGTTTAATTGCGTCATTCAAGTGATTGTCAGTTGATGCCAATCTACACCAGTTTACGGAAACAGACGTAACTTTCAAACCGAAAGTCCATTTTGACCAAACGAAAGATCTACCTGAAGCAAATTCAAAGGGCTACAAGAGTTACGAAGCATAGCTTTGTAATTGCTGCTTTCGGGCCAAAATATGTCGTCTGATAGGAGTTTCAGGCCTGTTTATGTTGATGGTGTGATTTCGACCAAATCGCTCTATGTCTGTTGATGATGTTCTCAGTTCCTAAGCGCAATGCTATCCAGAAATTCCATGTGTGACAACTTTTTCCAAAAAGTGTGTCAACAAGTTTGTCCCCAAGAACATATCTTACTGGTTGAAAGAAGATGTGTTCTAGATAATCTATGAAATCCATAATCTGTACTCGCAAAAAGATAAAACAAATAATGCAAAAATGGTTCCAAGACGGCCTTACCAGAGTTAGACGACCAAGGAAGTGCTATGGGGTTCTAAAACGGCCTTACCGGACTAAGACGACCAAGGAAAAACTAATGAGATTCCAAGACGGTCTTACCGGAGTAAGATGACCAAGGAAAAGCAAGTGAGAATCTGTTATACTGGATGGATCCAGTTCAGAGTCGGAGCTCAATGTTTATACTGGACGGATCCAGTTGGGAGCCGGAGCTCAATGTTTATACTGGACGGATCCAGTTGGGAGCGAGAGCTCAATGTTTATACTGGACAGATCCAGTTGGGAGCCGAAGCTCATCAATGATCTTTATAGATTCATGAAACCTAAGCGGCAGTTATTCTAACCCTGAACACGACTAGAAACTACGGTTCGGTTCCGTGCGTGTGGGCAAATGTTACCGCGCTTATTGCATGCAGAGAAAACAAAGAGGGGCGAGAAGTCACGTAAAAGCCTAAAAAAACATGAACTATGGACCGAAGTCCGGCAAACTGAAGAGATCCGCTGAGTGGGATCAACAAATGATAACCCTGCGATTGCTCGATCCAGGATCGTTCCCTCTCTGGGGAATTGGTGGTGGAAGAGCAGGTGTAGGCGTTGTTGGTCGAGTGACATATTCGGGTAGCTCTGCTCGTCTGACCCGATCCTTAATAAGATCTCGCAAATGCCTTCAGTCATCAGTGTTGTGACCATCTATGTCATAAAATATGCAATGCCTTCCAGAGTTGCGTTGAGCTAGTGTTGGCTCCCTCTTGGGAGGCCTCGAATAAGAGGTGGCACCTCCTATGTCCATGTAAATGTTGCTCAGAGTGTCCTTCAGTTCAGTGTATCTTTCATATTTAGGCCCTCTCCGGGGCTGAATGTTTTGGTCAATCTTGACATTGGCTTTTCCTTTGCCTTTTCCAGAATCAGACGGTTCTCCATCTTTAAGCATGTTGACATCGAGAATGCGCTTCTCAGAAGTTGCATCTTCTTCCCGCAGACATCTATCTACCTCAAGGTAGAATTCGCCGAGATTTCGTGGTTGATATCGGTACAAAGATTTTTTGAACTCCGAGTTATCTAGAACACCGGATACTGCTGCCATCAATACAATAAATGGTTCAGGTCGGTCAACTGATGCTGTTGCAACGTTGAATCTTTCCTGAAATGAGCGTAGAGTTTCCCTGGGCCTCTTCTTGATTGTAGTAAGTGACATGACGTTCTTGGGTCGTGCATTGTGAACCCGAAATTGTTCAATGAAGCGTGCAATCAACATGTTCCAACTGCTAATCGATTCTGTTTCTAGCTGCCGAATCCACATAGCGGCTATATCAGTCAGAAAGAGGGGAAAACACTTTGCCATGACATTTTACGATGCCGATTGAACTTCCATATGCCGTTTGTAGCGCATCAGATGCACGGTAGGATCTATCCTTCCGTTGTAGGGCTCCAGTTGTGGAAGTTTGAAATCAGGGGGATTATGAGAATTCCTGATTTCCCGAGTGAAAGGAGTTTGGTTGACGTCATCCACATCATTCTGATAAGTGCGGCCTCTTGATAGGCGTTCAATCAGATCTGCTAGCCGATTTCCTTCAAAAAGTTGTTGCAAGTTGCCAAGGTCAGAGCTGGTGCCCCCAGCGTTAAATGTGAGAGTAGGAAGCTGTTGGTGAGCTGCTGGGAGTGAGTCATTGGGAGCGGTTCGTGGGCTAAGAGGTACATCACGAGCCGGATCATAATCCAGGGGTTCACATCTCGTGGCACGCGGCTGGAGGGGGGCGATCCGATCGGGTCGTGGGCCACCATCGCGAGCCGGTTCTGGTCCATCACGTGCTGCTCCTGGCCCTAAGTCACGAGCCGACTGCTGATGAGAGATGGGAACTTGCAATCCAATGCTTGTCTGAATTGGAGCTGAAATCGGTTGATCCTGAGAATTTCCAAGAGTGAGGGGGTTGCCCCCGAGTCCATGCGATGTAAGAGCCGCTTCTAGTGCCTCATTTCCAATGCATTGATCGTTGCTTGGCCTTCCATCCATCCGAGCGAAGAATCCATCGATCATCTCCTGTTGCTTCCTGAGGAGATCATCTTACTTTGCCATTTGATCTCTCAATTCAGCAAGAACGCCATCCGTTTCTTCTCGAGTCAAGTATGCCGATGGGTTTTCGTGAGAGGAAGCTTCCTGGCTTGCCTTGTTTCTCATGCCTTCGGCCTCAGCACCTTCAGCACGGGAGAAAGTTCCATCCTTCTTTCTTTTAACCAATGATCCAATAGCCAAGCAAATTGATTCCTTTAGAGCTAGAAATTGAAGTAGTATCGTGTGTCCCCTTCCCGGCACGCCAAAATGTTTGACCAAAAATTGGCACTAACGCCCAAATACAGATCACAAATCACAAAATACAGAAAACAGTAAAATCAGTGGGAACACATGATGTTTTTATAGTGGTTCAGCTGTAGATATAGCCTACATCCACTTTATAATCTTATTGTTATACTGACGGATTACAGGAAGCAGTTGCATGTAGACACACATTCCGTGTGTTAATTGAGATTACAAGAGGAGAATTTAGATGTAGAAAGGTGCAAAGTCCTTGCACTTCAGTAATGGTGGAAGCCGTGAAGAAGAATGGCCAAAAGTCACTTCAATTTTCCACGTAGTGGTGTATTTATAGTTGTCGGAGAGCCTCTGCGAAGACCGGTTCGTGATGGGGTACGTGGCATCCGATCCGGGAAAGTAGGAGCGGGAGTAGCCTTGAGAACAGGTCAAAATATACGCGTGTATCAACAGGTACAGGGATCGGTTCGTGCTCATGGGGTCGGGTCATGATATGGGCTTCACGAGCCGAGGTCTGGTCGCGAGTTTAGTGTCCACGGTCGAGTCGTCGTCATGGGATCGTGATGGTCAAGGTGCACCACGAGCTGGTTCGTGGGGTAGTGGTATACGAGCCGTGGATGGGGGGCGAGCAGGGACTAGGGCGAACCAAGGTAGGTCCCACGAGTCGAGAGTGCATCACAATCCAAGTAGGGTGCTAGAGCCATATTCCGAGCTATTGATGTTTCGTTGTGACATTCAAGTGATTGTCAGTCGATGCCAATTTACACTAGTTTACGGAAACGGGCGTAACTTTCAAACTGAAAGTCCGTTTTGACCAAACGAAAGCTCTACCTAAAGCAAATTCAGAGGGCTACAAGAGTTACGGTGCTTGGCTCCGTTATTGCTGTTTTCGGGCCCAAAAGAGGTCGTCTGATAGGAGTTTCAGGCCTTTTTATGTTGATGGTGTTATTTTGAACAAATCGCTCTATGTTTGTTGATGATGTTCTCAGCGCTTGAGCGAGATGCTATCCAAAAATTCCATGTGTGACAGCTTTTACCATAAAGTGTGTCAACAAGTTTGCCCCCCAGAACATATCTTGCTGGTTGAAGGAAGATGTGTTCTGGATAATCTGTGAAATCCATAATCCGTACCTGCAAAAAGATAAAACAAACAATGCAAAAATGGTTTCGAGATGGACTTACCGGAGTTAGACGACCAAGGAAGTGCTATGGGGTTCCAAGACGGCCTTACCGGAGTAAGATGACTAAGGAAAAGCTAGTGAGATTCCAAGACGGTCTTACCGGAGTAAGACGACCAAGGAAAAGCAAGTGAGAATTTGTTTACACTGGACGGATCCAGTTCAGAGCTCGAGCTCAATGTTTATACTGGACGAATCCAGTTGGGAGCCGGAGCTCATCAATGATCTTTATTGATTCATGAAACCTAAGCGGCAATTATTCTAACCCTGAATACGACTAGAGACTACGGGTCGGTTCTGTGCATGTGGGCCGATGTTGCCGTGATTTTTGCATGCAAAGAAAATAAAGAGGGGCGAGAAGTCGCCTAAAAGCCTTAAAAAAATATGAACTACGGACCGGAGTCCGGCAAACTAAAGAGATCCGCTGAGTGGGATCAGTGAATGATAATCCCGCAATTGCTCGATCCAGGATCATTCCCTCTCTGGGGAATAGGTGGTGGCAGCACAGGTATAGGCGCTGTTGGTCGAGTGACATACTTGGGTAGCTCTCCTCGTCTGACCCGATCCTCAATAAGATTTCACAAATGCCTGCAGTCATCAGTGTTGTGACCATTTATGTCATGAAATATGCAATGCCTTCCAGAGTTGTGTTGAGCTATTGTTGTCTCCCTCTTGGGAGGCCTCGGATAGGAGGCGGCACCTCCTGTGTCCATGTAAATGTTGCTCAGATTGTCATTCAGTTCAGTGTATCTTCCACATTTGGGCCCTCTCCGAGGCTGAATTTTTCGGTCATTCTTGACATCGGCTTTTCCTTTGCCTTTTCCAGAATTAGACGGTTCTCCATCTTTAAGCATGCTGACATCGAGAATGCACTTCTTGGAAGTTGCATCTTCTTCCCGCAGAAATCTATCTGTCTCAAGGTAGAATTCGCTGAGATTTCGTGGTGGATCTCGGTACAAAGATTTTTTGAACTTCTAGTTATCCAGAACGCCGGATACTGCTGCCATCAATACCATGAATGGTTCAGATCGGTCAACTGATGCTGCTGCAACATTGAATCTTTCCAGAAATGAGCGCAGAGTTTCCTTGGGCCTCTGCTTGATTGTAGTAAGTGACATAACGTTCTTGAGTCGTGCAATATGAGCCCGAAATTGTTCAATGAAGTGTGCAACCAACATGTTCCAACTGCTAATCGATTTTGTTTCTAGCTGCCGAATCTACATAGCGGCTATATCAGTCAGAAAGAGGGGAAAACACTTTGCCATGACGGTTTCCGATGCCAATTGAACTTCCATATGTCGTTTGTAGCGCATCAGATGCACGGTAGGATCTGTCCTTCCGTTGTAGGGCTCCAATTGTGGAAGTTTGAAATCTGGGGGATTACGTGAATTCCTGATTTCCTGAGTGAAAGGAGTGTGGCTGACGTCATCCACGTCATTTTGATAAGTGCGGCCTCTTGATAGGCGTTCAATCAGATCTGCTAGCTGGTTTCCTTCAAAAAGTTGTTGCAATTTGCTAAGGTCAGAGCTGGTGGCCCCAGCGTTAAATGTGAGAGAAGGAAGCTTCTGGTGAGCTGCTGGGAGTGAGTCGCTGGGAGCAGGTCGTGGGCCAGGAGGTGCATCACGAGCCGGATCATAATCCAGGGATTTATGTCTCGTGGCTTGCGGCTGGAGGGGGGCGACCCGATCGGGTCGTGGGCCACCATCGCGAGCTGGTTCTGGTCCATCATGAGCTGCTACTGGCCCTAAGTCATGAGCCGATTGCTGATGAGGGATGGGAACTTGAAATCCAACGCTTGTCTGAACTGAAGCGGAAGTCAGTTGATCCTGAGAATTTCCAAGAGTGAGAGGGTTGCCACCGAGTCCATGCAATGTACGAGCCGCTTCTAGGGCCTCATTTCCAATGCGTTGATCGTTGCTCGACCTTCCATCCGAGCGAAAAATCCATCGATCATCTCCTGTTGCTTCCTGAGGAGATCATCTTGATTTGCCATTTGATCTCTCAATTCAGCAAGAACGCCATCCATTTCTTCTCGAGTCAAGTACGCCAATGGGTTTTCGTTAGAGAAAACTTCATGGCTTGCCTCGTTTCTCGTGCCTTCGGCCTCAGCACCTTCAGTACGGGAAAAATTTCCATCCTTCTTTCTTTTAACCAATGATCCAATAGCCAAGCAAATCGATTCCTTTAGAGTTAGAAATTGAAGTAGTGTCATGCGTCCCCTTCCCGGCGCGCTAAAATGTTAGACCAAAAATTGGCACTAACACCCAAATGCAGATCACAAATCACAAAATACAGAAAATAGTAAAATCAGAGGGTAAACACGATGTTTTTATAGTGGTTCGGCTGTAGATGTAGCCTACGTCCACTTTATAATCTTATTGTTATACTGACGGATTACAAGAATCAGTTGCATGTAGACACATGATCCGCGTGTTTATTGAGATTACAAGAGGAGAATTTAGATGTAGAAAGGTGCAAAGTTCTTGCACTTCAGTAATGGTTGAAGCCGTGAATAAGAATGGCCAAAAGTCCCTTCAATTTGCCACGTAGTGGTGTATTTACAGCTGTCGGAGAGCCTTTGGGAAGACCGGTTCGTGATGGGGTACGTGGCACCTGATCCGGGAAAGTAGGAGCGGGAGTAGCCTTGAGAACAGGTCAAAATCTACGCGTGTCTGCAGGTGCAGGGATCGGTTCGTGGTCATATAGTCGGGTCGTGATGTGGCCTTCACGAGGCGAGGTCTGGTCGCGAGCTTAGTGCCACGGTCGATTCGTGGTCATGGGTTCGTGATGGTCAAGGTGCACCACGAGCTGGTTCATGAGGTAGAGGTCTACGAGCCGTGGATGGGGGGCGAGCGGGGACTAGGGCGAACCAAGGTGGTCCCACGAGCCGAGAGTGCATCACGATCCAAGGAGGTTTCTCGAGCCATATTCTGAGCTATTGATATTTCGTTGCGTCATTCAACTGATTGCCAATCGATGCCAATTTACACTAGTTTACGGAAACGGGCGTAACTTTCAAACCGAAAGTCCATTTTGACCAAACGAAAGCTCTACCTGAAGCAAATTCTGAGGGCTACAAGAGTTACCGAGCCCAGCTCTATAATTGCTGTTTTCGTGCCCAAAAGAGGTCGTCTGATAGGGGTTTTGGGCCTGTTTATGTTGATGGTCTGATTTCGACCAAATCGCTCTATGTCTGTTGACGATGTTCTCAGTGCCTGAACGCGATGCTATCCAGAAATTCCATGTGTGACAGTTTTTACCAAAAAGTGTGTCAACAAGTTTGCCCCCAGAACATATCTTGCTGGTTGAAGGAAGATGTGTTCTAGATAATCTGTGAAATCCATAATCCGTACCTGCAAAAAGATAAAATAAACAATGTAAAAATGGTTCCGAGACGGCCTTACTAGAGTTACATGACCAAGCAACTACTATGGAGTTCCAAGATGGCCTTACCGGAGTAAGACGACCAAGGAAAAGCTAATGAGATTCCAAGACGGTCTTACCGGAGTAAGACGACCAAGGAAAAGTAAGTGAGAATTTGTTTATACTGGACCGATCAAGTTCAGAGCCAGAGCTCAATGTTTATACTGGGCGGATCCAGTTGGGAGCCGGAGCTCATCAATGATCTTTATTGATTCATGAAACGTAAGCGGCAGTTATTCTAACCCTGAACACGACTAGGGACTACCGGTCGGTTCCGTGCATGTGGGCCGATGTTACTGGCTTATTGCATGCAGAGAAAACAAAGAGGGGCAAGAAGTCACCTAAAAGCCTAAAAAAATATGAACTATGGACCGAAGTCTGGCAAACTGAAGAGATCCGCTGAGTGGGATCAACGAATGATAATCCCGCGATTGCTCGATCCAGGAACATTCCCTCTCTAGGGAACAGGTGGTGGCAGCGCAGGTGTAGACGCTGTTGGTCGAGTGACATACTCGAGTAGCTCTCCTCGTCTGACCTGATCCTCAATAAGATCTCGCAAATGCCTGCAGTCATCAGTATTGTGACCGTCTATGTCATGAAATATGCAATGCCTTCAAGAGTTGCGTTGAGCTAGTGTTGGATTCCTCTTGGGAGGCCTCGGATAGGAGGTGGCACCTCCTGTGTCCATGTAATGTTGCTCAGAGTGTCATTCAGTTGAGTGTATGTTTCATGTTTGGCCCCTCTCTACGGCTGAATGTTTCGGTCATTCTTGACATCGGCTTTTCCTTTGCCTTTTCCAGAATCAGACGGTTCTCTATCTTTAAGCATGTTGACATCGAGAATGCGCTTCTCGGAAGTTGCATCTTCTTCCCACCGAAATCTATCTACCTCAAGGTAGAATTCACCGGGATTTCATGGTGGATCTCGGTACAAAGATTTTTTGAACTCTGAGTTATCTAGAACGCCGGATACTGCTGCAATCAACACCATGGATGGTTTAGGTGGGTCAACTGATGCTGCTGCAACGTTGAATCTTTCCAGAAATGAGCGTAGAGTTTCCCTGGGCCTCTGCTTGATTATAGTTAGTGACATGACCTTCTTGGGTCGTGCAATGTGAACCCGAAATTGTTCAATGAAGCGTGCAACCAACATGTTCCAACTGCTGATCGATTCTGTTTCTAGCTACCAAATCCACATAGCGGCTATATCAGTCAGAAAGAGGGGAAAACACTTTGCCATGACATTTTCCGATGCCGATTGAACTTCCATATGCCGTTTGTAGCGCATCAGATGCACAGTAGGATCTGTCCTTCCGTTGTAGGGCTCCAGTTGTGGAAGTTTGAAATCTGGAGGATTAAGAAAATTCCTGATTTCCTGAGTGAAAGAAGTTTGGTTGACGTCATCCACATCATTCTGATAAGTGCGGCCTCTTGATAGGCGTTCAATCAGATCTGCTAGCCGATTTCCTTCAAAAAGTTGTTGCAAGTTGCCAAGGTCAGAGCTGGTGCCCCCAGCGTTAAATGTGAGAGAAGGAAGTTGCTGGTGAGCTGCTGGGAGTGAGTCGTTGGGAGCGGTTCATGGGCCAGGAGGTACATCACGAGCCGGATCATAATCCAGGGGCTCACGTCTCGTGGCTCGCGGCTGGAGGGTGGCGATCCGATCGGGTCGTAGGCCACCATCGCGAGCCGGTTCTGGTCCATCACGTGCTGGTTCTGGCCCTAAGTCACGAGCCGACTGCTGATGAGAGATGGGAACTTGCAATCCAACGCTTGTCTGAATTGGAGCTGAAGTCGGTTGATCCTGAGAATTTCCAAGAGTGAGGGGGTTGCCCCCGAGTCCATGCGATGTAAGAGCCGCTTCTAGCGCCTCATTTCCAATGCATTGATCGTTGCTCGGCCTTCCATCCATCTGAGCGAAGAATCCATCGATCATTTCCTGTTGCTTCCTGAAGAGATAATCTTGCTTTGCTATTTAATCTCTCAATTCAGCAAGAACGCCATCCATTTCTTCTCGAGTCAAGTATCCGATGGGTTTTCGTGAGAGGAAGCTTCCTGGCTTGCTTCGTTTCTCGTGCCTTCGGCCTCAACACCTTCAGTATGGGAGAAAGTTCCATCCTTCTTTCTTTTAACCATTTATCCTATTGCCAAGCAAATCGATTCCTTTAGAGCTAGAAATTGAAGTAGTATCATGTGTCCCCTTCCAGACACGCCAAAATGTTAGACCAAAAATTAGCACTAATACCCAAAAGCAGATCACAAATCAATAAATATAGAAAACAATAAAATCAGAGGGAACACACGATGTTTTTATAGTGGTTCACCTGTAGATATAGCCTACGTCCACTTTATAATTTTATTGTTATACTGACATATTACAAGAATCAGTTGCATGTAGACACACAATCCGCGTGTTAATTGAGATTACAAGAGGAGAATTTAGATGTAGAAAGGTGTAAAGTCCTTGCACTTCAGTAATGGTGGAAGCCGTGAAGAAGAATGGCCAAAAGTCCCTTTAATTTTCCATGTAGTGGTTTATATCTGTCTGATAGCCTCCGGGAAGACCAGTTTGTGATGGAGTACGTGGCACCCGATCCGGGAAAGTAGGAGCGGGAGTAGCCTTGAGACCAGGTTAAAATCTAAACATGTATCTGCAGGTGTAGGGATCAGTTCATGGTCATGGGGTCGGTTTGAGATGTGGGTTTCACGAGCCGAGGTCTGGTCACGAGCTTATTGTCTGCGGTCGAGTCGTGGTCATGGGGTCGTGATGGTCAAGGTGCACCACGAGCTGGTTCGTGAGGTAATGGTCTACGAGCCGTGGATGGGGGCCAAGTGAGGACTAGGGTGAACCAAGGTAGGTCCCATGAGCCGAGAGTGCATCACGATCCGAGAAGGGTGCTCGAGCCATATTCCGAGCTATTGATGTTTCGTTGTGTCATTCAAGTGATTGTCAGTCGATGTCAATTTACACCGGTTTATGAAAACGGGCGTAACTTTCAAATCGAAAGTCCGTTTTGACAAACGACAGCTCTACCGGAAGCAAATTCAGAGGGCTACAAGAGTTATGGAGCTCAACTTCATAATTGCTGCTTTCGGGCCCAAAATATGTCGTCTGATAGGAGTTTTGGGCCTGTTTATGTTGATGGTGTGATTTCGACCAAATAGCTCTATGTCTGTTGACGATGTTCTCAGTGCTTGAGCGCGATGCTATCGAGAAATTCCATATGTGACAACTTTTACCAAAAAGCGTGTCAACAAGTTTGCCCCCCATAACATATCTTGCTGGTTGAAGGAAGATGTGTTCTGGATAATCTGTGAAATCCATAATCCGTACCTGCAAAAAGATAAAACAAACAATGCAAAAATGGTTCCAAGACGAACTTACCAGAGTTAGACGACAAGGAAGTGCTACGGGGTCCCAAGACGACCTTACCAGAGTAAGACGACCAAGGAAAAGCTAATGAGATTCCAAGATGGTCTTACCAGAGTAAGACGACCAAGGAAAAGCAAGTGAGAATTTATTTATACTGGACGGATCCAGTTCAGAGCTGGAGCTCAATGTTTATACTGGACGGATTCAGTTGGGAGCCGAAGCTCAATGTTATACTGTACGGATCCAGTTGGGAGCCCGAGCTCAATGTTTACATTGGATGGATCCAGTTGGGAGCCGGAGCTCATCAATGATCTTTATTGATTCATGAAACCCAAGCGGCAGTTATTCTAACCCTGAACACGACTAGAGACTACGAGTCGGTTCCGTGCGTGTGGGCCGATGTTATCGCGCTTATTGCATGCAGAGAAAACAAAGAGGGGCAAGAAGTAGCCTAAAAGCCTAAAAAAACATGAACTACGAACTGGAGTCCGGCAAACTGAAGAGATCCGCTGAGTGGGATCAACGAATGATAATCCCGTGATTGCTCGATCCAGGATCGTTCCCTCTTTGGGGAATAGGTGATGGCAGCGCAGGTGTAGGCACTGTTGGTCGAGTGACATACTCGGGTAGTTCTCCTCATCTGACCCGATCCTCAATAAGATCTCACAAATGCCTTCAGTCATCAGTGTTGTGAACATCTATGTCATGAAATATGCAATGCCTTCCAGAGTTGCGTTGAGCTAGTGTTAGCTCCCTCTTGGGAGGCCTCGGGTAGGAGGTGGCACCTCCTGTGTCCATGTAAATGTTGCTCAGAGTGTCATTCAGTTCAGTGTATCTTTCATATTTGGGCCCTCTCCGGGGCTGAATGTTTTGGTCATTCTTGACATCGGCTTTTCCTTTGCCGTTTGCAGAATCAGACTGTTCTCCATCTTTAAGCATGTTGACATCGAAAATGCGCTTCTTGGAAGTTGCATCTTCTTCCCGCAGAAATTTATCTGCGTCAAGTAGAATTCGCCGAGATTTCGTGGTTGACCTCGGTACAAAGATTTTTTGAACTCTGAGTTATCTAAAACGCCGGATACTGCTGCCATCAATACCATGGATGGTTCAGGTCAGTCAACTGATGTTGCGGCAATGTTGAATCTTTCCAGAAATGAGCGCAGAGTTTCCCTGGGCCTCTTCTTGATTGTAGTAAGTGACAAGACGTTCTTAGGTCGTGCAATGTGAACCCGAAATTGCTTAACGAAGAGTGCAACCAACATGTTCCAACTGCTGATCGATTCTGTTTCTGGCCGCCGAATCCACATGACGGCTATATCAGTAGAAAGAGGGGAAAACACTTTGCCATGACATTTTCCGATGCCAATTGAACTTCCATATGTCGTTTGTAGTGCATCAGATGCACGGTAGGATATGTCCTTCCGTTGTAGGGCTCCAGTTGTGGAAGTTTAAAATCTGGGGGATTAGGAGAATTCCTGATTTTCTGAGTGAAAGGAGTGTGGTTGACGTCATCCACGTCATTCTGATAAGTGCGGCCTCTTGATAGGCGTTCAATCAGATCTGCTAGCCGATTTCCTTCAAAAATTTGTTGCAAGTTGCCAAGGTTAGAGCTGGTGCCCCTAGCGTTAAATGTGAGAGAAGGAAGCTGTTGCTGAGCTGCTGGGAGTGATTTGCTAGGAGCAGTTCGTGGGCCAGGAGGTGCATCACGAGCCAGATCATAATCCAGGGGTTCACGTCTCGCGGTTGGAGGGGGCGATCCAATCGGGTCGTGGGCCACCTTCGCGAGCCGGTTCTGGTCCATCATGAGCCCTCCTGGCCCTAAGTCACGAGCCGATTGCCGATGAGGGATGGGAACTTGCAATCCAACGCTTGTCTGAACTGGAGCTGAAGTCGGCTGATCCTAAGAATTTCGCCAAGAATGAGGGGGTTGCCCCCCGAGTCCATGCGATGTACGAGCCGCTTCTAGGGCCTCATTTCCAATGCATTGATCGTTACTCGGCCTTCCATCCATCCGAGCGAAGAATCCATCGATCATCTCCTGTTGCTTCCTGAGGAGATCATCTTGCTTTGCTATTTGATCTCTCAATTCAGCAAGAACGCCATCCATTTCTTCTCGAGTCAAGTATGCCGATGGGTTTTCGTGAGAGGAAGCTTCCTGGTTAGCCTTGTTTCTCGTGCCTTCAGCCTTAGCACCTTCAGTACGGGAGAAAGTTCCATCCTTCTTTCTTTTAACCAATGATCCAATAGCCAAACAAATCGATTCCTTTAGAGCTAGAAATTGAAGTAGCATCATGTGTCCCCTTCCCGGCGTGCCAAAATGTTAGACCAAAAATTGGAACTAACACCCAAATGCAGACCACAAATCACAAAATACAGAAAACAGTAAAATCAGAGGGAACACACGATGTTTTTATCTTGGTTTGGCTGTAGATGTAGTCTACGTCCACTTTATAATCTTATTGTTATACCGACGGATTACAAGAATCAGTTGCATGTAGACACACAATCCGTGTGTTAATTGAGATTACAAGAGGAGAATTTAGATGTAGAAAGGTGCAAAGTCCTTGCACTTCAGTAATGGTGGAAGCCGTGAAGAAAAATGGCCAAAAGTCCCTTTAATTTTCCATGTAGTGGTGTATTTATAGCTGTCGGAGAGCCTTTGGGAAGACCGGTTCGTGATGGGATACGTGGCACCCGATCCAGGAAAGTAGGAGTGGGAGTAGCCTTGAGAACAGGTCAAAATCTACGCGTGTATCTACAGGTGCAGGGATCGGCTCGTGGTCATGTGGTCGGGTCGTGATGTGGGCTTCACGAGCCGAGGTTTGGTCACGAGCTTAGCATCCATAGTCGAGTCGTGGTCATGGGGTCGTGATGGTCAAGGTGCACCACGAGCTGGTTCGTGAGGTAGTGGTCTACGTGCCGTGGATGGAGGGCAAGCGGGGACTAGGGCGAACCAAGGTACGTCCCATGATCCGAGAGTGTATCACGATCTGAGGAGGGTGCTCGAGCCATATTCTGTGCTATTGATGTTTCGTTGCGTCATTCAAGTGATTGTCAGTCGATGCCAATTGACACCAATTTATGGAAACGGACGTAACTTTCAAACCGAATGTCCGTTTTGACCAAACGAAAGCTCTACCTGAAGCAAATTCAGAGGGCTACAAGAATTACAGAGCTAAGCTCCGTAATAGCTATTTTCGGGCCCAAAAGAAGTCTCTGATAAGTGTTTCGGGCCTATTTATGTTGATGGTATGATTTCGACCAAATCGCTCTATGTCTGTTGACGATGTTCTCAGTGCCTAAGCGAAATGCTATCCAGAAATTCCATGTGTGACAGCTTTTACCAAAAAGTGTGTCAACAAATTTGCCCCCTAGAACATATCTTGCTAGTTGAAGGAAGATGTGTTCTAGATAATTTGTGAAATCCATAATCCGTACCTGCAAAAAGATAAAACAAACAATGCAAAAATGGTTCCGAGACGGCCTCACCGGAGTTAGACGACCAAGGAAGTGCTATGGGGTTCCAAGACAGCCTTACCGGAGTAAGACGACCAAGGAAAAGCTAGTGAGATTCCAAGACGGTCTTACCGGAGTAAGACGACCAAGGAAAAGCAAGTGAGAATTTGTTTATACTAGACGGATCCAATTTAGAGCCGAAGCTCAATGTTTATACTGGACGGATCCAGTTGGGAGCCGGAGCTCATCAATGATTTTTATTGATTCATGAAACCTAAGTGGCAGTTATTCTAACCCAGAACACGACTAGAGACTACGGGTCGGTTCCGTACGTGTGGGCCGATGTTACCACGCTTATTGCATGCAGAGAAAACAAAGAAGGGCGAGAAGTCGCCTTAAAGCCTAAAAAAAACATGAACTACGGACCAGAGTCCGACAAACTAAAGAGATCCGCTGAGTGGGATAAATGAATGATAATACCGTGAATGCTCGATCCAGGATCGTTCCCTCTCTGGGGAATAGGTGGTGGCAGCACAGGTATAGGCGCTGCTGGTCGAGTGACATACTCGGGTAGCTCTCCGCGTCTGACTCGATCCTCAATAAGATCTCACAAATGCCTGCAGTCATTAGTGTTGTGACCATTTATGTCATGAAATATGTAATGCCTTCTAGAGTTGCGTTGAGCTAGTGTTGTCTCCCTCTTGGGAGGCCTTGGATAGGAGGTGGCACCTTCGGTGTCCATGTAAATGTTGCTCAGAGTGTCATTCAGTTGAGTGTATCTTTCATATTTGGGCCCTCTCCGGGGCTGAATGTTTCGGCCATTCTTGACATCGGCTTTTCCTTTGACTTTTCCAGAATCTGACGGTTCTCCATCTTTAAGCATGTTGTCATCGAGAATGCACTTCTCGGAAGTTGCATCTTCTTCCCGTAGAAATCTATCTACCTCAAGCTAGAATTCGCCGAGATTTCGTGGTGGATCTCGGTAAAAGATTTTTTTAAACTCTGAGTTATCAAAAACGCCGGATACTGATTCCATCAATACCATGGATGGTTCAGGTCAGTCAACTGATGCTGCTGCAACGTTGAATCTTTCCATAAATGAGCGCAGAGTTTCCCTGGGCCTCTGTTTGATTGTAGTAAGTGACATGACGTTCTTAGGTCGTGCATTATGAACCCGAAATTGTACAATGAAGCGTGCAACCAACATGTTCCAACTACTGATCGATTCTGTTTCTAGCTGCCAAATCCACATAGTGGCTATATCAATCAAAAAGAGGGGAAAACACTTTGCCATGACATTTTCCGATGCCGATTGAACTTCCATATGCCGTTTGTAGCGCATCAAATGCACGGTAGGATCTGTCCTTCCGTTGTAGGGCTCCAATTGTGGAAGTTTGAAATCTGGAGGATTACGAGAATTCCTGGTTTCCTGAGTGAAAGGAGTGTTGTTGACGTCATCCATGTCATTTTGATAAGTGCGGCCTCTTAATAGGCGTTCAGTCAGATCTGCTAGCCGATTTCCTTCAAAAAGTTGTTGCAAGTTGCCAAGGTCAGAGCTGGTGGCCCCAGCGTTAAATGTGAGAGAAGGAAGCTGCTGGGAGTGAGTTGCTGGGAGCGGTTGTGGGCCAGGAGGTGCATCACGATCCAGATCATAATCCTGGGATTTACGTCTCGCGGCTCACGGCTGGAGGGGGGCGATCCGATCGGGTCGTGGGCCACCATCGCGAGCCAGTTCTGGTCCATCACGAGCTGCTCCTGGCCCTAAGTCACGAGCCGATTGCTAATGAGGGATAGGAACTTGCAATCCGAAGCTTATCTGAACTGGAGATGAAGTCGGTTGATCCTGAGAATTTCCAAGAGTGAGGGGGTTTCCCCCGAGTCCATGCGATGTACGAGCTGCTTCTAGGGCCTCATTTCCAAAGCATTGATCGTTGCTCGGCCTTCAATCCATCCGCATGAAGAATCCATCGATCATCTCCTGTTGCTTCCTGAGGAGATCATCTTGCTTTGCCATTTGATGTCTCAATTCAGCAAGAACGCCATCCATTTCTTCTCGAGTCAAGTATGTCGATGGGTTTTTGTGAGAGGAAGCTTCCTGGCTTGCCTTGTTTCTCGTGCCTTCGGCCTCAGCACCTTCAGTATGGGAGAAAGTTCCATCCTTCTTTCTTTTAACCAATGATCTAATAGCCAAGCAAATCGATTCCTTTAGAGCTAGAAATTGAAGTAGTATCGTGTGTCCCCTTCCCGGCGTGCCAAAATGTTAGACCAAAAATTGGCACTAACACCCAAATGCAGATCACAAATCACAAAATATAGAAAACAGTAAAATCAGAGGAAAAACACGATGTTTTAAAAGTGGTTCGGCTGTAGATGTAGCCTACGTCCACTTTATAATCTTATTGTTATACTGACGGATTACAAGAATCAGTTGCATGTAGACACACAATCCGCGTGTTTATTGAGATTACAAGAGGAGAATTTAGATGTAGAAAGGTGCAAAGTCCTTGCACTTCGGTAATGGTGGAAGACATGAATAAGAATAGCCCAAAGTCCCTTCAATTTGCCATGTAATGGTGTATTTATAGCTGTCGGAGAGCCCATGGGAAGACCGGTTCGTGATGGGGTACGTGGCACCCGATCCGGGAAAGTAGGAGTGGGAGTAGCCTGGAGAACAGGTCAAAATCTACGCGTGTATCAGCAGGTGTAGGGATCGGTTCGTTGTCATGGGGTCGGGTCATGATGTGGGCTTCACGAGCTGAGGTCTGGTAGCGAGCTTAGTGTCCATGGTCGAGTCGTGGTCATGGGGTCATGATGGTCAAGGTACACCACGAGTTGATTCGTGAGGTAGTGGTCTACGAGCCGTGGATGGGGGGCGAGCGGGGACTAGGGCTAATCAAGGTAGGTCCCGCAAGTCGAGAGTGCATCACGATCCGAGGAGGGTGCTTGAGCCATATTTGGAGCTATTAATGTAACGTTGCGTCATTCAAGTGATTGTTAGTCAATGCCAATTTACATCAGTTTACGGAAACGGGCGTTACTTTCAAACCGAAAGTCCATTTGACCAAACGAAAGCTCTACCTGAAGAAAATTCAGAGGGCTACAAGAGTTACGGAGCTTAGCTCTGTAATTGTTGTTTTCGGGCCCAATCTGATAGGAGTTTCGGGCCTGTTTATGTTGATGGTGTGATTTCGACCAAATCGCTCTATATCTGTTGACGATGTTCTCAGTGCCTGAGCGCGATGCTATCCAGAAATTCCATGTGTGACAGCTTTTACCAAAAAGTGTGTCAACAAGTTTGCCCCCCAGAACATATCTTGCTGATTTAAGGAAGACATGTTCTGGATAATCTGTGAAATCCATAATCCGTACCTGCAAAAATACAAAACAAACAATGCAAAATTGGTTTCGAGACGGCCTTGCCGGAGTTACACGACCAAGGAAGTGCTATGGGGTTCCAAGACGGCCTTACCGGAGTAAGACGACCAAGGAAAAGCTAATGAGATTCCAAGAAGGTCTTACCGGAGTAAGACGACCAAGGAAAAGTAAGTGAGAATTTGTTTATACTGGACGGATCCAGTTCAGAGCCGGAGCTCAATGTTTATACTGGACGGATCCAGTTGGGAGCCGGAGCTCATCAATGATCTTTATTGATTCATGAAACCTAAGCGGCAGTTATTTTAACCCTGAACACGACTAGAAACTACCGGTCGATTTTGTGCGCGTGGGCTGATGTTACCGCGCTATTGCATGTAGAGAAAACAAAGAGGGGCGAGAAGTCGCCTAAAAGCCTAAAATAACATGAACTACGGCTAGAGTTCGGCAAACTGAAGAGATCCGCTGAGTGGGATCAACGAATGATAATCCCGTGATTGCTCGATCCAGGATTGTTCCTTCTTTGGGGAATACGTGGTAGAAGCACAGGTGTAGACGCTGTTGGTCGAGTGACATACTCGAGTAGCTCCCCTCGTCTGACCCGATCCTCGATAAGATCTCGCAAATGCCTGCAGTCATCAGTGTTGTGACATTCTATGTCATGAAATATGCAATGCCTGCCAGAGTTGCATTGAGCTAGTGTTGGCTCCCTCTTGGGAGGCCTCGGATAGGAGGTGGAACCTCCTGTGTCCACGTAAATGTTGCTCAGAGTGTCATTCAGTTCAGTGTATCTTTCATATTTGGCCCCTCTCCATGGCTGAATGTTTCGGTCATTCTTGACATCGGCTTTTCCTTTGCCTTTTCCAGAATTAGACGGTTCTCCATCTTTAAGCATGTTGACATCGAGAATGCGCTTCTCGGAAGTTGCATCTTCTTTCCGCTGAAATCTATCTACCTCAAGGTAGAATTCACCGAGATTTCATGGTGGGTCTCGGTACAAAGATTTTTTTGAACTCCAAGTTATCTAGAACGCCGGATACTGCTGCCATCAATACCATGGATGGTTCAGGTCAGTCAACTGATGCTGCTGCAACGTTGAATCTTTCCAAAAATGAGCGTAGAGTTTCCCTGGGCCTCTGCTTGATTGTAGTAAGTGACATGACATTCTTGAGTCGTCCAATGTGAACCCGAAATTGATCAATGAAGCGTGCAACCAACATGTTCCAACTGCTGATTGATTGACATTGAAAAGTGTTTATTTTATGACTCTTATGCTTTATCTTTTGTAAATAAATAAATGATACTTTGGGTATTTTTTATGTGTTTTTACAGATTTCAAGCGTTGCCTCCTTCAATTCAAATCAAAGGCCAACTACAAGAAAGAGCTACTTCCTCACATCAAATCCATTTCAATTGCAAAAGAAGTAGTAGCTCACTGGTAAAGGCATAGGAATTGGTGCTGAGAGACCTGAGTTCGAACCCCGTCAACCTCACTTTTTGCCAAAGAAACGGAGCCCGTTCACACTGGCCCTTTGCTTTGAGAAATATTTGGATTAGTGTTATGTTATATATATACATACACATATTCATGTGTATGTATTTATGATGTGCACCAATTAACATTTCAGCAATAACCATATTCTTATCATGGAATTAAATTCAAATCATTAAATTTCAATTAGAATAATTTCTGATTGAATTGCTGCCAAGAAAAGATCCATTGTGAAGATTTTCTCCTTTGCTGCCTTGGGATTCTAATAAGTATCCTTGTTTGGAAGAATCAATTACATGCACCAATCAATTAGCCACATATGAGGGATTTGGAAGATATTCACCATATATGTCCAGATTTTCTCCAAACAAGCTTGGTTAAGGAAGGCAAGAGATATTCATGAATGAGGAGGCCCATTTATTCATAGACCTAATTATGGTTTTCCCATTCTCATCTATAAATATGTGTTGTAACCATTGTAAAAATTCATTCATTCTTCTGTACTCTCTTTTAGTTTTAATAAAGCTTTCTTTTCTTTAGTTTCTGCATTTTATTTTCGTGGCAAATTGTGTTGTCTAGTCAATTAGATTTGCTAGAACACAATTTGCTATTGCTTCTATTTTTCTTACTAGTGATTGACCGTCTGATTAGATTCAGCGGTAATCCTAGTTTTTATTTTCAGTTGTTGATTTCTTTTCTGCAATTTTATTTCCAGTGTTCTATTTTATTTTAATCATTGAATTCATTACAGATCCGATTAGATTCGAATCTGTAGTGAATTTAATTGCATCTTTTATTCGTAATTTTAGTTTTTATTTTACTTTGCGAAAAAAATCAACCTCAAGCTTTGTCTAACTCGCCCAAGAGATTAGATAAATAATTGATTTAATTCACCTCCCTGTGTTCGACCTGTATGCTACACACCTGTATGCTTGCAGAATTTAATTTAAACGTCGCGCTTTTCTAATTCATAGACTAGCGTCGATCAAGTTTTTGGCGCCGTTGCCGGGGAGGTAAACACTGAATTTTATTATTTATTTAATTTCTGATTCGTGTTAGTTTTACTTTTATTTTAATTTTTGTTTTACTTTGTTAAAAAAAAAAATCTCTTTATTAGTTGATTTTGCATCAAACATTGGTGCTAGAATCATCTAAACAAGACAAAAAAAATATACTTGCATAGTTTTCATTGATTTGTTTACATTTTACATCTTTTCTTCCTTTATTTTTATAATCTCTTTTCTTTTCTAAAAAAAAAATGGAAAAAATTTTTTTTAGCTGATTGGGTGTCGTATATTGATACCATAATCTTCTAAAGTAAACAAATTTTTTTATTTCTTGCCCGTTTTCTGATTTCTTACCTTCCATTCGTTTACAAATTAAGCTCTTTTCGTCAGTTCCTTTCCCCTTTTACAAGTTGAAAAGAAAAAGAAAAAAAAACTTGCATTTTTTTCCCCTGATTTCTTTCCCTTTTTCTTACATTTCCTTTTCCCAAGTTCCTGGAATACATTTATTTCTCTACCTTCCAAACTTTCAACATATTTCTTCACCGAACCTAGCATCACACCACACCATTTCCATCACATAACCAATACCCATCACCATACTGTTCAACGTCAGTCCTAAGCCCAAGCACCACCCCATAGCCTGCTGCCCAACGCTAGTACCAACCTCACGTCCTTCATCCTCACCAAACAAACTACACCAGTCCCCTCAAACCAAAAGCCACTACCGCCATCAATTCTCCAAACCACCTTCAATCCACACCCGTCCTCACCAAATCCAAGCAGCAAATCCGCCCACCACTTCTACCGACAGTGCCAACCACTCACAACCAAAATCCACCGTCGACTCATGCTGTAAAACCAATCTCCGCACAAAACAATCACCACCCACTGCGTTCCAATCCCTCAAACCAAAAACCACAGTCCCCAATCCTTCAAACCACTGGCCATTGCGTCTCAACTCAGTGCCGTCCGAAGCAAACCACAAACTTCAGTACCCACGTTTTATCATAGACCAATTTGTGAAACACCACTGCTTCATTACCCTACATCCGAAAATACCATACCATTGTCATCTCGTGGTACATAAAACCGTGTCCATCTACAGCTCCCTCATTGCAACCGTCCACAAACACCAGAAAACCAACCCAAGGTTCACCGTCTCCTTTAAATCACATCAATCCACCACTGTTTATCCTCTCACCAACCAGTAACTCACGCATCACCATATCAAGAACCCCTAATCCCAAGTTCATCCACAAATTCGAATGCCAGACCCGAGCCCCTCCTCTCCACCAAGTTCACCCATAACAAGCCCCTTCTGAACTGTATCCAGCTCCCTCTCACCACGCCACATCGATCCAGCATAGGATTCCGAGCCATCAACCACCAATTCGGAAATACAGAACCCAAAAACGAACGCGATTCAATCCAAAAAAAAAGAGAGAAAGACGAAGGTGGAATTTTGTTTACCGGGTTTCGTGCGATTGGAAGAATGAATCCAATTATATTTGGAGGAAGAAAAGGAATCGTGAATTTTCGTCATTTTTTTTCCAGAGTTTGATTTGTTTCTTAAAATTAAAGAGGAGCGTGATCGCTCCTGATTTGTTTCTTTCTGGTTTGTGAGTAAATATAAGTGCGTGACGCCGGGTTGACTTGAGTGTAGAGCCCATCTTTGTTTTGTCGAGCCCAATTGGTTTAGTTTTGTTTATTTCTTTTGTTTTTGTTGAGAGGAGTAGTATAGTACGAGTCTAGTTTTTTTATTTATTTATTTTGTTGGGTGAGCCAGTTGGTTTATTTTATTTTTATTTTTTCTTCTTTTGGTTTTAGTTTCTAGTTAGCTTTTAATTTCTTTTAGTTGTGTTATTTATTTTGCTTACAAAAAAAAACAAAAAAAAGGGGGATTCACAAACAAAGGCCGAAGTGAAGAATTCAAGCGAACGAATAAGGAAATTCAAAGAAGGACGGATCTGCAAACAATTGATTCGAGTTGTCGGAGCGGTTGCACACCAAGTGGGGTGTGAACGCGCTAGCGCTTCCCAAATTCACTGGAGGACTGCTGATCAAGGTAAAAACTTTTAAAACTCTACAGGTGCTCTGCTGCAAAGAAAAAAAATATATATAGACAATTGTTGTATAAAAATTCTACAGGGGCAGCGGCTTTGAATGTACAATTTTTAATTTCTGCAATTATTTTGTGTGATTGTTGTTATCTCTGCATCATTTTTTTTTATTCATTCTGTTAAGGGCAATACCCCAATTCACATAAGGTGAGGGATTTCATCACCCTTTCCTTAGCCCACAAATTGCATTTCATCGTAGAATCTGACTAATAATAACGGTTAGACGTTGGACTTAAGGGAGTCACGGGCTCATCTAGGGCTTAATTATATTGTGATAGTTGATTCATTTGGAACGAATTATTTCTCGGTGTCTAGACTACGGCAGAGAAATAACCGTTTATAAATATTACGGTGATTCGTAAATATTATATCGGTTGTTACTCTGAAGGTACTTAAACCTTCGGCTGCATTGCTAGGGTGATTCCTGGTGCATCGATAACTCCTGTCCGTTAACTGGCTGAGAAATCTTTTGATCTAAGTAATCAAACGCATCACTCTATAATTGTGGATTAGGAGCCATTAAGGACAGAAAACCTCATTGTAGCTAATTTCTGTGCTTGCATTAACAACAATGAGTGAAAAAAGTGTTAGCCAACAAAATTCTCCTAGGGGTTCTCGTATCAACCAAAATTTTCCAACCGAATTGGATCAAAATCGAGTGAATCAAAACTTTCCAAACTTTGGAGATCAAAACCAAATAAATCAAAATTTTCAAAACCTCAATATCCAAATGGATAGACCCTTGTCTCTTCGTGATCGATGTTATCCTACTAGGACCGTTCAACCATCTGTCATTGTGTTCCCACCAGCTGAAGGAAACAATTTTGAGCTAAAACATTCTTTTATCCAAGGGGTACCAAAATTTACTGGGTCTGAAAATGATTATGAATTTCTGAGTGAATTTGAATTGTATGCCTCCACAACAAAAATGCAACAACTATCGAACGAATCGATCAAGCTAAGGCTAATTCCATTTGCACTACTTGAAAGCGCTAAAGGATGGCTAAATTCTCTTCCACGACATTCCATAAGAAGTTGGGATGAATTTGTCACTGCATTCTTGAAAAAGTTTTTCCCTTTCCATAAAACTCTGAAAATCCGAACCGAGATAAATCAATTTTGTCAAAATGAGGGGGAAACTTTTTCAAAATACTTTGAGAGATTCAACCAGCTATTATATAGTTTCCCTCATCATGGAATTCTAAAAGATCACTTATGTCAAATTGCATATGAAGGGCTAAACTATCAGACTAGAACTCAACTAGAATCAATGTGTGGAGGAGACTTTATGTCCAAAACAGCCGATGAAGCTTGGCGGTTTTTAGAAGATTATTCTGAAAAGGACATGCAGTGGGAATCGATTCGTGTTCCCATTCGTACTTCTACTAGAGGAGTGCATGTCGTGGACCCAAGTCAAATTCCCTTAGAAAATCAAACTCCTCAAACCAGAGAAGGGTTACCCCACTATTACTCTCAAGACCAAGCCAATGCCATAGCTCAGAATAATCCTTACTCATCCACGTACAACCCTGGTTGGAGGAACCACCCAAACTTTTCTTGGTCAAACCCCAATAATTCGGCTAACCCATCTCACGTGCAACCCTTTATTCCCAAGCCGAATTACCAAGGTCCACCCCCCAATTCTCAAACCTCTCAAGCTACACCTCAATCCAAACAACCTTATAGGCACCCCAATTTTCAATCATCAAACCAATCATCTCAATCTTCTCAACCATCACAAGATATTGGACGTCTAGAAAAACAGATGAACTCTTACGAAGCTAAAATAAACTCGCAAGACGCTAAAATGGACCAAATGTTTAATATGATGAAGGAATTTATGAAAACTCATGAGAAGGGAAAGTTGCCTAGTCAACCTGAGGTAAATCCAAAATATAACTCTCATGCTGTAAATTCTTGTGAGGACGAAAACCATAATCCAGTCAACGCAATTACAACCCTTCGATCTGGTAAGAGGATTGATAATAACGTGGACGACCCTGACGAACCTTCTAACTCGACCCCAATCCCTAATCTTGCTAATCACCCATTGGCTTCGAATGCCAATTCTTCTAAACCTCAAGTTCCCTTAAATGTTGGCAATCCCAACAGTTCTTCTCCCAGTGTCGGCAAACCCGACCCACCTTCGAAAATTAATGTTGGCAATACCAACATACCATCTTCTACGACCTTACCACCTTCCATTCCCTTGGATAAACCTTTTTCTTCGAATGATGAAACTCATTCCAGAATCGAAAAACCAGTAGCTCCGTTTCCTCATAGACTCAACAATAAGAAGAAAGCGGCAAATTTCGATAAAATTCTGGAAATTTTCAAACAAGTCCGTGTGAACATTCCTCTTTTAGACACCATTGAACAAATTCCTCAATATGCTAAATGTCTTAAGGAATTGTGCACACAAAAACGTGCAACCAATGTCCCAAAAACCGCCTTTCTAACTGCGAATATAAGCTCTGTTCTTTCGAATCTTGCCCCAGTCAAGTATAAAGACCCTGGCTGCCCTACGATTGATTGTAAAATAGGAAACACTCACCTCTCTCGTGCCCTACTCGACCTTGGTGCCAGTGTCAACCTTCTCCCTTATACTGTCTATCGTCAACTTGGACTAGGGGAGATTAAACCAACAAACATCACACTTCAACTAGCCGATCGATCTGTCAAAAAGCCATTGGGAATTATCGAAGACGTCTTGATACAGATCGAACAGTTTTACTTCCCTGTCGATTTTATAGTTCTAGAAACAGAGCCTGTCTCAAATCCCAAAGTTCAAATACCATTGATCTTAGGACGCCCTTTCTTAGCAACATCTAATGTTGTCATTAATTGTAGGAATGGTCAGCTTCGACTTTCCTTCGGGCACCTAACCATTGAGCTAAACATCTTTAATCTTAACAAGCAACCTAGGGATTTTAAGGTCGATGAAATTGACATGATTCAAACCACAGTTGATGAAACCTCTAGTGGCACTTCTGAAGCCTTGAAAATGTGTCTTGACCATTTCGACTCTGATTTCGACGAACTCGAATACATTTCTGGACTAAACAAAATTCTTGACTCCGACACTTCGTCACCTGAATCTAACCAAGGAATGTTGACCCATCTTGATACACAAGAACTTCCTAAGTTAGACCTCAAACCCTTGCCACCAGACCTTAAGTATGCATACCTAGACTCTTCAAAAACTTTTCCCGTAATCTTGGCTTCCGATCTTATCGAGGACCAAGAAGAAAAACTTTTGGATATCTTGCGGGAAAATAAGGACGCCTTGGGGTGGGAAATTAGCGATATAAAAGGAATCAGCCCATCAATTGTGGAACATCGCATACATTTAGTTGATGAGGCTAAACCCACTCGTGAGGCTCAAAGGCGATTAAACCCGAACATGAGAGAAGTGGTCAAGGAGGAGATAATCAAATGTCTAGACAATAACATCATCTATCCCATCTCTGATAGTACTTGGGTGAGTCCGGTACAAGTTGTACCAAAGAAGTCGGGAGTCACAGTGATCAAAAACGACAGTAATGAACTCGTCCCAACAAAAATCAAAACCAAATGGCGTGTGTGCATCGACTATCGAAAGCTTAACTCAGCCACACGAAAAGACCATTTTCCCTTGCCTTTTATTGACCAAATGCTCGAACGCTTAGCGGGACATGAGTACTACTGTTTTCTCGATGGATACTCTGGCTATAACCAAATTCCTGTTGCTTTAGAAGATCAACATAAGACCACCTTTACTTGTCCCTTTGGAACCTTTGCTTATCGTCGCATGCCTTTTGGTCTTTGTAATGCCCCCGCGACTTTCCAAAGGTGTATGATGAGTATTTTCTCTGATATGGGGGAAGAATTCTTGGAAATATTCATGGACGATTTTTCAATATATGGATCATCTTTTTCCCAATGTCTCACTCATCTAGAACTTGTCCTCAAACGTTGTAAGGAGAAATCACTCGTGCTTAATTGGGAGAAATGCCACTTTATGGTAAAAAGGGGGATAGTTCTAGGTCATGTCGTCTCCAAAGATGGCCTAGAAGTTGATAAATCCAAAATCGATTTGATTTCTAATTTACCTCCTCCTAAGTCTGTCAAAGATGTTCGTTCATTTCTTGGCCATGCAGGATTCTATAGAAGATTCATTAAGGATTTCTCAAAAATTTCAAAACCTCTCTCAAATTTACTTGCCAAAGACGTAAAGTTTGAATTTTCCAATGATTGCAAAACATCTTTTGAAACTCTTAAATCACTCTTGACCACAACTCCCATCATTCAACCTCCTGATTGGACTCAACCCTTCGAACTTATGTGCGACGCTTCTGATTTTGCTATTGGAGCCATCTTAGGTCAGCGTATCGATAAACTCCCTCGAGTCATTTATTACGCTAGCAAAACTTTAAACGAGGCCCAACTGAATTACTCAACTACTGAAAAGGAATTTTTGGCAGTTGTCTTAGCTCTTGAGAAATTCAGACCATATCTCATAGGATCCAAAGTCATAGTTTACACTGACCATGCTGCCCTACGATATCTGCTTTCTAAAAAGGATGCCAAGGCCCGCTTGATTCGTTGGATCCTTCTTCTTCAAGAATTCGATATAGAAATACGAGATAAAAAGGGTTCTGAAAATGTCGTAGCTGATCATCTCTCTCGAATTGTGCACGAAAATGATAACGACACCCAAATCGATGACTATTTTCCTGACGAACAACTCCTTTCGATCTCTAACACCCCTTGGTACGCTGACATTGTAAATTATCTTGTCACACAACAAACACCCGCTGAATGGTCGAAACAAGATAAACAAAAATTTCTCTCGAAAGTTCGAAACTTCTATTGGGACGACCCATATCTTTTCAAATACTGTCCAGACCAAATCATTCGAAGGTGTGTGCCCGATCATGAACACCAAAGTATTCTCTCCTTCTCACATGACCATGCTTGTGGCGGTCATTTTGGAGCAAGAAAAACTGCTGCAAAAGTTTTGCAAAGCGGTTTTTATTGACCCACACTCTTCCGTGACGCTTTCGAATTTGCTCTAAATGTGAGCGATGTCAAAGAACGGGTCGAATCTCTAAGCGAAACATGATGCCTCTCAACCCCATTTTAGTGATTGAGTTATTCGATGTTTGGGGCATCGACTTCATGGGACCATTCCCCAATTCATTTGGGAATCTTTACATCTTGCTTGCGGTAGATTATGTCTCAAAATGGGTTGAAGCCATTCCGACCAAAACCAATGACAACAAGGTTGTTGTCAAATTCCTCAAAGAAAACATCTTTTCACGCTTTGGCACACCTCGAGCTATCATTAGCGATAATGGCACTCATTTCTGTAATCGTGCTTTTGAGTCCTTGCTCAAGAAATACTCAATCACACACAAGCTGTCAGCACCTTACCATCCACAAACTAGTGGACAAGTAGAAGTTTCCAATAGACAAATCAAGCAAATTCTTGAGAAAACCGTGAATTCCAATAGAAAAGATTGGTCTGTAAAACTGATTGATGCACTTTGGGCTTTTCGCACTGCTTATAAAACCAATCTAGGGATGTCACCATACCGATTAGTCTTTGGAAAGGCCTGTCACTTACCTCTTGAATTAGAGCATCGTGCTCTTTGGGCCATAAAATTTTTGAACTTTGACTTAGAAAAAGCCGGCTCACATAGGAAGTTACAAATTTCGGAATTAGAGGAATTAAGAAATGAGGCGTATGAAAATGCGAAAATCTACAAAGAAAGAACCAAAGCCCAACACGACAAAAACATACTTCGTAAGGAATTCAACGTAGGTCAAAAAGTTCTTTTATACGACTCTAGACTTCACTTGTTTCCAGGAAAACTCAGATCTCGATGGACTGGACCTTATGTCGTGAAAACAGTATACCCTCATGGAGCGGTTGAAATTGAAAATCCTAGGGATGGAAAAGTCTTCAAAGTAAACGGTCAACGACTGAAACCATTTTTGGAATTCGAACAATATGACGAAGATGACTCTATCGATCTGCATGATCATCCACCATGAAATCAGGTGGTACACGTTCTTTTTCTTTTATTTTTTCTTTTTCATTTTATCTTATTTTATTTTTGTTTTTCTGCCTTAGACAGTTGGGACACTGTCTCAATCAAGTGTGGGGGGGAGTCTGCATTACACTCTTTTGATTTTTCTTTAATTTTTCTTTCTTTTCATGTAGGACCATCATACATTTTATATCGTAGTAACATACCATAATATTTTTTTTAAATACGAATCATTTTCAATTGATACAACAAAATAAGTTTATAATTTTTAGCCAGTTGATAGTATTTTTTTCTCTCAACTTAGATCGAATAGGAAATATAATGAAAAGTTTAATTTTGAGGGATAATAGTGTAACCGGTACATAGGGAGATTCTTAGGTGATGGCCATGAAATCTATTCTATATTGTAGACTTTGTTTAAATAAGTGGAGGACTTAAAATACTTATGTTGGCTTTTCAAATCTTTAAAACTAAGTTGTGTTAAGTTGAATTCGCGTAACTCTCTTTTGTGCTTATATTTTCGATAATAATAATAATAGTATTCCAAGGGTATCCAACATTGCTTGTATATCGAGCATTGGTGTGCAAACCCGCCAAGCTCTATCCGACACGTTGTTGACAAAGTCAGCGTTGGAATATCTTGGTCTCATTTTATGAAATTGGACACCTAAGGATTACCGACACGTTGTTGACAAAGTCAAATTCGGCCTGCACAATCCGCCAAGCTCTTTACCTACTCTCCGTTAGTCCGCGAGGCAGTGCATGGGTGGTAAACCTTGGTCTTTTTAGGTGTATGTACTTAATCATAAATCTTAAAATTTTATAGAATAAAGAATAAGCGATGATACCCAAACACTTCTTGACCTTATTGATTTGACTAGCCATACATGAGAAAATTAGAATACCACTCTGCAAACTGTGCCAAGCAAACTAAGAATTTATTTCATGGCTGCACTATGTTATCGACCGAACTAACTGGCCAAACTGGAATTTCACATTTGAAAACTTGATCTATATTGAAAATTTGTGACAAGTCGAGGTATCTAAAGTAAAATCAACTGACTAGAAATTGTTAACTTAATTTGTTGTACCACTTTCCTGAAACAAGTCGTGTTTTCATTTTTCGTTTTTATTTGCATATGTCCATTGCATTCATGTAGTTTCATTAGAATCATAGCATATTACATTTGGATTTTGTGGGTAGTATCCGCTGAAAACCCTCACGAGACACCCCTCGTCCTACTAGGGACACCTAGAGGTTTAACGGCTTGTTGCATACGCTCAATGCAATCGTGTTTCCTACGAAAGTGCGACCTATCTAGTTAGTTTTTCATTTTCTTTTTACTCGAGGACGAGTAAAAGATAAGTGTGGGGGTATTTGATTGACATTGAAAAGTGTTTATTTTATGACTCTTATGCTTTATCTTTTGTAAATAAATAAATGATACTTTGGGTATTTTTTATGTGTTTTTACAGATTTCAAGCGTTGCCTCCTTCAATTCAAATCAAAGGCCAACTACAAGAAAAAGCTACTTCCTCACATCAAATCCATTTCAATTGCAAAAGAAGTAGTAGCTCACTGGTAAAGGCATAGGAATTGGTGCTGAGAGACCTGAGTTCGAACCCCGTCAAGCTCACTTTTTGCCAAAGAAACGGAGCGCGTTCACACTGGCCCTTTGCTTTGAGAAATATTTGGATTAGTGTTATGTTATATATATATACATACACATATTCATATGTATGTATTTATGATGTGCACCAATTAACATTTCAGCAATAACCATATTCTTATCATGGAATTAAATTCAAATCATTAAATTTCAATTAGAATAATTTCTGATTGAATTGCTGCCAAGAAAAGATCCATTGTGAAGATTTTCTCCTTTGCTGCCTTGGGATTCTAATAAGTATCCTTGTTTGGAAGAATCAATTACATGCACCAATCAATTAGCCACATATGAGGGATTTGGAAGATATTCACCATATATGTCCAGATTTTCTCCAAACAAGCTTGGTTAAGGAAGGCAAGAGATATTCATGAATGAGGAGGCCCATTTATTCATAGACCTAATTATGGTTTTCCCATTCTCATCTATAAATATGTGTTGTAACCATTGTAAAAATTCATTCATTCTTCTGTACTCTCTTTTAGTTTTAATAAAGCTTTCTTTTCTTTAGTTTCTGCATTTTATTTTCGTGGCAAATTGTGTTATCTAGTCAATTAGATTTGCTAGAACACAATTTGCTATTGCTTCTATTTTTCTTACTAGTGATTGACCGTCTGATTAGATTCAGCGTTAATCCTAGTTTTTATTTTCAGTTGTTGATTTCTTTTCTGCAATTTTATTTCCAGTGTTCTATTTTATTTTAATCATTGAATTCATTACAGATCCGATTAGATTCGAATCTGTAGTGAATTTAATTGCATCTTTTATTCGTAATTTCAATTTTTATTTTACTTTGCGAAAAAAATCAACCTCAAGCTTTGTCTAACTCGCCCAAGAGATTAGATAAATAATTGATTTAATTCACCTCCCTGTGTTCGACCTGTATGCTACACACCTGTATGCTTGCAGAATTTAATTTAAATGTCGCGCTTTTCTAATTCATAGACTAGCGTTGATCACTGATCGCTTATGTTTCTAGCTGCCGAATCCACATAACGACTATATCAGTCAGAAAGAGGGGAAAACACTTTGCCATGACGTTTTCCGATGCCGATTGAACTTCCATATGCCGTTTGTAGCGCATCAGATGCACGGTAGGATCTGTCCTTCTGTTGTAGGGATCCAGCTGTGGAAATTTGAAATCTAGGGGATAACGAGAATTCCTGATTTCCTGAGTGAAAGGAGTTTGGTTGACGTCATCCACGTCATTCTGATAAGTGCGGCCTCTAGATAGGCATTCAATCAGATCTACTAGCCGGTTTCCTTCAAAAAGTTGTTGCAAGTTGCCAAGGTCAGAGCTGGTGCCCCCAGCGTTAAATGTGAGAGAAGGAAGCTGCTGGTGAGCTGTTGGGAGTGAGTCGCGGGGAGCGGTTCGTGGGCTAGGATGTACATCACGAGCCGGATCATAATCCAGGGGTTCACACCTCGTGGCTCACGGCTGGAGGGGGCGATCCAATCGGGTCGTGGGCCACCATCGCGAGCCGGTTCTAGTCCATCGCGAGCTGCTCCTGGCCCTAAATCACGAGTCGATTGCTGATGAGGGATGGGAACTTGCAATCCAACGCTTGTATGAACTGGAGCTGAAGTCGGTTGATCCTGAGAATTTCCAAGAGTGAGGGGGTTTCCCCCGAGTCCATGCGATGTACAAGCCGCTTCTAGGGCCTCATTTCCAATGCGTTGATCGTTGCTCGGCCTTTCATCCATCCGAGCGAAGAATCCATCGATCATCTCCTGTTGCTTCCTGAGGAGATCATCTTGCTTTGCCATTTGATCTCTCAATTCAGTAAGAACTCCATCCATTTCTTCTCGAGTCAAGTATGCCGATGGGTTTTCGTGAGAGGAAGCTTTTTGGCTTGCCTCGTTTCTCGTGCCTTCGGCCTCAGCACCTTTAGTACGGGAGAAAGTTCCATCCTTTTTTCTTTTAACCATTGATCCAATAGCCAAGAAAATCGATTCCTTTAGATCTAGAAATTGAAGCAGTATCGTGTGTCCCCTTCCCGGCGTGCCAAAATGTTAGACCAAAAATTGGCACTAACACCCAAATGCAGATCCCAAATCACAAAATATAGAAAACAGTAAAATCAGAGGGAACACACGATGTTTTTATAGTGGTTCACCTATAGATGTAGCCTACGTCCACTTTATAATCTTATTGTTATACTGACATATTACAAGAATCAGTTGCATGTAGACGCACAATCCGCGTGTTTACTGAGATTACAAGAGGAGAATTTAGATGTAGAAAGGTGTAAAGTCCTTGCACTTCAGTAATAGTGGAAGCCGTGAAGAAGAATGGCAAAAAGTCCCATCAATTTACCATGTAGTGGTGCATTTATAGCTGTCGGAGAGCCTCTGGGAAGACCGTTTCGTGATGGGGTACGTGGCACCCGATCCGGGAAAGTAGGAGCGGGAGTAGCCATGAGAATAGGTCAAAATCTACGCGTGTATCAGCAGGTGCAGGGAACGGTTCGTGGTCATGGGGTCCGGTCCTGATGTGGGCTTCACGACCCAAGGTCTGGTCACGAGCTTAGTGTCCACGGTCGAGTCGTGGTCATGGGGTCGTGATGGTCAAGGTGCACCACAAGCTAGTTCGTGAGGTAGTGGTCTACAAGACGTGGATGGGGGGCGAGCGGGGACTAGGGCGAACCAAGGTAGGTCCCACGAGCCGAGAGTGCATCACGATCCAAGGAGAGTGCTCGAGCCATATTCCGAGCAATTGATGTTTCGTTGCGTCATTCAAGTGATTATCAGTCGATGCCAATTTACACCAGTTTACGGAAACGGACGTAACTTTCAAACCGGAATCCGGTTTGACCAAACGAAAGCTCTACCTGAAGCAAATTCAGAGGGCTACAAGAGATATGGAGCTTAGCTCCGTAATTGCTTTTTTCGGGTCCAAAAGAGGTCGTCTGATAGGACTTTTGGGCCTGTTTATGTTGATGGTCTGATTTCCACCAAATCGCTCTATGTCTGTTGACGATGTTCTCAGTGCCTGAGCGCGATGCTATCCAGAAATTCCATGGGTGACAGCTTTTACCAAAAGTGTGTCAACAACAAGGGTTTTTCTTTTCTTTTATCCATATGTGGCTTGACCTATCTTTGTTCATTTCAACCTTGTGGGGATTTTCTTCCTTGCAATCGTGTAGGTAACCTTTTTCTTTTCTAAAAGGTTTGAATGACCAAATGGATTACGGGTCCAACTTTTGGAGTAGGTTTGAATGACCAAATAGATTTGGATTGGCCGAAAAATTTGCAGATAAGTAGAAATGGTCTCAAGCTTTACAGAAAAAAGGAATTTTACACAATGGATGAACGATCAAGAAGTTATAACAGCCCAAAATTAAACATTGGTTGTGATTTCGGCAATTAGAACAAGATGAATTCACGATGAAACCTGACTTTGAAGGCAGATCTCACCAACTTATGGTGACCAAAACCCAATGAAACTTTGCAGAATTATTGACAAGATCCCAAACTTTGAAATAAAAAAGAATCACTCAAAACACCAAGTAGATTGTAAGATACATCAGCTCAAAGTAGAGCATTTGCTGTGTTTTCAGCAACTCAGAAAAATATGAGTTCACGACGAAACCCCGACTTTAACGGCATATCTCACCAAATTATGGTGATCAAAACTCAATGAAACTTTTCATAATTATTGACAAGATCTCAAACTTTAAAATAAAAAAAGAATCGCTAAATATTGATCAATAACGAAGGAGATACAACATCTAGAAGTTGGATCTAGGCGTTGTTTTGTTCCAGGTCAATATCCCAGCGAAACCCCAACTTTGGTGGCCCGTTTACCCACTCAAATCAACTCATATTGATATCAAAATTTGTAATTTGACTCAATAAACATTATACTACAACATGCAAAAAGTTTCAGGAGAAAATATGCAAGAAATAAGAAGTTATTAAGGCTCAAATTTCAGGCTTTGCTGTGTTTGCATTGGGAAAGAAATTAACATAAAAATCTACTTAGAAATCAACGTATTTTCACTCCATTCAGCAAAATATTATACTGGAAATGTACAATAACAGTAAACTAGAAAGTGTAACTCACCTAGATTGGATATTAGGAGGATGAATTCAGCATTTTGGGAGTAGATTAGAGCATCCTAAGCCTGAAAACCCAAGAATCTTCAACATGCAGCAACCATGGGAAAAGATAGTTACTTCAATCATGATTTTCTCTTCTAAAAGTAGAATTGGGTTTTTATTTTTGCTGGAATAAGGATAAGAGAGCAAGGAAAACCCTAAGGAGGCTTCAATTTGTAGCATGCTTTGAGCTTAAGGCGGAAGGGAGGTCCTTGAAGAACCCTGTTTCTCCAAATAGAAGAACGAGAAAAAGAAAAGAGAGGAAGTACGTAATTTTCCTCCAGCTAATTTCAGAAACCCCTGTTAAGAAAATAAATGGCATAGAAATCCAATTATGGCCCACAATTATGTTAAGTAGGATAATTAAGCTCAAATTTCACTATTTTAAGATTTAATCACTTGTTTAACACTAATTTAAACAACATAACCCCTTCACACACACACAAGCCCAAACATTAATAAAATTGTATTAATTTTTTAATAAATATTATATTTGTACAAAAAGATTGTTGCACACTTCACAAATTTAACAACTTAAATTTATTAATGGTAGTAAAATATTCTCAATCTACAAATTTTAATTTACAGTCAATATTTTTGTAAACCATTTAATTTATTGCTTATTAAAACCATACATTCTCTTTTTTTATATAAAGGATATTAGTTTCCAACTTCTTATTGTACATTACAATAATACCTAAAACAGTATAAAAGTATTTTAGACATTCATTTAAACACACCACACAAAATCAACTTGTGTTTAATTTGACAATTCAATACACAAATTAACATGCAACACATTTACTCTATTTAATTTTCAAATTCAACAAAATTTACCAAAATAACTGTGTCTAACAAAATATCTTCATTTATTTGTATATTCTTTACAACAAACAAATAAATGTCACCAATGACTCATTTAACAAAAAACGTCATTAACATGTCAAAACATATATTTTTATTTTTATTATTAAACACAACAAATTTGAACACTTAAGATTTAGACAACAACATATATCATAACCCAAAATTACAATGATTGTTTTTGATAATCAAATATTTCCAATCATTGTCATTAACCCATCATAGACGATGTTAACTTGATAATAATCTCATAGAACACTTTTACTCTTTTGTTTAAATTCTACAACACATATATATTTATAAGTATTGTTGGCATTTAAAACACAAATTTCCCAATTTATCAATACAACAACATTGTTGTACATTTATCAACTCAAAAAATTAGATTTATTATTAATGATACTAAAATGCACCAAGACCATAAATATTGACTCACATCAATATTTATATTCTCATACAATCAACAACCCAATTAATTCATTGATTAACATTTTAAACCCACATGTGCACTATAAATTAATTATGATAATTTAAACACAATTCTTATATTGATATTATTTTCAAAATACATCTTGTATTTAAAACCCCAATTAGGAATTTAATAATTAAATAAACAACTTACCCTTTGATATTGAGATTACATTTCCCTTTAAATATAGATGCCCAAAATATATTTTCATTATCTAAAAAAATACATTCATAAATTGGAATAAATTTCTATTATAACAAAGTTACATAATTTAGTCTAATTACTCAATTTAGAAATGCTCAAAGTTCTACTTTCTAATTCAAAGATTATACGAGTTGTTCCCACACAAACTCGTATCACCAAGATATTATCTTGAGAAATCAAAAAATCAATTAAATCTGCACTTCCCGATTACCCAAAAATGCATCTTGTTACAATTCAAATACATTATTTATAGGCATACAACATTTATATTCTCATCAAGTTCTCACGCATTAGAATAAAATTCTGGAAATCATTGTACCGAATATTGGCTTCATACAACAGCTTAACAATCAAACATAATTAGATACAGATGTATGTTATTTAACAGAGCTGAATACTGTAAGTATAAATTGATATTGGCATATTCACAAACATTTGAACTGCATGTTCTAGACATTTAATACAAAGGGTACATTAGTGAAAAGAAAATGCCTGCATCTCTTATACACACACACACACACATACACTTTATCATATATCTTCAACACAGAAACTATGCTGGTATAAAACCAAACATATAAATTGCATCTTCATAACTCCATCAGAAAATTAAGAAATATACTGCTAGTATTTAATATTTATCATAACATATCCATGTATTAATCACAAAAGAGCTTTGCACTAAACCTAGCATATGTATATATTAAACGCATCAGATTCACAATTACTGGGCTAATAATATAAATACATTCCATAATAAATACACAAACTGGTCTAATGCAAACTTACATAAAGTTGAGAAACTAACGCATATATTTATATGTGCCTAGAATTAAAACAGAACACATATAAGTCAAGAAACAGGTAAACTATTATCAGGGATAGAAGATGGATCATACTGGAACTTCTATTTGTTTTAGTTGCATGCATTAAAAGGAAACACACACAACTATTAGTAGCTCATCATTAAAGTAATAAAAATTGACATTGAAAACATTGAGATATTCAATTTTGTTATCAGGTAACTTCATTCCTAGCATGACTTTCACGTCATTGTGGACAACATTGATCCAATGTAACATATGTATATTTACATAGTTGTAATTTAAAACAACTGCAGATATATCCAGTTCCAAAATCATAAGAATTTACTGCCCAGAGTTCAATATACATCTACATATATTAACATAAGTCATAACACACATTAAACAGACTTAAATCACATATTAATACCATAGATTTATAACATAAAAGATTTATAACTTGCAAATTTATATGTACACACACACACACATATATATATATATATATATATATATATATATATATATATATTTGCAGTATCATTTAATATCACATATTAGATGTTTAAATGATCAATCCAACAAAATATCCTTTAACTGTCACTATAACAAAGTATACGACAGATTCATCTAATTGTTAACACTAAACATTCCTCAGTTCATAAATATATATGAAGGCTTTTGCAACTTAGATACATATTAGCAGAAAACATATAACTTGGATTGTAAAGGGTTTTATACATAGATTATCTAATAATAGATCAACTTGTATGTTATATATTTGATCACTCTACCATAAAATTTATTGAAACAAGATTATTTATAACTCAGACACATAGTTCAGAAACTGGGATCATTCAATCGATTAAAAAATTGTTCAAAACAAAATAACTGTAATAGGGTGATTACAAAAAATTTAAGAATCAACCAAATATACAAATCCAAACACATACTCACATGCATACAGTATACAATCTCAACCAAGTTCATAGGACCCAATAGAACACATGTTTAATATATATAAAAGAGTTAATTCGAAATCAACCTGAATATATCATAATTTCTGTAAACAACTACAGAATTTGTTTATACAGAAATAACTCTTGTTTCGACATAAATTTACAATTATACATTTCCAATTAAAATTTACATTTATGTTCATAACACTATAAATTTTCATATGTATATAGAATCAAATACATGGTTTAAACCCAAAAATTAATTTCAAAAGTAGCTGAGCTCTGATACCATTGAAGGTAAAATTGGATCTTTACGCAGTGGATTATTATGATTTTATCAACCCTAGTATGAAATTTTGAATCCAAAATTGAATCGAAACATTTACCTTTCTGCAAATCGCGAAATAAAATGAAGATGGATCTTAGGTTGAATCGAAATGAACGCTTAAAGAAGCATCTCTATCGGAGTCCACGAATGATGATCTAAAAGGAATAGAGAGAGAGTGAGATTAGTACTAACCAAGATTGGGAATTTAGGGTTTTCTTCAATCTCGTGACGTTTGTGATAAAATGAAAGAAGGGATCAACCTTCTTTTATAATATAACGATGCGAGATATTAGATAAGCCTATAAACCCATTCACCACTTTAAAATAGAAGAAAATGTCAACCTTTTGATTTCCTTTTATTAAAAAATGGTTCTCACCCTATTCAACGCTCTTATGTGTGATCCTATAAGTTATCATAACGTTGGCAATAATTTAAACAATATTTAAATCATAAATAGTGAGTGGCATCTAGTAATACATCGTTGTTACCCAAGTTACAATAAGATCAATGATTCGATACAACCTTTTTATTACCAATGTATCTATGTAATATAATCCTTTTAACCGGTATATCCAGGATTAAACTCGAGGCATGGTACGTATCACCCTCTTTATAATTTAATTATTTATCTTGATCGATAAGTGTACTATATAAAATAAATCAATATTTGAGCATGGCCATGCATTTCATAGTCTCACTCAATCAAGAGGCCTATGGATATATATATATATATATATATATATATATATATATATATATATATTATAGGGTAAAATTCCATCTAGATCATTCATAATTTCCATTCGATTTGAGATGTATCCAATAATCACCTTTATCGTCTACTCTTTTAAGAATAACTTATGAAGCTTTTAATTATATTCCATGTAGTTTTCTCATGTTGGGTCAGCCCAATACGCTATTCTCCAATACGTATTTATGTGTTGATATTAGTATCACGTATATCATTAATCAATGAGATATGATCATCAGTTAATTTACATACTAGTCTTAAATGTTTTATTGTTTTCCTTTATAAACAATAAAAATTGACAAGGGACATTTAAGAATTATAATACTTAATATATTATATAATCTCATGTTCAAGTCACTTAATTGGAAATATATAATTCCACATTATTATTCTAAGGACTTCTATTATGTTAATATTTATATTACGCAGTAAATATAAAATATCAAATTTTTTATTCCAAATAAAAAATAACATCAACAATATTATTATTATCACATCAAACAGATTGCCTCTAAGGCACAAACTCTAACAAATATCAATATTTGGGTTATAGTCGATAGGTTGACTGAGAGCGCTCACTTTATTTCGGTTAAGATTAAGCGGACGGTAGCTTGGTCGGCATCCGTGTATCTTAGAGAGATTGTCAAACTTCATGGGATACCCTCTAGTATTATTAGTGACTGAGACCTCATCTTTACGAGCGAGTTTTGGAGAAGCCTACGGGAGGCATTGGGGACACAGCTACAACTTAGTTCGCCTATTACTCTCAGACAAATAAATAGAAAAAATGGTTAATAGGATTCTCAAGGATTTATTACGGCTGTGTATCCTAGACTTCGTAGGGACTTAGGAGGAGCATCTTCCATTGGTAGAGTTCGCATATAATAATAGCTATCAGGCGAGGCTTCCTTCGAGGCACTTTACGGACGACCCAGAAGATCACCTACATGATGGTGGGAGTCCATGGACAAACTTCTACTTAAACTTGAGATGGTTAGGGAGACCTCATAGAAGGTAGATTTAATTCGGAGGTGGATGAAGGCAGCTCAGGATAGGTAGAGAGAAAGGCATTAGTCATGAGGGTTCCTGCTTGGATACTAGGATTTGAAGTTAAGAAGTTACAGGGTAAGGAGATCAAGTTAGTTAAGATTCAATGGGGAGAAGAAAGCGATGATGCAATTTGGGAATCAGAACATAGGATTCACGCTTCTTTTCCGTTTCTCTTCTAGAGTACGTCTTAATTCTTTCCTAAGCTTTGAATTTGAATATATTTTTCCTATCGTTTGAATCATAGGTCTTAGGTAAAAGCTTATGGATGGTAGGAAATGATTTAAAACATGTTAACAGAACATGTTATGGTTCAATGGATTCACATGGATGTAAGTGTTTTCCAGTGGATGCAATGGATGCACATACACACTAGGAACTAGTAAGGGACCGACTGAACTAGGACACTTACATATTGCATGTGGATGTGTGCGCATTTTAATTTATTCTAAGTATGGATGAAAATGGTTAAATCATCACTTGGATGTTGCATTTTGGTGAAAAATTATTGCACGCATATAGAATTATATAAATACGTATCATTAGGATTCCCTTGCATGCATATTGAACGCATGGAATAAACATGGATTGCATTAAGGAGGTCAACTGAATCAGTAGACTGCCTAATTTTCATGTGAGCTTAAGGACATATACACAACACCTTTGCATATGTTCATGAAAAAGCATTAGAAAATCAAAGGATAATGGATGTCAATGGTTGATGGTTGAGTAGATGTGTGTAGATAATGGTTGATAACATTCTTATAGCCTAGGAGATTTCGGGGACGAAATCCTTTAAGGAAGGGAGAATGTAACACCCCAAATTTTAACAAACAATAATCGAATATAAAATAATAATAAAACCGATATTAATTAAAATAGCCCGCATCTTACATATCGAAAGATCATAAAATATTTTTATTTTATTCCCTGAGGGTTGGATCATTCTCATATTTTAATATGTTGCTTATGGGGATGTGATACATGTCCATAATTTTTACCAATTTTGTTTGTGACCATTTTCCCCTATCAGCTTTGTACATGGCATAACTTTTGACTCAGGTCGACTCGGGTGGTGAGACCTGTGCCATTGGAAAGGAACTGATGATTGCCTTTCCGTAGAGTGGTTACATTTAAAGATTTGGCTCAGTGGTTTGGGAGGAATCGTTGTTTAAAGGTTTGCTATTGGTTGTTCAGGTTTGGAGTGCCACAATGGGCTGATTTGGAAAGGCCCAATTGTGGGCTAGTGCAAGGGTATAAATAGGGGGTGGGAGGTATGAGAAATGTTTTAGTTTCTCTATTCTCTCATAAGTTGACCTATGTTCCTCCTTCCTCTAACACCTTTCCACCATAATCAAAATCCAAGGAGGCAAATCATAGAGCTGCAACATTGGAGGCTAGATCTACATCAATTGAAGGGGGAGTTCATCGGATCAAGGGGTTTGGTTCAAATTGCTTGCTGTCGGGAATCTTATTGCATTGGTTTTTGCTTGTTTGGGAGAATCGGTGAGTGGTTTACATCTCTCATATGTATTCAATGAAGTATATGAATATTTGATCATGTTTTACATCATATCCAAGTGTTTTACCATATATCTAAACCATTATAAGTCCATTTTCATATGAATCACCATAGGATCTAATTTAGTAAGTTTAAACTGGTAATTTCTATGTTATTCCATATGATTATGCAAGTTATATCTATAATTTTGTTTATATGATCATTCATCATGATTTTGGAGTGATTTGCATAATTTTAGTGTAATCGTCATATTCATGTTTTAGTGACTTCGTAACATGCTTATGATTGTGTTGAATGGATTGGACGAGTATATTTCGCTGATTGTGTCAATTGGAGTTTTGGTCGAAATCAGAGTGGAAATGGAGGAATGTAGGTTTTGGGTCGCACGTATGGGGTTGGTCGCACCCTAACATGGTTTTCTTGGGGAACAAGACAGGAGTAGTGGTCGGTCAAGTGAGCCCAAGGATGAAGCACTGGGTCGGTCGCACGCTTTGGTCGCGTGTGTCTTGGGTATCAGGTCAGACCTGGTTAGTCGCGCATAGGAATGTTGGTCGGTCGGTCTGGTGTGTTCAAATGGGTTGGTCACGGTATGAAGTGAAGCTAGTCGGTCGTTCAGGCCCTGGTCGGTTCCCAGGTCTGGTCGGTAGGTCGTAACCAGGGACCGAGATGGGTTGGTCTCATCTGGTTGGGTCGGTCGTTGCTAATTGCTTTTGGTAAGTGAACTGGGCCGGTCGTGCTTCTAGGAGTCATTCGTGCACCCAGGTGAAGGGTTCGATTGGTCTCTGGTTGTGCCAAGCGAAGGGGTCGGCTGGTCTAGTGGTGGAGCCATAGGGTCGGTCACACCATGGGTGACAGTTGCGCCAGGGTTATTTTTGGAAATTTTATTTTTCGGGTACGACCCAAATTTGAACGAAAAATGCTTATAAATTATTTTTTTGGGGGGCAACTCCCCGAGCCCTAGCCGCAGCGCAGTGGTGTAATTGGCTCGGTGATAGTGTGACTTCGAAATAAATTCAATTAGAAAGGTTCGAAGTGTTGAAATGTGTTCGTTGATCGATGTAGAACAGCGAATGAGGTGACAACTCAAAGGTCGTGAGTTGGTAAATAATGGTTGCTTGAGCCATGAAGAGTCATCGGGTTGGATGACTAGAGATGCGAAGGCCGAGAGATTATCGGTTTCGTAAGTTCTAGCAGGCTCGAAGCAAGGGTACACTAGAGACGTCTAAAAGACCGGTTGTAGGTCGAGTACCCTGGGTATCGTTGAAAGGCCTAGTTGTCAAGGTTGGAGTAACATACGTATCGTTGAAAGGCCTAGTCTATCGGTCTGGTGTGTTCAAATAGGATGGTCATGGTACGAAGTGAAGTTTGTCGGTCGTTCGGGTCATGGACGATTCCCGGGTCTGGTCGGTAGGTCGTAAGTAGGGACAAAGATGGGTTTGTCTCATCTGGTCGGGTCGGTCGCTACTGGTTGCTTTTGGAAAGTGAACTGGGTCGGTCATGCACCCAGGTGAAGGGTTCAGTTGGTCTCTAGTAGTGCCAAGTGAAGGGGCCGGTCGGTCCAGTGTTGGAGCCACAAGGTCAGTCGTACCAGGGTTACTTTTAAATTTTTTTTTGGGGTATGACCCAGATTTGAACAAAAAGTGCTTTTAAATTATTTTTTTGGGGAAACCCCTCGAGCATTAGCCGTAGCACAGTGATGTAATTTGCTCGGTGATAGTGTGACTTCGAAGTAAATTCAAGTAGGAAGTGTTGAAATGTGTTCGTTGATCGGTGTAGAACAACGAATGAGGTGACAAATCAAAGGTCGTGAGTTGGTGAATAATCGTTGCTTGAGCTATGAAGAGTCATCGGGTTGGATGACTAGAGATGCAAAGGCCGAGAGATTATCGTTGTCATAAGTTCTAGCAGGGTCAAAGCAGGGGTACACTAGAGAGGTCTAAAAGACCGGTTGTAGGTCGAATACCCTGGGTATCGTTAAAAGGAAACATACGTATCGTTGAAAGGCATATGGAGTTTATGATAGAACCGGGGTTTCCATTATCCCTTGACATATGGCAAGGTTGGTCATCATACGATTAACGATGGTTTCAAAGCAGGATTGGTAGTGATAGCCAGAGCCAGTCATGGATGATTGGTTGTTCTGTTTGTACCATCTCATGTAGGTTGTCCAAAGTCGAAGGAGATGTTCCTTAGGTGCCTATCTGATATTGGCTTAGGCCTCTGGGGCTTGTGCTTGAGGGATGTTGAATTCGATTAGGATGGTTTACATGGGATACATATAATCTGGATGTTATGAATGCTTACCATGGTTGAATGAGTGTTCTGTTTTCCATGAACGAATGGTTGGATTGTTTATCGTAAAGGCTATCACTTTCCGATGTGGGGAAGATAGGGTTGAGTTCTTCTCTGATGTTGTGGGTAGATTAGTATGTTTATCTATCCGTTCTCATATATTTTATTGATAAAGTTTGTTAGCTATTTTATCGTTTACTAAGACTGTTGTCTGAATCAAGGTTTTATGTTTCCTCTTATTACCTTGGGTTGTTCATCCGGTTGTGGATAGGCAGACTAAGTGGCAGGTGACAAGTGATTAGTGAGGATGATGTTGTAGTGCGAAGGCGAGGTGGAGGCTTACCTACCATTTTTATTACTATCTAATATTTCTGTTTCCGCTATTTGAGTTTCTCTATGAGTGTTGTAGTGAGGCCTAATGTACAAACTTTGGTATTTCCTATGATGTTGGGATAATCATTCGGGATGTTGTGAAAGTTTGAAAAAGTTTGCTATATGATGCTTCACTATTATTACCTGTTGTATATTTTCTACTTTACTTTATCCATGCGCTGTGAGTTCTACGACAGGTTCCGCTTGTGTTTACCTACTCTGATGATTGTCCATAGCTGCCGTGCACACCTTTCAGTGTATTATTCCTCTTATTTAGTGTTGGGCTGCAGGCGGTCGTCACATTTGGTATCAAGCTCTAGTTAATGATTTTAGCCAAAGTTCTAAGATGTTATTACGTATGAGATACGTACTTGTAGATTTCAATTGGATGCTTACTATACATATTAGCATATATAGTAGTAGTAGTAGTTGTTGTTGTATCTCTTTAGCAATTTTTCTTGGAAGTGGCTAATTATTCTAAATTGCAGATTTAGAATGATTAGACAACCATCAAGACACGATACTAGGGGAGATAATACTAGAGAGGGAAATGGCGGTGAACTAGACTACCCTCCATTTTTGAAGCAATGATAGAGGCATTCATGCGAAGGGTTCCCACTCCAGTGGCAGCTACGGTAGACGTAAGAGTTCAGTTGCCTAGAGTTGTGGATTTTACGAAGCTATGCAAAGATTATACATCTCTAAGAGGAAAATCATTCAAAGGATCTAATCCAGCTGAAGAGGTTCAGAGGTGGATGGATTCTTGTGTTCGTATCTTTGGAGACCTAAGCTTGGATGGTGCAACCAAGAGAAAGCTTGCATCAAGGCAACTGCAAGGCAGGGCCATGGAATGGTGGAATTCAGTCACACTTGAGACTCCAGAGGAAGATATTTCGTGGGAGCAGTTTTAGGCTAAGTTTGAGGCAAAGTTTATCTCCACTGCCCAGAAGTCAGCTTTGTTCAAGAAGTTCGTGGTGTTGAGACAGAATGGTCGTTTTGTGCTTGATTATGTTTCTGATTTCGAGGCCTTGTCTGAATACGTTCGTCCATACATTGATACACCTTATCAGAAGAACGAGAAGTTTTTTATGGGTTTGGATACCTATATTGGAAGGCCGTTGGTGGATCATCTTGACGATTCATTCAAGAAGATTGTGGATAAAGCTATTTGCCATGAGAGCTTGTTTCCTAAGGAAGTAAATGTTGTCGCTGCAACCAAAGAGGTTCAGAAACTACAGCAGGGTGGTAATAATAAGAAGAGGAACCAACAACATCAGAAAGGAAAGGATGGACAAAAGAAGACTAAGAGTGAGGTGGTTTGCTTTAACTGCTATCAGAAAGGCCTTTTTGCTAATGAGTGCAAGAATCCCAAATCTAAGAAGAAGTGCTTCAAGTGTGGGAAGCCTGAGCATGAGAAGAAAAACTATCTGGAATCAGCTAAGGTTAAGTGGGCTGTGAAGGAATATGCTTTAGAAGTCGTGCCAACTTATTCAATAGCTCCTACTGCAAAGGGAAAGGGTGTCGTCATGAAAGGCACTCTTTCTGTACGAGGTGTTTCAGTTCGAGTTTTATTCGATACTAGAGCATCGCATTCATTTATTTACAATGAGTTTGTGTGCCGCTTGGGTTTGGAACCTAAAATTTGTGATAGATCATGACTAATCCAGTTGGAGGTCGTCCAATCTTTGCATGATTTTACATGTTCTAGCGTTGTCGAGTCATGGTTGCTCTTTTGTATGTGATTGCTTTGTTCCTAACTTCTCTAGGTTTGGGATCATCTTGGGCATGGATTGGTTTAAAAAGTACGTGGCAAGGGTGAATTGTGAGAAGCTAAAGGTGAGAGTCGGAGATGTGGAAGGGCGAAAGGTGTTAATTAAATGTAAGCATCAAGAGAGTGTCTTCGTGAGCTATCTATATTCTCTTGGGATTCCACAAGAAGACTTATCATCTATGCTAATCGCTAATGAGTATGAGGATGTCTTTGACGAGGTCAAAGGGTTGCCGCTGCATCGTGAGGTCGAGTTCAAGATCGATTTGGTCGAGGGTGCTAGGCTAATCGTTATTGTAACACCCCACCTCCGCCAGTGCCACTCTTGCAAGCGCACTAGCATTGGAGGGGCGTTAAACGAGGTAAACATGCATGCAGATATCACAAGACAGAACATATAAGTAAAACAGAGTAAATAAAGCAGCGGATAAAACTACTATTTCAAAACCATAGTCAAGTTACATCAAAGGACTGAGTCATTATTTTCCACAAAACAAAGTCTAGAAAAACATAAACTGAAAACTGGAAATAACGTAAAGTAAACTATCCCCAAAGTAGAATAAGGCCATAGCATGCTCAAGTCCAAACCGTACATGAGCTATCCAGAAAAGCAGCTAAAGATCCAAGCTAGGTACCAGTGTTCCCACCCTGTAAACATGGGGGGGAGGGGGGAAACGGAAGAAAAGAGGCGAAAGAAAACGGGTCAGTCAAAAAAGACTGGTAAGCCCTATCTACTATTAGTATAAAAACTAATAAAGTTAACTGGACATGTAAAACAGAGATGAGACATAGGGTGATAACTAGCATGGTGAGAAGTTAACAAGATAGATCAAGTGTGGCGTCGCATATACAAGGTTAAGTTGCACCAGATGTGTACTAGTATTCCAATCCATGACAAGTATAAACAAGAAATGATCCCTTGGCCCAAAGCTGGCCCAATATCATGAGGTGACCTAAATCAAGGTCCAACTACTTGGTCTAGTTGATCGTCTCCCTATAAGCCTAACTCGTTGTGTATCAGTGTCATACGGCTTAATCGTGGATTGTAGTTAACTGTGCAAGGTCCACCCCAGGGTGTATCCAGCCCTAAGGTGTAAACTACAGACACAATTCAAGCACGCACGGTCTAAACCTACTGGTGCCCATGTTCAACTCCGGACTTAATGTGCACGACCATGGTCCGCCTGAACAACCGGTGCACCCTTCAGCCGTCTCTTTTGGTCTCTTACAATCAGTCCAGTAATCGTGCCCCACCCCAACCTAGTCCAGGGTACCCATGATACTTCCAAGTTGGTTACTGTTGAAAAGGACCACGTAACTAGGATTTCAAGTGGGTTAAGTGTGGTTAATCCTATCCTAACCATGTATTGAGTTGGTTAAGTGTATTCAAGCAGTTCATGACTTAACCCTATCAATACATCGGGTTTAATTGGTTAAGTATATTCAAGTAGTCCATGACTTAACCCTACCAATCCATCGTGTTTAATTGGTTAAGTATATTCAAGTAGTCCATGACTTAACCCTACCAATCCATCGTGTTTAATTGGTTAAGTATTCAAGTAGTCCATGACTTAACCCTACCATGTGGCATTAATTAACTTAATGCACCCCAACCTCTCACATTAGACTTTGTTGTGGTTACTAGTTAAGCCGGGCGGGTCCGGGTAGCTTTACACCACAACCTAGTCTAACCTCGGGTTTTAAGTGCGACATGACCAACTACTCACATTGGGTCCTATTGCTTGTAGCCACTAGTTAAGCCGGTCGGTTCCGGGTAGATTCATGCTACAAACTCAACCCAACCTCGAGTTGGCCATTCTCATGTTTTCTAGAAGTCATGTCCAAGTCCATGTTTCAAGCATAAACACATGTCAAACTTTCATGTCATATTTTCAAGTCATGTTCTCATGTTATTTAAGTTTTCCCAACTACCCATAACGTACTCCCATCGCACGTAAATTCGTATCAACGCAAATGGATCAAAGAGGGAACATAACTATATGACAAGGTGGGCATAAGATGGGAAAATCTACCACAAATTAAACATGGTGATATTTGAGGCCAAAAGGGGTTCAGCATACTAGCATATGGCCTCAACATGTATGATAGCATAAAAGGTGACTTGGCCTCAAACATATCAAATAGCATAAGGGTGATGTGGCCACAAGCATGCATAATAGCATAAGAGTGATTTGGCCGCAAGCATATTAAGGAACATGAGGGGTTAAGGTTTTGCCACAAGTTAAACATGGTGGCATATGAGGCAAATGTGTTCATAAACTTGCATATTACATTATAAGCCTCAAAACATGCATGATATCAACTTTAGCAAAATAGGCGAAACATGGCCATAAATAACATGGGATGATAGCAAGTGATTCGCATATAACATCATATACAAGTTAACATACGGTTTATGAGAGTTTATATGTTGCTTTATGCAACATTTCAAATCAAAGTTCATAGCTTTCTATGCACAAAGTCAAGGTGATAGCTTTACAAACATGCATAGAATAAATCTATGCATAACATGATAGGATCAAAGCTCATAGCTTTCTATGCACAAAGTCAAGGTGATAGCTTTACAAACATGCATAGAATAAATTTATGCATAACATGATAGAATCAAAGCACAAATCATACTTAAGCCCAAACTCAAACTTGCAACATGTCATATTTAACTTCATAGTTAGAATCTAAGAGTAGAATAGGGCTTACAATGCTATGAAGACCTATGAAATAAAATAAGATTGAGACGAAGCCACTAGCAACTCTAAAAAACCCCAATCGCATATAAGCTCCAAGTTGTTTTGAGAAACAATAAGCTCCTTTGATTTGTATGAAGAAAGATCCTTGTTTTGATGAAGAAAGGTGGCTCTTTTACTAGCTTAGGACACTCAAACTTTCATGAAGAGGATGGAGGCCATGATATGAAGATGGAGGTCATGATCAAGAAACATTTTGGCATAGTTTAGTTGTAGGAATGATTAATGAGGGTCTAGTCTAGGTCTTAGGGTCTTTTTATAGAAGATTAGGTTAGTTTAGACCATAGGATTAACCCTAGTTCAGATCTGAGCCATCAATTCACGTCACTAGGCTCCAAACATGTCTTGAGAAACAAGTCAGGTGCACCCAGGCTAGACTGGCCGACCGCCCAAGTCGACAGGGGTGTCGACTGGGCAGTCGACACAGCCTGGGGTGTGTCGACTCCCAAGTCGACTCTGGGGTGTGTCGACTGCCCAGTCGACACCCCTGTCGACTTGGGGTGGCGGGAATTTTTCCCGCCTTCCCCGCCCAGCTGAATTTGAAATCTGTTTTTAAATTTGAATTTTCTGAAAACTTTGACGGGCCATAACTTGGTCATACGGACTCCGATTTTCGAAAACTCGGACTCTATTTCGCGTATTTTTCCGAGACGAACGCAATGACACAGCCCGTTTCCCTTGATTCAGATTTTATCATTTAATTCTGCCTTGATTTATGTTATAACATGTTATTTAAAAATCCGGGTTGTTACATTCTCCCCTCCTTAAAGGATTTCGTCCCCGAAATCTTCAAGTTAGGAAGAACATATCCTACGATCCATCATCCATCTACTCAAAACATCATCCACGTGCAGTCATTGTCCTTAAAGGATTCTAAATGCTATATGATCATATGCAAAGGTGTGTGTATATGTACTTATCTAATGCGAAAATCAGGTGGTTACTGATTCAGTAAACCTCCTTAATGCAAAACATGTTAGTGAAATGAGTCCATATGTATGCAAATTCCTAACATAATTCATAATCTATATATGAGTGCACATAACATTCATCCATATGCAACATCCACGTGATAGCATAACAAGTTTCATCCATGAATAAGTATAAGCACTCATGCATATGCAATATGAAAGTGTGTGAGCTGATCTTAGTGCCTAATGTGTATCATGCATCCACGAGTATCCACTTACAAACACTTGCAACCACTTGCAAACATCAAGCATAACATGTTTCAAATACATGTTTCATCCAAAGGGTTTCTACCTAAGGTTCTCATGACAAGGTTAACGAGATAACCAGATAAACATGGATAGTGAAAGAAAGATATGCTGGCTAGGAAAAGGGATCGAGAATGTACCCTTAAAAAGAAATGGGTGAAGCGCGCGCATCTTCTCCTCGGTTTCCCAAGTTGCATTCTCTTCGGCTTCACTTTACTAACTTGACTTCTCGATTCCTCGGCTTCTTGATCTCCGTTCCCAAGATACGAATCAGAGCTCGCCTTAAGGTCGCCTCTTTCTATTCCTCCGTGTCGTCAAGAATGCTAGGCTCAACTACCTCGGCTGACTCATGTGGGCACTTTCGGAGATGCGAGTCGTGAAAAACATTATGCACTCCGGCCAGCTTCTCGGGCAATTCCACCCTATAGGCCGTCTTCCCAATTCTCTCTATGATAGGGAAGGGTCCTATGAGCCTTGGTGCTATCTTTCCAACTGCTCCAAAACGAACCACGTTTCGCAAAGGAGAAACCTTCACGAAAACCATATCTCCAACTTCGAATTCCAAATCTGTCCTTCGCTTGTCAGCATAGGATTTCTGTCTGTCTTGGGCCGTCTTCATCCGCCTTCAAATCAACTCAACCTTCTCGGATGTGTCCCTTATCATGTCGGGCCCAAGTATAAGCTTATCCATCGTCTCCCACCAACATGTTGGTGACTTGCTCGGCCTCCCATACGAAGCTTTGAATGGTGTCATTCCTATGCTTGCTTGGTAGCTGTTATTATAAGCAAACTCTACAAGAGGGAGGTGGTCTTCCCAAGTACCACCAAAGTCAAAAATGCATAGCCTCAACAGATCTTCTAGTACTCTATTCACCCTCTCAGTTTGGCCATCCGTCTGGGGGTGATAGGCTGTACTTAGATTCAATCGCGTACCCATCGCTTCTTGCAAACTATTCTAGAACTGGATGGTGAAGATTGGGTCACGACTGCTAACTATGCTGGAAGGAACTCCATGCAATTGCACTATCTCTCGAAGATAAACAGATGCTAAACCTGATACAGTCCACTTGTTCTTTACTGGAATGAAATGGGTGCTCTTCGTAAGTCTATCAACCATGACCCATATCCCATAAATCCCAAATAGTTTGGTCATCTTAATGGACATCTTCACCCCAACTATAAATCACAAACAGGCGAGTCATACTCCTTATGGGGTTTGCAACAGAACTAAGATAACATGCGAGTAAGCTCTACAGAATAGTAGGGGTCAAGGATATACTCTTAGAAAGAGATATAATGCGCGTATCTAGTCTTCAATCTTCTAAGCCGCATTTTCTTGTGCTTAATCCCATCGTGCCTTGACCGTCTTTTAACTTCACAATTTCGTAGCTCTTAATTCCTATTTCGAAAATATGAGTTAGAACTCATTTCACCGTTGCCTCTCGTTCCACTTCCACTTATTCTTTGCCTAAAATATTTGGCTTAAACATAATTGCGTGCTCATGGTTTCATGCAAGCTTTCCAAAATTCGTTAGTGAATCCTGGATCTTTTTTACATACCATATGGTATTCCACGCAGAAGAACTATCTCTTGAAAACAAATGCCACTCTATGTTGCCCAATGTTCTTACTAGGGTGATTTCTATAACCCATGCTTAAGCGGAATGGACTATCCGCCTTAGTGGCGAACACTACTCGATTGGATTACAAATTTCCAAAAAGTGCCAAGGGATTCTAGATAACTAATCATGACGGAACCCTAAAGGTCACACGAGATTTCGAGGGTATTACCGAGGCGAGTCATGAGCCTCGCAACCCTATGTTCAAAGTCAAGAATGGCTCCATAACTGGACAACCAACCCATGCCCAACATCAACCCGTGTCCCATAAACCCGAGAACATAAGCATTACACATGAATTCTACGCTCAAGATAGAGATTTTCAAGTCCATACAAATCGCAGATAGATGGGCGGAACCCTCAATTGGATTTGAAACTTCTAACGGGATCCTCAACTAGACTAGTACTTAGGTGCAAACTTTCAACAATATCAGAAATAAAACTATGCGATGTGCCAGAATCATACAAGGTATGAACAGGGAAATCAGAAATGTAAACATGACTTTCTATAGAAACACTACCTCGATCAAAAGCTGGAAGAGCGAGGGGAGCCTGCAACTACCCTCTAGAGGGTCCTTCTCGCTGAATTTGCCTTTTCCCTTGTCCCCGCTTTTTCGGGCAATCCTTGCTATAGTGTCCAGACTCTCCACAATGAAAGCATTCTCCCAACTTCCTTTTCTTCTTCCTACAGTCTTTGGCTATGTGCCCAGTAATCCCACAGAAGTTGCACTTCCTCCTTTCTCTTGACTTGTTGTCCTTGCTGTTGTTGTTCTTGCCTCCTTTTCCGGAATCTACCTTCTCGCCTTGAGACTCATTTGCCTTGACCTCCTTCTTGCCACCCTTATCTTCCTCTTTAAGCAGGGCCATATTCACCAAACTCTCGAAAGTCGCCCCCATGGGTATATGAGACATGGCCAAACCGCACAATGGCTCATTCAATCCTAGAGCAAAGCGTAGGGCCTTTTTCTAAGCTGTGTTAATCAAGTCTAGACCGAACCGAGCAAGTTGATTAAACGTATCCACGTATTCCCTAACTGTCATGTCCCCTTGCTTTAGAGATAGGAACCTCTCCATATGAAGGTTCTCTTCTGTCGATGATAGAAACCTCAGTCCAAACCTTCTCCTAAAGTCATCCCAAGTCTGAATTGGCCTAGTAGTGGTGGTGACTACCCACCAATATGCAGCTTCCCCTTTCAACAGCCATACCGCTAACAGAACTTTCCTACGGTCTTTTATATCAAAGATAGCAAAGAGGTCTTCAGTTTCCTTCAACCAGTTTCTTGCCTCAACAAAAGTCTTCGTCCCAACAAAATCCTTGCCACCCATCGCCTTAAAGTCCTTGCAAATCTTCGCGAAATCCGTTTGCGGATGCTGAGGAGGAGGAGGAGGAACCTCAGCTACGGAAGGAGGAGGAATGTTAGCCATGGGGGAAGGAGGAGGAATGTTCGCGGGGCCGGCTTCATTCACCCTTGCCTCCATGTACCTTCTAAACCAAATAGGTACTGTTACGCCCTCCAGAATGGCAAAATTATCGGCCATATTGAAACGAAGAACAAAGATAGATTGAGAACGAGGAAACAAAGGATAGTGCTTATGGCTTTTGGGGAATAGCCTTTTAAAATAAACTAGACTTTTCTTGGAAAATACTTAATTTGCTTTGAAAATAGTTTTTCAAAAGGTAAGTTTTAAAAACCTTTTGCTCAAATCTTGTAAACCTTATGCTCTGATACCAAATGTAACACCCCACCTCCGCCAGTGCCACTCTTGCAAGCGCACTAGCATTGGAGGGGCGTTAAACGAGGTAAACATGCATGCATATATCACAAGACAGAACATATAAGTAAAACAGAGTAAATAAAGCAGCGGATAAAACTACTATTTCAAAACCATAGTCAAGTTACATCAAAGGACTGAGTCATTATTTTCCATAAAACAAAGTCTAGAAAAACATAAACTGAAAACTGGAAATAACATAAAGTAAACTATTCCCAAAGTAGAATAAGGCCATAGCATGCTCAAGTCCAAACCGTACATGAGCTATCCAGAAAAGCAGCTAAAGATCCAAGCTAGGTACCAGTGTTCCCACCCTGTAAACATGGGGGGGGGGGAAACGGAAGAAAAGAGACGAAAGAAAACGGGTCAGTCAAAAAAGACTGGTAAGCCCTATCTACTATTAGTATAAAAACTAATAAAGTTAACTGGACATGTAAAACAGAGATGAGACATAGGGTGATAACTAGCATGGTGAGAAGTTAACAAGATAGATCAAGTGTGGCGTCGCATATACAAGGTTAAGTTGCACCAGGTGTGTACTAGTATTCCAATCCATGACAAGTATAAACAAGAAATGATCCCTTGGCCCAAAGCTGGCCCAACATCATGAGGTGACCTAAATCAAGGTCCAACTACTCGGTCTAATCGATCGGCTCCCTATAAGCCTAACTCGTTGTGTATCGGTGTCATACGGCTTAATCGTGGATTGTAGTTAACTGTGCAAGGTCCACCCCAGGGTGTATCCAGCCCTAAGGTGTAAACCACAGACACAATTCAAGCACGCACAGTTTAAACCTACTGGTGCCCATGTTCAACTCCGGACTTAATGTGCACGACCATGGTCCGCCTGAACAACCGGTGCACCCTTCAGCCGTCTCTTTTGGTCTCTTACAATCAGTCCAGTAATCGTGCCCCACCCCAGCCTAGTCCAGGGTACCCATGATACTTCCAAGTTGGTTACTGCTGAAAAGGACCACGTAACTAGGATTTCAAGTGGGTTAAGTGTGGTTAACCCTATCCTAACCATGTATTGAGTTGGTTATGTGTATTCAAGCAGTTCATGACTTAACCCTATCAATATATCGGGTTTAATTGGTTAAGTATATTCAAGTAGTCCATGACTTAACCCTACCAATCCATCGTGTTTAATTGGTTAAGTATATTCAAGTAGTCCATGACTTAACCCTACCAATCCATCGTGTTTAATTGGTTAAGTATTCAAGTAGTCCATGACTTAACCCTACCATGTGGCATTAATTAACTTAATGCACCCCAACCTCTCACATTAGACTTTGTTGTGGTTACTAGTTAAGCCGGGCGGGTCCGGGTAGCTTTACACCACAACCTAGTCTAACCTCGGGTTTTAAGTGCGACATGACCAACTACTCACATTGGGTCCTATTGCTTGTAGCCACTAGTTAAGCCGGTCGGTTCCGGGTAGATTTATGCTACAAACTCAACCCAATCTCGAGTTGGCCATTCTCATGTTTTCTAGAAGTCATGTCCAAGTCCATGTTTCAAGCATAAACACATGTCAAACTTTCATGTCATATTTTCAAGTCATGTTCTCATGTTATTTAAGTTTGCCCAACTACCCATAACGTATTCCCATCACACGTAAATTCGTATCAACGCAAATGGATCAAAGAGGGAACATAACTATATGACAAGGTGGGCATAAGATGGGAAAATCTACCACAAATTAAACATGGTGATATTTGAGGCCAAAAGGGGTTCAACATACTAGCATATGGCCTCAACATGTATGATAGCATAAAAGGTGACTTGGCCTCAAACATATCAAATAGCATAAGGGTGATGTGTCCACAAGCATGCATAATATCATAAGAGTGATTTGGTCGCAAGCATATTAAGGAACATGAGGGGTTAAGGTTTTGCCACAAGTTAAACATGGTGGCATATGAGGCAAATGTGTTCATAAACTTGCATATTACATTATAAGCCTCAAAACATGCATGATATCAACTTTAGCAAAATAGGCGAAACATGGCCATAAATAACATGGGATGATAGCAAGTGATTCGCATATAACATCATATGCAAGTTAACATAAGGTTTATGAGAGTTTCTATGTTGCTTTATGCAACATTTCAAATCAAAGTTCATAGCTTTCTATGCACAAAGTCAAGGTGATAGCTTTACAAACATGCATAGAATAAATCTATGCATAACATGATAGGATCAAAGCTCATAGCTTTCTATGCACAAAGTCAAGGTGATAACTTTACAAACATGCATAGAATAAATTTATGCATAACATGATAGAATCAAAGCACAAATCATACTTAGGCCCAAACTCAAACTTGCAACATGTCATATTTAACTTCATAGTTAGAATCTAAGAGTAGAATAGGGCTTACAATCCTATGAAGACCTATGAAATAAAATAAGATTGAGACGAAGCCACTAGCAACTCTAAAAAACCCCAATCGCATATAAGCTCCAAGTTGTTTTGAGAAACAATAAGCTCCTTTGATTTGTATGAAGAAAGATCCTTGTTTTGATGAAGAAAGGTGGCTCTTTTACTAGCTTAGGACACTCAAACTTTCATGAAGAGGATGGAGGCCATGATATGAAGATGGAGGCCATGATCAAGAAACATTTTGGCATAGTTTAGTTGTAGGAAAGATTAATGAGGGTTTAGTCTAGGTCTTAGGGTCTTTTTATAGAAGATTAGGTTAGTTTAGACCATAGGATTAACCCTAGTTCAGATCTGAGCCATCAATTCACGTCACTAGCCTCCAAACATGTCTTGAGAAACAAGTCAGGTGCACCCAGGCCAGACTGGCCGACCACCCAAGTCGACAGGGGTGTTGACTGGGCAGTCGACACAGCCTGGGGTGTGTCGACTCCCAAGTCGACTCCCCAGTCGACTTGGGGTGGCGGGAATTTTTCCCGCCTTCCCCGCCCAGCTGAATTTGAAATCTGTTTTTAAATTTGAATTTTCTGAAAACTTTGACGGGCCATAACTTGGTCATACGGACTCCGATTTTCGAAAACTCGGACTCTATTTCGCGTATTTTTCCGAGACGAACGCAATGGCACAGTCCGTTTCCCTTGATTCAGATTTTATCATTTAATTCTGCCTTGATTTATGTTATAACATGTTATTTAAAAATCCAGGTTGTTACAGTTATGCCTCTTAGGCGGATGGCGCCTAAGGAATAGCAAGAGTTGGGGGTGCAAGTTCGTGACCTTCTAGGGAAGGGATTCATTCGAAGAACTGTTTCCGAGGCGCACCAGTAGTGTTTGCAACCAAGGTAGATGGCTCGTTGAGATTTTGTGTGGACTATCATGTGCTGAATAAGGTAAAAAGAACAAGTATCCGTTGCCAAGGATTGATGACTTGTTCGATCAGCTTCAAGAAGCCAAAGTGTTTTCTCAGGTGGATTTGGCAACGAGATTTCACCAGTTGAGGGTGGTAAAGGATAGTGTGCCAAAGACTGCTTTTAGGACACCATCTGGTTTCTTCGAATGGTTGGTGATGCCATTCGGCTTGACTAACACACCAACGTATTTTGTGGATTTCATGAATAGGGTTTTCAGAGATCCGTTGAACAAGTTCATGCTTGTGTTCGTGGATGACATTCTGGTTTAGTCTCGGAATGAGGAAGAACACAAGGTGCACTTGAGAGTCATACTGGAAATCTTATGAAAGCATTAGCTGAGAGCTAAGTTTTTGGAGTATCACTTTTGGAAGAGTGAAGTGAGGAACTTAGGCCATGTTGTTTCTAGAAATGGGATAATAGTGGACCCCGCTAAAGTGGTAGCAATCCAGGACTGGGATAAGCCTAAGAATGCGACGGATGTTCGTAGTTTCCTTGGGTTGGCTGGTTATTACCGACAGTTTACCAAGGATTTCTCCAAGGTAGCTGCACCGTTAATAGGGTTGACGAAAAAGAATCAGGTGTTCACATGGAATACAAAGTGTAAGCAAGCATTCGGGATCATGAAAGAGAAATTGACGAGTACATCTGTGTTAACCATTCCAAGTGGGAATGAAAAGATGGTGGTATATATCGATGCATGTGGTACTGGGCCTGGAGCAGTGCTAATGCAAAAGGATAAGCTTGTGGCCTACGCGAGTCAACAGCTAAAGTCGCATGAGAAAAACTATCCAACTCATGATTTGGAGTTGGCGGCGATTGTGTTTTCTCTGAAGATGTGGAGACATCACCTATTGGGAGTTCGATTCGAGTTGTTCACGGATCACAAATCGTTGAAGTATCTTTTCTCCCAAAAGGATTTGAATCTTCAGCAGCAACAATGGTTAGAGTTTCTGGCGTCATATGATTTTGATATAGCCTATACTTTGGGCAAAGGTAATGCAGTGGCGATGCGTTAAGTCGAAGACATGCAAGTTGGGAGCAATGTTTTCGGAATGGAAAAGCCTCGAGTATTTGGCAAGGTTCGATTTCAGGCCAAGGTATGAGTTGGAACCTGAAATGTTGCCAAGCTTGTCGATAAGACCTACTCTTATCGAAAGGATTAGTGAGAGCCAAAAGGAAGATGCAAAGCTTGTCAAGTTTATCCAGAAATTGGAACCAGAGGATTAAGAGTTTGAGGTCGATCGAGAAGGTTGGCTTCGAAAGTAAGGATGATTAATTGTTCCTGATATCGATGAATTGGGAGATGAGGTTCTGAGAGAATGCCATCACTCGAAGTTGACGATTCATCTCGGTGGTAATAAGATGTATCCGGACATTAAGCGAGTCTACTACTGGGAGGGGATGAAGAGAGATATTGGAAAATTCATTTCAAAGTGCATGAACTATCAGTTAGTGAAAGATGAACAGAAGAAACCGAGTGGTTTGCTTCATTCATGGGAAGTTCCTACATGGAAGTGGGAACATATATTGATGGACTACCTAGAACCAGGGTAGGGACGAAGGGATTTGGGTCATCATGGATCATTTGACCAAAAGTGCATGGTTCATTCCTGTCAAGTCGACTAGGACGACATTGAAATTGGTTGAACTTTATGTGAAATGGATAGTTTAATTCCATGGTATCCCAAAGAGCATAGTGAGTGACCGGGATCCATTATTTACGAGTGGATTTTGGAAGAGTTTGCAAGAAGCTTTGGGAAACGAGTTGTGTTTAAGTACGACTTACCATCCCCAAACAGATGGTCAAACCGAGAGAGTCAACCGAGTTTTGGAATATCTCCTAAGAGCTTGTGTGTTGGATTTTGGAGGATCGTGGGAAGACCATCTGCATCTAGTTGAGTTTGCATATAATAATAGCTATCGGTCTAGCATTGGGATGGCACCATACGAGGCGTTGTATGGGAGACCGTGCAATTCTCTAGCATGTTGGTTAGAAACTGGAGATAAGTTGGTACTAAGGCCAAAGATGATTAGAGAGACCTCGGATTGTATCGAGATCGTTTGACAACGAATGAAGGCAGGCCAAGATCGTCAGAAGAGTTATGTTGATAAGTGTCGAAAATATTTGAAATTTGACGTTGGCGACATGGTTTTCGTGAAGATTTCGCCATTAAAGCATGTGGTTCGATTCGGAAGTAAAGGAAAGTTAGCTCCAAGGTTCGTTGGACCGTTTCCGATAGTCGAGCGAACTGGGAAACTCGCATATAGATTGGAGTTACCCGAGAAGATGTCGAGTGTGCATAATGTGTTCCATGTGTCGTTTCTACGGAAATTCATGCATGATTCGAATGTGGTGGTATCTCCAGAGCAGTACTAAGACCTAAAGGTAGAGACTGTAGTTGAGAAATCTCGTAAGCCACTTTGTGTTGTGATGAATGACACGAAACGGCTTAGAGGAAGACGGTTAAGCTAGTTAAGGTACAGTGGAGTGAAGATAGAGACGATTGTACATGGGAGACGAAAGAAAGCATGAGAGCGACTCATCTAGAACTCTTCGTCGGTAGGACCATTTTATATTCTATTATCGTTATATCATTGTATCTTGTTGTTGTTTAGTAGAATTCCGCATGCTAGAGTAAGGCTATGGATGCATGGCTTGATGGCTGCTAGTTTGGACGATAGAATTGGCTTCTCATGGATGACAGGCATGCAGAATTGTTGTGGTTGATTATGTTTACTTGGAATTTCGGGGGCGAAATTCTTAAGGGGGGAGAATGTAACAGCCCGCATTTAATGTACTGAAAGATCACAAAATATTTTTATTTTATTCCCTGAAGGTTGGATCATTCTCATATTTTAATATGTTGCTGATGGGGATGTGGGACATGTCCATAATTTTTACCAATTTTTTGTGACCATTTCCCCCTGTCAGCCTTGTACAAGGCATAACTTTTGACTCAGGTCAAATCAGGTGGTGAGACCTGTGCCATTGGAAAGGAAATGATGATTGCCTTTCCGTAGAGTGGTTACATTAAAGGTTTGGCTCCGCGGTTTGGGAGGAATCGCTGTTTTAAGGTTTTTCAGTTGGCTATTCATATTTGGAGAGCCATAATGGGTTGATTTTGGAAAGGCCCATTTGTAGGCTGGTGGAAGGGTATAAATATGGGGTGGGAGGTACGAGAAACGTTTTAGTTTCTCTATTCTCTCATTTGGTGGCCCATGTTCCTCCTTCCTCTAACACCTTTCCACCATTAAAAATCAAAATCCAAGGAGGGAAATCATAAGTCTACACCATTGGAGGCTAGATCTACATCAATTAAAGAGGGAGTTCATCGGATCAAAGGGTTTGATTCAAATTGCTTGCTGTCCGAAATCTTATTGCATTGATTTTTGCTTGTTTGGGAGAATCAGTGAGTGATTTACATCTCTCTCATGGATTCAATGAAGTATATGAATGTTTGATCATGTTTTACATCATATTCAAGTGTTTCACTGATTAGCACAGAAATGTGTTTATTTTATGCTCTTATATCTTATCTTTTGTAAATAAATAAACATTACTTTGGGTATTTTTTATGTGTTTTTACAGATTGTCAGTTAATGTCTCCTTCATTTCAAATAAAGGCCAATTGCAAAGAAAAGCTACTTCCTTATGAAAACACATTTTCAATTCCAGAAGAAGTCATAGCTCACTGGTAAAGGCATAGGAATTTGTACGAAGAGACCTAAGTTTGATCCTTGGCAAAGCCTTATTTTTGCTGAAGAAGGGAGCATGAATTTATACACACACCGTCTTATTTGCTCTGGAGAATATATGGAATAGTGATATGTTATATATATATATTTATATATATATAATGTATGCACTAATAAAGATTTTAAGGAATAAGCTAGCATATTCTTCTCAAATTAAACCATTCATTTTCAACTTCCATAAAAAAGAAGATTTGAATGAATTATTCCAAGGACAAACCAATCAATTTGCCACATGTCACCAATCAAAAGAGGAAAGCTGCATGGAATATCTCAAGTATATCTTATCTCTTTTATTTGTAAATATATTAATTCAAGAGATTCATTCATGGCCCAATTATTCTCATAGGAAGGAGATTACATCTCCTATAAATACCCTTTGTATCATTGTAAATCATATTTCAATTTTTTCCTGTAACCTTTTCTCCGTTAATAAAGCTCTCTTTTCTTTTAATTCTGTAATTTTTATTTTCATGGCAATTTGTGTTGTCTAGTCAATTAGATTTGCTAGAACACAATTGCTATTGAAATTTTAATATTCATTAGTGATTGACCGTCTGATTAGATTCAACGGTAATCCTAATTTTATTTTCTTGTTAATTTATTTCTATTCTGCAATTTTATTTCCAGCAATCTGTTTTATTCTTAATCATTGAATTGATTATAGATTTGATTAGATTCAAATCTATAATTCATTCAATTGTAGTTTTACTTGTTATTATTGACAATTAAAATTTTAGTTATCGGTTTAATTAAATTTGTTCTGAACTACATTGTAATTTCAATTTTATCCCATCTCCAAGATTTGTCTAACTCGCCCACGAAATTATATTAATAATTTGATTTAATTTACCTCCCTGTGTTCGACCTGCATACTACACGATCTATGCGCTTGCAGTATTTTATTTCAAAATCTGCGCTTTTCTAATCCATAGGAAAGCGTTAATCAAGTTTTTGGCTCTGTTGTTGGAGAGGTAACGATTAAATTTTACTATTTATTTAATTTCTGATTCGTATTAGTTTTATTTTATTTTGTTTTCATTTGTTTTCTTGTATATATAGAATTTTTTTTCTCAATTAGTGGATTTGGTATTGGTTGCTGATGCTTTAATCATCTAAACAAGAGAAGAAGAAAAATTCTTTCCATTTTTCTTTTTTTTCATTCCTGTTTTCAACCTCTTTCCCCTTTCTTTCATTTATTTGTTTCCCTCTCGCAAATTCATTCCTACTTTAGAAAAAAAAAAACTTGCCAAATTTTCTTGACTTCATTTCCTTTTTCTTTCATTTATTTATTTCCTTTTGTTTCAAAAATTCCGCTTTGATTTCTTTCTTGTATTCTTGCTGCCGTAAAATCCTTGTCCACCTTTTTCTTCCACAAACTCTCACCACAAAACTTTCTTCCACTTCCATCATCACCACCACACCAATACCACGTTCCTCCACTGCCACAACGTGAGCAACTACCAAACTCAGCTGTCCGTACCCATCAAACCAACTCTGCATGTTATCAAAGTCATAAATCCACACACCAACTATAACCTCCTCATCCGAACTCTTTCACAATACACCCATCAACTCCCTGTAAACTTCCTGATCATCTCCATGTCCATAGACAAACAACCCGTCCACCATACGCAAGCCAAAAATCTTCCCACATAATCACATAGACTTCACCCTTCTTCACGACGTTGCTCCGCTGTCCGTACCAAAAACCAAATAGACAATACCCATTAACCCAATAACCCTTCTTCACGCACTTCACAAAAATCAATTTCAGCCTCTAACCAATACCATCTTCTTTCAAACCACCAACCAAACAGAGCTCCTAACCCACCTTCATGTCAGAACAATAGATCAATCAACTACTCCTCATCAAACTAGTTCTTCCTTCACAATTGCACCACTGACAGCCGATACATCCTACCATCCCCTATTTCACAATCTTCCCCTTTCATATAAGTCCCAAAAAGCAACTGCCTTTATCACCAACTACCCCATCCACGCACAAACAATCCTCATCCATCAACCTTCCAGTTACCACCCAGTTCCATTCTAGCCACCCTCACACATCAAATACCATCAAGAACTCCACTGTAAACGAAAAACCAAGTCGTGAACCCCTCAGCTTCAACCCCAAATCGCAACCAACCTAGAAACCCTTCTACAACATCGAACGTCCGATCTGAGCTACAAACCTCCTTTCTCCGAGCCTTGCTTCACAATCAACACTAGCAACAGCTATCGAAACCACAAATCCAATTCGTTAATCGAACAAGCCAATACAACCCGAAAACTCACATCTGAAACCAGCAAGCAAGCTTAAGACCTACAGTCGAAATCAGTTTCTAACAAAGGCATGGTTTTTTTAATGATTTCATGGAATTGAATGTTTTAATTGTTTGTTTTGGGTTTCAACGAATGCGTTCTTGTGAGGGTGTATTTGGGATCGTGTGTTTATTCCGAGATTTGTAAGGTATTAAGAAGGATTTTTTTTTTATCTTGGGGCATCTTTGTTTAAACTACAGTGCCATACCATATTTAACTAAGGCAAGTAGTGTTCGGATTTTTTTCCCGTTTGGGCTAACTTGGTTTATTGGTGAGCTAGATTTAATTTTGAGCATGCTACACAGGTTGTTTTCCTTGTCAAGTTTAGTTTGTTAGTTTGAATTTTCTATTTTATTATTATTATTATTTGTGTGTTTTTGTTGTATTTTTTTAGTTTAGTTAATTTTTTTAGTCTTTGTTTTTAAGTTTTTTTCTTCTTTATTTAAGTTTCTAGTCAGTTAGTAGCTTGCAGTTTTCATTTCAATTGTTTTATTTGCTTTCTTTTAAAAAAAACCACAGAGAGAGAAGAAATCCAATTAAGACGAAAGCGAAGTGTTCAAGCAACGAATAAGAAATTCATAGATCAATCAATTTGCAAATAGTGGATTTGAATCTCTAGCACTATTCCAGTCTTCTGGATGGGTTGACATACCCCACTGTAAAATCTTTTAAACTCTACAGGTGCTTTGCTGCAAAGAAAAATATAGAAATTGCTTGTAAAAAGCTTCTGTAGGGCAGCGGCTTGCTTGTAAAATTATTTTATTTCTGCAGTTATTTTTGTCTGATTGTTGTGTGGCTGAAATTTATGAATTTCCATAATTAAAATCATCACTGTCGTCGATTTTTCATTATAAAACTTGATTAGAAGTTGCAAATTTTTAACTACAATAATGTATTTTGTGAAATTGATTCTCTCAAGGGTTTGATCGCAGATATATATTAGTTCAATTTATTAAACTTTTGCAAAAGAGGTTGCATACTACCCGTAAAACATTGGTCATATCCCTTAGTATTTATACTATACGTGAACGGCCATAAGACCCTCTTCCCCCTTCTAATCGAAATTATCAACTAATAAGATATACTTGAGTACGTTATTTATTTTGTAATAAACAGCTATTGTGTCAAATAAATCAATTTTTTTTATAACGGAATGGATTACAATCGAATAAATCAAAATTTTCAAAATCTCAACTTAGAAATGGATAGATCCTTATCTCTTCGAGATCGATGTTACCCAACTAGGACCGTTCAACCTTCTGTCATAGTATTTCCACCAGTTGAAGGAAATTTTGAGCTTAAACATTCATTTATTCAAGGGGTACCAAAATTTACTGGATCTGAAAATGCTTATGAATTTTTAAGTGAATTTGAATTGTATTCATCCACAACTAAAATGCAACAATTTTCTAATGAATCAATCAAGCTAAGGCTGATTCCATTCGCATTACTTGATAGGGCTCAACGATGGCAAAATTCTCTTCCAAAACATTCCATAAGAAGATGGGATGAATTTGTCACTATATTCTTAAAGAAGTTTTTCCCTTTCCATAAAACCCTAAAAATCTGAACTGAGATATATCAATTTTCTCAAAATGAGGGGGAAACTTTTTCAAAATATTTTGACAGATTCAACCAACTTCTATATAGTTGTCCTCGTCATGCAATTCCAAAATTTTATCTGTGTCAACTTGCATATGAAGGACTAAACTATCAATCTCGAACACAACTAAAATCAATGTGTGGAGGAGAATTTATGTCTAAAACGGTCGATGAAGCTTGGGAATTCTTAGAAAATTATTCTGAAAAGGACATGCAATGGGAGTCAATTCATGTTCCCATCCGTGCTTCTACCAGAAGAGTGCATGTCGTGGATCCAAATCAATTTCCCTTAGAAACTCAAACTGCTCAATTCGAATGACAACCCCAGTATTGCCCTCGAGACCAAGTTAATTCCATCGCTCAAAATAGTTATTACTCATCCCCGTATAACCCTAGTTGGAGAAATCATCCAAATTTCTCACGTTCTAATACCAATAATGTTGCAAATCCATCGCACATGATTTCGAATTCGAAATACCATGCTACATTTTCTTCTAGTCCTCAAATTTCTCAATTCCCACCTCAATCCAAACAACATTATAGGCACCCCAACTTTTAATCATCAAACCAATCCTCTCAATCTTCTCAACTGTCACAAGATATTGTTCGATTAGAGAAACAAATAAATACTCAAGATGTTAAACTCGAACAAATGATGAATATGATAAAGGAACTAATGAAAAATAATGAGAAAGGGAAATTTCCTAGTCAACCCGAGGTGAATCCAAAATATAATTCTCGTACTATGAATTTTTGTGAGGACGAAAACAATAATTCAGTTAACACTGTCATCACCCTTAAGTCTGGAAAATCGGTTGACAATAATGTTGGCAATCCCAACAATTATTCGATTTTGACCCTAATCGAAAAGTTTAACACTCTTCCGATGGCAACCAAGGCCAATTCTTCTGAACCTTCAAAATCTCCATCTTCTTTGAATGTTGGCAATCCCAACATCTCTTCTAATAACGTCAGTGATCCCGACAATATATCTTCCTCTAATGTTGACAATTCCAACATCACATCTTCTACACCCTTGCCTCCTTCACTTACTGTATCGAATCCTTCTTCTTTGAACGACCAAAATTTTGAAAGAGTCTATAAACCAATAGCTCCATATCCTCATAGACTTAACAATAAAAAGAAGCATGCAAATTTCGAAAAAAATCTTGAAATTTTTCAACAAGTTCGTGTCAATATTCCACTTTTAGATGTCATCGAACAAATTCCTCAATACACCAAGTGTCTCAAGGATCTATGCACCCGAAAACAAGCCACTAATGTTCCAAAAAATGCCTTCTTGATGGCAAACACTAGCTCTGTTTTCTCAAATTCTTCACCAATCAAGTATAAGGGCCCCGGTTACCCTACAATCGGTTGTAAAATAGGAAATACTCACATCAGTCATGCCCTACTTGATCTTGGTGCAAGTGTCAATCTTCTTCCCTACACTGTTTATCGTCAACTACGACTAGGGGAATTGAAACCCACGAACATAACAATTCAACTAGTCGATCGATATGTCAGAAAGCCATTGGGTATAATTGAAGATGTCTTAATTCAAATTGAACAATTCTATTTTACCGTGGACTTCATAGGCCTAGAAACCAAGCTTATTTTGAAACGTGATAGTCAAATTCCATTGATTTTGGGTCATCACTTCTTAGCTACCTCGAATGCTATCATAAATTGCAGGAGCGGCCAACTTCGACTATCGTTTGGGCACTTAACCATTGAGTTGTATATTTTTCATCAACCCAAGGAGATCAAAATAGGAGAAGTCGACATAATAGAAACAGTTCTAGATGGAACGTCTGATTTGTCTCCTCAGAAAACTTCACTTTCCTCAATAGACATCTTCACTATGTCTTTTGAAGAATTATTCGAAGATGAGATTAAAATTTTAAATGATGAGTTGGGAGTATGTCTCGAAAATAATCTTAGTTCTATACCATCGAATAAAATTGTTGTTAAAAACTCAAGTTTATGGGATTTTGATAATCTTCTACTGAATGACACAAATCATTGTCACAATAAACTTTTCATAGGGAAGATTTTGATTACAGATTTTATTGACATGCCTTATGTACCTCAAAAATCAAATACAAAATCTTTATACATTATTTTTGATAAAGGAAAGTGTGGAGGGAAAAGGAAACATCATTCTTCTCCAAACATTTATCATCATCATAGATAACATTATGCATTTGATTTGCACACACATATAGTTGATAAATTGCATTTTATTTTACAAATCATTTTACATTTAATCCATCTCTGGGTTCTATCTTTCACATTTAGGAAACGTGTTTACAGTGTGGGCACTGTTTAGTTCTAGTGTAGGGGAGGGAAGTCTACATTACATCCTTTTATTTTTCTTTTATTTTTTCTTTCTTTTCATATAGGACCATCGTGCATTTGAGAACGTAGCAACATGTCAATTTTTTTTCGAAAATACGACACATTTTAGTTTTATATAACAAAATAAGTTAAAGATTGTTAATCAGTTGATAGAATTTTTTTCTCTCAACTAAGATCAAATAAGAAATATAATGAAAAGTTGAATTTTGAGGGATAATAGTGTAACCGGTACATAAGGAGATTCTTAGGTGATGGCCATGAAGTTTATTCTAAATTGCAGTCTTTGTTTAATGAGTGGAGGACTTAAAAATGCTTATATTGGCTTTTCGAATCTTTAAAACTAAGTTGTGTTAAGCTGAATTCGCGTAACTCTCTCTTATTCTTATATTTTCAATAATAATAATAGTAATCTAAGGGTATCCAAAATTGCTTGTAAATCTAGTTTTGGTGTGCAAACCCGCCAAGCTCTATCCGACATGTTGTTGACAAAGTCAGCGTCGGTATATCTTGGTCTCATTTTATGAGTTGGACACCTAAGGATTACCGACAAGTTGTTGACAAAGTCAGCTTCGGTCTGCACAATCCACTAAGCTCTGTCCCAACTCTCTGTCAGTCCGCAAGGCAGTGTATGGTGGTATACCTTGGTCTTTAAGTTACGTGTATGTAATTAATTGTAAATTTCAATTTTTATAGAGATAGAGAATAAGTGATGATGCCCAAACACTTCTTGACCTTATTGATTTGACTAGCCATACACGAGGAAATAATAATATCACTTTACAAACCGTGACAAGCAAACTAAGAATTTATTTCATGGCTGCACTATGTTATCAACCGAACCAACTGGCCAAACTAGAACATAACATTTGAAAACTTGAATTATGTTGAAAATTTGTGATAAACTGAGGTATCTAAAAAACAATAAACTGATTAGAAACGGTTAATTTAATTTGTTGTACCACTTTCCCGAAATAAGTCGTGTTTTCATTTTTTGTATTCAATTGCATAAGTCCTCTGCATTCATGTAGTTATATTAAAGCCATGACATACTGGATTTTGGATTTTGTGGGTAGTATCCGCTGAAAACCCTCACGAGACACCACTCGTCCTACTAGGGACACCTAGAGGTTTAACGGCTTGTTGCATACGCTCAATGCAATCATGCTTCCTACGAAAGTGTGACCTATCTAGTTTAATTTTTCATTTTTGTTTTACTCGAGGACGAGTAAAAGATAAATGTGGGGGTACTTGATTAGCACAGAAATGTGTTTATTTTATGCTCTTATATCTTATCTTTTGTAAATAAATAAATATTACTTTGGGTATTTTTAGTGTTTTAACAGATTGGCAGTTAATGTCTCCTTCATTTCAATTATAGGCCAATTGCAAAGAAAAGCTACTTCCTTATGGCAACACTTTCTCAATTCCAAAAGAAGTCGTAGCTCACTGGGAAAGGCATAGGAATTTGTACGAAGAGACCTAAGTTCGATCCTTGGCAAATCCTTATTTTTGCTGAAGAAGGGAGCATGAATTTATATACACACCATCTTATTTGCTCTGGAGAATATATGGAATAGTGATATGTTATATATATATATATATTCATATGTATATATATAATGTATGCACTAATAAATATTTTAAGGAATAAGCTAGCATATTCTTCTCAAATTAAACCATTCATTTTCAACTTCCATATAAAAGAAGATTTGAATGAATTATTCCAAGGATAAACCAATCAATTTGCCATATGTCACCAATCAAAAGAGGAAAGCTGCATGGAATATCTCAAGTATATCTTATCTCTTTTATTTGTAAATATATTAATTCAAGAGATTCATTCATGGCCCAATTATTCTCATAGGAAGGAGATTACATCTCCTATAAATATCCTTTGTATCATTGTAAATCATATTCATTTTTTCCTGTAACCGTTTCTCCATTAATAAAGCTCTCTTTTGTTTTAATTCTGTAAATTTTATTTTCATGGCAATTTGTGTTGTCTAGTCAATTAGATTTGCTAGAACACAATTGCTATTGCAATTTTAATATTTATTAGTGATTACCATCTGATTAGATTCAACGGTAATCCTAATTTTATTTTCCTGTTAATTTATTTCTATTCTGCAATTTTATTTCCAATAATCTATTTTATTCTTAATCATTGAATTGATTATAGATTTGATTAGATTCAAATAAATAATTCATTCAATTGTAGTTTTACTTGTTTTTATTGACAATTACAATTTTAGTTATCGGTTCAATTAGATTTGTTCTGAACTACATTGTAATTTCAATTTTATCCCATCTCCAAGATTTGTCTAACTTGCCCACGAAATTATATAAATAATTTGATTTAATTTACCTCTCTGTGTTTGACCTTCATACTACACGATCTATGCGCTTGCAGTATTTTATTTCAAAATCTGCGCTTTTCTAATCCATAGGAAAGCGTTGATCATTTACCATAGATCTAAACCATTATAAGACTGTTTTCATATGAATCACTATAGGATCCAATTTAGCAAGTTTAAACCTGTAATTTCTATGTTATTCCATATGATTATGCAAGTTAGATCTATAATTTTGTTCATATGATCATTCATCATGATTTTGAAATGATATGCATAATTTTAGTTTAATCGTCATATTCATGTTTTAGTGACTTCATAACATGCTCATGATTCTGTTGTATGGATTAGACGAGTATATTTCATCAATTGTGTCGATTGGAGAGGTTTTGGTCGAAATTGGAGCGGAAATTAAGGAATGACGGTTTTGGGTCGCACGTATGGGGTCGATCGCACCCTAGCATGGTTTTCTTGGGGAACAAGACAGGAGTGGTGGTCGGTCGAGCGATCCCAAGGATGAAGCAGTGGGTCGGTCGCACGCTCCGGTCGCGTGTTTCTTGGGTAACATGTCAGACGTGGTCGGTCGCGCATAAGAATGCTGGTATGTCGGTCTAGTTGTTCAAATAGTCTGGTCATGGTATGAAGTGATGTTCGTTGGTCGTTCAGGTCACGGTCGATTCCCGGGTCTAGTCGATAGGTTATAAGTACTGACAAAGATGGGTTGGTCTCGTCTGATCGGGTCGGTCGCTACTGATTGCTTTTGGAAAGTGAACTGGGTCGGTCGTGCATCCAAGGGTCGGTCGTGCACCTAGATGAAGGGTTCAGTTGGTCTCTAGTAGTGCCGAGTGAAGGGGTCGGTCGGTCCAGTGGTGGAGCCACAAGGTCAGTCGTACCAGGGTTATTTTTGAATTTTTTTTTGGGTACGACCCAGATTTAAACGAAAAGTGATTTTAAATTATTTTTTTGGGGGAAACCCCTCGAGCTTTAGCCGTAGGACAGTGATGTAATTTGCTCAGTGATAGCGTGACTTCGAAGTAAACTCAAGTAGGAAGTTTCGAAGTGTTGAAATGTGTTCGTTGATCAGTGTAGAACAATGAATGAGGTGACAACTCAAAGGTCGTGAGTTGGTGAATAATGGTTGCTTGAGATATGAAGAGTCATCAAGTTGGATGACTAGCGATGCAAAGGCTGAGAGATTATCGTTGTCGTAAGTTCTAGCAGGGTCGAAGCAGGGGTAAACTAGAGAGGTCTAAAAGACTGGTTGTAGGTCGAGTACCCTGGGTATCGTTGAAAGGCCTAGTTGTCAAGGTTGGACAAACATACGTATCGTTGAAAGGCGTATGGAGTTTATGATAAAACTGGGGTTACCATTATCCCTTGACATATGGCAAGGTTGGCTATCATACGATTAACGATGGTTTCAAATCAGGATTGGCGGTGATAGCCAGAGTCAGTCATGGATGATTGGTTGTTCTGTTTGTACCATCTCATGTAGGTTGTCCAAAGTCAAAGGAGATGTTCCTTGGGTGCCTATCTGATATTGGTTTAGGCCTCTGGGGCTTGTGCTTAAGGGATTTTGAATTCGATTAGGATATTTTACATAGGATACATATAATCTGGATGTTATGAATGCTTACCATGGTTGAATGAGTGTTCTGTTTTCCACGGATGAATGGTTGGATTGTTTATCGTAAAGGCTATCACTGTCTGATGTGGGGAAGATAGGGTTGAGTTCTTCTCTGGTGTTGTGGGTAGATTAGTATGTTTATCTATCCATTCCCATATACTTTATTAATGAAGTTTATTAGTTGTTTTATCGCTCACTAAGACTATTGTCGGACTCAAGGTTTTATGTTTCCTCTTATTACCATGGATTGTTCATCCAGTTGTGGATGGGCATACTAAGTGGCATGTGACAGGTGATTAGTGAGGACGATGTTGTTGTGCAAAGGCGAGTTGGAGGCTTACATATCAGTTTTATTACTATCTAGTATTCTGTTTCCGCTGTTTGAGTTGCTCTATAATGTACAAACTTTGGTATTTCCTATGATGTTGGGATAATCTTTCAGGATATTGTGAAAGTTTGAAAAAGTTCGCTATATGATGCTTTACTATTATTGCCTGTTGTATATTTTCTACTATACTTTATCCATACGCTGTGAGTTATACGACAGGTTCCGCTTGTGTTTACCTACTCTGATGATCGTCCACAGCTGTCGTGCACACCTTTTAGCGCATTATTCTTCTTATTTAGTGCGAGGTTGTAGGAGGTCGTCTCATAAAATAATACTCAAAATTGGGAAAAGAGAATTTCAAAATTGCATCTATTATGAAATTACGATTCAGGTATACTTTTAGTTTGCATAAAACGGACGAAAAATGAATAAGATATGTTCAATTAAAGTTTGAAATTTTAACTAGAAATTAATTAAATAATCAAAAGTGTAGTTAGGCGACCCAACCTGTAACTGGGTCGACACCTGTGTCGACCCAGGACCCATGTGGGTTGAACCCTTTGTCGACCCACATAGGAGGTTGGTCGACCCATATCTGGCACGATGTCGAACCTTTTGTGTGTTCTGGAGACTTCTTTGCTGATGTTTTTTTAGGGCTAAAATTGAAAACCTAAAGTCCTAAGGCTTAGATTATCCTTCTACACCTATAAATTGACAGGTAGTCCTCACTTTTCCCACACACTTCTTCGTCTTCATTCTTTTAGCCTCCACTCCAACTGTGTTCTAAATTCAAATAAATTGGGGATAAGTCAGAATACTGTCAAATTGTAAAATTGAAGGATTCTTCTACTTCCAAGGCCTTTTCTGGATTAGCAATGTTTTCTCTGTGAGTTTTATGCGACTATTAGACCAGCTATTTACGTAAGAAAGATTGAGATGGTAAAATAGTTTGGATCTATAGGTTTTACATTTACAGTAATTATAAATTTGTTTCTACGAGTTATTACACAATCTACTTGTTTTCTGTTGTTTATTCCTTTTTAGTTGTTTATTTATTTCAAGAAATTGTTCTTCTTTATCTCCTATTCTGCTATGATTTTATCTACAGTCCTGCAATGCCTATTTATTTATTTTCTTCATTTTTGAGTCTAGACCTTACGAGTAACCTAGACCAATTTTCTCTTTAATTTACTTTTGCGCTAAGCCTTGGCCAATGAGAGAATAGGCCTTTATCGATTAAATTGCATAAAAATTGGGTTAATATTGAAAGTATGTCAAATAGGGGATTTTAGGAAATGTTGGAAATTGATGAATATTGTATCCAAATTATGAACTGTAAATTGGGATAAATTCTGTTTAAGGAATATTCAAACTTATGAATTGGAATAAGTTATACTTCATTGGAAATTAAGTAGCACGTAATTAAAAAACATGTAAATTTGAATGTACAAACATTAAGTAACGAAGGGAAAGGGTTGTATAAAATGATTACATTAATTAGAAATGTTAATTACAACCTAGAAATATGACATGTGGTAATATTGGGCTTATTAATAAACTCGAACGTGTTAAGTTAAAATAATGAGATTAGTAAGTTAAGATAGAGAAAGTTCATTCCGATTCAGGATATAAAGGGTTCGTGGAAATCCTAGTTATAATTGGGAAACAAAGTCTAGGGGTAACTTGTGGCAATTGCATATTTGTTTGAGAACCATATCAGTCAATATCTATTTGTTATCATGGAGTCTCGCACTAGTCAGAGGCTAGGGCATGCTTTATTTAACTGGATAATAAGTGGTTCAAACAAGGTAGGTACGGGAGCGTTCCACCGGAATGATGAGTGTGCATCGTTATGAATGGGGAAGATAAAATGCTGTAACTTCTGTGATTAATGGATGTGTCTTTTTAGTTGATGGGTTATGGATTGATAACCCTGAATTCCATAGCTGACACATGTTATTCAAATTTGGATAAAGTAGCCGATCAACGGGTAGAAATTAGGTAAATTCTGATTATGATATTTGGGTACTTGATGCAGCAAGTATCGGATATGAATGAGAAGCCTATCTTATTTCGTATTTATTTTTTCTGCCATTTCACTTATGATTTTATGTCCATTACTCTTAGAAATATTCTTCTGTCTATCGTTTCTTTATCTTATGCTCGAAATTACTAGAACTCATCAGACGTATGTCTGACCTGGTTTGTTTTTCTTGTTCTCTCTTCCTCCCCCCAAGTTCACTGGGTTTAGGGTCTCAACAGTGTTTCTTGACTATTTGGTTCAGCTCGGATTCAGACTCTTTACTTCTTCATGTATTGGTTTATTTCTTCTCTTTTGATCATTGTATTGACTTATGAGAGGGATAGCTTTTATGTACTCTGCTATTTTCCATGAGACATTATGTTAGCTTTATGATGATGATTATCATCATTCTGAAATATAATAAATTCTATGACTTGGTTTGCTTATATTAATAAATGTTTGGAATGTTTTCTCTATGTATCACATTTCTGTATTGTGAAGTTTAGTCTCTGCATTGTTACTTTATACATCATTGCTTCACAAAACTTATCCCATATCCTTATATAGGTAATGTTAAGGGATGTGCATTGTTACACTTAGTATCAGAGCCTAAGGTTACAAGATCTGAGATTTTTTTAAAAAAAGTGTTTTCAATATTAAATAAATTTCAAATAAATCTTATTTTTGAAAATTATCCCCTCAAGTCAATTACAATATTCCGTTGATCCCTTTTTGAATCATGTCGCTTTTCTTTCCAACATGTCTGGAGCTCCGAATTTTCCAGAGGGCATTTCCATGGTGGCAAGGTTCCGTAAATATGTTAAAGCTATAGTGTCTGCCGAAGGGCAAGGAAGCATCCCACCTCCAGTTATAGCCGTGGTAATTCCACTTAATCCACCAATTAGTTTTTCTAAGCTCGGTAAGGACTTTTCTGCTGAGAGAGAGAGTTTTGTCGATAATCATAACTGGCTGAGAGAGATCGATCGTGTATTTGGATTGTTGGAGCTTGATGATGAGAGGAGGATTTAGTTGCTTGATTAGAAACCGAAAGGAGAGGCATCGTCTTAGTGGGAAGTAGCTGAAGCTGAACGTGCCATGGAGACACGGGATGAGTTCAAGGATAAGTTAGAACAGAAGTTTTTATCACAAGCTGAAGAAGGGATGCAATTGGAAAAGTTCTAGAAACTGAAACATGGAAGTATGTCGATGAAGGAGTATGTGAATAGTTTCAATGAGATAGCAAGGTTTTGCTTGTAATCTAGTTAATACCGTACACAAGAAGGATTTGAGGCATGCGAGGGCGCTAAACCAACCACTCCAAGGAATGGCAATGACACATATCCCAATGGGAGCTACTTTCGATAGGCTTGTGGAAATGGCTCTTATGCATGAGGGTGGAAAGATAAATAACCAAGAGGAGAAGATAGAAGAGGACAAGTCAAATAATGGAAAGAAAAAGTGGTAGCCCAAGAAGGGTGCAGTAAAGAAAGGAGAAAAACCTAAGAAAACACAAATCAATAAGGAAGCAAAGTGTCATGGCTATGGTATGGTGGGACACTTCATCAAAGACTGTAGGAGGAATAAGAAAGGTGCTTGTTTTCAGTGCGGGCAGATGGGACATTATAGGAAGCAATGATCTCAGAAACATGGTTGAGGGAAGGATCATCCGGAGTACAGGTTCATGCGCTTGAGGTGACTCAGACTGATGGTAGCAGTCAGGAAAAAGGTAGGTCATCGTAGAAGATTTGATTTTTCTTTTCAACTTTCCCATTAGGACCTTGTTTGAATCTGGTGCCACCCATTCTTTCATATCCAGTTCTATTATTAATAGCCTGCACCTAGATACTTATATAGTTTCTGATCTAGTAGTTTTCATAAACCACATAGGAGGTACGGCTCACCTACTATGATGTGTAGGGGTTTGAGGATTTCTATTCTTGGCATTGAGTTCGAGTGTGATGCATATTTACTGGGTTTTATGGCTTATGGGCTTATTTCAGGGATGGACTGGCTAGCCATGTATGGTGCCATCCTTGATTATAAGAGGAGAGTTGTGAGATTTTGACGTGCTACACTAGGACTCTCGAGATTTCTTACGACCTAAGAGTGTCAGTCATGTTCAGTTTCTTAGATTTCCTAGATGCTTATGTTGACGATCTCAGTTTGGTTCCCGTAGTTAGAGACTTTCCAAACGTATTTGAGGAGATGAGGGGACACCTTCCAGGCACGAGATAGATTTTTGGGTATACTTGATGGAGAATGTTATGCCAGTCGCGTTACCAATACGCTACATGTCTCCGAGGGAGAGGAAGGAGCTTAGTAAGCAAGTGGGTGAGTTGTTTGAGAAAGGATTTATTAGGCAGAGCATTTCTAATTGGCGAGCACCAGCCATCTTCGAGACCAAGGCATATGACTCTCTCCTCTATGTGTGGATTACAGAGAGCTGAAGAAACTTACTAGGAAGTATAGTTACTCACTCCCATGGATAAATGACTTGTTTGACCAGTTAGTGTGGGCTTCAGTTTTCTCGCTGTTGGATTTTACCATAGGTTTTCATCAGCGTAGGGTAGATGATGACAGCATAGACAAGACTGCTTTTAGGACTGCGATGGATTCTTTGAGTGGTTGGTCATGCCTTTTGGGCCAACCAATGCACTGTCGTGCTTTGTGGATTTGATGAGCCAGGTGTTTAGGGAGTACTTGAACAAGTTCGTAGTGGTGTACGTTGATGATATCTTAGTTATCTCGAGGGTCGAGGAAGAGCATGCCTTACACTTAGCAGTGGTCCTCCATACTCTCCGCTCACAACAGTTAAAGGCAAAGTTTTCTAAGTTCCATTTCTAGCGGAAGGAAGTAAGGTTCTTGGGGCATGATGTCTCTAGTGATGGTATAGTGGTGGACCCCGCTAAGGTTGTTGCAGTAAGGATTGGCAAGTCCATAAAGTGCACAAAGGTCGGCGGTTTCTTGGGTTTGGCATGATTCAACCAAAAGTTCATTAAGGATTTTGCACAAATCTCGGCTTTGCTTACTCTCCCAATGAAGAAGAACCTAGTTTTTTTCTTGGGATGTAGATTGCGAGGATGCATTCTCAAGGTTGAATAAGGATCTTACATCAACACCAGTACTGACTCTTCCTGATTATACGAAGATATTTAATGTTTATACTGATGCTTGCGGCACAGGTTTTGGTGAAGTGTTGATGCTGGAAGGTAGAGTTGTCTGTTATGGGAGTGGGAAGTTGAAGATACATGAGAAGAACTACCCTACTCATGATTTGGAGCTGGCGGTGATAGTGTTTGCGCTCAAGTCTTGAAGACAATATTTATTAGGTGAGAAGTTCGAGTTTTATACACATCATAAGCCCCTTAAATACTTTTTCTCGAAAAAAGATACAAATTTATGAAAAAAAACATTGGATGGAGTTCCTTGCATCTCATGACTTCGAGATAGCATGTACCCTGGATAAGGGTGATGGGTAGAATATGCATTGAGTACGCAGAAAATGACTTTGAGTCCATTATTTTTAGAGTGGCAGAACATGGAGTTTATCTAATCATTCGATTTTAGAACATCTACGGATTTTACACTCAGATTATTGGCATTGTTGGAGGTGCGACCTACTCTCTTAGAGCACATTGGATCCAGTCAACGCAAGGATCAACAATTAGCAGATATCATGGACCTACTTGGTAAAAAGGGGACATCTAGTCACCTTGCTAGGTATTCTGTGGATGAGAGTAGGTGGCTACATCATGATGGGAGGTTGTTTGTTCCCCGAATAGGTGATTTGTTGATATCGGTTTTAGAGGAGGCTCATCACTCACGTATGACTATCCATCTGGGCGGTGATAAGATGTATAAAGACATGAGGTTTTTTTAATCAGTAGGGACGAAGAAGGATGAGGCAAAGTATATAGCTCAATGTATGATTTATCAGCAAGTGAATGCTGAGCGGAGTAAGGATAAGCAGAGAAAACCTGGTACATTGCTTCAGCCATTGGATGTGCCACAATGGAAGTGGGAGAACGTCTCGATGGACTATATAGATGGGTTGGCTAGATTGAGAAAGAGTAATACTAGTATTTGGGTTATAGTCGGTAGGTTAACTTAGAGCGCTCAATTTATCAAGGTTAAGAGTAAGTGCATGACAGCTTGGTTGGCATTTGTGCATCGTAGAGAGATCGTTCGACTTCGTAGGGGTGCCCTCTAGTATTGATAGTGACCCAGACCCCGTCTTTACGGGCGAGTTTTAGAGGAGCCTATATGAGGCATTGGGGACACAGCTACGAATTAGGACCACCTATCATCCTCAGATAGATGGACAGATAGAAAGGGTTAATAGGATTCTTGAGGATTTATTACGGCTGTTTATCCTAGATTTCGTAGGGATTTGGGAGGAGCATCTTCTGTAGGTGGAGTTCGCATATAATAATAGCTATTGGACGAGTATTGGCATGGATCCTTACGAGGCACTTTATGGACGACTATGAAGATCACCTATATGTTGGTGGGAGTCCATGGATAGACTTCAACTGGAACCTAAGACGGTTAGAGAGACTTAAGAAAAGGTATATTTAATTCAGAGCTGGATGAAGGTAGCTCAGGATAAGCAGAAGTCGTACGTAGATCAGCGGAGGATATACCTAGAGTTCGAGATAGGAGATATGGTTTTTGTTAAGGTGTCCCCTTTGAGGAATGTGGTTCGGTTCGGCATGGTAGGGAAGTGGGAACCTAGGTTTGTACGGTTATTCCTTAAAGCGGGATGGATTTCTCAGATGGCCTATAAAGAGACTATCGAAAAGATTGGCAGGAGTTCATAATATGTTCCATGTTTCACACTTACAGAAGTAACCTCAGGATTCCACGGTAGTAGTTGAGCCGAATACTCTAGACGATATCAAGGTAGAGAGGGAGGCATCAATAAGGAGAGTGCTTACTTGGATACTAGGATCTGAAGTTAAGAAGCTACGGAGTAAAGAGATCAGGCTTGTTAATATCCAGTGGGGAGTAGATAGCGACAACGCGACTTAGGAACTAGAAGATAGGATTCATGCTTCTTTACTGTTTCTCTTCAAAAGTTTGCTCTTAATTCTTTCCTAAGGTTCGAATTTGAATATATTTTTTCTATCGTTTGAATCATAAGTCTTAGTTAGAAGCCTACGGATGGTAGGAAATGGTTTAAAACATGTTAATATAACATGCTATAGTTGAATGGATTCACGTGGACGTAAGTTTTTTCTAGTGGATGCACATACACGCACTAGGCACTAGTTAGGGATCGACTGAACTAGGACACTTACATATTGCATATGGATGTGTGCGCATTTTAATTTATTCTAAATATGGACAAAAATGGTTTTATCATCACTTGGATGTCGCATTTTGGTGAATGGTTATTGCACGAACATAGAATATTATATATATGCAACACCCCATAAAATACATAAACATTAATAATAAATAAGAATACAAATAAATAATTTAATGATAAGGCTAGAAAATGAGATTTTGCAGCTTTAAGAATTTGGCTACAAAATTCTTTTATTTGTATTCGTGGTGAAGTTCTGAATAGTTTTCATATATAATGTGCTGAAAATGGTTATGTATGAAGAAGTTATAAGTTAATGAATTTGGATAGTAAAACGCAGAATATATATATATATTTTTTTGTGTAATATATATACACCCAAAATATATTTAAATATAAGAGGGAGAATTTGAAATTTGAAATGAGGATAAGATTATGGGGGCAAAGGATATTTTATACAAGGAATAAGAATAAGAAATTAAGCAATGAATTATTTAAATAAAACATCTCAGCGCCACAACGTTCATTTGGCATCTCAGCGACCGGGAGGTCGACCACTCTCTTAGGAAGGGTGTCAAATGCCAGTCGACCGCCTGACGACTGAACAACCTAATGAATCTATGTTTGGTTATGGTTTTCTAAAGGGATATATATAAATAAAAGGCCTGGATTAAATCTGAGCAATCCAACGACCTACCCTCACACAGGCAACTATATGTAGGCCCTCATATCACACAATAGAACCCTATCCATTCTCTTATCCCTGCCTTCATGCTGCCTTTCTGCCATTACTAAATTCCAGAAAAAGGTTAGGAATTTCTTCTATTCCTTCAACCTTTATTCTTATCTCCTCTCTATTCTATATTCATATAGATTTTTAGAATGAACTCTGGAATTTAGTATATATATAAGATTCTAAAATATGTTTCTTACATATATATTAGGATTGGAGCATGTCGTTTGTTGCGAAGATTACACATGCATCTAGATCTACTACAGAATCCTCTTTGTTCTTCCACTAGATCTGTGAGTGGAATATAGCGTACTTAGGCATATTCATTTTTTTATTAGATTAACATGTTGATAGCTATGCCTAAAAGGATTTGGAAATCGATAACATCAATACCGAAACCCACAAATCCTCAATTTTATATTTGCATACGAATTGTCATGTTATTTGGGTTTTTTTGGACTTTTGATTTTAATGTTGGATTAAGAATGAAAGAGGTATTTTTGTTGTTTCTTCTTTGTGTAATCCACCCTTACGAACATTCGATTGTAACCTAAAAGGGTTTAAATTTGGGTATTTCATAATTTGATTAGGTTTGATTCTATTTTGAATCCAAACGTATTCATACTTGAAATATGTCATGTGAATCAGATAAACTGGAAATTATAAGAATATATGTATATATTATATATTTATGTAATACTCTATTTTTTATCCAATATTGAAATCATTCCAACAAGCCCAGGATGCAAGTTGAAATTTTTATGTATGTATATTTTCCGTTCACTATTATTTGTTATCTTGTTACTATGCCATCATGCCTAAATTGTAGCGGTAAAAGTATGGAGAAACTAACTTGTATACCTTGATTTAGACAAATTGACAATTGCCATCTCGTTAGAACACTCTCTGGTTCATAAGAATATTTACGTTATTTAGGCATTATAATTATTATACTTACATAAACGTAATCAATGTAACTAAAGTTATATTGGCATAATAAATGCTTTTAGGATAGAATTCGAATTGTCCCCATATATATAAATATATATTGATTGCTTGTGTGTGCATTATAGAATGGTTTTACGTATATAAATAATGACTCACAGACACGAGGTTAGTTGCCATTTGTGGTATAAGTCTTCCTGGAACCGCCGGCTAATCCAGCAACCACAAGTAGGACCAACTAACGTGAGGGGTCTGGGTGGTATGTAATATCCAAACTTAGTACACTAGACACGAGGTTAAATCAACTTATAGTAAGAGTCTTCCCGGAACCGACCGACATATCCAACATCTACAGGTATACGATTTAATGTGAGAGCTCTAATGTGTGTGTGTATATAAGAGCCTATTGTATGTGAAAATAGGTAGGTTTACTACACCTTGGGAAGGTCTTAAGTGGCTGACTCTCTTTTTATCTAATTTGGGTCTTAAGTGGTTAGGGCTAGGATTCCTCTAAAGGTTTACACCTTGGAACCAAAGTCAGGGGACCCACCCTTATTAGATTTGAAGTAAGTCTTTGGGTCGTTCTTATCTAAAAGTAGTTAGGCATAAACGGTAACGAAGTAGGCTAGTTCACGGGGGATGTCCACTTCCTTTAGGAGCTTGTAAGGGTTCAACTAGGGACAGACTTGGTGTATAAAAGATATGTGGCCATTGCATGCTCACCAACTATCCAAGAGAAGTCTTAAGCGACATAGGTGTACTACCGTAATATCAGTTAAGTAGTAATGTTCGCAATACTACTTCTCATATTACAACTGAGAGTATAGATTTTAAGAATGTTGACGTATTAGGACAGGATCTTAAGAGGCTAAGGTCCGCCTCAGGGTTATAAGAGATCATAAGAATCCATCTTTAATAGGGCCATAAGTGACCGAGAATGCCCACCTCGTTAGATATTTGTCCAAAAAACACTAATGAGCGATTGACTTGGATATCCACCTCGTTCGTTAGATACTTAGTGTTTGTGAGAATCTTGTGTGATGCATAGACATATCTTGACATATGAACCTACTAAAAATATATAGGGTACGAACATTAAGTAACACCATATTTCAGTCACACAGAACTTTATGGTCCAAACCCTCTCCTTAACATATCCAACAAGTTAGTAGATGGGTAAAATCCATGGACGAAGTCATGATTGGAGCTAAAGATGAAGACGGAGTTGTTATAATATTATTAGTTTTTATTGCATTACTTCTTTTGGAAACTTTTGAGAATGAATTATTTGATGTACCCATTGAACAAATGTTAATTTGACCGTTCTATTTCTGTGATTTTTAAATAAGTGGTACATCTTATTTTAGTATTATATTTTCTCTTTTCGATGTGTGAGAATCCCACTCGAAGTATATGTTTATATTATCTGTGCAAATGTAATCCTTATAGGAACCAGTGACCCGTTTAGAATGGTTCTAAGTTTCGGTGGGCCTTTTCTAGGTCGAAATTTAGGCCCATTCCAGGCGGGTTGTTATATTTGGTATCAGAGCATAGTTTACTAGATTATAAGGGAATTATACATATGAGAGGCGTATTTGTAATTTTAAAATGGTTTTTCAGACTATATAAATATATATAATATATTTACCCCAATAAGCATACGCATTTATACTATGCTTCTTTATCGTTTTCTTCCCTTTCCAGCTTAAATGCTACCTTAGGTGTATCCACTAAAGGATTCTTCCTTTTCTTTATAGACAGTAGAATGGCTGGTAATCCTATTGAGTAGGTTTACCAGGAAAGACCTCTATAATGGCCAGAATGGTTCCAAAAATATCTTCGTATTGTGGAATAGGTCCCTGTAGCTAATCCTGTCCCAGCGACACCTACAACTCCTGCCGTTGAGGTAGCCTTTGAATTTTCTCGCTACTGTAAAACCTTTGGAATCTTGGAGGGAAATCATTCACTGGGAAGAATTTTTTTACTAATGCCCAGTCTTGGATAATCGACCGCGAAAGAATTTTTGGGGCTACTGGCTGGCCTAATGAAGTAAAGAGGAGAACTTCGGACTGACACTTGAAAGATGAGGCCCTTGAATAGTGGAATTCAGTATTTGTAGGGAATGAGGGATGGATATTTACCTGGGTCGAATTTAAAACCCGTTTCGAAGTAAAATTTTTGCCAAGGGCAGAAAGGACGATCTAGTTAAAGAAATTAATTCACCTTAAGCATGGAAGCTTGAGCTTGCAAGAGTATGTAGCCAAATTTACTGAATTATGTAAGTTTGGGAGAGGTTTGGTAGACACCCCCATGAACAAAGCCTTGAGATTTATTAATAGGATGAACTCTCCATTGAAGGAAACTTTATTAGGCCAAGTAATGCTTGGGGGGCAACTTTTGAAACCCTAGTAGAGACGGCAATCCTCTGCATGGCTGAAGGTTCCAAGGAGGATAAAGAAGGTGAGAAAGGATAAGGAAGTTCCAACAAGAATACGAAACATGAATGGTGGAAAAACAAGAAATGAAACAAATTCAAAAAGGAAGGAAAGACTTGTACGAGGTGCAATCGCAAGGGCCACGAGACCAAGGATTGTAGGACCACGATGGCGAAGAAGGAATTCAAAGGAAAGTATTACATCTGCCATGAAGAAGGGCACATGTCTAAGGAGTTCTCAGGCCCAAAGTTATTAAAAGTGGATAGAATTATGCAATAGAGGCAACACCAATTCAAAGACGACCCCTAAAAGACCAAGGACAATCCGCACTTGAAGGTATAACTTCTATTTTAGGGAATCATATATACACCTTGTTCGATTTCGGAGTGACTCATTCTTTTATCTCTAAGAGGTTAGTTAATCCGTTGAACCTTCCCATGTCTATCTCTGATAGTCTGATAGAGGTGGCAAAACCTATTAGAGGATCTAAGTATCTTGAACTGTTTGCAAAGATCTAGTATTGGATGTCGATAATGTCGAGTTCCTTTGCGAATCATATGCATTGGATTTTATAGGGTATGACCTTATCCTAGGTATGAACTGACTATCATTTTTCCGGGCAATCCTAGATTGCGACAAGAGAATCGTTCATCTTAGGAGCCGAGGAGGACGTAAACTAAATATTCCTTGTAATGTTAGGAACAAGGATAAACCCTTAATTATATTCCTTATCTCCTAGTTCTAAAGGACCATCTTCGATCCTTATAGTTTGTGAATTCTTGGATGTTTTTGAGGAAGTCACGGGACTTCCACTCCACAGAGAAATATCATTTCGTATTGACCTAGAGAAGGACGCTAGACCTATAACACTACTCTTAAGGCATATGGCGCCTAAGGAAAGAAGGAAGTTAGATAAGAAGATTTCAGAATTATCACAAAAAGGTTTCATTCGACGAAGTACCTCAGAATGGGGTGCACCTGTAGTATTTGCCACCAAAGTAGACGAATCTTTAAGACTTTGTATGGACTATAGGGAACTTAATAAATTGACCAAGAAGAATATGTACCCTTTACCTAGAATCAATGGCCTTTTTCACCACTTGGGAGGAGCCCGAGTATTTTCCCAATTAGATCTTAGTACTAGATTTTACCAGTTAAGAATTGTGGAAGGCAGTAAAGACCAAACTGTGTTTAGAACGCCAGATGGATTGTTCTAATGAGAAGTTATTCCCTTCAGACTAACGAATGCACCTGCTTTCTTTGTTGACCTCATGAGTAGAGTGTTTAGGGGCAATCTAAATAAAATTGTGGTAGTCTTCGTATAAGATATCCTTATATTTTCAAAAGATTGTAAAGAGCATGAAGATCACTTGAGACAAGTGTTAGGGATATTAAGAAAGAACCAACTGAAAGAAAAAATCTTGAAGTGCTATTTCTAGAGGGAAGAAGTAAGATATTTAGGACATATTATGTCGAGCGAAGGCTTAGCCATAGACCCTGCAAAGATCGAGGCAATCAAGGAATGGAGGATACGTCAAAATGCTATGGAAGTAAGAGGCTTCCTTGGATTGGCTAGATATTTTCGAAAATTTAATAAGGAACTTTCAAAGATTTCTACTCCTTTAACCCAATTAACAAAGAAGAATTTGGTGTTTTGTTGGAGTAATACATGTGACATATCCATTAAGAAATTAAAGGAAATATTAACTAGTGCATCAGTCCTAATTATACCCAATGGTTCAAAACTATTTACAATTTAACCCAATGCGTGTGGGACCAGTTTAGGAGTGGTCCTTATGCAAGAAGGAAGAGTTGTTGCCTACACTAGTAGACAACTCAAGGATCCAGAGAAGAGATACCCAGTTCGTGACCCTGAGTTAGTCGCAGTAGTATTCTCCCTTAAAACGTGGAGGAATTATCTTTTAGGGGAGAAATTTAAACTCTTTACTAACCATAATCCCTAAAGTATTTATTTTCTCAACATGACATAAACTTAATACATCAACGATGGATGGAATGTATTACCTCATTTGACTTTACGATTCAGTATACCCTGGGAAAGGGGAATGTGGCGGATGCTTTAAGTAGAAAACATGCGATCTTGAATACAATGACAGAGTGGAAGCAATTAGAGGTTCTCTCTAATTTTACTTAACAACCCTCACTAACCACTTCTAATGGTTTTCTTGGAGCCATGATAGTTAGATCTATTCTAAGAGAAAAGGTTTGATATACACAAGACCTTGACAAGAGTTGAGAAGCATAAAGGAGAACGTGGGAAGGAAAGAAACCTTTCCCCATTCGGTTAGATATTTGATTAGCGATGATGGAAGTTTACTTTAGGATGGATGAATTTACGTCTCTAAGGATGAAGGGTTAAGGAAAAAACTTATGGAGCAGTGCCATAGGTCAAAAATGACCATAAACCCCAACGGGGATAAAATGTACAAAGATATGAAGAGGAATCTCCATTGGCAAGGAATGAAGAGAGACGTAGCCGAGTTCGTGGCCAAGTGCTTGACGTGCCAAAAAGTCAAAGCGGAGCAAGGGAAGCCCAGAGGATTACTACTACCTTTAGATATCCCCAAATGGAAGTGGGAACATATTTCCATGGACTTTGTAGACGGACTTCCTAGAAGCCAAAGGGGAATGAGGCCATTTGGGTTATGGTAGATCGCTTAACCAAAAGAGCCCATTTTATACCAGTCAAGAAGATAAGGACCGCAGCCTCGTTAGCCCAATTATATGTCAAAGAGGTAGTCAGGCTACAATGTGTCCCATCGAGTATCGTGAGTGATAGGGAACCCTTGTTCACAAGTGAATTTTGGAGAAGCCTACAAACAACAATAGGAATGACCCTCAATATAAGCACAGCCTATCACCCACAGAATGACGGCCAAACAGATAAAGTGAATCGGATTTTGGAAGACTTACTTGGAGCTTGCATCATTGACTTTGGAGGAGTTTGGGAGCAGCACCTACCGCTCGTAGAATTCACCTATAACAATTGTTCCCAAACGACGATTGGTATGGCCCCTTTCGAAGCGCTTTATGGGAGGCCATGCAAATCGCCAACTTGTTGGTGGGAAACTACCGACAAGGTTATACTCGGACCATACTTCATCCGTGATTCCATAGAGAAAATATCCTCGATTAGGTAAAGGATGAAGGCAATCCAAGATCGTCAGAAATCGTATGCTGATAAGCAAAGGAGGGAACTTGAGTTTAATATTGGAGACTTAGTATTCATAAAAGTATCCCCTCTCAAAAAGACTGTTTGATTTGGGAAGACTGGGAAGTTGGCTCCCAGTTTTGTTGGGCCTTTTCATGTCATCGAGAAGATAAGATCTTTGGCTTATCGAGTGGATCTCACATAGCATCTATCGGGGATCCATAATGTTTTTCATGTATCTTATCTAACGAAATGCCTTCATAATTCTACTTTCAGACTTGAGCTTGACGAAAATGGGGACATAAGAAAAGTCAAGTTGAAGTCCAGGGGTCCCCGTACCACTGCAAGAATCGTAGAGCATGGAATCAAGAGAGTCTGCAACAAAACCGTTCGCCTTGTCCGAGTACAATGGGGAAATGATCTTATAGAAAGCACATGGGAGATTGAGGAGAAGATGAGACAGGCTCACTTAGGGATTTTCTCTAGTAATTTTTCCTCAAAATAACGTTTATGGATGCATTGTGGTTGCTATATTGGATGTTAGGAAATGGATGCAACACCATTGCATAAGAGCATTCATATAGAAATATATGCATAATTAGGTTATTTGCATACATATTGCATCACTTATTACACCTACATGCTAGGATAGAGCTCACTTTAGTTGATCTGCAGTTCATAATCATTGTGAGTCATGGATGCTCGTGGATGAATTAAAATAACATGGGTGTTTCAAGCGAGTTGTATTTTTCGCCCCTTAAACAGATTTCGGGACGAAATCTATTTTAGGGGGTAGAATGTAACACCCCGTAAAACACCTAAGCATTAATAATAAATAAGAATAAAAATAAACAATTTAATGATAAGACTGGAAAATGAAATTTTGTACCTTCAAGAAATTGGCTACGAAATTCTTTTATTTGGATTCATGGCAAACTTCTTAATTGTTTTCATATATAATATGCTGAAAACGGTTGATGTATGAAGAAGTTACATGCAAATGAATTTGGATAGTAAAACGCAATATATATATATATATGTATATATGTATATATATATATATGTATATATATATATATGTATATATAATTATTTTTTTAGGAGAAAGGTAGTGAAACTCAACAGGGTTTCATGCCATATATAGATAACGCCATAAACATACAGAGTAGCCATTACAACCCAAAACAAGCTTGCATATCAACAAGACTTATACAACAAAATAATGCAACACAAGCCCATGCAAAATACAACACACGCTACATGAGCTACTGCATCCATCTTCTGTGCTCTCTATTGTCAAAGCAATCTTCAAGCGAGTCAGCATATTGCCAATACTCCACTCCTGCCCATGTAAAAAAAAAAACTTTAGCACTTGAAAAAGAATAGCATTAGGTGATTTAGCAATGTTGTTAAAGCATCTATTGTTTCTCTCTCGCCACATAACCCGACAAAAAGAAATTTTTTATATAGGCTAAATCATTGATGTTGCAAGTATCCCAGAATGTATATTGATCACGAATAGCATCTCTCCATCGTAAATCAATACCCAACTGCACCAATGACTTACTTCATACATAAAAAGCCACATCACAATCACAAAATAAGTGCACATAATCCTCCACCAACTCCCCACAAAACAAGCATTTCTCTTTAATATTTAAGTTCTTCCTCTTGAGCATGCTCATCGTGTTAAGTTTGCCATGCATCAATGTCCACATATGCAGTCTAACTTTCGAAGGAATTTTCTGATGCTTCCACATATTATCAAAACCACACAGTTTCCTCCACGAGAAATTTATCAGTTTATAGCAACTATTCACTGAAAACTTAAATTTGTCACCCCATTCAACTATATCATCATCAGTATTCAATCTCACCAGCTCCAGTAACTTGAACAAACTAGGAAATTCAGACCATTTTGACATTATTAAATCATCAAAGCCTTCCTCCAAGCACCACATTTTCTCAAATCTGAAAAGAGCTCTCCTCTTTTCACCATCACCAGAATCAAGAATAATCGGGAAATGATCAGGGATTAACGAAGCATGACCTCTTTGAGAAGACAGAGGATGAAGATCTTCAAAAGCAAGGTTAATAAAAAACCTGTCAAGCTTCACCAGAGTTGGATCATCTCTTCCACTGCTCCATGTAAATTTTCTATTAGAAAGAGGCAAATCAATCAAGTTGCAATTTCGCACAAAGTCACTAAACTCCTTCATGTCTTCCCATAATTCTCCATTCTTCTATTTCTTTCAAAATGAAATCGAGTAACATTGAAGTCACCTCCAGTCAGCCAAGGGCCTTGAACAGAAGCTTCAAAAGATATACATTCACCCCATAAAAGCTTCCTCTCCTATCTAGTTTGTGCACCATACACATTTGAGAAGAAATAAGTCACCCTTGAATTCTTCAAACAAAGTGCTACATGCAAACAGTGAACTCCTTTGCATTCAAGCTTAAGCTCCCACCTATTACAATTCCAGCCCACTAGCAATCCACCAGCACTTCCATTTGCATTCAAAAAACTCCAACCATCCAAGTTAACACCTCCCACAGACATAAAAGGGAAATTAACATGACTAGCAATTTTAGTTTCTTGCAAGAAAACAATACCAGGGTTTAGATATGTTAGTAAATTCTTAAACTTAAGGCATTTTTTAAACCACGAACATTCCAAGTAACTATAATCATTTAATCGAGTTAACTCTCTCTAGTTCTTTATTTCTAAAATCAGCAATGACATTTTCAGCATCTTTAAAAGCAAAACCAGACTTAACAACAAGTTCATACAATTGATCATTAGATAATGTATTGAGAACAACAGGTAAAAAACACTACCTTCCAGTGGATGGTTAGTGCTCAAGCTTCTCCTTGCACTTCGTCTAAGCATAGTAATTCCAGATGAACTAGCCACTTCCTTCCCTTTCCTGGACCTAGTTTGAGAACCAACAATTTCAAATCCTCCAATATTGGCACCAAGCACTACAGAATGATCAACATTCAAAATATTCTCCATATTCCCCATATTCGAAACATTTAAAGCAGAGTCATCAGATTCTTGAAAAATAGCCTCCTCCAGATGGACATCAATACTTCCTTCCACATTCTTAACCTTCTCCTCACCATTCTCAAAATGCATCTCCTCACTATCATTTAAATCAGAGAGAACAGAGAAAGGATTTGAGGAAGATGCACCCACATTAGCAGAAACCCCTGATTTCTCCAGATTGCTCTTCGGCTTCCATACTTTCAAAAAACCATCTTGATCCTTGCGAAACACCCAATTACAAAAATCAGAAGGTATGGAAGGACCATTTAGATTACCCAAAAATCTATCAACCTCAATTTCATGATATGCATTCCTTGTGAACAACCTAATCAGAGAAGAAATATTAATCAGAGATGGAACCGCCACTTCAACTCGAAGATAAGTAAAATCAGCAGTGTCCCAGGCATCTTCTTGCAATTTAATTACTCTCCCAACTTTATACAAGATAATCCTCACCATTCTGAAATTTCTGAATATCAGGGGTAGGTTCTTTAGAGTGATCCACAAAGTAAAATCTGCTTTTGGTCGAGAAGATCCATAATTAAAACTCCAAGACCTAACATGCAAAGTCCCCTTTTCGTTCAAGATAGTATAGAAGTCACCCTCAAAAAAATTATTGGGAAACTTAGCAAGAAAGACATTCCCATACTTCTTCACTTTCCACTCCCAAGCATGCAAGTATTTAAACTCATTCCTCAGTGCTTGCTCGATATGCAAAATCAAGAACTCCCCCAAGAAGATAGAAATAGTTTCCCAAGAACCAAATCATTGAATATCTTCATCAAAAACAAAAGGAGAAAGATTAATTTCATTACCAGTGGCCATATTTCTAAAGCTTCTCGTCTCCATCTTTCTAGAATTGTTAGAATTTGAATTAAGAACGCACTGAGATCCCTTATGCCGTGTTTTCTTGCATTTGAAACAGACGATTGGATTGTGACAATCCTTGATCCAATGGTCAGAATCTCCACAACGAAAACATTTTTTGTGTGATTTAACATCACTAAGATTTTCGGAATATGAAGGGACTAGCATTTTTTGCAGTTGATGATGAAGTTTTTTCCTCAATATATATATATATATATATATATAATTATTTGTGTAATATATATATATATGCCTAAAATATATATAAATTTAAGAGGGAGAATTTGAAATTTGAAATGAGGATAAGATTATGAGGACAAATGATATTTTATATAATAAGAAATTAAGCAACGAATTAATTAAATAAACACCTCAGCGCCACAATGTTCATTGGGCGTTTCAGTGACCAGGAGGTTGACTGCTCCCTAGGAGGAGTGTCGACCGTTGGTCGACCGCCTGACGGCTGGACAACCCAATGAATCTATGTTTGGTTAGGGTTTTCTAAAGGGATACATAAATAACAGGCTTGAATTAAATCTGAGCAATCCAACGGCCTACGCTCACATAGGCAACTATATATCGGCCCTCATATCACACAATAGAACCCTAGCCATTCTCTTATCCCTGCCTCTGTGCTACCTTTCTACCATTACTAAATTTTAGAAAAAATGTTAAGAATTTCTTCATTCCTCCAACCTTTATTCTTGTCTCCTCTCTATTCTATATTCATGTAGGTTTCTATAATGAACTCTGGAATTTAGTATACATATATAAGATTCTAAAATATGTTTCTTGCATATATATTAGGATTGGAGCACGTCATTTGTCGTGAAGATTCAGCATAAATCTAGATCTACTACAGAATCCTCTTTGTTCTTCCACTAGATCTGTGAGTGGAATATTGTGTACTTAGGCATATTCATACTTTTATTAGATTAACATGTTGATAGCTATGCTTAAGAGGATTTGGCGATCGATAATATTGATACCAAAACCCTCAAATCCTCTATTTTATATTATCATATGAATTGCCATTTTATTTGGGTTTTTTGGACTTTTAAGTTTAATATTTGAGTAAGAATGAAAGGGGTGTTGTTGTTTCTACTTTGTGTAGTCCACCCTTATGAACATTGGATTATAACCAAAAAGGGTTTAAATTTGAGTATTTCATGATTTGATTAGGTTTAGATTCTATTTTGAATCCAAACGTATTCATGCTTGAAATATGTCAAATGTAAACGTTTTTATGTGCATAACACCAAAAAGGGGCGAATTAGATATAATGGAAATTATAAGCATATATGTAAATATTATATGTGTATGTAATACTCTATTTTTGATCCAATATTGAAATCATTCCAGCAAGCCTAGGATGCAAGTTGAAATTTGTATGTATGTATATTTTCCATTCACTACTATTTGTTATCTTGTTTTTATGCCATCATGCCTACGTTGTAGCGGTAAAAGTGTGGAAAAACTAACTTGTATACCTTGATTTAGACAAATTGACAATTTCCATCCCATTAGAACATCCTCTCGTTCATACGAATATTTACGTTATTTAGGCATTATAATTATTATACTTATATAAACGTAATCAATGTTATATTAGGGTAATAAATACGATTAGGATAGAATTCAAATTTGAAATGTCCCCATATATATAAATATATATTGATTGCCTATGTGTTTGCGTATAGAATGGTTTTACATGTATAAATAATGACACAAAAAGACGAGGTTAATTGCGATTTGTGGTATAAGTCTGCCCAGAACCGACCAACAAATCTAGCAACCACATGTAGGCCCACATAATGTGAGGGGTCTGGTTTCCATGGATCATTCAAACTTAGCACAATAGACACGAGGTTAAACCAACTTGTAGTAGAAGTCTGTTCGGAACCGACCGGCGTATCCAGCATATACAGGTATACGGTTTAATGTGATAGGTCTAGTGTGTGTGTATATATATAAGTTTATTGCATGTGAAAATAGGTAGATTTACTACACCTTGAGAAGGTCTTAAGTGGATGACTCTCTTTTTATCTAACTTGGGACTTAAGTTGTTAGGGCTAGGATCACTCTGAAAGTTTACTCCTTGGAGAGGAACCGAAGTCGTGGGATCCACCCTTATTATATTTGAAATAAATCTTTGGGTCCTCCTTCTCTAAAAGTGGTTAGGCATAAATGGTAATGGAGTAGGGTAGTTCACGAGGGATGTCCACTTCCTCTAGGAGCTTGTAAGGACTTAACTATAGAAAAACTTTGTATATAAATGATATGTGGTCATTGCATGCTTACCAACTATCTAAGGGAAGTCTTAAGAGACATAGGTGTCCTACCGTAATATTAGTTAAGTAGTAACGTTTGCAATACTACTTCTCATATTACAACCGAGAGTATAGACTTTAAGAACATTGACTTATTAGGATGGGTTCTTAAGAGGCTAAGGTCTGCCGAAGGGTTATAAGAGATTATAAGAATCCACCTTTAATAGGGCCATTAGTGACCGAGAATGCCCACCCCGTCAGATCTTTATCCTAAAAACACTAATGAGCAATTGACTTGGATATCCACCTCATTGGTTAGATACTTAGTGTTTGTGTGAATCTTGTGTGCTGCGTAGACATACCTTGACATATGTGACTTTTAAAAAATATAGGGTATGGACATTAAATAACACCATATTTCAGCCACATAGAACTTTATGTCCTGACCCCTCTCCTTAACATATCCAATAGGTCAGTAGATGGGGTAAAAGTCATGGACGAAGTCATGATTAGAGATGAAGAAGAAGATGAAGTTGTTATGCTATTATTAGTAGTTATTGCTTTACTTCTTTTGGAAACTTGTGAGAATGAATTATTTGATGTACCCATTGAACAGACGTAAATTTGACTATTGTATTTAAGTGATTTTTAAATAAGTGTACATCTTATTTCAGTATTATATTTTCTCTTCCCAATATGTGAGAATTCCATTCGAATTATATGTTTATATTATCTGTGAAAATATAATCCTTATAGGAACCAACGACCCATTTAAAATGGTTCTAAGTTTTGGTGGGCCCTTTCTAGGTCAAAATTTAGGCCCGTTTCGGGCAGGTTATTACAATATATATCATTAGGATTCCTTTGCATACAAATTGGATGCATGGCACAAACATGGATTGCATTAAGGAGATTAACTAAATCAGTAGACAGCTGGATATTCGCGTTATCTTAGCGACATATACACAACACTTTTACATATGTTCATGAAAAAGCATTAGAAAATCTAAGCACAATGGATGTCACTGGTTGATGGTTTAGTAGATTGATGTAGATAATGGTTGATAACATTCTTCTAGCTTTGGAGATTTCGGGGACGAAATCCCTTAAGGAGTGGAGAATGTAACGCCCCAGATTTTAATAAACAATAATTAAATAGAAAAGAAGAACAAAACATATATTGATTAAATAATATTCAGATTAGGTAAAAAGGAATTTCACAATTGCGTCCTTTACAAAATTTTGATTCAGATAGATTTTAGTTTGCATAAAGTGGGCGCCAAATGAACAAGATATGATCAGTTGAAGTTTGAAATTTAAAGTAGAAATTAATTAAATTTTCAACGGTGTAACTGGGCGACCCAGCCCATAACTGGGTCGACTACTGTGTCGACCCTGGACCATGTGGGTCGACCCCTGTGTCGACCCACATAGGAGGTGGGTTGACCCATATCGAGCTAGCTACGATTTTGTGCCTGGCACGATGTCGAACCTATTGTATGTTCTAGAGACTTCTTTGCTGACATTTTTGAGGGCTAAGATTGAAAACCGAAAATCCTAAGGCTTTATTGTCCTTTTAAACCTATAAACTGAAAGGTACTCTAAAATTTTCCCTTACACTTTTATTTCTTCTTTCTCTTAGCCTCCACTCCAACTACGTTCAAAATTGAAATAAAATTGGGGATAAGTCAGAATATTGTCAGATTGTAGATCTGATGGATTCTTCTTCTTCTAAGTCTTTTCTGGATTAGCAATCTTTTCTCTTTGAGTTTTATGTGATTTTAGACCAGTTATTTACATAAGAAAGATTGAGACAATAAAATGGTTTGGATTTACAAGTTTTACATTTACAATAATTAAAAGTTTGTTTCTAAAAGTTATTATACAATCTATTTGCTATTTGTTCTTTACTCCTTTTCAGTTGTTTATACACTGTAAGCAATTCTTCTTCTTTATCCCTTATTCTGCTATGATTTTATTTACAATCTTGTAATGCCTATTTATTTGTTTTGTTCATTTCTGAGTCTATGCCTTATAAGTATCCTAGGCCAATTTTCCCTTTTTATTTATTTTTGCTCTAAGCCTAGGCCAACGAGCTTAGGCCTTTATCGATTAAATTGTGAAAAAATTAGGTTAATATTGAAAGTATGTCAAAAAGGGGATTTTGGGGCATGTTGGAAATTGATGAATATTATATCCAAATTATGGACCATAAATCGGGGTAAATTCTGATTAAGGAATATTCAAACTTATGAACTGGAATAAGTTATACTTAATTGACATTAAGTAACATGAAATTAAAAAACATGTATATTGGAATGGATTATACTTAATTGGACATTAAGTAACGAGAGGAAAGGGTTGTATAAAATGATTACATTAACTAGAAAGGTTAATTACAACCTAGAAATATAACGTGTGGTTATACTGGGCTTATTAATAAACTTGAACGTGTTAAGTTTAATTTTTGAAATTAATATGCTAAGATAGAGGGAGTCTGTTCCGATTGGAGATACGATGAGCTCGTGGAAATCTTAGTTATAATTTAGGGACCAAGTCTAGGGGCGACTTGTGTCAATTAGATTTTTGTTTGGGAACCCAAGTCAGTTAGATTCTCTTTGTTATTATGGAGTCTGGCACCAGGTAGAGGCTAGGACATGCTTTACTGAACTGGATAATAAGTGGATCAAACGAGGTGTGTACGGACGCTTTTCGGTGGAATGATGAGCGTTCATCGTTACAAATGGGGAAGATAAGACGCTGTAACACCCCACCTCCATTAAGGTCACTCACAAAGGGAATGCCTTAACTTTAGTTTAGCGTTTTAAGTGAATATAGAACAGAAAATCACAACAAGACAGATATAAACAGTACTTGAAAATTTAAAACTTTATTTCATTGCAGCGGACAAACCCATATGTTTGATTACATCATAAAAATCATAAACCAAAGTCAAGTACATCATATCCATCTTGATAAAACATAGTACATAAACTGAAAGACATAATCCCCAACATTAAAGTAGCCATAAATAAAGAGGAGCTGATCTTTACTTCAGCTGTCCAAGAAATCTTCTACAAGCAGTCCAAGATCAAACTCCACTGGTGCTAGTTCCAACCGGAGCACCAGGGGGGGTGAAGGAAAGAGATGGAAAAAGGGGGTCAGACATAAAGTTTGGCGAGTGCGATAATTCTAACAATATAATTAACAAAGTAACTAGGCTAAGGCATAAGTTGGAAAATAGGGAAATGACCATGAACCATTGAGTATGACAGAATAAACAAGGAACAGGATGAACAACGATATCGTTAAAGCGTACCTAGCCCACTAAGATAATTTACTAAACTACACCAACGCTATAGGATAATTGCTATACTGCACCGCCACTAGTATACTTCACCACCACTAGTCACCCTAAGGTTGATCCCTCCTACAGACTTAATAATGATATTGGTAGTTTCGTGCACCCCTAGCTGCCTTCATAGGTGCCGTCTGACCCTATCTCCACTAGGTGTACCCACTACCCCCAAGCGATCGGCTCCCTAACTCGTAGATACCCGTGCTGGCCCCATAGTGGGGTGTATCACTCCCCAAAGTGGCAACCCGATACCACCAAGAATGCACGGCTTATACCTACACGATGCAACAACGTTTTACCTACCAGCCCGGGTCCACACACGCATATGAACCCGTTGGACTCGCGTTGCCACCGCTAACCCGGTTTGGCCTCTTATAGTCAAGCCCAGTATGCGTGTCCCGTCCTCGACTTGGGTCGAGCCCACAAAGATACGTATGGGTTACTGGTTGAAACGGGCCCCCATTACTTGACACAAGCTATCCACCTAAGCTTGGTCCCCTCTAATACATCCCACTTAACCCACTTCTTATTCATGTTTCGATTACATGTTTCATATTTTGGTTAAGTGTTTCAATCGTATTTCCAAATGCCACCCAAGGCACCCACTAGATTCCACATGCCACCCAAGGCACCCACTAGATTCCACATGCCACCCAAGGCACCCACTTAACCCCCTCATGTCCCACTACATGCTTATCTGGTTAAGTGTTTCTTAATTCATTAAGACCGTAACCTCATAAAGACCTCACACATTAGACTGGCATTTGTGGCAGCTGGATTTGCCGGGCGGGTCTGGGCAGTCTTACACCACAAATGAGCCTAACCTCGTGTCTTTACAATTGTTGCTTATTTAGTTTGTGCCTAAGACCTCTCACATTAGACTGGCATTTGTGGCAGCTGGATTTGCCGGGCGGGTCCGGGCAGTCTTACACCACAAAAGAGTCTAACCTCGTATCTTAGACGATTAATTACTCCTAATTAATCACCCCCAATTTGAATTACATTCCCTATTCAAGTTATCAATCAATTCCAAATTTAGCGATGTCCATAATTGACTCAATTATGTCCATCCATTTATGGTATGTAAAATCATACCAATTTTACCACAATTTTATTTTATGCCTTTTAAGGCATTTATGCCAATTAAATATTTTTAATATTATCCCCTTTTTCCCCACTTAGTACGTTTGTTCGTTTAACATAAAAATATACGTTAGACTCAAATAGTCTAACTCATGAAATAAAAGAAAACATCACAATATATACACATAATTAAAACATAGATCTAACATAGGGGTGAACTTGCATATGTGAATGATGTTCTACATCTAAAACTTGCATAGGCCAAAATTACAACTTGCATAAACAACATATGTCATGGGTCAAATCTAAAGGTGTGAACTTGATGAGATAATGGCCACAACTTGTATAGACAACATATGTCATAAACCTATATCTAAAGGGGTTAAACTTGCATAGGTAATAACATAACATGATATGTCCAACTCATAAATTCACATATGTGATTTATACATCGCAACAATGGTGTGAACTAACATCTAACATGTGAAGTATCATGTCATAGCCTAACTTTCAATTAAATTCTCACATAAACTAGGTGCCATAATCATGTAAGGTCACATATAATTCTACCCAACATGTATATGATTCGTGTTTGAACCCAAAATCTAAACTTGCCTAATAATGATTTAGCATATGAATCAATATTGCAAACTAGCATAAGAAACATGACGATTTGATTGTATATAAAATTACAACATGGATGATAGCAACATAACTTTGCATGATAGCATCACAACATAACATCATAGATATTCAATCATAATCCTACAACATAATTACAACATGCAATCAATACTTCATATCACATCCATACAATCCGCGTTATAACTTAATCTAATTAAATTACTAATCATTTTGCTAAAACTATCGAACTCACAACTCAAAAGCAGTCTTGAGTTCTGAATTCTGATTTCGGAGTAGAATTAGCGCTCCTTTGATGAAGAATCGCTGTTAGGGTTGAATAGTTCTGATTTGGTTGCTGTTCTTCCTCCTTAATTTGGTGGCGGCTGCTCTAGGGTTCAAGACAACAGCATGACGACCACAGGTTTAGTTTTAATTCTGATTTAGGGTTTTAGTCTATGGGTCTTTTTATAGAGTTATGAATTAATTCAAGTCGTCGGATGTTCTTAGGGTTAATCCAAACCATTCAATCATAATAGGGTGATGAGTCAACCCTAATGACTCAGCAAGGAGTCAGAATGGACTCAACAACACGGGTCAGCCTGAACCAGAAAGCTGTGCAGGCTCCAGCCTCGGCCTGGGCGCACTTGGCAGGTGCGCCAGTGTTAATATGTACTGGCGCACTTCCCAAGTGCGCCAGTGCATTTTTTTCTTTACTTTGCCACCAAATTTCGTTCGTCCATAACTCTTTCATCCGGTACTCGTTTCCCGCAAACTCGGACTCTATCTCCACTAGAATTCCGAGACGAACACAATGGCGCAACCCAATCCCCATAATTCTCACGTATGAGATTAATTATTCTTTAATTTAGTTAGTTCGATTATCCAAAAATCCGGGGTGTTACAGACCCTATAACTCTGTGATTAACGGTTGTGTCCTTTTAGTTGATGAGTTCGGTATTGATAACCCCGAATTCCATAGCAGGTACAAGTTATTCACATTTGGGTAAAGTAGTTGATCAACGGGTAGAAATTAGGTACAACCTTATTATGATATTTAGGTAATTAGTGCAGCAAGTATCAGATATGAATGAGAAGCCAATCTTATTTTTTGTTTATCTTTTTTTGTCATTTCACTTATGCTTTTATGTCCATTGCTCTTAGAAATATTTTTTTGTCTAATGTTTCCTTATCTTATGCTCATGCTAGAAATTAATAGAACTCACCAGATGTATGTCTGACCTATTTGTTTTTCTCCTCAATTCCTCTCCCCTCAGGTTCACGGGATGGTGGATCCCAACAATGATTCTTGAATATTTGGTTCAGCTCGGATTCAGACTCTTTACTTCTTCATGTATTGGTTCAGTTCTTGTCTTTTGATCCTTGTATTGACTTATGAGATGGATAGCTTATATGTACTCTAGTATCTTCCATGAGATAATATGTTAATTTTATGGTGATGATTATCTTTATTCTGAAATGCAACAAATGTTGTGACTTGGTTTGCTTATTTTTATAAACATTTGACAAGTTTCTATTGTGTTTTACATTTCTGTCTTATGAATTTTGGTCTCTGTGCTGTTACTTTATACCTATTAACGATACTTATCATTAACACCGGATATAGGTCTAAGGAAATGGACCTAACAAAAAAAATGGGATTATTTAGTTCTTACAAGCTCGAGTTAGTTCATTGTTCCCTAGATATCAAGGTCTTAAGTCCGAAGATTAATTCTTTTCCCTCATGGGTGAGTATCACGCTTAAAGACTTAACAACCAATAGTTACATTGGGATAAGGGTTCCCTAAGCACAACACAAGATAGCAAGCTAAACGAACTATGGAAAGGGGTTTCTCAATAATCTTAAGGAAAGGTTTAGACTTGTGTAGGGAATCTTTGTTGCGTAGAAAGCATAAGGTAGCATGCAAAGGAAGTATCTAAACAACTCATAGGAATTTTACCAAGTGTTGATTCACTCTTTATTGCTCATTGATTTGAATACATAAGTGTTTACAAAGAAAATCTTTAAATTGATTTAGAAATTAGGGTTTACTCTATAAGAAAAGGGTACAAGATTCAGGAATGAGAATTCGGTCCTCAAAATGTGACACTAGGGTCTTATTTGTAGACAAATCGGGACCCCTTTTGCCATTGGGTAAGCAGAATCCCCATTTCGGGGTGGTAGCTACGTATCATCTTCATTTTCCTTTCCAGTTATGGTTGCTTTGGCTTTTGGCTGCTCTTTTGGCCTTGTTAATAGAGACAACAAAGCTTTTAATGTGTCGGTTTTAGCTCTGGGAAGGTTGGTCTCGGTCTCCTGAGCTTCTCTTTGATGTTACATTTTCCTCTCGTATCGATACCAAGCCTGTTGGTATTGACAGCTTTGAGAAAATCTTTCGGCTCTCGGTCGTAAGCTTCCAGTCTTGTCTTTAAGTCTTCATAGTGTTTGTTCTTGTGTTTCAATTACTTATGTTTCGGGAGAAGTCACCTCTTTTGGTATAGACACTAAGCAAATTAGCGTGGATACTCTTTTTCCTAGGATCTTTGGTTTGCTTTTAGGACAACTTTGGTGTGGGTATCGATCTTCCAAAAGGATGCTCTCGGTGCATTAGTTGTTGTGTTTTGAAGTTGCCTCTCGGTGATCATCAAGTTTAGGTTCCGATAACTAGCTTTCGGAAGTTCCACTTATGTTTCTGTTTCTTGTGCCTTTGGCTCCTTCATCTCCTTTTGTATTAGCATTAAGCAAGTTAATGCCAATAGCCCTTTCGTCTCCCTTTTCTTTGCTTGATGCTTCTTGTCAAGTCATTGGTTTCAGATCATAGGCTTTTGTCTTTTCTTTCCCATTTACCTTCGGCTTGAGGTGATTGGCTGTCGGAACTGGACACGTTAGTTGTCCTCCACTTCGGTTCTACCCTGTTGGTATCCCTTTTTCTTGTTGGTTCCAAGTTTTCTCCTTCTAGGATAGTAACAGCTGCATGTTGTCCCAATTGCTTCTTTCCTACTTTCGGCTTTGTCCTCGTGTCGGGTCTATGCTTTCGGATTGTTCTTCTATGCTGGTGGCAGTTCGATATCCCTTCACTAACAGACTGTTTCGGTGTGGAATTTTGTTGTAACATTTGCCCCACTTGTGAAGGGGTATTTTCAAATTTTCAAGTCGAAAATTTTCACTTCTGTACTGCATTGTACTTTGATTCCCTATCCTTTAAATTATCTGGTGATAATATGGTCTGTTCATATTTATTCTATCGTATGGCTGGGTTTGAAGAACCTTTTAGTACAAGTTTTCCTTCCCCTTCTCTCTCCTTTCGCAACTGCGAAGAATTATGCTCAAGCAAGTTTACTGTTTTCTAGGAATTTCCAATTTTTAAGAAACACAAATTAGATTTCATTCAGGTAAATATTTAGTCGTTTTCAAATTAGAATTTGAAAACCGCCCTTTTGGCTGAGTTATTTGAGTTTTTAGGAATTCGAATTTATGATTATAGTAAATCATCATAGCAAAGGTAGTCTTTCAGTTTTCAATGTCAGGCGGAATGTGTAGCTCATCTCCTTAAAATGTTTTAAAGGTTTGAACTACAAAATGGACGTATATGGCATTGAGCTTTACTATAGAGATGATGTTATACCCCTTTTCTTTACTTTCGACTTAGTAAGTGTCAAAATAGTGCAGAACGTGTTAGCGAGACTCACGGTTTTCGTTTTTTAATTTTAGTATCGGGGTAACCATCTAGAGCATTACCAAATACTTAATTGTTCATACGCACATGTAAGGTGTTTTTATTTTATGAACTTCATCAGAACATTGATCTTAATTCTTACTGTGGTGTTTCAACATTCCAAGTTATAATGTTAATAGGATTTCTTATTGGTTATAAATTGGTGAATATCATACAGTAGCTCATGCAAAGCTATAATATTAACATGTGTTATGGAATAATATCACCTGGTAGTATCATATTTGGGAAGCAGAACACTGGTGAATCAAAATCAAATGGTTCTGTCGCACCTTATCCTAAGAATGCAATTTCTTTCCAGTACTCCCTCATTGACACTCAAGACAAAGTGGATACTATTCGTAGGATCTTTGGTATGACTAAAGTTGAGGCCATCCCTATTATAGATCAGGACACCATTCAGGATCCGCCAGAGGGGTTCTTTCCCTATACAGCCATTCACATTTGGCATGGAGATTTATTTCCTTTCCCCAATTTTGTTTCAAGATTCTTGCAATACTTGGGGATTGCACCTATTCAACTATCCCCAAACACCTACACTCTCCTTCTTTGCCTTAACGTCTTAGCATTAGAGTCAGGATAGTCTTCCCTTAGCGCCAACCTTCTGCATTATTTGTTGCGCTTGTCCAAAGGCATGGGTCTGTCTACTTTTCATGTGAATCCTACAAGACAGTTTATCGGTGATAGTATTAACAAGTCAAAGGATTGGGAAAACTGGTTTTTCTATATTAGGTGTCCCCTTGGTATTTCGGGCACCCCTGGTAAGATTTTCATTTCCCTGGAATTACTATGTTATCTTCATTTTTTTCATATTTTTTTTTAACTAGGTTTTTCTGTAGCCTCTACCCCTAAGAAGAAAAGTTTAAGGAAAGAAGAAACTCAAGTTATTGATGTCATCTATAAAGCGACTGAAGAATTGGGATAGAGGTCAAATTGTTGATCTTGGATAACCTCCACAAGTACCCCCTTCTTCCTTTCGGGAAAAAGAATTTGGGGCGACCACCTTTCCATTTTCCTAATGCTAAATACTTATCCCTAGGCTTTGACATTTCTAAACCCCGTACTCCTTTGTTTTGAGGTACTTAGTGTAAGATCGTTTTGCTGGAGTGATTCAAATTTTGTATTCATATCATAGACTCTTTAATTCTTGCTTTCTCATCATAACTGCTTTTATCAGCTTTTCATGCTTATGAAGAGATTCATATCTTAACCACTTTGGCTGAGAGAAAATCTAGGCTCCTTTTGAATGATCAAGTGTTAGTAGTTCAATTACTTAAGAAAGAAGCCGAAGATGAGAAAGCTAGGATGGTAGCTAACCATACTGAGAAGCTTAGGGAAAAAGATGATCAACTTTCCTAAGTCTAGAATGCGCTTTCCAATGCCAAGCGCATAATTCATGAAGCCAAGAGAAGAATCTCTTCATTTTTAGGGTCTCACTACCCGAGAGTGGTGCGAGCATCTTATGAGGATGCTCTTTTGTTTTCATATTCCGACAATTTTTGAAAATACACAGCGATTGCATTTCCTTTGGTTCATCACTCTATTTTGGACTGGGTTAAGCGTAAGATTGAGTAGCTTAAACAAGATATCCATGTCTCTGAGAAAGCCTTTGGGCAACTTGAAGGCCTTTTGTATATTGAGGATCTTCCATATGATATTGATTTATTTGAGGGAGTGGGCATTTCAACTGCTACTGATGATGATTGGGTTAAAGAGGATGGTGATTGTAACCTTAAAGGTAAAGGGGTTCTTGGTGCTTGGAATGGACAACATATCATTTTTCCTCCTTCTGCTGATAGCACTAATGTTTCTAAAGAAATATCTCCAGGTCCTCTGCATATCCCTCTTAATCGGGGCTCAGTGGGAATTTCTTCCAAAGACGGTGATTCTCTAAGTCGAGGCTAGAAAGAATTGTTGCGGTTTGCCCAACCTGAGATGTCTGTTGTTCGGGTATGGCTTTAATTTTAGTTGCACTGTTTATTACCTTTTTAAACATAACTAGTCCTTTGTAACAGTATATGATCGGACAAACAATAATATGACACTAGACAATGATCAGAGAAGAATGTAACTTAACCCTGTTTCGAATAAGTGGAGCTGCCGATATTATCAAAATGTTTCTAAGGATGACCATCTACTTTATTAATTCCTTATTTCATTTTGTATTGTAACAAATTATTATTTCACTCGAAGGTACATTTATCAGAGGTGCTCTGCACTTGTATTCTATCTTTTTGAACGGGTATTTATCACAAATTCCTCCTCAAGTTTCATCTGGTTTTGAGAGGGATCCTTTAGTATGTAACCATCGTTGTATT